>CM065810.1:143345857-144545857 GCA_033398695.1 Orobanche coerulescens | reverse complement strand
TCAAAAAGTATAAATGGATATATGATACATGCAATGATGCAAGATTAGCGCACGCTACAAAGAAATGTTAGCGCACGCCAAATATCATGGATAGTAGCCACTAGACAGATTCTGGAAGACATTAACGTATGCTACATGTAGTACATTACGTACGCTACAAGCGATAGCGCACGCTAAGGAAAGCTAGCGCACGCTAGCAAGTCAAAACAGTCAGCAACGGCTGGTTTGATGGAGAAGGCTATAAATACCACATCCTTGGTATTATACCACACAACAACATTGAGCAAAACATATATACTTGAGATATTATTGTAAACATTATAGTTGTTGTCCTTGAGCTTAAATTTAGAGTGATTGAGTGCGATACACTAAATCGTACAAGAGAGAGAAAAAGAAAAGATATGATTGGATTCGGTGTTATTAGGATCAAGGATCCGGCATTGTTAGAATAGCAATCACTATCTTAGTGAGGTTTATCTAGTACTGATATAAAGCTAGAGTGGTTGATTCCTTGTCCAATAGAAAAGGAAAACGGTTTAACTTGGACCGACAAAAAGACAAGTAAGAGAACGGTTTACTCGGACCGATAAAAGACGAGCTTATAACGGTAATACCTCGACCGATAGAAGAGAGGTGCAGAGGTTTATATCTTAAGCCTATAGAAAAAGATAACGAGAGAGGACGTAGGCACGTTTGGCCGAACCTCTATAAATCCGTGTGTCGTTTAATTTCCGCACATTTATATTTATGCTTCCGCACAACGGCGCTAATACCGATATCCCTCCAACATATTACGTACGCTATGCAAGACATGTAGCGTATGTTAAAGTGTCTTATGTATGTTAAGGTTGGGTCTTAACGTACGTAACAATCTGTGCAGGTTATATATTAAGAATTGGTCTTTGATTTCTATGTTTCTTGAAGTGTTTGACCCTTGTAGTTCTTCTTCAAGAGGTATGCTGAAAAACTCCTCTCCTTGATTCAGATTTGATATTGTTGTTGATGTTCTTCTTCGTATGATGATGTTTATGGTGTGTTGTTGTGATTCTTGAGGTTATATGAATTGTATATTGAAGAACAAAATGATGTATGCCTTGGATTATGAATTGGACAATGGTTTAAATGTTAAAATACGTCGGATTACGTCGTTTTGTTGGTTACAAACACGATTATGGATTAGTTCATGTTCTTGAAGAACTCTTGAGTTATATATGTCGTGACTTTACAGAATTTGGAAGGATTATGGTTAATTTTGGTATATGATTGTTCGTGATAATAAACGGTAATTGGTTTTCTATGAATTTACGAATATGAACAAGAAAGAGCCTTGTTAAAACCGTAATTAAGGTTGAAGTCAGATTCGAGAATGTTAAAATTGATTGATTATCGAAATGCGGCTTGTATTCGTATTGTTTGAGATATAATGGTTTAGTTTCGTATGATCGAGATATCATTGAACCGTTAAGTTTGATTAGTTGATTATATCAGTTGTTGATTGTTATCGAACGTATCGTTAATTGATTGTTGCATTAGGTCGCGATAAGTGATCATTGATGATTAACCGTTATGCTGCGGTTGAGATTGGAGAATGCATGGATCGCCTGGGTCGGGAGCTTGTAGATGAAGACGATGGGATTGGTAAGGGCTTCATCGTATCGGTATCGAGGCAAGTTATGCTTGCTTAGTTCATAATGTTTAATAAATGGTTTTGATTTCATTTCATTTATGATTCATATAGCAATGATATCGTGAATATGAAGTATCGGGATGGTGGTATATATATTATGCTTGGGCTGAGATAAATCATAATGTATCTGATTTTAAATATGTCTAGTGGGAACGGAGATGTGAATTATCTTTGGTCTATTATATGAAATGTTGGATATCGAGGGTAGTTATCGCGCCGACATTGAACTCGAGATGGTTTGGTATTAGTAATAGATTGTACTTCATTTTGGACTATTCGAGTAACCGTGTATTCATTCAGGGACGTTCGTCGAGGAAGGGTTAGCGTCTCCGGCTTTGAGGTAATGTAGTATTGCTGAATTGTGATAATTATCATGTTGCATTGTTGCATATGTGTGTGTTGATGTTTCATGTAATGAATGTGCATCATTGTTTGGTATATTGTGATGTGCTCTTTCTTTGAACTGTAATTTTTTGGGCCGATGTGCTGGGGATAAAACCTGTATGGTACCCGTATGGAAATGTGTTGGGGGATAAGACCCAAATTGGGCACCCATGTTCCGGGGTATTCCTGTGTGGATACTTTCGTGACCCTTGGTTGTGACCTTGGGGTATTTTGTGATTGCATGTAATGTGTTGAGGGATAAGACCAGAATATGGCACCCATGTTCCGGAGTATTCCTGTGAGATGCTTCCGTGACCCTTGGCTGCGGCCTTGGGGTTTGTGTGCTAATATTATATGCATTGTTGAGCATGCTGCGAACTGTTGTCTAGCGGAAATACGACATTGTGGTCGTGTTGATATTTCATTGTCGAACTATCGTTGCTCACTTGGGAAGTTTTCTGATCCTTATTGGATATGCGTTTCTTCGAGTTTCATTGTTATGTTGTATCGTGACATATCTGGAGTCAGATATGTTCTGATCGGTCATGTGTAGGATTTTCAGTGCGGGCACATGTAGTAAATGTTGGTTTCGACCTCATATAGAACCGTGCACACGAGACGTACTTCGTGAGGCTGATTAAGTATGAAACCAGACGTGTATCTGATCAATACCCGTGGTTGGCTTGTACACGGACACATTTCCGGATCGGGCGTATCGTGACGTCCATCTTGATTCATATTGATTGGTCGTTCATAGTCCATGTATAATCAGACCTGTTCGATAGTTGGGTTTGTCTTCGAGATCCCATATATGTGATTTGTATACGGTTGAGGATTTTATTCTCTCGTGTATCTGTCCCTGTTAGTCCTTTATCGATCTCTTTTGGAGTTACCATATCGTTGGTAATCTCGTTTGTTATTGATTCCCTACTGATCTCGTTTGGAGTTACCATATCATTGGTAATCTCGTTTGTTGATCCTTTATTTATCTTGTTGGAGTTTACTGTATCGTTGGTATTCTCGGTCGTTGTTGATCCTTTATTGATCTTGTTGGAGTTTACCGTATTGTTGGTATTCTCGATTGTTGATCCTTTATTGATCTTGTTGGAGTTTACCGTATCATTGGTATTCTCGGTCGTTGATCCTTTATTGATATCGTTGAAGTTTACCACATCAATGGTATTCTCGTTCGTGGTTGGTTCTTTGTCGATCTTGTGTGGAGTTATCATGTCATTGATGTTCTCGTCCTGATGCATTGGTTGTTTATTATTGATTGTGTAAGCATTCATACCTTGTATCGATATCCGGGACTTGTCATTGTTTCGGGGCAGTTGATCTATAGATGTATCGTGTGTTATCGGTTTTACTAGAATTGGGATTCGATTGTGCGATCCAGCGGACAGAATTGGTCATGGACAGATTATTCCATATTGGATATATATTATGTTTGAGAATCTTGGTATCGTTTTGAATACAATACAAATGGTTATTTGCGAATTCATTCGTCACTTCAGAGTACGGGGTGTGGATTGAGGTAAGGGTTGATTGATATGAGTTATCACGAATTGGTGAGGTTACTACGGTAAGATTACATTGAAAATATTCTTACCTTGTAATTTCATTGATATGTAATTGTTTATGTTGATGTGATCGTTATCATTGTTGAGTATTGTGATCGCTTAGGTACTCGGAGATCGAGCTAGCAGCGGTCGTGAAGGGATGGACTTCCCGGTGATACTGGCTATGGCATGGTTATTTGGGATTCGAGTATTCTTTTCTGGTTTTTATGATTCCCCTGCAAATGTATTTCTATCATGTCTCTATCCGCTGCGTGTGAAATTTTATAATGGCTTTTAGTATTTTACCAACTCGTGTATACTTTCTAAATGCCTTTTTGGCGTATTTGCCTTGTGCTTTCAAATGGTATTTTATGACGGTAATTGGGAACTATGTTTTGAAAATATTTGAGTATTTAAAACATTACCGTCTTCGCCTCTTTGGCATATTTGAAATGTTTGTGAAAATGATTTTAGCCTTGTGGGTTCCAATGTGGGGCCCACGGCGCTGTAATATTCTCGGTTGGCTTTGGGGGTGTTACAGTATCACTAACTGTTCGTAACTTGCCTAGGTGTTTTAACTATAATGTTCCGGGCCACGAGCGTGCGAATTGTAAGAAACCGACGGTGACTTGTTATAATTGTGGACACGAGAGACATCGAGTTCTGTACTGTGAGATGGTATCTGGTTCAATCACTACTCAAACTTCGGATCCAGTATCAGGATCGACTCTGAGATATTCTTGAGAGATGCTATCTATCGGTTACTTGCTTTGTTGTTGCCTGGTTTTCGTTGTTTCAAGTTTCACGGACGAAACTTCTTTTAAGAGGGTAGAATGTAATACCCGTGTTTTTCAACTCTGTAATTTTCGATTCTAGCGACTCGCTTGTATTCATTGACATATTTTGAGCATGTTTTGTTCTGCGCCTTTTGTCATTCGAGCGAGTTTTGATATTGTTACGGATTAATTGGCATATTAGGGCGACTTTTCCGCATTTGGGTTCGATTCTTATGAGTCTTGATCGGTAACTACTGTTTTGATGTTCCTACAAGCTCATTTAACTTTTGTGGTCATGTTGTGAACTTCGGAATTATTATTCGATCTCGTATCGTGATTTTTCAGATATTTGCGCCGTTTTGTAATTTCCTAAAGTTTTGGGAACTCACTTACATACTCGTTTTTACCTACCTTTGGATTGTCAGGATCGCATGTTTGTTTAATGCTTTTGTTCGTTGTTGAGAATTCTTTGTAAGCGTTACTTCGCATGTTCGAGTCGTCACATTTTGAGGTCGTTCGGGACTGGTCGGACAGCAGAATGGAATCTGCTGGCAGAATGCCAGTTACGGCTGTAATGGCCAGTGCATTACGTACGTTATCTGGAAAGCATTACATATGTTAACCCTTTTTCGTTGCGTACATTATCGTATGTAGAAATCGGACAGAAGCCTCTGGAAAACTTACGTATATACACTTGTTAACGTACATTAAGCTTAGTACTTACGTACATAACATGACCCAGTTATGTAATCTACGGGACGGGTTTTAGAAGTTATTTCGACTTCTTCCGCCTCTATCCATTGGGTCTGGTCCTCTAGGGCGATCGGGGGCGATCTTCATCATCAAGCTTCATCTTGGTGAGTCTTCTTCATGTTATCAACACCCTCTCACTTGTTTTCTTGTTGGATCGAGGTACTTTTTCTTCTTAGAACCCTAGTTGAATAATTTTGGGGGGTTTTCCTGGATTCCTTGATTTAATCCGATGTTGATGAATATGTTATGTAATTCTTATTGTTTTGGTTGTAATCTACGGACCATAATTCCGTTTATCGTTTTTGTTTCACCCGGAGCATGATTTTGATTCCCTTGAGAAAACCCTTGAACCCTCGATTATTTTTGTTGTTCCGCAGTGAGTTAGAGTCGGGTTTCGAGGAGTATTGTTGATTCGTGCTAGAGCTATTCTCGTTATATTTTGGAAGTTCCATGGTTGCTCGGTTGCGTCCATTTGACGTTTCGTTCGTTCGTGGTTTCGAGGCAAGTATCTTGCCCATATACTTCGTATTTCATATATATAGTAGTTGGTGATTAATTATGTGTACACTTTGAATGTTTTAATGAACCTTCAAAAGAATCAGTATATTCTCGATAAAGGTTCTTTTCAAAATCAACTCGTGTTTTTATAAATGAATGTATCGTTAGGAGAATGTATATTAGTGTTGTATATTGGAATGCCTTGTTTTCGTGCGGTACCGTTGTGTGCAACTATATCGCTAGGGGACTTCAAGTTATATTCTTTCGGCAAGGGGTGTGTGTGTGTGTGTGTGTGTGTGTGTGTGTGTGTGTGCTTATTGATGAGCATTATGATGTTGTGTGATATTGGTTTGGTAGTATTGTTTGCTTACTCATTTGTAAGGAGGTAGTGCTATTTGGTGTTGCTCGAGAAGTATATCTCTTGTGGTATGTCAACTTGATGTTGTTGATATGCGTTGTGGATTGTTGTGTCGATCTGTGGAACCAGGTAGGGTCCGACGGAGCCTCTGGAGTTCGTTACTTGTTGAGTACGAACGGTATTTGTGTGGAACCAGGTAGGGTCCGATGAGGCCTCTGTAGTTTGTTAGTTGATGAGTATGAACAGTATATGTGGGTACCAGGTGGGTCCGACGAGGCCTCTGGAGTTTGTTACTTGAAGAGTACGAACCGTACTTGTGTGATGCCAGGTGGGGTCGATTGAGGCCTCTGGAATTCGTTACTTGATGAGTATGAATAATATTTTATTGCCGAATTTGCATGACCCATGGTTGTATTATAGTTGTCGAGAACTGAGTAAATCTTTGGGCTGTGATGCTAGATTTTTGAAAAGATAAGGACTCTTTAGTCCCAAAATATTTTCCTTTAAAAACTCCCGAGATCTGTAAAACGCTTTACAATTCGTTTACTTGCTTTATTACTGCCTTTCATGGCTTCAGATTATTTTGCACAAATGAAATATCTCGAGAAGTCTTTCACTGTGTTCAATCCGTTGATTATTCAGATTATTATATTCTTGGAATATGTTGTGTATGGCTCGTATTTGCACTTTATACTTGCACTAGCAAAATAGTAGAATTTTGCTAACCCCCGAGTAATTCGGGGGGTGGATGTCTGTATTGCATTCAGGTACGTGCAGGTTCTAGGGGAGCAAACCACGGGGCTGATATGAAGGATGATGGAAGACAAATGATACTAATCACGAGCAGACTAGTACTTGGTACTAGTGGTCGTATTGCATTTTATCTTTCTCTGTAGTGTTCTCCCGTCGTATGGGAGAAATTGTTGTATTTTCACCCTGTGTGGGTATGAGTTTTTATAAAGTGATGTATATGAAGTTTAAGTTGTATGTATTGATGAAAGGCCAAATCGGTCTATTAATTCGTATTTAGCCATGTTGGCATATGTTATGATGTCTTGTTTTGGAATCTAACCTGGTAGATCATCGCGGAGAGGGTCTGCGGTGCTGTAATATTCCCGAACAGATTGAGGGTGTTACACCACCAAAATTCCATGCAGGCGTAGCAAGGCGACCACCAGAGCGCACTACATCATCTATATGATTCTCCAGCTGATCGACCACCATATCACCCACTAAATCCTTATACATGTATAGGGGGTATCTCAAATCTCTCATGGTGCAGTATGGTGAGTATCCATCTGAATCAGTGTCGGAGAACCCTGACGGTGCGAATCACCAAGTATAGCCTCATGCGGCCCTACCGATGGCTCACGTCCACGTCCATGGATATTTGTAGGATCTGTAGGTTGAGAAGTAGACTGATGGGAAATTTGTTGCCATACAATCCGCTCTCGTGCTAGGGCGCTAGCAGAATCATCATCATCATCATCATTACAAGGCCTCTCCTTCCCTTCCTCTACCCCGTCTCCTTCTCCTTCTCCTTCTCTTTCTTGCAAATTGCCACCTTGTGCACATACTTCACACGTTCACTCACAATAATATCAATTATCTATATATACAGGTCCCGATCCTCTAAGGCTGTCAAAGCTAACACCTCATAACATAAAGTCTGAATACTTCAAAGATGTAATTTTAGAAATGGTTACCTTAAACATTTAGAAGAGTATTTACATATTGAATATTTATAATTCAATTACCTCTTGATAAAAAAATGTAGATAAGTGCACGTGACCAAGTTTATTCAACTTCCATATATATAGCGGGGTTGATGTATCTCAAGAGCTCTAAGCCTAGTCCCACATATGGCGCCTAAAGAAGGTACATCCTCTCAATTCTACATCTAAAATAAAAATCGATTTTACAATATAAGAGATAACAACAATATTGGTTCATCATTCCAGTACTTAATTAAATTAATGAATAAGGATTTAGACGTGCCATATATCACTACTACGAAAAAGTTATTTAACATTATCTTATTGACATTTAACATCGGTTTGGAAACTGATGTTAAATATCGCGATGTTAAAATTAACATCGATTTCTAATTATCGATGTTAAACTTCGACTTTAATATCGGTTGTTATTACAAGCGATATTAAATTTGACATTGTGAAATTTAACATCGGTTCCGGGACAACCGATGTCAAATTTTACGACCTTAAAATTTTATTGTAACGCGGCTAAGCCCAGCTAGCCCAACCCAGCCACCCCACAACAACCTGCCAACCTGCAATAAGTACCATTAAATTTCGTTGTTGGTGGGTTTCGAACCTACGACCTCTTACTTATGAAAGTGTGATATTACCAGTCTGCCAGATGAATTTTTTGTACATATTTTGCTATGTGTTATATTTATATACTATATACTTCCTCCATTCTCTTATTATTGCAACATGCTGACTATTACACTCTTCACGTACTCTCTTTTGACCATCTTTTATGATTTATACATATGAAAAAATATAGCCATGTGAGATCTTGTTAGGTTCATCTGGAAATATACTTTCAAATATCAACTTTTTATAGTTTTTAAAAATAAAGAATTGAGGATATTAATAATTAAAATTTTGCATTTACAAGCGTGAAAATCCAGATGTTGTAGTTATAAGAGAACAGAGATAATATATTTATATAAATATTACATAACTTAATACATATATATATATGTATATATGTTATATTTATATACTATATACATCTATAAATTATATAAATATAAGATAACTTAATATATATATATATATTGGTATATACTTGAATATATATAATATAACTATATGTGTATAAATACATAACTTTAAATATAGTTGAATATATATATATATATAATATATATATATAAATTTTCTTATACACATTATAATATAACTATAAAAATACATATTAAGTTATATTATATATAAAAGTGATTATAATATAAAACTATTTATTGATAAAGAAAATAATTTGACTTCAGTGTAATGTATTATTATATATATCTATAATTTTAAATATAAGTGAATATATTTAATATAAATTTATATCTACATCGTAATATAACATTAAGTATAACTGACTATATATAATAAAATTATATGTCTACATATCATAACTGTAGATATATATTAACTTTAATTACTTAAAATTCATAAAACTATAAAACTATTTATCGATATATGTAAATATATATTTTCATGACTTTAAATAAAATTGAATATATATAGTATAACTATATATTATAATATAACTTTAAATATATATATATGAATATAAATATAATATAATATTATATATATATATAAAATATCTTATACGGTGACTTTATATGTATCATATAATTTTAATTATAATTGAGTATATATATAAAATTTATATCTACATATCATAATATAAATTTAACAATATATATTAATATTAAAAATTTAAAAAGTTATAAAAATATAAATATTTATTGATAAAAAAAATTAGTATAACTATATATACATGTTAAAATATAACTTAGTGTATATCTATATATCTATATATATATATATAAATATTATTCGTTTATTTAAATAAAACTAAAAATTATAATATAATATAAGAATATATTATAATATAAACTAAAATATATATTTAAGCTATATTATATATCTAAAAAGTGATACAACATCGGTTCTACTAAAAACCGATGTTAAATTGTCATTTAACATTGGTTCTAATAAAAACCGATCTTAAATTTTTCATTTAACATCGTTTTTTCTAAAAATCGATGTTAAACGGGAGAATTTTCATCGGTTCTTTTGAAATCGATGTGAAATTGCAGAATATAACATTGGTTCTCTCAAAACGAGCAATGTTAAATGTCTTTTTTGTAGTAGTGATATTACCATAAAATGGTAAGCATGATCCTCACTATTGAGGACCTTAGTGGGGATATCGCTCAAGTATGAAACAAGAATCTGGTACAAGTCCCACGAAAAGTTCTCTCATCGAGTCTGATCCTCAACCAATGTCCACAACCAATGGTCAGCAACGTGCTTCCAATCGTCCAGGCCAAATATAAGATATCATACGCACAAGACCTTTGCAACCTTAAGCGCATCAGCTGGATGTGCTCGAAAATATCCCTCCGCAACCTATAACGCATATAATCCAACAGCTGGCTCATACACACCCTCCATTGGTACGACATCATCCCCATGCAAATCAAAATTTGAATCTCCAAATCTTAGATCGGTGACTACTGCATACTCATACCTAGAAAATCTAATTGACCGATGGGGATCTTCAGAGCACCCACAGTGGTGCCAAAATCTTGGGCCCAAGGTGGAAGCCATGATCGCCCACAATGGTGACATAAATTTAAGTCATCCATGACCGGCTTCGAATCTTGGACAACCGATGACCAAGAAGCCATCAAAAAAGGTGGGCCAACTTCTACTTGTGTGAACAACACGCATAAAAGGAAAGAAGAAATGGGGCAAGTGTAGTGCACGCAAGAAATACTGGGTGGGCCCAAGTTGGATTTTTAAAAGTTGCTGGCAATGGGAATATGTTTGTTGCTTTGTTTTCCAATTTTTTTAAACGGTCACTTTGATTATTAAGAAAAAAGTTTTATTAATTATTAATTAGAATATAATAAATAAATGTAAATTATTATCATATATGATGTTATTGACTTATTAATATAAATTATTATATTTGTTAAATAATAATATTAAACTAATTATTAATTATTGATTAGAATATATAATAAATAAATGTAAATTATTGTCATATATATTTAATAATAATAAAATAATATGAATAATGATAATAATTGGTATAGAAATGAGTAGGAAAGAAAAAATATAGTGAGATATAGTAAAAAGTATGAGAGATAGGAGTGCATTAGAGATAATGTTGCTTGGCAAAAGTTGATTAGAGATAATGTTGCTCCCCCTAAGAGTATATTTATTATGTGGCTTGCTGTATTGGGGAAAATGGCAACTTGTGAGAATCTATTGAAGATAGGAGTGCATGTTGATGCTACTTGTAGTTTGTGTGGAGTCGAGGATGAGACCATGCAACACTTATTCTTCAAGTGTGATTACTCCACTCAAGTATGGAAAAATGTGGCTGCATGGTGTACTATTGATTGCAGGCTGAGGGAATGGAACCATGAACTGAGTTTTCAACTCACCCAATGCAAATGAAAGACGGTGAAACAGAGGTTATATCGAGCAGCCATCACAGTTATGTTGTATTTGTAATATCCGAGATTTCTGATATGTATTTGAACCTTGTGATATTGTATTTGTTGCATTTTGATCTGAGTATTATTCTCCGTATTTCATGATCCGATGTTGTTGAGCGTATGATTTCATGAATGTGTTCAAAATTATGATTTTTGCACATGTAGCGCACGCTATCGACTAGGCGTAGCGTACGCTAATTTGGGTTTCGTAGCGCACGCTATGTATGAACCTTAGCGTGCGGTATACGTAGTCAACTTGATTAAGACAGGGTGGCAGGTGAGATTAGCCGTGGATCTTGGTCGGGACATGTCGGGATGAACCTGGACGGCTTTTGGAAAAAGTCGAGTCAACGCTGTTTAGCGCACGCTAAATATTGAGTACAGTGAGGCCAGTAAGCTTCGGATGGCCGTTAGCGCATGCTATATAAGTAGTAGCGTACGCTAATTTATGAACTTAGCACACGTAAGGGGATGTTAGCGCACGCTAAGTCGAGACCAGGCAGGAACAGTAGACTGCAGGCCCGTTAGCGCACGCTATGGATATGGACTAGCGCGCGCTAATAACCATTTTCTATATATAGGACAGCACCCTTTTTCATTTTTTTAGATTTCTTCACTTCCCAAACTCGATTTCTGAGACATAGAGAGCCACTCTCCATCCTAAACCTCTCGTATCATCATCCTAGCACGAGTTTGAAGATTTTAGATCATTAGAGATTGGTGTTCAAGCTCTCGGTGTTGGATTTCTTCAAGTTCCTCCTTGTTCTTCACTATTTCGAGGTAGGTGATTCTTCACCAAATGGAGTAGTATTCTTAAGGATGTTTTGAACATGTTTTGAGATTATCTAGTCAGTTAAATTCGTGCATAGTCGAACATCATGTTGTTAGAAGAGTATTTTCGATGTTTCGGTACTTCTTCATCGTTTAGAACATTGAACCTTTTAGTGTTTGAACTCCTAAGCACAATCATGTAGCTACAAAACCGATTACGGCCAGTTTATGGAGATTATCAAGTTCTTATGTATTTACATAATGGAATTATACATTTTGGGACATTGAATAGATTGAACTTAGGATATTTTCTTGAAGATGGAGATGAATTATTAGTATGGTCTTGTAATATCCTTGGATAGTATGAGATGACTTTAATGTAAATCATAACTTATAGTGATTTCTGGATTTGGTTATCTTCATGTTGATGATTCAAACAAAAGGATGTTGATGGGTAACCATTGCTATGAACGTAAATTTTGGCAAGGAAGATAAATTGTGGAAGAACGAATTATATGGTTGTTAAACTGTAAACTCGGATTGAAGCATGATTTTTAACCGAACTTGGTGAGGAAATCGATAATCCGGAATCTTAGTACATAATTACGATGATTTGAACGACTCTAGCTAGACCGGGTGGTCGTCGAGTGAGTTGAGCCGTAAGTCGGAGAGCTTATAGTGTTAACCCGACTGTAGTAGGCGTTAGATGTTCTTACATTTAAACTTGTCTTAAGTTACCGTTATTTTTCTGTTTGTTCAAGGGCCGAGCATTGCGAAGGTTTGATCGAAGGAGGTGGCCTTCGAGTGTGTTGAGATCATTGGAGTGATTAGTTATTGCCATCTTTGAGGCAAGTATCGTAATTTGTTAATATTGGTATTTTGAGCATGCATGTGGTTTATTTATGTTGTTGAACATGGGATTTATTTTGTTGAATTTTCATGATATTCGTTATCAAGTGTTTGTATGTTCATGTTGATGGACATAGCGATTTTGCATATATGTATGCATGAGCTGTGTTTGTATATGTTGTACGATCTATGTTGAGGGCGCTGGATCGGATGTCCACCTCGTGTTGGTCCGACGGGATCATCTTGGGATCTATGCTGAGGGCGGTGGATCATTGGACGGGTTTTTCCACCTCGTGTTGGTCCGACGGGATCATCTTGGGGTCTATGCTGACGGCGCTGGATCGTTGGAATACCCATGTTGTGTAAATGGAATCTTGTGGATTCGCATTGTTGGATTCCGGTAGCGGAAGTCCGTATTGTGTATTCTGTTATGCATTATTGTTGCATATTCATTTTGTTTAACATGATACTTGTACTAGCATCGTTTTGCTAACCCTTCGGGGATGGACATTTGTTTTGATGTTCAGGTAGCTGAGGAGCGGGAAAGCAACCACAGTACCGATATGACGACGAAGGGGCTCAGTGATGTTTATTGTTATCTTCTTGGTTCATTTTCAGTACTCGAGTACGCGTGTTTTATTAATATTTCAAGATGGTTGTAATAATGACTCATTTGATCTGTTTGAAACCGGTCTTGTATTTGGAACTTTCATAGTACTGTTGTATTATATTTACATTTCTTCTAATTAGCTAAATCCTTACTCAAAGGGTTTACGGCGCTGTAATTATTCCGAATATCTCGGGGTGTTACAGAATATGGTATCGGAGCTAAGATTCATAGATATCTTGGCAGTCGGGTTTTAGTTGGGTCTGTTTACGTTATTTGATTTACGGGTCGTTCGTAACATCACTGTTCAGCCAGCGTCGTCATGTGGACCGTGGTTGTAAGTCTCCTAATCTCTTATACTACCGTCTTACTTAATTTCTATTTTGTGAATATTGACGGGCTTTATTTTTAAAAATTTTGCCCTGGATATTGAGTAATTGTGTTTACAGTATGTTGAGGGGAGGACGCGGTCGTGGACGCGGACGTGGTAATGTGAGACAGGAGGATTCAGCAACTACGCCAGAGTTATCAGCTAGTCGAACCGATTCCCATTCTGGAGGACAGCAGGGATCAGCGAATGACAACGTGAATCCTAACATGCCGGGAGTGCTTCAACAGGTGGTGGCTCAGATAAACCAGTTCGCTCAGGTAGTTGACCGTGTTGTATCGAGATTTATCCACCTCGACAGGCGATCGACTACAAGGCCGAGCGACCGAGTCAACACCAATCAAACTACGGCTAACTCGCCTAATCGAAGATACCAGCCCGCCATCAGGTGCCTAGCGATCGACTCCCAAGGCAATCGCCCTTTGGCATCCGGCGATCGACTCTAGTGCCCGTCTAAGGAGAACCGACATGTGCCCCGAACAGAGACAATCGTCCGTCCAAGTCCACGAAGACTGAGTCTCATAGCAGCTCCCATGTGCGGATCCCCGACAGCCGCCAGGATTCCCGGATCGTTGACCACAGCCTGGCACCACCTCATCACCTACCGACAAGCCCGCCGAAAGGTACAAGGTGGGGCCGCCCGTGGCAATGACTTCGGGACGCGTGCAGGCTTCTCATTGGACCGCACGGTTGACTGCCAGCAACTCCTGCAGACTTTGGAGGGACAAGCCCATGTGCTAAAAGACGATCGCCCGCTTATTATAATACAGCAAAGGCGATCGCCCAGCAGGTCCAAGTCCTATAAATAGAGAACCTCCTCCTACTGGAAAAAGGTTCCGCTTTCAGTTCCGAAATCATTCACGGAAATACAAAAATACATACATACCATCAAGCTCCCAACTTTCTCGCCGGAATCCATCTCAGGATTGCTCTCTCCGAATCTCTCATCCAGAAGACGATCGGTAGAGGCAATAAGTCTCCACAAGGCAGATTCGAAGAGATTCATAAGCCCAGGAGCTCGAGCATACAGCTAAGATACGCCGTGAGAGACGGTCGATCTCTCACCGCCGCCACGGTTCATCCCCGTTGTTACAAGAACTCACAGAGCATCACATCTGGTTCTTCCGGCAATCTACACGCTCACTAGCTAAGATAACAAGAATCTTTATACTCATTGTAATTGTATTCTTACATTAGTACTTGTATCCCCGAATATTAGTATTAATAATATCTCGCGAGAGCATTCAAGCCCGGGACTAACAATCCCGGCAAATCTTGTGTTATTTATCTTTCTCACGGAAGTGTTCTCGCATTTGTTTGCTATCCATCCATTCCAGCAATATCTATCTCCGGATAATATTTTGGGTAGCAACAATTGGCGCTAGAGCAAGGGCAATCTATACCTTCATTTTTCATTCCTACCGTCCCAAAGAACACTCACTGTTCTCGGGGCATATACTTGAAGTGACACTCACTGCGCTTCAAAGAAAACCTTCAGAATCATGACATCCGCCGGTACATCGAAGAGAGCCGCTCTCCGAACCGCCGGACACCATATCCCGGCTCAATCCGAACCCCAGCCGACGACCGGGGGAAGTCGCGGCAATGCGAGACTCTCGATCCCACACCTGAGAGATGGCCCCAACCTCTCACTCGACCAGTTCCAAACCGAGGAATAGATCGAGGAGGCTATGGCCATCCTAGAGGAGCGACGGAGAGCATGCGCGTCGCCCGCAATAACTCCCTCGATCGTCCGCCGCATGGAAAAACGGAAATTCAACTCTTGGGCGGCGATCGTCGAAAGCCCCGGTCGCGAAAGGGCTCTCGCACGACCAGACGGATCTGTATGCAATCGCTTGGGGCGCGACCCATCCTGGCGACCGGGGCATTCTGTTTCTAACCACGAAAAGACGGAATCCGAATCCATCACCAGGAGTTCAGCCTACCCAACTCACAGCCGAATGCAGGTCAGCCGTCTGACTCCCGCCCCGATCGCCAGGGGATCAATACTCGATCGCCTCGGCTCCCGCTCCGAGCGCCGAGCCGCGAGCAGCCAGGCCACGGCGATGGCCGCTATGCAACGCCAGCTCGACGAGATGAAAGCACTCTTGGACACTGGGGCAAGCGCCAGCAGAAAGATCACCGGGCCGACCGAGCCACTCGCGGTCCACATCGAGCTTGCCCCCGTGCAACCAACGATCGCTCCTCCCAAAACACCTCTGTATGAAGGGAGATCGGACCCCAAAACCCACCTGAGTAAATTCCGAATCTACATGACCGGGTGTGGGGCATCTGATGCAACCAAGTGCCGGATCTTCCCGTTAACATTGGGCGAGCTGGCCCATAGGTGGTACGCCTCACTACCACCGCGATCGATCATCTCCTTTGAGAAACTGGCGAATGACTTCACGTCATATTTCGCCACCAAGGTCGCCAGACCAGAAGGCCCCCACCGCGTGATGAAAATCAGGCAGGGGAAAGACGAAACCGACGCAGATTAGATTGACCGAGTAGACGAAATCATCCTCACCGGCGAACCCGTCAGTGACGAGCTCGCTCTCTATTCGGTCCTGGAGGGATTCTACGGTCATTCACCTATGTTTAGACATCTCACCAAGGATATTCCCCCAACCTACGCGATCTTCCGCGCTAAGGCTTCCGACTTTCTGTCCAGGCAAAGGCTACTCACCCTCCACCTAGGCGAGGAAACGCCACCTCCTGTCCAGAAGAAGGCGACCGCCAAAACAAAGAAGGCGATCGCCAATCCACCCGGAGATCTCAAGGCCTTCGAGGACATAGAAGCCCATCTCCTCCATACGTTCAACCGAACTCCGTCCCACATTTTCTATGCCATCAAGGGGCACGAACCGCTAAACAAGCCAAAGGCGATAAGGGACCACGGTCACCTGGACAACAATCAATATTGTGCCTACCATAAGAGTCCCGGCCATAGCACCAACCAATATCGCGACCTCCTCAAACAGCTCTGGAGATTGTTCGAGGAGGTCAAGCTGGACATCTTATTGGCTTAGCCGAAGCCCCTATCAATCTCTATACACGATCGTTTGAGTCGAACACAAACAGGTTGGGAAGCTCAAACGAGCTGACCCCTAGATCAACCTCGGCGATCGACTCTACATGCTTCAATCAAGAGAAGGGAACCTCGGAAGTCTCTCCCCGATCTCCCTCCTCATTGAAGAAACTGGAGGACTCGTTCGCCATCTACAGTTCACCATATAACGTGATGGACTAAAGCACGAGATCGCCTCCCCCACACAACGTACACCATCGAAGGTCGGCATCTACATGACGATCCGAGGTAGAAGAGTGCAGCCATGGTCCTGGTGGTCGATGGAACCGACTGCTTAGGCCATGCAAGGTCCCTTTGGGCCAAGATCGCCCGCCCTTCGTTTGAATACGAGGTCGGCATAGTCTGAGGGCCCTACAAAACTAATCAGTGGACACGATCGCCCGCCCTCAAAGTTTCATCATTCAACATGGTGAACCCGGACAATGCGATGCGTCACTACCCCCGTCTCAACGTACACCGTCGAGGGTCACCATCGTCATGGCGACCCGAGGTGGAAGCAGAGCTAATAAGCTACGGGCGTGGAGTTGAATCATCCGACGCTGCCCCGCGCAAGGACTCCTCTAGACCAAGGCCGCACGCCCTTCGTTTAAATACGAGGCGAGGCGCAGCCTAACAGAGGACCCTCACAATAAAATGAGTCACGAGACAGACAATGTCGTTCGCGCAAAAGACATGGTCATGGAGTCGGTCCATCGAACTCCGCGATCGTGCACGATTCTTCAAGACGGACGACCGTCCTCAAGGATTCGACAAAATTGAAGACCGCTCACTCAACGAATTATTTTCATCCCCTTACTTTCACTAAGCGAATAAAAACAAGGGGGAAGAGTGTGGACTACCTAAACGACGATCGTCCCTATTCAACCACATACGGAGATCGCCATTTTTCAGATCTTGTGCAGTGATCGAATTTGTTGTAAAAGTTATCTTTATGAGTTTATCAATTCATTTGGAACTACCCTCGCAACGATCTCTCCTCACACATTTGTACAAAGTCAAACAAAGACTCAAAAATAGCAATCATTCAAGTGATAAGTCAGAAAATCAAACATTCATTTACTTGCTTGAAGGATCAAAATACATGGTCGCCCGAAGGCCAAAATGCTACAAAAAGAAAACTACAAAGCTACGAGACAAAAAGCTAAAACAAACGAGCAAGAGTGAAGAGCCTCAGGCCCCCGCCTGGCCTTCGCCTTCAGCCGTCGGCTCGACCTGCGACCCTTCCTCAGTTTCCGGAGCGGCCTCCCCGTCCTCCGGATCGTCAGGACGAACGAGGTTCGCCGGAGTCGGATACCATCTCAGATCCACGCCAAGCTCCGAGAGATCCAAAATCGGCAAGGAGAAAGCAGGATGGAGAGGATGCTCCAGTGCATACGCCTTGAAATTCTCGGCAAGAGGGCCGACCTCCAGCCCTCCCTTCTTGGCAGCCCGGATCGAGTCAGCAAACGCCATATAATAGGCAAACTCACTGACAAACTCCAAGTTAAGAAAGGGATTGGCCTTGGTCGCCTCTACCTCCCCTCTCAGCTCCGCCATCGCCTTTTGCGACCCTTGGAGCTCGACCTCCCTCGCAGCTATCTTCTCCCTCGACTCCGCCAACTCGCTAGTCAACCGATCGATCGTCACCTTCTGACGATCGGCCTCCTCCTCGGCAACCTTCTGCGCCCGGACGGCATTCATCATCCTGTCCCGGAATCGGTCAACCGCCAAATGAGACATCTCGGCTTCCTTCCTTGCCAGCTCAAGCTCTTGGCTCGCTCGCTTGGCTGCCTCCAAAGAGTCCTTCTCCATTGCCGCGATTTTGTCGGCGAACTCGGCATTCTCTTTCCGAGCCGCCTCGAGATCCGCCTGCAGGCGAATAGTGGAAGGTCGCCCCTCAAACTCCTGCGCAGCCTGGACAGCCATGGTCGCCGTCTAGAGAGAAAGGGCGAGAACAGCCTGCATCGTACTCCCAGATCGCTGACGAGCGATCGCATCTAGATCGGTCGTCCAGGCCTTCGGTAGAGCAGAAACGGCCTTGCTGACGTATTGCGGGATGTCACAGGACTGGCGAGGAGATCGGCTAGCTAAGAAATCCAACACCATCGGCGGGCAAGATGGATCTGCGCGACGGATCCTGCATCAAAATAACAAAATTAGCACAACTCCTACGCAAATGACAAGTTTTAACTCAGTAAGCAGTCTACCTCTCGGCTCTCTCAGGATCGCGACCGAAGTATAGCTTCCCTCGAGGGGTCTCAGCTTCGGCGATCGCCATCTCCCGCAGGAAAGCCGCGGAGGGAGTAGGCTCTATCTCCGGAGGAACAACGGTGATTGGAGGCGCGGCGATCGGCACCTCACTGGCAGGGGCGGAAACTGGAGTTTCTCCCGACCTCTGCCGTTTGCAATTTGTCCGAAGCCCCTCCTCCCGAACTTCCTCCTCGGCCACGATCGGCTCCACGCGAGGCTCCGCCTCCGGGATGATAGGTACCGCCACAGGAGGAGCCCGCGATGACCTCGTCTGGAGGAGTCGACCCAAAACTCCAGGGTTCGACATGGAAATCTCCGGTGGGGGCTCCACAAAGCGAGGAAAGCGAACCTATGCGATAAGACCAATCGAGCCACAGTTAGTCACATTCCTCCGAAAGGACGATCGCCCAACAAATGGAGATCGTAGAAATTCATACCTGAGACCGAGAGATGCCTCGAAAAACGGAGTACGCGAGCGGACAACCGACGACTCTCCTTGTTGAGCCGGTTAGCGTCCAATTCGTCGTCCGCCAAGCTTCGTATCCGCTCCCAGACGACCAGGAAATCAAAAGGTAGCTCCTCGATCGCCGGAATGTGGAAACCTGCAAAAACAAATTCGAATTAGATTAGTTCAGAACATATCCGAACTAAGGGAGAGTCTGAACCCTTACCGGGATGTCTCTCCCGAAAACCAGTGGGAATCTCCAGCTCGCCAGTGGGATTGTCGCTCGTGGAGGCCTTCCAGGCACCGGCGACCCAGAACCACTTTGCCGGATCGCCCCGCGCCTTGTTCAAGACTCCAAGGATCACCCGACCGGATCGACCTTGTATATGATAGCCTCCGACCGACCCTTTCTGAACCGTCAGCTTGAATAGGTGGTTCATCTCCGACGGCGAAGGAAGGCGGTATAGTCGGTGACCGCCGAACAAAGTGAGAGTACACATTATCTGGAGCCACGCATTTGGCGTCAGCTGGAGAGGCGCCACGTTCCAGGCAGCCAACAGATGGGAGACAGCGAACGACAAGGGGAATCGCAATCCTGCCTCCATGATCGCTTCATTCACAACGACCATCCCCTCTGGAGGCTGATCGGCTCTCTCATTCTCGGACGGCACGAAGAGATCCACATCTGAGGGGATATGAAACCTCGTACTCCAGATGGACAGATCCTTCCGGGTTGCCGAACTCCTGATTTGGCCAAGCGACCACAGAGATCGCTGAGGAGCCCGAAATAGCGTTCTCTTGGGAGGTTGATAAGGGTGAGAGATCGAATACTCCCTAAAATCAAATCTTGGAGATGGACCGGCTAACCCCTCCATAATCTCAGCAAATGCCTCATAAGCCCGGCCAAAGGCACTGTGCCGCTCCCAGTAGGCCCTGACCGCAAGATCTCTCTCCATCTGCGAGCGCCTATGTTCAACGGCCGTTTCCTTAGCCACGTCAGCCTCGTTGAACAGCGCCTCCACCTCCGCAGGGTCAATTCTGGCCCGAATAGCCTCAGCGGCTGTCTCCAGATGAAATCCAGTGGTGGATCCTCCCCGGACATCAAAAGTCCCAGCGGCGGAGGAAGTGCCCACTCCGTATGAAGAAGATGTTCCAGCCATTTTTGAAGAAAATAGGAGGAAAGAAATGTTCGTCTTACCCAAAGAAGAAATCGAACGACGATCGGCACTAAGATCTTCAGAAAAATCTTCAGCAAGTCCTTCTTTCTCCAGTAAGTGCGCGTGAGAATGAAGACTGCAACACTGCGCCCTTTTATAGGAGATGGCAGGGACTCGTTTGCAATAAGGGAGAATCTCAGGGGTCGGATATCAAACGTCAATTAAGACTCCCTTGAAACCCGCGTATGCGTATTTTCAAGGACGCGTCAGTCGAGGAGTCATTAATAACCGTCGGTCTACCCCAACAGGAACCCGACACGTGTCCCAGAGACTATTCCGCATCCGCTGTAATTTCCCGCTCATTTCAGCGACCTACCAGGTCGTCCAAATTCAGAATCTATCAGCTCAAAGACGATCGCCAGTTCAGTGAAACGCAGGGTCGCTCGTCGAAGTCCAACGATCGCCAGCAGAACCACCTCACCCCACGTTTCCAACATAGGAGCGAACTGGGGGGCAATTGTTGTATCGAGATTTATCCACCTCGACAGGCGATCGACTACAAGGCCGAGCGACCGAGTCAACACCAATCAAACTACGGCTAACTCTCCTAATCGAAGATACCAGCCCGCCATCAGGTGCCTAGAGATCGACTCCCAAGGCGATCGCCCTTTGGCATCCAGCGATCGACTCTAGTGCCCGGCTAAGGACAACAGGCCTGTGCCCCGAACAGAGACAATCGTCCGTCCAAGTCCACGAAGACTGAGTCTCATAGCAGCTCCCATGTGCGTATCCCCGACAGCCGCCAGGATTCCCGGATCGTTGACCACAGCCTGGCACCACCTCATCACCTACCGACAAGCCCGCCGAAAGGTACAAGGTGGGGCCGCTCGTGACAGCGACTCGGACGCGTGCAGGCTTCTCATTGGACCGCACGGTTGACAGCCAGCAACTCCTGCAGACTTTGGAGGGACAAGCCCATGTGCTAAAAGACGATCGCCCGCTTATTATAATACAGCAAAGGCGATCGCCCAGCAGGTCCAAGTCCTATAAATAGAGAACCTCCTCCTACTGGAAAAAAGTTCCGCTTTCAGTTCCGAAATCATTCACGGAAATACAAAAATACATACATACCATCAAGCTCCCAGCTTTCTCGCCGGAATCCATCTCAGGATTTCTCTCTTCGAATCTCTCATCCAGAAGACGATCGGTAGAGGCAAGAAGTCTCCACAAGGCAGATTCCAAGAGATTCATAAGCCCAGGAGCTCGAGCATACAGCTAAGATACGCCGTGAGAGACGGTCGATCTCTCACCGCCGCCACGGTTCATCCCCGTTGTTACAAGAACTCACAGAGCATCACATCTGGTTCTTCCGGCAATCTACATGCTCACTAGCTAAGATAACAAGAATCTTTACACTCATTGTAATTGTATTCTTACATTAGTACTTGTATCCCCGAATATTAGTATTAATAATATCTCGCGAGAGCATTCAAGCCCGGGACTAACAACCCCGGCAAGTCTTGTGTTATTTATCTTTCTCATGGAAGTGTTCTCGCATTTGTTTGCTATCCATCCATTCCAACAATATCTATCTCCGGATAATATTTTGGGTAGCAACAGACCGCATGCAGATGGCGATGGGACAACAGCATAACGAGGATAATCGGGGAGACAGATGGCTTACTGAGGTGGTCAAATTGCACCCGCCAAAATTTGACGGTTCTGCTGAGGCACTTACTTGGGATCATTGGCTAAAGGAGTTAGAGAAGATATTTGCGGGGATTAACTGTCCCGAGGACCGAAAAGTTCCTATTGCCCAGTATTTTACATTTGGGAGGCTTTTGGTGGTGGGAAGCTATTCGACACGAGGATCATAATCTTGTTGGATGGAATTCAAACTAATGATGGAAGCACAATATTGTCCTCGTCCAGTTAGAGAGGCAAAAATCCGAGAGTTTTTCTCACCGCAGAGTTCGGAAGCATATGTGACAGACATAATCAAGACTTTTAATCATCAGCTGACTTGTGTGCGACACTTGGTCAGGACGGAGGCGGAGAAGATTTTTCATTTCGATATGCGGATGAAGCCGGAGATTCAGCAGTACATGTCCGGATTCAAGTGTACTACGTTGCGAAAATATCAGGACAAGGCGCTGGCCGACGACATGAAAGAGGCAGTGATGGAGAAATCGATGGAGGCAAAAAAGCAGAAAGTGTCCGGCAACTTCTCGAAAAACAAGAGTGGTGGGGCCCGCAAGGGCCGGTCTTCATTTTATTCATCTAGGAAACCTCCACATCCTTCTCGAGGTGGAAAGAAGTTTCGGACAACATCAGTAGTTTCGGACGCATCAAAGAAGTGCTATAATTGTGGTCGAGCAGGGCATATTCGACGTGATTGTCCCATTCCTTCTGTGACTTGTTTTGAATGTGGGCAAGAAGGACACCGTGCGAATTTTTGTGGAAATGTGACTAGATCATTTGGTACTCGCACTCCAGCACCAGTTCCGAAAGAGATAAGTGTGAACCAGACACAGCAGAGTGGGTTTCAGCAGCAGAATGTTGGGAAGAGAGAGACATCCAGTGTTGGGTCCGTTCCTCCGCGCCTCTACGATATGAGGAAATCTGACGATCAGAACACTGCTGTTGCATCAGGTGCGATTCAGATCCTTTGGCAACCAGTTAGTCTCTTATTCGATTCAGGAGCTACACATTCTTTCATATTATTGAACTGTGTTAATCGTTTGAAACTCTCGTGTTTATTTGATTGTGAACCTTATGTTGTGGGTTTGCCGAGCGGAGAGAGAATTGTGGGAACCCTAGAAACTAGAGATTTTCCAGTGTCTATAGGAGGGAGAGATTGGCCATCGAATCTTATTGTAGTCGACATCCATGGTGACGATTTAATTCTCGGAGACGGTTGGCTCAACCGTTATGGATCTATTTTGAATTACCGAAAGAGAGTCATTTCTATCATTGCCGATGATGGATCTGAACATTTATTCAGAGGATGGAGACCGGGAAGCTCGGGAAAATTGATTAAAGCGATGAAAGCAGTGGAATTACTGAAGCAGGGTTGTCACAGATTTTGGTGCTACGCCATGAAGAAAGAAGAAGGAGTAGAGCTCTCATCTATTCCAGTTGTGAATGAATTCTCAGATGTATTCCCTGACGAACTACCTAGGTTACCTCCGCAGAGAGAAGTGGAGTTCACTATCGAATTAAAGCCTGGAGCCGCTCCTATTTGCAGAGCACCATACCGTATGGCGCCAACCGAGATGTATAAACTAAAGAAGCAACTGGAGGAATTATTACAGAAGGGTTACATTCAACCTAGCATTTATCCTTGGGGAGCGCCCGTTCTCTTTGTCCGGAAGAAAGATAGATCCCTCCGATTATGTATTGATTACAGGGAGCTAAACAAGGTGACGATCAAGAACAAGTATCCTATACCTCGGATCGATGACTTGTTTGATCAACTGCAAGGGTCAAGGGTATTCTCTAAGATTGACTTGCGATCAGGATACCATCAGTTGAGAATTAAGGAATTGGATATACCAAAATCTGCTTTCAGATCCCGGTACGGACACTATGAATTTGTGGTAATGCCATTCGGACTTACCAATGCTCCTGCGGTATTTATGCAATTGATGAATCGGGTATTCTTAGAATACCTAGATAAGTTTGTGGTTGTTTTCATTGATAACATATTGATCTATTCGAAAGACATAGAGGAGCATGCTGAGCATTTGCGTGTTATTTTGAGCACCTTGAGAAATGAACAGCTTTATGCGAAACTTTCCAAATGCGAGTTCTGGATTAGGGAAGTAACTTTCCTTGGGCATGTGATATCAGCTGACGGAGTTCAGGTGGACCCGAAGAAAGTCGAAGCAATCTTGGAATGGGAAGCTCCTAATAACGTGAATGAAGTCCGAAGCTTCTTAGGACTTGCTGGATATTATCGCCGTTTTGTAGAGGGATTTTCCAAAATTGCTCATCCGCTCACTCAGCTGTTACAGAAAACTCAAAAGTTCACGTGGAATGAGAAATATCAGGCTAGTTTTGATGAACTTAAGAGGAGACTGACGACAACACCTATATTAGCGTTACCAGATGGAATTGATGGATTCATGGTATACAGCGATGCTTCAAATCAGGGTCTGGGATGTGTATTGATGCAAAAGGATAAGGTGATTGCCTATGCCTCTCGACAGTTGAAACCGTACGAAGATAATTACCCGACTCATGATCTGGAGTTAGCAGCTGTGGTCTTTGCCTTGAAAATTTGGCGACATTATTTATACGGCACTCATTGTCAGATCTTTACAGATCATAAGAGCCTCAAGTATATTTTCAGTCAGAAGGAATTAAACATGAGGCAGAGAAGGTGGCTGGAATTGATCAAGGATTACGACTTGGAAATCCTCTATCATCCGGGTAAAGCAAATGTAGTGGCTGATGCACTGAGCCGTAAACCTGTTTCTCTTCGAGTGTTGGAAGCACTTAGGTCCCACACCAGCATTCAACGAGAACTGATCCGTGAAGGGATTGAAGTATGGTCACCAGGAATCCAAGGGCAACTATATGTGATGGAACTAACTTCGTCACTAGTCGAGGAAATCAAATCTAAGCAGTTGAACGATTCACTGATTCTTCGGTTATGTGACGAAGTAAAGAAAGGAAAGGCCCCAGGATTCGTGATACAAGATGATGGAGTTCTGAGATTTTAGAGTCGACTTTGCGTTCCCGATGATGATGATTTGAGACAGACAATTCTGAAGGAAGCCCACAGCGCGTCCTATTCTATTCACCCGGGCAGCAGTAAGATGTATAAGGATTTAAAACAAATCTTCTGGTGGGGAAATATGAAGAATGACGTAGCAGAATACGTTTCGAAGTGTTTGACTTGTCAGCAGGTTAAGATTGAACATCAGCGGCCTGCCGAAATGTTGAAGCCACTTCCGATCCCTAAGTGGAAGTGGGAGGATATCTCGATGGATTTCATCACCAATATGCCAAGGACCAAGTCGGGAATGAACATGATTTGGGTTGTAATTGATCGACTAACCAAGTCGGCTCATTTCCTAGGAATTGAAGATACGTGGGGACCCGAGAAATCGGCACGAGTATTTATTGCAGAGATAGTCAGATTGCATGGGACGCCGAAGACCATTATTTCAGATCGAGATGGTCGCTTCGTGTCGCACTTCTGGAAGGCAGTTCACAGGGCTTTGGGGACTGAGCTGAACTTTAGCACGGCTTATCATCCTCAAACGGACGTTCAGTCCGAAAGGACTATACAAACAGTAGAAGACATGCTTAGAGCTTGTGCCTTGGATTGGTCAACTGATTGGGAAGTTCATTTGCCCTTGATTGAATTCACCTACAACAATAGTTGGCATGCTTCTATTAAGATGGCACCATTTGAAGCTTTGTACGGGAGAAGATGTCGATCACCCCTGTGCTGGGATGATTCTTCGGACTTGATCGGGACGGAACCGGAATTGATATTCCAGACTCAAGCGAAGATAGCTTTGATTCGGGAAAGACTGTTGACTGCCCAGAATCGACAGAAGTCTTATGCAGATGTGGGTCGTCGCCCGCTAGAGTTCGACATGGGGGACCATGTACTATTGAAGGTGTCTCCTACACGAGGAATTTTCCGTTTTGGGAGAAAAGGTAAGCTAAGTCCGAGATATATCAGACCATTTGAGATCCTCGAGAGAGTTGGAGATTCAGCATACATGGTGGCCTTACCGCCATCGTTGAGTCACGTTCACAATGTGTTTCACGTATCCCAATTGCGGAAGTATGTACCAGATCCCAGTCATATTATTGATTTCGACGAGATCGAGATAGCTAATGATGGCACCTTCGAAGAGAGACCAATCAAGATACTTGAGAGTCGGATCAAACAATTGAGAATAAACCAATACCCTTAGTTAAAGTACAATGGTCATGACACGGAGCTGAAGAGGCCACTTGGGAAACGGAGGACAATATGAAGACTAGGTATCCAGAGTTGTTTTCATCTTAAGTTTCGGGATTGAACTTCTTTTTAGAGAGAGAGGATGTAATACCCGAGATTTCTGATATGTATTTGAACCTTGTGATATTGTATTTGTTACATTTTGATCTGAGTATTATTCTCCGTATTTCATGATCGGGTGTTGTTGAGCGTATGATTTCATGAATATGTTCAAAATTGTGATTTTTGCACATGTAGCGCACACTATCGACTAGGCGTAGCGTACGCTAATTTGGGTTTCGTAGCACACGCTATGTATGAACCTTAGCGCGCGCTATACGTAGTCAACTTGATTAAGACAGGGTGGTAGGTGAGATCAGCCGCGGATCTTGGTCGGGACATGTCGGGATGAACCTGGACGGCTTTTGGAAAAAGCCGAGTCAATGCTGTTTAGCGCACGCTACAGGTATGAGGATAGCGCACGCTAAATATTGAGTACAGTGAGGTTAGTAAGCTTCGTATGGCCGTTAGCACACGCTATATAAGTATTAGCGTACGCTAATTTATGAACTTAGCGCACGTAAGGGGATGTTAGTGCACGCTAAGTCAAGACCAGGCAGAAACAGTAGACTGCAGACCCGTTAGCGCACGCTATGGATATGGACTAGCGCGCGCTAATAACCATTTTCTATATATAGGACAGCACCCTTTTTCATTTTTTCAGATTTCTTCACTTCCCAAACTCGATTTCTGAGACATAGAGAGTCACTCTCTCCATCCTAAACCTCTCATATCATCATCCTAGCACGAGTTTGAAGATTTTAGATCATTGGAGATTGGTGTTCAAGCTCTCGGTGTTGGATTTATTCAAGTTCCTCCTTGTTCTTCACTATTTCGAGGTTGGTGATTCTTCACCAACTGGAGTAATATTCTTAAGGATGTTTTTAACATGTTTTGAGATTATCTAGTTAGTTAAATTCGTGCGTAGTCGAACATCATGTTGTTAGAAGAGTATTTTCGATGTTTCGGTACTTCTTCATCGTTTAGAACATTGAATCTTTTAGTGTTTGAACTCCTAAGCACAATCATGTAGCTACAAAACCGATTATGGCCCGTTTATGGAGATTATCAAGTTCTTATGTATTTACATAATGAAATTATACGTTTTGGGACATTGAATGGATTGAACTTAGGATATTTTCTTGAAGATGAAGATGAATGATTAGTATGGTCTTGTAATATCCTTGGATAGTATGAGATGACCTTCAATGTGAACAACAACAACAACAACAACAACAACACCACCACCAACAACAACAACAACAACATTACCCCAATGCTTCAATGGCTCCCGCAAAAAGCGGGGTAAGGGGGGATCGGATGTACGCAGCCTTACCCCTGTCTTAACACAGAGAGGCTGTTTCCGGATGATCCAAAATGAAAATTGCATCGAGAATTGTATGGAATGACTAGTACTTCATGAGAAAAAGAAGTGGAGCCAGTTAAGTGAGTCATTTTGTTTTATTCCATTATAATCAAGAACCAAAGAATAAGGAGTCTTTGGCTCCATTGGAAACAATGGAAATCAGACCTTCAATGTGAATCATAACTTATAGTGATTTCTGGATTTGGTTATCTTCATGTTGATGATTCAAACAAAAGGATGTTGATGGGTAACCATTGCTATGAACGTAAATTTTGTCAAGGAAGATAAATTGTGGAAGAACGAATTATATGGTTGTTAAACCGTAAACTCGGATTGAAGCATGATTTGTAACCGAACTTGGTGAGGAAATCGATAATCCAGAATCGTAGTACGTAATTACGATGATTTGAGCGACTCTAGCTAGACCGGGCGGTCGTCGAGTGAGTTGAGCCGTAAGTCGGCGAGCTTAGAGTGTTAACCCGACCGTAGTAGGCGTTAGATGTTCGTACATTTAAACTTGTCCTGAGTTACCGTTATTTTTCTGTTTGTTCAAGGGTCGAGCATTGCAAACGTTTGATCGAAGGAGGCGGCCTTCGAGTGTGTTGAGATCATTGGAGTGATTAGTTCTTGCCATCTTTGAGGCAAGTATCGTAATTTGTTAATATTGGTATTTTGAGCATGAATGTGGTTTATTCATGTTGTTGAACATGGGATTAATTTCGTTGAATTGTCATGATATTCGTTATCAAGTGTTTGTATGTTCATGTTGATGGACATAGCGATTTTGCATATGTGTATGCATGAGTTGTGTTTGTGTATGTTGTACGATCTATGATGAGGGCGCTGGATCGGATGTCCACCTCGTGTTGGTCCGACGAGATCATCTTGGGATCTATGCTGAGGGCGCTGGATCATTGGAATACCCATGTTGTGTAAATGGAATCTTGTGGATTCGCATTGTTAGATTCCGGTAGCGGAAGTCCGTATTGTGTATTCTGTTATGCATTGTTGTTGCATATTCGATTTGTTTAACATGATACTTGTACTAGCATTGTTTTGCTAACCTCTTCGGGGGTGGACATTTGTTTTGATGTTCAGGTAGCCGAGGAGCGGGAAAGCAACCACAGTACCGATATGACGACGAAGGGGCTCAGTGATGTTTATTGTTATTGTGGTTTGTCTTCTTGGTTCATTTTCAGTACTCGAGTACGCATGTTTTATTAATATTTTGAGATGGTTGTAATAATGACTCATTTCATTTGTTTGAAACCGGTCTTGTATTTGGAACTTTCATAGTACTGTTGTATTATATTTACATTTCTTCTAATTAGCCTTGTAAATCCTTACTTAAAGGGTTTACGGCGCTGTAATTATTCCGAATATCTCAGGGTGTTACAGTATTTTCTCTGGAAGGAGCGAAATCAATGTAAATTTCAAGCCAAGAGTAGCAGCGCGCAAGAGATTATTATGCAATATCAAATCCAGTTAGCCATTAGGTGTTTTAAATATCCTAAGTTAGCTAGAGCTTTGAGAAGTTAATTGATTTTGTTGTATTGATGTTTGATGGTTTGTAAGTTGCTGATTTCAACATTTAGTCGGTGAAATAAAAATTTATTTACCAAAAAAAAAAAGCATGAGAGAGAAGCTGATGACGTGAGTCAGTGGGTAAAATGGTGTAAAGTTATGATTATTGATGACTGATGACGTGGAGCTGATGTGGAGGAGAGAAGGAACCATGACCCTAGTCACCACTACGGATGCTCTTATCTAGCAATGAAGGTCACTAGTGCATACTCATGCCTAGAGAATCTAATTGACCGACCCTAAACCAAAACTCATCAGCCTGTGCATTCATCTCACCACCTCGTTCGAGAACAACAGATGTAAGACAACATTCATTACATACCCCACATCCTCCTGAATAAAATGACCAAGACATCACTCTACGAACTTCCTAATATCAACATCACATACTATATGGAGCTCAATAATAATAGTCTTAACAATCCCCTATATAATATACTGGTTTGTCGAGCACTTCCGTTCATGCATATTAGGCCTCTCCCAAATATAATGTGGTGATTAAAATATAAATTAATTTAGATTCGAGTAATATGTATTGATTCGGTCCTGGCCTACATGCTTCTTTTTATTATAAATTAAAATTTTTAATTACATAGAATAAAAAAAATGGGCTTGGTATGTATCATTCGAGTAACATTAATTTCCATTCTAGTCACCCTATTCGAGTAATAAAATTTTCATGAAATCTAAAATGATCAAAATATTTACATATCCAAATTATTCAATATGTATAAAATTGATTTATCTTGTGCATTGTTGGTGATTTTAGTGTCACCAGGCATTTTGTGTAATTGGAACTAATATGTGAGCTAAAGGGTTTTATAATTTGTATTCTAATATATGTTCGGGTATGTGCGGAGTACACACATGTATAAGATCGAATTATAAGCCGGTACGACCAAATGTCATGTAATACCCATAATTTCGATTTCCGGTAATTTCTTTTTTTCTCAGCGAAAGTCTGTTTTGTCGACTCGCTCGTGACCATTTCGTCATTTCGAGAATGATTAATTCTGCACTTCTTGTCATCCGAATTCGTTTCGGTATCGTTTTATTGAGTTCTGTGTTTTTGAGCGGTTTTTCCGCACTTGAGTTCGATTCTTGCGAATCTCATCCAAAACTGTTGTTTCGAGTTTCTCGTAAGTTCATTTAATGTTATTATTCATGTTGCGAGCTTTGGCTTGGTGTTTCGATCGCGTATCATGTACTTCGCACGTTTTGGGCCATTTTCGTAATTTCCCAAAGTTTGGGGTAATTACTTCTCGTTGTCGAATTTCGAGCCTTTGGGTGGTCGGAATCGTGTGTTCTCTTAGTGCTCGAATTCGTCTTTGCGAGTACTTCGTAACCATATTTTCGATTCGTATTTAGGTTCGGGTTTCGGGGTCGTTCGGGCCGTCGGAGTTGGCCCCGGCCGAGTCATGGTCGGGCAGTCTGGGCCCAGGCCGGCACGGGCCGAGTTACGGCCGGTAGTGCTTGGCAGTTACGTATGTAAGGCCGGTTACGTACGTAAGCCTTGGCCGGTTACGTACGTAACGATGCCGGCATTTTCGGGCAGGGATTTCGGCTATGACCGGTTACATACGTAAGCCCTTGGCCAATTACGTACGTAACGCTGTCGGCAGGCAGCCTATTTAAGGCCCTGCAGACGGTTTTTTCACCATTTTTCTCATTCGTTTCCTTCTCTTCCGCGGCTGGAGTTGTGTTGATCATGGAGAGATGTTGTTGGACCATAAATCCATGAAGTCTTGGAGTTCATATCATCAATCATCCATCCTATAACATCCCTTGATCGAGCGAATCCGGTCAGATTTTGTAGAAATCTAGTTTTGGGGAATTTGGGTGTTTTGGTTGTTTTCATCCGTTTAATCCGATTTAACTTAGGATTGTGATGGATTGATGATTATTTAGATGTATTATGTCATTTCCCTTATTATTCCATGGTTGGATCGTATCGATTCGTTGTTTTGGTCGAGTTCTTGATCGACGCCTTGAAAGTGTCCGGTAGAATGTCATAGAGGGGTTTTCGGGCGTTCTACGAGTATTCTTCCTCGTATGATCATTGATTTATTAATTATATGATGTTAGGGTCGATTTTCTTACGAAGAAACCGTGTTAAACCCTTCCATTCGTCGTCGTCTTCCTTTTCGATGGCATCGGGCGTTTCGAAGCTCCCCGGTTGAACCGCGTTCGTTGGAATACTTGCGTGCCGATTCCTAGGCAAGTACCTTGTCCATACAATTCTTGTTTCGTGAATATGATAATTAGTGATCGTCTCTATGTGTTTGTTTGATCATTTGATTTGAACTTTCAAAAGATTCGGTTTGGCCTCATTAAGGGCTCACTTTCAAAATGCGTGTGTTTTGTGAATATTGTGCCCCGTGAATGATTAAGTGAACCCTATGAATTCGCCTGTTGTTGTTGTTGTTGTTGTTGTTGTTGTTATGCTTTGATAATATATATATATATATATATATACACATATTATCTCTTTTCGGTTCGTTATGGTTTGACGTGGTGTTTTGCTAAGTGTTGTTTGCATTAACTCATGATTTGATGTGTTTTTTATTGTGGCAAATGTGAAACCCTTGTTGTTGTGAACTCGATGCATTGATGATTTGACCACAAGGTTATCAATTCGGGTAGGTCTAGAGAGGGCTCCGAGAATCGTCACTTCCGAGTGCGATGTCACGATAACTTGTGGGTATGTTCGATTGATGTTTGACCGGGTAGGGACCCGTGAGGCCTCCGGCGGCACGTTACTTGCGAGTACGGCGAGTTGATATGATTTCGCCATAAGTTATCGAATCGGGTAGGTTTGGAGAGGGCTCCGAGAATCGTCACTTGCGAGTGCGATGTCACGATAACTTGTGGGCGTGTTTGAATGATGTTAACCGGGTAGGGACCCATGAGGCCCCCAGCGGCGCATTACTTGCGAGTACGGCCAGTTGATATGATTTGACCATAAGGTTATCTAATCGGGTAGGTCTGGAGAGGGCTCCCAGAATCGGTACATGCGAGTACGATGTCAAGATAACTTATGGGTGGTTTAAGTTTGTTTCGCTAGCTAGCTCGGGAGGGTCCTTAGAGGCCTCGAGTGGGATTTGTGGCTTCGTCCCGGTCCTAGGCGATGCTTGTGTGTGATTATGCCGTGTTGATTTTTTCTCCGTCGAGGACACATGACTTGGGTTTTGGCCCTGTGAATTGTTGTCGGTTTTCTATTTGTGAAAACAAAACCTTTGGGTTGTGACCCCTGTTGATTTTGGAAAGAGAAGGATTTGATAATCCTAAATTATTTTCTATTAAAACTCCCGAGGGTATTTTAAACCATTTTGCAAACCGTTCTCGTTATTTGTGATCTTTCGGATTTGGAAAGTTTTACTCAAACTCTTGCCTCGGGAAGTATTAGTTTCGTTGTATTTGAATCTTTGAGGATTCCTGATCATTTTATTCTTGGAACTTGAATTATATGGCTCGTATTTGCACTTTGTACTTGCACTAGCAAAATAGTAGAATTTTGCTAACCCCCGAGTAATCGGGGGGTGGATGTCTTTATTGCATTCAGGTTTCAGGGAGCGTAGCACAGGGTCGGCATGAAGGATGATGAAAAATGATCGATACTAATCACATGTGGAACCGTATGTTGTGTATTGGTTCAGTTGTCCTTTATTTTCCGCTGCAGTATTTTTCCCCATTATACGGGAGTTTGTTGTATTCTGACCCCTGAGTGGGCAAGTATTGTAATCGAGTTGTATGTTTTTATTGAAAGGCTAAATCGGTCTACTCAGTCTTTTTAGCCTTAAAGGCATTGTCGAGTTGTTCGTTTGTTATTCTGACAGTAGATCCGAGGAAAAGATTACGGCGTGTAATATCGCAGGCGGATTAGGAGTGTTACATGTCGGGAGTCGGGCGCGCCCACGTGGTCTAGGGCGGCGCCCCTGCAGAATCCATGGGCGAGCCTGGCAGTGGTGGGTCAAGGCGAGCCCCAAAGGTTCAGAAATTTTGATTGTTAACTTAGTGGAAATTAGAATTTTAGAGGAAGTATGGTAAAATTGACTAATTTAAATCGATTTTGAAAAACCATCCGTCAAACCCTAATTAAGACACGATGGCCAGGCGCCGCTCAAGTAACCCTAAAAATCGACCTAATGTAACCTGTCAAGCGTGTATAAATAAGGCTCTCTCTTAGTCTTAGAAACACCTTTTGAGCTCTCTCTTTCTTGAAAAACTCAAAATCTTCTAGATTTGAACACGTTTCTGTGCCTAGATTCGTAAGTGTCCCTTTGGATTATCCTAGGTTGAATTTCTTGTAACTCAGGCATAGGGTAGAAATATCAGTTCGGAAAGTGATTACACGATCCATCGGGAATCTGGATCTCTACAATAAACCCTAATACCCAACATGCATGAATCTAAAGACTGAAATTGTGTACATCTACCAGCTATTTATATTGGATAGAATTAAAAAGAAAAATAGATCAGTCAGGATTAGAGAAAAATAGATCTACCAGCTATTTCAGTCCTTAAAACACGCTCCCTTTGTTGTTGTTAGATCAGTCAGGATTAGAGAAAAATAGATCAACGAGCTTTTTTGTGTAACTTTATACCCATATATTACCTGTATGCTAATAATTATTAGTGGAAGACAGAACAGATATTTCTATAAGTGGTAATAAACACCTATCTGTAACGCGTTTCTTCGCAGGTGCCTTTCTCCCAACAAAAGTTGTGGCCTTCCATAAACTAATGTCCCTTTTAGGTGGAAGTCTTAAGAATATATTCTAACTAGTACACTTCAATAATATAGTGTTCTCAAACCTTATGAACTTTGCGAGTTTATGGATAGTGTAATGCCATATGAATATATATATATATATATATATATGTTTATCAGGTCCGGTCCTGACATTTCGTTGATCATAGGTAAAGTCTGATAAATAGGCCCCTTAATTTAATATACTTTCAAATTTTTTTGAAGCAAAATAGAGTAACGTGTACCGAGTTTCACTAAAACTTTGTGGCGCAAAATCCTACTTAGGGGAAACACCATCAATTTCTCCATCCTAATTCATTGTAAGGAATAATGAACAGTACAAAAACTTGGATGATAAAACCAAATCGAAGTGAAATCATAAAAACAAAATGATAGATTTTTAGCATGAGAACAAGGCAAGACAACAACCAACCAATAATTAATTATTTTCCTACCATTAGTATAGAATTAGAAACAAAACAACATATTCCTAATTCTCTAGCATTAAATCGTCTTTAATTCCTAATTTTTCATTTTCTCTTAAACAATATTTTTCCTTTCTTTCAAAATCAAGGCATTAGAGAAATAAACACAATCAAAGACACAATTTAAGATTATGTAAACTACTAAACTTGCATATTATTTAACTACTTGAATTGAATTGTTGAAAAGTGAAAGATAGTACCAAAACTAATTTGGAATTGTTGCCGAGTTGCAAATTGAAAACAATATTGCCCAACTTTAACTTTTAAATTATAAATTTGGAAGTAGAAATAATCTTGCCCAACTTCAATATTATTTTTTTATACGCAGATATGCTAATCTTAAATGGGTAGGTAATTCTTTGAGTGTTAGGTATGTATTGAGTATAGATGGCCAAAAAAAAAATATTTGGAATGGGCCCTGGGCTGGCGCACTCATAGCCTACCGCCGCCAGGACCGCCCTGGTGTGTGTGTGTGTATATATAGAGAGAGAGAGAGGAGAGTTCAAATAGAAACTTTTTGTTATATGTTAACTAGGAACTAATCTAATCCATTCAAACTTTTAAATCAACGGATGATATTTATTGCTTCTTTCATTTTTGTTTCATTCATTTTATTATACAAAAGGGCATTATAGTAACTTAAACTTAATGGTAACCGTAGAATCCTTAATGGGTAGGTTCATTAGTCTATTCTCAATCATAATTTTTCTATTCCATTACTCTCATCTCTCATTGTGGTGGATATATTACAGATTATTGTGTTGTTTTAATAAAAAAAAGCCAATCTTTTTTTTCTCCTTATTTTGTCATTCACCCATTTCAACTGAAAATAAACTTTTATCTATTCGACTAACTCAACACTCTCAAGATTATCAGCAAACAATCTGTAAGCAATTTTTAAGCCTCATTCTTATTGTGAATTAGCAATATAAGCAAATAACTATAATTAAGCAATCCAATTGTCTTAACAATAAAAATTATCTAATTAAGCAATTCAAAGTAAACATATCTTTCTCATTATTAATAAGCAATTCAAAATTTATTATCTAAGCAATTCACACAACCAAAATAAGCCACATTTAAATGTAAATTTGTAAACAAAACCTCCATATACAACCAACACTACAATCTCCATGTAAATTACAGCTAAATTTACATTAAAATAATACAAATTAAAATTATAAATTTAAATTAAATAAATAGATAGACATTAATTTCGTAAAAGCTTTTGCTTCGAAGCGCAACATGTAGGCAAATTAACCAACAATAAAACTTTTGTATTTATATGATTTAAGCATCAATTTGATTATAAATAAGCAATTGATAAGCCATTAAATAGCAAATTGTATCACTTTAAAAAATAGCAAGCTATACAATCAAAACTAAATATTTGATTTTGTATAAATAAGCATACCTCTTGCTTAATAAACTGTTACAAGAATCTTTATATGTACCAATATAATTAAATCTTCAGTGCCATTATAAAATTATAAGCATTATAGTTGTCGTATGTACGCTTAAATTATGTATAAGGTAAGCAACTAATATCCCTTGTTAGATTAAAATTATAATAACAAGCTTAATAATACGAATTAAGAACCTTATAAATACGAATTTAGATAAATTCTTGATATCATAATAATGTAAGCACCTAATAAATGTATGCTTGATTATGGATATATATAGGAAGATGATTAATATCATAATTATTTTTCCATAATCATTGCATGAGATAATTAGAGATTTATAAGCCAAATCCATAACTACCCTTCATAGGAGTTACTAAGCAATTTATAAGAGTTACTAAGCAATTCAATATTCATAACTAAATAAAATGAAATCAATCTCAAGCGTCCAAATAAATTCAATCAAGAGTGTAGGTTGGTTCCTAGTTAACACATAGGGAGTGGTTTCTATTATAACCCTCATATATATATATATATATATATATATATATATATATATGGATAGGTTCAGGTAGGAAAGCTTTTTTCCGTAAGAAATAAGAATGATTCTGGACCCTTGATCTTTGGTGATTAATGGCTGCGATTTGTGCACGTTGTGCTAAAGAGTTAGCCTAAGTGTGCTACGCGGGATATTTTTGAGGGGATATTTTTGTAATTATACATATTTTATGTTTGGTATTTCCTACAATCATGGGATTTCATATCCTACTTCTTATCTCTTCCCAAATTTTAGCACCTTTGATAATATTATTTTGATAATTATTGTGATGTCATTTATGTGATAGTTAGCACTTAAATCCGTAAAATTTTGCATTGTTAATACATTTTATTTCTGTTAATGTTTTAATAGTAGAGTTTAGCATTAAAATGTTATTTGTATTAGCACATTTAATAGGTAATACTAGCATATATGGTATGTAATGCTTGCATAGGAGTTTATGGGATTTACAAATGGAGTCTTATTGTATTTATTGTATTTTTTTAGTAAATGACGCGAAAATCATTTTGTACCTATACTTGAAAACGAGTATGATTATTTATCTTCCAAAAAAATAAAGCACAACACATTGTATCAAAATTGACTGTATTGTACACAATAAAGCATAACAAAAAAATCACATAATTGGAATATAACCAGAACCGCACTCTGTTTTCCAATTTGCAGCACACACAAAACAAATGGTTAGCACAACAGTTCCGATTTTTAAAAATAAAAATCAAATAGAAAAAAAAGATAATGTTAGTTTTTAAAAAAATAAAAATAAATACACCAAAAATATAAAATATTTGAACGACTAAAAAATATGAAATCCCATAAAAAATAGATATTAACCTAAAATATGAAATCCCATGAATATAGGAACTTCCCATGATTTTAGTAACTTCCCATAAGATAAATTAATCAAATTACATTGGTACCCCCAATAATTAAATTCGTTAGCACTCTTAGTTTTAAAAGTGTTAGCACCGTAGCGAAATGCAGGTCATTAATCTCCAGGATTAATGGCTCACAATCATTCCTATTCTTACACATATCTTTTCTCTCCATAACCAACACATATATATATATATATATATATATATATATATATATATATATATATAAATATATGCGTCTCATTTATTTATTTATTATGGTCTTACATTAGATGAATGAGTTATGAATCCCACATGGAATGAATAGATTTATATATATATATATATATATATATATATATATATATATATATATATATATATATATATATATATATATATGCGTGTGTGTACAAATATGTGTATACATTATGTGTACATATAGAATTGTTCTTATGAATAGGTGGAACGACTTGTATAGGATGAAACTCGAAATTATCGAAGTTAACGTGTTTGGATTGGGTCATCGGATGGAAAATTCTATAGAAAGGTTCTCCACTTCAAGATCACAAACAACGTTCAGATTGATGAACAAATGACATTTACATGGTCGAAATTACGGTGGAAATATGAAAGCTTGTTGGTTGTAACATACTCAAAGTATATCTTAGAGGGGGTTGTAATAAGCTATAACTAATTTTTCGATGTAAAAGGCTTTGCGGAAGACTTGATCTTGCCGTAGGTGTCAAAGAACAAAGTTACAACAAGTTACTTGTTGTACGGGTCCAGCACATGCAGTTATACTGTTCCAAAAACTCGACGCAACCACGTAATTCCTCGACAGGGGCGGATGTACCCACAACCTGGTGGTGCACATGCACCACCGAATTTTTTTGGAATAAGACCCCCTTCCCCGATAATATCTAGTATTATCTTTTCTGTTATTTTAGTTTGATAATAGTTGAATTATCGAGAAGTTTAATCATTTTTTACTCTCGAAGCTTAACTGGTAAAGTCATATATACCTATTAAATGTATTTTTTGATTTGACGTAATCTGTTTTGATAAATGCGATATTAATTAAAGTGTTTAAAATTGTTTATTCAACCTTGAAATATTTCGCAAACACTTGCTTCTTTTGAAGAATATTTATGTAATATGATGAAAAAATTAAGATGCAACCTTAATACAAAATTAGCTGAAGGGTTTCAATTAACTAAATATTAGAAATTAATTTTGAAAGAAATGCTGAAGTCAGAAACATGGATAGCGAATAATGGGCGTACGAAACTAGGATTTAAAAGAATAGACATAATGAGATGACGTATTTATGAATAAGTTTGGAGGGACGAAGTTACATTTATGCTTTTAAAAAGTGAGGAAAACTATAAAATACAATCTATATAAAAAAAGATTGTCGAGATGGTCGTGGAAATTTGCCATGTGCTTGCTCCAATACTGGATATTTTTTCGTAGTTTATTTAGTGCACCAGTAATATCAAGCTCCTTGATCCGCTTATATTCCTCGACAAAAACAAAGGTTACGCAATATGTAGCTAAACACTAATTTATAACACCAACGGTCCATAATAAAATCAGGCACACGACTAAACATGACATACAATTCCACATCCACATACGCACAATCAATACAACTAGGGGCGGACCCATTCACAAATTATGTGTATATATATATATATATATATATATATATATTAATCACTAGTTAGGGTATGTATAAAATTAATTTATTTATTGTTGATTTTAATTCTTAGGGTTTGTTGAAAGAATGGAAAGATTTTTAAAAAGAAAAATATCGACACACGGATATTGATGCGAGATAATATTTACCTGGCTGGTTACTCTTTCTTTTGATCTCTGAAATTGATTTGGATGATCTTCCTTGGGATCGAAAGGAAAAGAAATTTAGAGTATCACCCTAATCAAAGAGATGAAATAAGGCCGAATTTCTGAAGACTATTTGAATGGTCGTGTAATTTGTACCGTTGAAAAAGGACTTGCTGATGTTACGAATGAAGATGTAATGTCGCTTTCAAAATATGAAATTTCGTAGAGAACAACTATAAAACATAATTTGTTTCACCTTTATAATGATATTGTACTTCATTATTGATTTTTTTTATTACGATAATAAAATGACGGTCACTGGAGCACAATCGTCGGTTTAATGATTTTACTTCTCGCATAAATTTACATAACTAGAACGAATGAAGCGCTGAATGTACTTAGATTTGATCAATAATTATAAGTTTGCCACGACATGGCCTTGGATATGTTCTTTATTTCTGTTGACGTTCGATTTGGTCAACGTCACGTGTGCTGATCTGGACTAATAAATCGAAACCACGTAACACAATAAAAAAGATGAATTAAAAGGGATCACTAAATTTTATTAATGATCGAAATTTAGGATGTGACCGAGCTGAATGTTTTGAACCGGTCTCATCTTTTTTGCTTGTTTTCTACAAGTCTCGTCTTCTCTCTCTCTCTCTCTCTCTCTCTCTCTCTATATATATATATATATATATATATATATATTTTCCCACAAAGTTTCCAAAAGTTCTTTCATTGTTTGTACACGTTCTCTATATATAAATAATCTCAGCCAATTAGGAGATGACAGCTGGAGAATGTTGGGGAATAAGCCCAAAACACTTGTCAGAGTGTAAACATGCCATAGACACGTGGAGACTTCTAAGGCTTGCTTGGGGAAGGGATGTGACAGTAAGCATTAACTGTCCTGTATGCCTGTCCCGCATGCTTCTGCGATGCTTATCCATCGGGGTCGGACCTTGGGTCTCCCACCTTTCTGGTCGGCCTTGGCATAATCTCGAGTTGGAGCGTATTTATTGTTGATCTGCTCGGTCCTTCCGGTTTGGATATCGGGTCGGCTTTGACGTCTCTGACCGGTCCGGTCTTTGACGAGACCGGGAGAGAATCAGATTCGTACTCGGTCCGACTTGTTGCTCTGATTGGCCGATTCAGCTACCTGGAGTGCTTGCGTGGATGCCAAGACGGATGGGCTATCAACAAGGGCCCCCGAGTCCAGGGCCGTGCCGGGTTGGGCGGGGCTGGAGTCGTTTCGTAGTACAGCCGATCCTGCTTGGATAAGATCTCCCGGAGAGACTTAGATAAAATCTCTCGAAGGGACGTCTCTTCGGGAGTCGCGTCGATTCAATTTCAAGGCTCTAGGTGTCATGATGAGGGAGACACGTGGCCGGATTTGATTGGATAGTGCGTTCACGCGCCTTGGGTTTTTGTGACGGTTCAGTGTGAATCTTCGCGCCACGCGCTAGGCATTTAATGTTCTTTTCTCTTTATAAATATAGGGCTTCTACTTCTTCATTTCTCCTTCCGCCATTTTTGCTTTTGTTGCAGAGAAGAGAGAGAAAAAATTTCGGTGTCCTTTTCCTGATTTTAGAAAGAACTTCCCGGTAAGCCTTTCCCCCTTTTCTATTTAATATGTCGGAGTTAAGGGATGAGAGGGCGGCGGAGGAGCTGATTGTGTCGCCGGACCGCATGGGGGTGGCGGATCTGTCTGTAGGCGGGGTTCCCGTCAACTGGAGCAACGAGGAAGATGGCGGCGAGGTCGCGGGATCGTCGGGATTTGGAGGCGTAGATATGGCGGCGCCGTTGACGGCAGTCGGAGGGACTTAGGCGGAAGAAAGGGTTGAGTCGGTGGTGGCCTGTACTCGACCTCGGCCGTCCCCTTTCGTGGAGGCGGAGTGGGACTCGGCCTCGATTCGCAGCACCGTTACGGAAGAGCAATTAGTGGCTTGGCGGCTGCGGTTTAAGATCCCGGCTAGGGTGCGGATGTTCATTCTGACTCCCGAGGAGAGGCCCCACACCCTGCCTATCGGTTGTACGGCGGTGTACTACCGTTCTCTGCTGTCCGGGTTGAGGTTTCCCACTTCCGTTGGCCTTCTCCCGCTGGCTGAGGCAGTGGGGCCTTCCGCTGGCCCAAATCCATCCCAATTCATGGGCTCGGGTGGTGGGCCTTTTTGTCCTCTTCCGTCAGCACGGCTGGCCCGAGCCCAGCTTCGAGGAGTTCAACAGTCTCTTCCTATGGAGGTCGGTCGGCAGATCCGGCTCCAACTGGTTTTATCTGACAGCCCGGCATGCCATGTATAAAGAATTGGTGGATGTGCCGGAGACCATCCACAGCTGCAAGGAGCAGTGGTTCTATATAGGGGGACCTTGGAGGAGCTCGGCGGATGAGTGGGAGCCTGGAGTTATAGATGCCGAGCTTCGGGTCCCAGAGCACTTTATTGCCAAAATAAGTAAGTGTCGTGTGGCCAGGTAGATCACCGAGCCGTGCATTGCCGGACGGTAGCTGAGAGATTTGGGAATCGAGGTTGCGTCTCTGCTCCGAAAGGACATGGAGATGCCTAGTGTGGTTTTTGAGGATTTCGGCGTAGTCTGAATTGTTTGTAATTGTCCTTGTGAATCATTTGTGTTTATTTTCTGTTTTCTCGACTGTGCGTGTTTCCTAGTAATAGGTGCTTTGTGTTTTGTGTTTGTTCGGATAATCAACTTGGTTGTATTATCTACTTGATGACGCGTGTCATTTGTTGGTTTTATTATAACTCTACCGGTGACGTTGTGTTGGTCGTCGTGGAGCGTGTTTTCAAGCCGTGTAATCCTTTGCGTTGTTTGTAACGTTTCGCCGTTGGGCGTTAGTTACGCATTATTGTGTATCTCATTGAAATATTACTGGTGGTATATTGCTTCTCCCTACTTGTTTTAAGTTTCGGGACGAAACTTCTTATAAGGAGGGTAGAACGTAATACCCGCAATTTCGATTTCCGATAATTTTATTTTTTGGCGGAAGTCTCTTTTGACGACTCTTTTGTGACCCTTTCGTCATTCTGAGAATGTTTAATTCTGCACTTTTCGACATCCGAGTTCGTTTCGGTGTCGTTTTATTGAGTTCCGTGCTTTTTAGCGACTTTTCTGCACTTGAGTTCGATTCTTGCGAATCTCATTCGAAACTGCTGTTTCGAGTTTCCCGTAAGTCCCTTTAACTTTGTTAGACGTGTTATGAACTTCGGTTTGGTTATTCGATCACGTATCGTTATTTTCGGGCATTTTGGGCCATTTTGTAATTACCCAAAGTTGTGGGTATCCGCATTCGTATTTGTCGTCTTGACCCTTTTCATGGTCGTGTGTGATTAATTGTTGCATGGTAATTCATTTCGGGTCGATGATGTTGCCCACGAGCGTTTTGTCGTGTTCGTTCCGTGCGTTTTCGGATAATCGAGTCGTCGAGTCCTGGTGGTCGGGCACTGGCCGGACGGTTGCGGGTACTGGCCGGACGGTTGCGGGTACTGGCCGGACGGATGCGGGCACTGTTCGGACGGGTTCAGCAAGAACCGGCGTAGCGCACGCTACGGCCGGAAGGTAGCACGCGCTACGGCCGGGAGGCAGCGCACGCTACGGCCGGTTAGCTGCGCGCGCTAGTCGTCCGAGGCAGTAGGGGCAGTGAAATTCTGGACTCGGGCGGATCGGCAGGTAGCGCACGCTACTGTCGGGCACTGCGCACGCTACGACCGGCAGGTAGCACGCGCTACGGCCTAAAGGCTGCGCACGCTACCTGACCGAGCAGTCTAGTTCAGGAAGTCTCTGGATTGCGGCCCGGGCCGATAGCGTACGCTAGCTCGGCAGCCTAGCGCACGCTAGGCTGCACCAGTATAAATGTGATAGAGCAGTCTAGTTTCGGTCATTTTTCCCATTTCTCTCTTTCTCTTCCGCGGCTGGAGCCTTGGGGATCTTGAAGCCATGTTGTTGAACAACAAATCCACTAAGTTCTTGAGTTCATATCATTGATTGATCATCCTATATCATCCTTTGATCCAGCGAATCAAGATGAGATTTTCTAGAACCCTATTTTGAGAAATTTTGGGGGTTTTTGCGTTTTTGTCCGATTCGTTCCGTATTATTGATTAATCCATGATGGGTATGATTAATCTTAGTAGTATTCTTGTGTTTAACATCATTTAATCCATTGTTCTTCGTCGAATCAAGGTATATTTCTTGATTTCCTTCGAATCGAATTTTTGGAGGATTCGTTCTTGATTTCGTTTTCCATCTGTTTTTGATGGATCGATTGTTGTTAAATGATGTTGTTAAACATATCTTATGGATTGAATATCCATATTTCGGTTTGGAATTCTGTTTTCGTGTTTTGACGGGACAAATCGTGTTCTTGGCCGTTTTGGGGGAAACCCTTGAACTTTCATCGTTTGTTACTTGAATTCAGCAGATTTGGGTCGTACTTTGGAATTCATTTTCGTTGTTATTGTTGTCGTTCGTAGTTTATTGTTGCGGGTTGTCGTTCGGAGGAGTGGGCGGGTTCGTAGTCTGTCCGAGTCTCCTCACTTCGGTCAATTCTCCGCGTTGTGATTATTCGAGGCAAGTATCTTGCACATACGTTTCATGTTTCATAGGCATAATTGTTGATAAATGATTTTTATACGAAATCCAAATGTTTAATGAACGTTAAAAAGGATCGGTATGTTCTCGATATATATTGTCTTTCAACGATAATTCGTATACTTTGTGAATGGATGTGTTCTCGGATTATGTGTGTTAGTTTCGTATGTTGAAAGATGTTGTGATCACATTTAGTGAATGTATTAAACCGTAATCATTTACCGAGGATTACGTGTTGTTATGTGTGTTTGTTCGGCGAATACGTGACGGGTGATATTGGTTGTTACTCCTTTGCAAGGAGGTTGTGATGCTTAATGTTGTTTGGCTCGATAAGTTATTATTGTTGTGTGCTTGTTGTATGTGATGTGCCTACGGGTAGGATTGTTGAATCTCCGGGATCCATACTTGCTAGTATGGGTCGGGCGTGGCCGTAGGGTTATCCACCGGGTATGTCTTGTGGGGACTCCGAGGTTCGTGGCTTGTTAGCCCGATGCCGGGATAACTGATGGGGTTATCATCGGGTATGTCTTGCGGGGACTCTGAGGTTCGTAGCTTGTTAGTGCGATGCCGGGATAACTTATGGTTGTGGTTTGGTTATGAATGTATCTGTGCTTGTAGTCACGTGACTGTTGTTACGGTGACATGTGATTAATATAGTTTCCCTGTGGGTTATTCACTCGGGTTTGTTCTACGGGAGCATCTGAGGTCCGTGGCTTACTAGCACGGGACGTGAATAATCTGTGGAAACAGGTTGTGATGGTATGATCGGGTCGTGGACCCCGTGTGCTGTTATCGTAATTTTGTTTTGGGAAAATGACTTTTGGGCTGTGTCCCTAAATGTTTTCGAAAGGTTTGAGAATTCTTAAAATCCCAAATGTTTTCAAAACTCCCGAGATCGTAAAGTGTTTTTACAAGATGTATATCGGGTTTACCCCTATCTGTCGATTTAACCGTTTTGATCAAGTGATTTACCTCGGGAAGTATGTTTATGATTTCTAAGTCTTTGGAGTATGATATGTATGACTCGTTTTCGTATTTTATACTTGCACTAGCAAAACAGTGGAGTTTTGCTAACCCCCGAGTATTCGGGGGGTGGATGTCTGTTTTTGCATTCAGGTTTTGGGAGCATAACACAGGGTCGGCACGAAGGATGATGAAAGATGATCGATACTAATAACATGTGGAACCGTACGTTATGTATTGGTTCAGTTGTACTTTATTTCCCCTGCAGTATTTTTCCCGTTGTACGGGAGTTCGTTGTATTTTGACCCCTGCGTGGGCATGTATTGTAATTGAGTTGTATGTTTTTATTGAAAGACAAAATCGGTCTACTGAGTCATTTTTAGCCTTAATGGCATTGTTGAATCGTTCGATGTTGTTACCAGCCTGGTAGATCCTTGAGGAAAGGTTCTACGGCGTGTAATATCCCTTAGCGGATTGGGGGTGTTACATAAATGGTATTAGAGCTTAGGTTGTGGAAACCTAGGCTGTCGGGTTTAGTGGCGTCTGTTGAGTTTTGTCTCGTCGGATTTTGTCTGACTGAGTCATGTCGCGACTCATCGTCTGAGTTGGTTGGTCGTGATTAGTATCGTAGAGCGATCATCATCTTCGTGCGACCTGTGGATGTAAGTCTCCCTTCTTTGTGTTGTGCCTCGTGTGACATGAGATGCTTGTATGATTATATCCTTGAGTGATTGAATCCTTATGTGGATTTTGATTCCGTGATATGTGGGTATTCGACTCTAATATTTTATTTAAGGAGCGGTGTCGCTGCCAATGTATTTTCGAACTGTATTTTATCCGCTGCGTGAGTCCTTTCAATAATGACTTTCAGTATTTTGCAAACTGAGTTCTAATTCGTAAAGCCGATTCCCTAAATCGAGTTTTGGCACTTCGGCCTTGAATGTTTTATGACGGTTAGATAAATGATTTTGTGAGTTTCGGGCATTCTGGCCTATTGAATTTTTGAAAACCTTGAGTATCTTAGAAAATAAATTTCGAGACGCACATTTTAAAATGAATTATTTTCTCGTGGTACTTCCAAGGTGCCACAATATGTTTCAAGATTCTTCTACCTCGAGGACCAATATGTTTTGAGATATTTTCATTGATTTAGAAACGCTTTTGCTTAGGCCCTAGGGTCGAATATTTCCAAAAGTTTTTCACGAAAAGAAAGTGTCCTCATTTTTAGCGAATGCGAAATGGTTTTCCAAAGTCTCGATAATGATGTTTCACGTTTGTACTTTTTTTAAGGGTGATACTCAAGATCATTCGGTGTTTCCAAAATTATTTTCAAAAGGTGGTTTTCATTTATTTAAAACCTATCGTTCCTGTGTACGGTCCGGTAATATTTATATGATGTTCGCACTTTCGTTAGGGTGTTAACCCCCGAGTTATGTTTGAATTGGTGATGTGATCATTGAGTCGTTCGCCACGCATTTGTTATGCTAGCCCTCTGTGAGAGGTGTAATGTGGTATTTAATGTTGTCGCCTCGTAGTGAATTGCGTGTTGTCGCACATATGTGAGCTGTTTAAGCTTGGGTTTGTACGTTGGTGTACATGTGTGATTGTTTCATGATGTTTGTAATTACGTGCTGGTTATCATTCGGGCCGTTGAGGTCGCCGAACGATACCGTCGTTGCTGTGGTCTTTGTGTATGTATTACTTTACGATGGTAATCGTTGTATATGATATGTGTTATAATTCTCTGTTGTGCTGAGTTGGCATCTCCACTATGTTGTTTTGCGACGTTATGCCCCGTTGTATCTAGCATTTATATTTTCGGTATGTCGAGCCGAGGTGTTTCAACCGCGATGTGCCGAGGCATGCACGTGTAAATTGTCCTTCTCATGAGTAACGCGTTTCAAGTGCGGACTTGAGAGACACATAATTCAGTTTTGCGAAGCGGCTACCGATATTTTCGGAGTTCGCGCTTCAGCACAAATATCAGGATCGGCTCTGGGAGGCCCTTGGGAGATTTTTCTATCAGTTGCTTTTTGTGTTGTTACCTTGTTTCCGTTGTTGTGAGCTGCGGGGACGACATTTCTTTTAATAGAGGTCGGATGTAATACCCGTACTATTTTTGACTTCTGCAGTTTCTCCTTCTAAATTCTATCGACTTGCACGTGTTCGTCGATACTTTTTGAACTTGTTTGATGTCTCGGTTGTCATCGTTCGAACTGGTTGTGACCTTGTTTCAGATCGATCTGTTTATCATTGTGACTTTTCCGAGTTTGGTTTGATTCGTGTGAACCTTGTTCGGAAGTAACATCTTTCACTTTCTACCAGTTCTTTTAATGTCTGGAGTTGGAGTGGGGACTTCGGAGCCATTGTTCGACTATTGTCATTCGATCATTATTGTTCGATCGTTGTTACTCGATCATTGTTTTTTCGATCGTTATTGCTCGATCATTGTTATTTGATCGTTGTTGTTCGATCATTGTTATTTGATCATTGTTGTTCGGTCATTGTTGTTCGATCGTTGTTGTTCGATCGGGGTTGTCTGACTGTTGTTGCCTCATCTCGTACCGCGAAGAATTGTCGTTCACCGTTAGTCAGCTATTTCGAGTGTGGCCAGGTGGATCACCGAGCTGTGCATTGCCGGACGGTAGCTGAGAGATTTGGGGATCGAGGTTGTGTCTCTGCTCCGAAAGGACATGGAGATGCCTAGTGTGGTTTTTGAGGATTTCGGCGTAGTCTGAATTGTTTGTGATTGTCCTTGTGAATCGTTTGTGTTTATTTTCTGTTTTCTCGACTGTGCGTGTTTCCTGGTAATAGGTGCTTTGTGTTTTGTGTTTGTTCGGATAATCAACTTGGTTTTATTATCTACTTGATGACGCGTGTCATTCGTTGGTTTTATTATAACTCTACCGGCGACGTTGTGTTGGTCGTCGTGGAGCGTGTTTCCAAGCCGTGTATTCCTTTGCATTGTTTCTAACATTTCGCCGTTGGGCGTTAGTTACGCATTCTTGTGTATCTCATTGAAATATTCCTGGTGGTATATTGCTTCTCCCTACTTGTTTTAAGTTTCGGGACGAAACTTCTTTTAAGAGGGTAGAATGTAATACCCACAATTTCGATTTCCGATAATTTTCTTTTTTGGCGGAAGTCCATTTTGACGACTCTCTTGTGACCGTTTCGTTATTCTGAGAATGTTTAATTCTGCACTTTTTGACATCCGAGTTCGTTTCGGTGTCGTTTTGTTGAGGTCCGTGCTTTTTAGCGACTTTTCCGCACTTGAGTTCGATTCTTGCGAATCTCGTTCGAAACTGCTGTTTCGAGTTTCCCGTAAGTCCGTTTAACTTTGTTAGACGTGTTATGAACTTCGGTTTGGTTATTCGATCACGTATCGTGATTTCCGGGCGTTTTGGGCTATTTTGTAATTACCTAAAGTTGTGGGTATCCGCATTCGTATTTGTCGTCTTGACCCTTTTCATGGTCGCGTGTGATTAATTGTTGCATGGTAATTCATTTCGGGTCGATGATGTTGCCCATGAGCGTTTTGTCGTGTTCGTTCCGTGCGTTTTCGGATAATTGAGTCATCGAGTCCTGGTGGTCAGGCACTGGCCGGACGGTTGCGGGTACTGGCCGGACGGTTGCGGGTACTAGCCGGACGGTTGCGGAAGTGCTTGGCCCGGACGGTTGTAGGCCTTTGTCCCGGACGGGTGCGCGAGAACCGCGTAAGCGCGCCTTCTGGCCGGAAGGTAGCACGCGCTACGGCTGGGAGGCAGCGCGTGCTACGGCCGGTTAGCTACGCGCGCTAGTCGGCCGAGGCAATAGGGGCAGTGAGATTCTAGACTTGGGCGGATCGGCAGGTAGCGCACGCTACTGTCGGGCACTGTGCACGCTATGACCGGCAGGTAGCGCGCACTACGGCCGGAAGGCTGGGCACGCTACCTGGCCGAGCAGTCTAGTCCAGGAAGTCTATGGATTGCGGCCCGGGCCGATAGCGTACGCTAGCTCGGCAGCCTAGCGCACGCTAGGCTGCACCAGTATAAATGTGACAGAGCAGTCTAGATTCGGTCATTTTTCCCCTTTCTCTCTTTCTCTTCCGCGGCTGGAGCCTTGGGGATCTTGAAGCCATGTTGTTGAACAACAAATCCACGAAGTTCTTGAGTTCATATCATTGATTGATCACCCTATATCATCCTTTGATCCAGCGAATCAAGATGAAATTTTCTAGAACCCTATTTTGAGAAATTTTGGGGTTTTTGCGTTTTTGTCCGATTCGTTCCGTATTATTGATTAATCCATTATGGGTATGATTAATCTTAGTAGTATTCTTGTGTTTAACATCATTTAATCCATTGTTCTTCATCGAATCAAGGTATATTTCTTGATTTCCTTCAAATCGACTTTTTGGAGGATTCGTTCTTAATTTCGTTTTCCATCCGTTTTTGATGGATCGATTGTTGTTAAATGATGTTGTTAAACATATCCTATGGATTGAATATCCATATTTAGGTTTGGAATTCCGTTTTCGTGTTTTGACGGGACGAATCGTGTTCTTGGCCGTTTTGGGGGAAACCCTTGAACTTTCATCGTTTGTTACTTGAATTCAGCAGCTTTGGGTCGTACTTTGGAATTCATTTTCGTTGTTATTGTTGTCGTTCAAGTTTATTATTGCGGGTTGTCATTCGGCGGAGTCGGCGGGTTTGTAGTCTGTCCGAGTCTCCTCACTTCGGTCAATTCTCCGCACTGTGATTATTCGAGGGAAGTATCTTGCCCATACGTTTCATGTTTCATAGGCATAACTGTTGATAAATGATTTTTATACGAAATCCAAATGTTTAATGAACGTTAAAAAGGATCGGTATGTTCTCGATAAATATTGTCTTTCAACGATAATTCGTATACTTTGTGAATGGATGTGTTCTCGGATTATGTGTGTTAGTTTCGTATGTTGAAAGATGTTGTGATCACATTTAGTGAATGTATTAAACCGTAATCACTTACCGAGGATTACGTGTTGTTATGTGTGTTTGTTCGGCGAATACGTGACGGGTGATATTGGTTGTTACTCCTTTGCAAGGAGGTTGTGATGCTTAATGTTGTTTGGCTCGATAGGTGATTATTGTTGTGTGATTGTTGTATGTGATGTGCCTCCGGGTAGGATTGTTGAATCTCTGGGATCCATACTTGCTAGTATGGGTCGGGCATGGCCGTAGGGTTATCCACCGGGTATGTCTTGCGGGGACTCCGAGGTTCGTGGCTTGTTAGCCCGATGCCGGGATAATTGATGGGGTTATCATCGGGTATGTCTTGCGGGGACTCCGAGGTTCGTAGCTTGTTAGTGCGATGCCGGGATAACTTATGGTTGTGGTTTGGTTATGAATGTATCTGTGCTTGTAGTCACGTGACTGTTGTTATGGTGACATGTGATTGATATAGTTTCCCTGTGGGTTATTCACTCGGGTTTGTTCTATGGGAGCATCTGAGGTCCGTGGCTTACTAGCACGGGACGCGAATAATCTGTGGGAACAGGTTGTGATGGTATGATCGGGTTGTGGACCCCGTGTGCTGTTGTCGTAATTTTGTTTTGGGAAAATGACTTTTGGGCTGTGTCTAAATGTTTTCGAAAGGTTTGAGAATTCTTAAAATCCCAAATGTTTTCAAAACTCCCGAGATCGTAAAGTGTTTTTACAAGATGTATATCGGGTTTACCACTATCTGTCGATTTAACCATTTTGATCAAGTGATTTACCTCGGGAAGTATGTTTATGATTTCTAAGTCTTTGGAGTATGATATGTATGGCTCGTTTTCGTATTTTATACTTGCACTAGCAAAACAGTGGGGTTTTGCTAACCCCCGAGTATTCGGGGGGGTGGATATCTGTTTTTGCATTCCGGTTTTGGGAGCATAACACAGGGTCGGCATGAAGGATGCTGAAAGATGATCGATACTAATCACATGTGGAAACGTACGTTATGTATTGGTTCAGTTGTACTTTATTTCCGCTGCAGTATTTTTCCCGTTGTATGGGAGTTCGTTGTATTTTGACCCCTGCGTGGGCATGTGTTGTAATTGAGTTGTATGTTTTTATTGAAAGACCAAATCGTTCTACTCAGTCATTTTTAGCCTTAAAGGCATTGTTGAGTTGTTCGATGTTGTTATCAGCCTGGTAGATCCTTGAGGAAAGGTTCTACGGCGTGTAATATCCCTGAGCGGATTGAGGATGTTACACTTACACAGTAAGGATCGACCGAACTCGATTAAACCGGGTTACACGAGGGTGTTCAGATTACACAACAATTCGAGTTACACACTATAATCGGGTTACACGAATTTTTGAATTCGTGTTTGAATTCGGTCACTCGATTTTTTTTTGATTTCGTGCTAAAAATATTAATAGTCGTATGACACGTTACACGAGAATAATTCGTGTGACCCGAAATGATTCGTGTGACTCGAATTCGTGTTACACGAATTTTTGAATTCGTGTTTGAATTCGGTCACTCGATTTTTTTTTTGAATTAGTGCTAAAAATTTTAATAGCCGTATGACACGAATCTATTTACACGAGAATGATTCGTGTGACCCGAAAATAATTCGTGTGACTCGAATTTGTGTTATTCGAATATTAATCGGTAACCCGAACATAATTCGTGTGACTCGTATACGTATTATTCGATATTCGAAAAATTCCTAAATCAAGTATTACACGTATTGGCCAATTACCCGAGCAGAATCAGTTACACCACGAGTAACCCGAACATGATTCGGGTTACACGAATTCATGAATTACCCGAAAACGAGTTACTTGTATTACCTATTGCGTGAGTTTTAGAATAATAAATACCATGCTCAGCACGCCACAACATTCATTATTGAACTATTTCTCAGCAATATTTTCACCTTTTCTTTTCTGATAGTATCTCACCGATATTTTTTCCTTTCTTCTCTGATTAATTATCTCACACCAGGAGCTCTCTCACATCGAAGAAGAAGGATTATTTCGACTGCAAAAAGTAAAGGGTATATTTGTAGCTCAATTTCCAATAATGTTTATACTTGAAATATAAAAAATATTCAAATACTATTTAAGTCTGTAAATTTTTAGTTAATAACCTAAATTTTTTATATTATTTGACAGATGAGTTTTTGGAAAAAAAATTATCATTCGTTTTAATGGCAACTGGCAAGATTTAGAATATCGCGGTGGAGAGGAACAAATATTGCCTATGCCCGTTGGTGTGAGCTATGCAACATTAGTATATAATTTCCACTCTATTGTTGAAGCTGATAGAACAAAACATGTTTATGTTTTATTCTCAATTGATTGTGATGGGAAAAAAAGAAGAAATATGAAGATAAATAATGATTCTGAAATAAATTACTTGTTCCAATTCATTGTTGAGCTTGTGATTTTTGTTAGCCTTCAGAATGCAACTAGCATTCCGCCAAAAGCTCCCTCATTTGGTCCACAATTTGACTTACCTGGATCCAGCTCTTTTCCGGTACCGTACAATTCTGATCGTATGGATTATATGACTGATTAGGGTTTAGGCATGCAAATTCCTCAGGAATTTGATGGTTCTCGAATCGATGGTTGCGGCCCTTCAAATAATGTATGTGATGTTGGTGGTAACTGTGGTGGTGGTGGTAGTGCAGATAATGGTAGTATTGATGACGATAATGACGACATAAATATCGATGATATCGATCTCGAAGATGTCGAGGTTCAAAAACATTGGTTTGAAAAATTTTGCAAATACTGTGAGAAAAAGGGCATGTTCAATAAAAGATTGCTAAAAGAAGCAGAACCAGAACTAGAATGGAGACGCTTTGATTTCGATCAATTAGTAGATGAATAAGGTGCTCCAGCTCCTCCCTCTAGTCCTGGGTGGAAAATTCCAGGTAGACCTCCATATGTGTCTCTTTTTGAAGTTGATGATGATATGGACGAGCAATTTAATCCTGCAAATACACTATCTTTACAAAGAGGATCTGTATTTCTCTCCAAAGATAGGTTGAAGAACGCTGTTGGGCGATATCATTTGGAATAGAAGTCTGACTATCATACTCTAAAATCTGATAAGCATCGCTATTCTGCCGTTTGTACATATGAAACTTGTAATTTTTTGTTGAGCGCCTCCGGGAGGGGTGGATTTTGGAGAGTGCACTCAGTGAACGAGCATATGTGTCATTTTGACCCAAATCGCAAGGCACCTAAGCAGTTGCCTTCTAAGATGCTCGGTGAATACATGTCCGACAAACTATTATTGGAAGGACAGATTATTACTCCGAAACTAGTGCAGGCTCAACTTGAGAATGAGCATTGTTTAACATCCGTTATGGATTGGCATTGAGCATTCGCAACCATGCTATCTCGGTGATATATGGACACCATCAAGATTCTTTCAGAATGATCCCATGGTACTTGCATATGTTGGAGGTGACGAATCCAGGTACCATAACTGATTATGTGGTTGATGCAAATAATGAAAAATTTAAATATATGTTTTATGCTTTGGTGGCTTCGGTATCTGGATTTCGTTATGCTAGACCAATTATTGTTGTTGATGGGACACACCTTAGGGGTAAGTATCGAGGAGTATTATTTGTTGCTGTTACAAAAGATGGTAACAATCAGATATTTCCACTTGCTTTCGAGATTGGCGACGTCGAATGCAATGAGTCGTGGAAGTATTTCATGTACAAATTGAAAGAGGCCTTTGGTTGTCCAAGGGACCTCTTGATTGTTTCAGACGAGCACAAATCCATAGCAAATGCTATATGAGAGGTATTCCCACTTGCGCATCACGGTTTATGTTGTTACCACATTCAGAAGCATTTGGTTAAGTATGGTCAACATGTGGTTGTAATTTTCAACGCTACAGCTTACAGCTATCGTATTTGTAATACCCGAAATTTCTATGTGTAATTGAACCTTGTGATATTGTATTTGTTGTATTTTGATCTGAGTATTATTCTCCGTATTTCATGATCCGGTGTTGTTGATCGCATGATTGCATGATTGTGTTCAATTTTGTGATTTTGCACTTGTAGCGCACGCTATCGACTAGGCGTAGCGTACGGTAATTTGGGTTTAGTAGCGCACGCTATATATGAACCTTAGCGCGCGCTATACGTAGTCAGCATGATTGAGACGTGTTGGTAGGTGAGATCAGGCCGCGGATCTTGGTTGGATTATGTCGGGATGAACCTGGACGGCTTTCGGGAAAAGCCAAGTCAACGCGGTAGCGCACGCTAATTTTATGAGGATAGCGCACGCTAAATACCGAGTACAATGAAGTCAGTATGTTTCGTATAGCCGTTAGCACACGCTATGAATATGGACTAGCGCGCGCTAATAACCATTTTCTATATATAGGACATCACCCTTTTTCATTTTTTTCAGCTTTCATCACTTTCCAAACCCAAATTCTGAGACATAGAGAGTCACTCTCTCCATCCTAAACCCTTCATATCATCATCCTAGCCCGAGTTGAAGATTGTAGATCATTGGAGGTTGGTGTTCAAACTCTCGGTGTTGGATTACTTCAAGTTCCTTCGTGTTCTTCGCTACCTTGAGGTAGGTGATTCTTCACCAATATTAGTAGTATTCTGAAGGATGTTTCAATCATGACATGGGATTATCTAGTCAGTTAAATTCGTAAGTAGTCGAACATCATGTGTTAGTAGGATATTTTCGATGTTTCGGTACTTCTTCATCGTATAAACCATTGAACCTTTTAGTGTTTGAACTCCTAGCATATTCATGAAGCTTCAAACCGATTGTGACCAGTATATGGAGATTATAAAGATCTTAAGTCGTTACATAATGGAATCATACGTTTTAGGACATGAAATGGATTGAACTTAAGATATTTTCTTGAAGATCAAGATGAATTATGGTGTTGTGATGATTATACATATCCTTGAATCTCGTAGTCGTTTAATCCGTAAAGATCTTTCACAAACCGTATGAACATAATATGCACGGAGATGACATGTTTTATCGCTGAAGATTTCATGAGTTTCATCACCATTAGATCAGTTTTCTTCCCAATAGTAGACTGCCATGCACAGGTAGCGCACGCTAAGATGTATATATTAACGTGCGCTATCAGGAATGAATAACGTACGCTACGTTTGGTACGTAACGTACGTTATGTCATCAGGCGAGTCAGTCGGCTGGTCAGAGAGGACTGCCGGTACACAAGTTAGCGTACGCTAGACTTCGTCGTTTACGTACGCTAACGGGCAGGCTTAGCGCACGTTACATAGAGTACGTAGCGTACGCTAAGTAGTTCAGGCAGATTGCATTTTTAGAGCTTTCGGCCGTAGACCGGGTCGTTAGACATTCGTACGACATGAGATAAATTCTATATTATTTCTTTTGTTAAGGTTCGAGCTTGCTACGTTGATCGAAGGAGACGGCCTTCGAGTGTGTTGAGATTCGTTGGAGTGATTTGTTCTTGCCATCTTTGAGGCAAGTATCGTATTTTAAGCTTATTGATATTGTATTCTTGATCGTATGTATGATTTATTCGTGTTGTTGAACATGAGATTATATTCTTTGAGTTGTCATGATATTTACGTCGATGAACGTGTTGATTTGCATATGTGGATGCATAATGGTATTGTTTGTGTTGTAAATGATCCGAGAGGATCATGAGGATCTATGCTGAGGGCGCTGGATCGAATGTCCACCATGCGTTGGTCCGACGGGATCATCATGGGGATCTATGCTGAGGGCGCTGGATCGTTGGACGGGTTTTCCACCATGTGTTGGTCCGACGGGATCATCATGGGGATCTATACCGAGGGCGCTGGATCATTGGATTACCCTGTATTGTATTGATGGAATCATGAGGATTCACATCGTTGGATTCCGATGACGGAAGTCCATTTTGTATGTTTTATAATGCATTGATGAAATTTGTATTATGATACTTGTACTAGCATTGTTTTGCTAACCCCTTCGGGGTGGACATTTGTTTTGATGTTCAGGTAGCCGAGGAGCGGGGAGGCAGCCACAGTACCGACATGACGATGAAATGGCTCAGTGACGTGGTTGATGTTTGTTGTTTTTGTGATTTGTCTTCTTGGTTCATTTTCAGTACTCGAGTATGCATGTCTTATTAATATCATTTAGATATGGTTGTATTAATTAACTCAATGCATCAGTTGGAACCGGTTCTGTAACTTGAAATTTTGTGGTATTGTTGGATTGTAATCATATTTCTTTTAATTAGCCTTGTAAATCCTTACTTAAAGGGTTTACGGCGCTGTAATTATTCCGAATATCTCAGGGTGTTACAGAATATGGTATCGGAGCTAAGATTCATGGATATCTTGGCAGTCGGGTTTTAGTTCGGTCTGTTTACGTTATTTACGGGTCGTTTGTAACATCACTGCTGAGCCAGCATCGTCGTGTGGACCGTGGTTGTAAGTCTCATAATCTCAGTTACTACCGTTTTATTTAATTCATTTTTGTGAATATTGACGGACTTTCTTTTAGAAAAGTTGCCCTGGATATTGAGTATTTATGTTTACAGTATGTTGAGGAGAGGTCGTGGAAGCGGACGTGGAAATGCGAGACAGGAAGATTCGGTGTCTACCCCAGAAATAACCGCTAGTCGAACGGATTCCCATTCCGGAGGACAGCAGGAATCAGCAAATATTAATGCAGATCCTAACGTGCCGGGAGTGCTTCAACAGGTGGTTGCCCAGATAAACCAGTTTGCTCAGGTTGTTGATCGCATGCAGACGGCAATGGGACAGCAGCATAACGAGGATAACCGGGGAGATAAATGGCTAACTGAAGTGGTCAAATTGCATCCTCCAAAATTTGACGGTTCTACTGAGACGCTTTCTTGGGATCACTTGTTGAAGGAGTTAGAGAAGATCTTTGCAGGGATTAACTTTCCTAACGACAGAAAGGTTCCGATCGCCCAGTATCTTCTAACTGGGGAGGCTTTCGATTGGTGGGAGGCCATTCGACCTGAGGAGCATAATGTTGACTGGACGGAGTTCAAATTAATGATGGAAGCGCAATATTGTCCTCGCCCAGTTAGAGAGGCCCGAGTCCGGGAATTTTTCTCACCACAAAATTTAGAGGCATATGTGACAGACGTGATTAAGACTTTTAATCACCAGCTGACTTATGTGCACCACTTGGTCAGGACCGAGGTGGAGAGGATTTTCCATTTCGACATGCGGATGAAGCCGGAAATTCAGCAGTATATGTCCGGATTTGAATGTACCACCTTGCGACAGTATCAGGATAAGGCTCTGGCCTATGATATGAAAGAGGCAGCAGTAGAAAAGTCAACGGAAGCAAAGAAGCAGAAAGTGTCTGGCAACTTCACGGAGAATAAGAGTAGTGGGACCCGCAAGGGCCAGTCCTCATTTCATTCGTCCAGGAGGCCTCCACATCCTTCTCGAGGCGGAAAGAAGTTCCGGGCAGCACCAACCGTTTCAGACGCAGGGAAGAAATGTTATAACTGTGGCAAAACAGGGCATGTTCGATGTGATTGTTTCGCACCTGCTGTGACCTGTTTCGAGTGTGGACAGGAAGGACATCGCGCAACATTCTGTGGAGTGGCGACTAGATCGTTTGGTACTCGCACTCCAGCGCCAGTTCCGAAAGAGATAAGTGTGAACCAGACGTAGCAGAGTGGATTTCAGCAGCAGAATGTTGGGAAGAGAGAGACATCCAGTGCTGGGTCCGTTCCTCCGCGCCTGTACGAGATGAGGAAATCTGACGATCAGAACACTTTTGTTGCATCAGGTACGATTCAGATCCTTTTGCAACCAGTTAGTGTCATATTCGATTCAGGAGCTACACATTCTTTCATATCATTGAACTGTATTAATCGTTTGAAAATCTCGTGTTTATATGATTGTGAACCTTATGTTGTGGGATTGCCGAGCGGAGAGAAAATTGTGGGAACCCTAGAAACTAGAGATTTTCCAGTGTCTATAGGAGGGAGAGATTGGCCATCGAATCTTGTTGTAGTTGACATCTATGGTGACGATTTAATTCTCGGAGACGATTGGCTCAACCGTTATGGAGCTATTCTGAATTACCGAAAGAGGGTCATTTTTATCATTGCTGATGATGGATCTAAACACTTATTCAGAGGATGGAGACAGGGAAGCTCGGGAAAATTAATCAAGGCGATGAAAGCAGTGAAATTACTGAAGCAGGGATGTCATGGAATTTGGTGTTATGCCATGAAGAAAGAAGAAGAAGTAGAACTCTCATCTATTCCAGTTGTGAATGAATTTTCAGATGTATTCCCTGACAAACTACCTGGGTTACCTCCGCAGAGAGAAGTGGAGTTCACTATCGAATTAGAGCCTGGAGTCGTTCCTATTTCCAGAGCACCATACCATATGGCGCCAACCGAGATGTATGAACTAAAGAAGTAACTGGAGGAATTATTGCAGAAGGGTTACATTCAACCTAGCATTTCTCCTTGGGGAGCACCCGTTCTTTTTGTCCGAAAGAAAGATGGATCCCTCTGATTATGTATTGATTACAGGGAGCTAAACAAGGTGACGATCAAGAACAAGTATCCTATACCTCGGATCGACGACTTGTTTGATCAACTGCAAGGGGCAAGGGTATTCTCGAAGATTGACTTGCGATCAGGATATCATCAGTTGAGAATTAAGGAATCGGATATACCGAAATCTGCTTTCAGGTCCCGGTACGGGCACTATGAATTCGTGGTGATGCCATTCGGACTTACCAACGCTCCTGCGGTATTTATGCAATTGATGAATCGGGTATTCTTAGAATACCTAGACAAGTTTGTGGTCGTTTTCATTGATGACATCTTGATCTATTCGAAAGACACAGAGGAGCATGCCGAGCATTTGCGTGTGGTTCTGAGCACCTTGAGAAATGAACAGCTTTATGTGAAGCTTTCCAAATGCGAGTTCTGGCTTAGGGAAGTAACCTTCCTTGGGCATGTGATATCAGCTGACGGGGTTCAGGTGGACCCGAAGAAAGTCGAAGCAATCTTGGAATGGGAAGCTCCTAATAACGTGAAAGAAGTCCGAAGCTTCTTAGGACTTGCTGGATATTATCGCCGTTTTGTAGAGGGATTTTCCAAAATTGCTCGGCCACTCACCCAGCTGTTACAGAAAACTCAAAAGTTCACGTGGGATGAGAAATGCCAGGCTTGTTTTGATGAACTTAAGAAGAGACTTACTACAACACCTATATTAGCATTACCAGATGGAACTGATGGATTCATGGTATCTGGACGCTTCAAATCGAGTGCAGGATGTGTGTTGATGCAAAAGGATAAGGTGATTGCCTATGCTTCTCGGCAATTAAAACCGTACGAAGTTAATTACCCGACTCACGATCTGGAGTTAGCAGCTGTGGTCTTTGCCTTGAAAATTTGGCGACATTATTTATACGACACTCATTGTCAAATCTTTACATATCATAAAAGCCTCAAGTACATTTTCAGTCAGAAAGAATTAAACATGAGGCAGAGAAGGTGGCTGGAATTGATCAAGGATTACGACTTGGAAATTCTCTATCATTCGGGTAAAGCAAACATAGTAGCCAATGCATTGAGTCGTAAACCTATTTCTCTTCGAGTGTTGGAAGCACTTACGTCCCAAACTAGCATTCAACGAGAACTGATCCGCGAAGGGATTGAAGTATGGTCACCAGAAATCCAAGGGCAACTGTATGTGATGGAACTGACTTCGTCCCTAGTCGAGGAAATCAAATCTGAGCAGTTGAACGATTCTCTGATCCTTGGTTTATGTGACGAAGTAAAGAAAGGAAAGGCCCCAGGATTCGTGATACAAGATGATGGAGTTCTGAGATTTCAAAGTCGACTTTGTGTTCCCGATGATGATGATTTTAGACGGACAATTTTGAAGGAAGCTCACAGCGCTCCCTATTCTATTCACCCAGGCAGTAGTAAGATGTATAAGGATATAAAACAAAACTTCTGGTGGGGAAATATGAAGAAGGACGTAGCAGAGTACGTTTCGAAGTGTTTGACTTGTCAGCAGGTTAAGATTGAACATCAGCGACCTGCCGGAATGTTAAAACCGCTTCTGATTCCTGAGTGGAAGTGGGAGGATATCTCGATGGATTTCATCACCAATATGCCACGGACCAAGACGGGAATGAACATGATTTGGGTTATAGTTGATCGACTAACCAAGTCGGATCATTTCCTAGGAATTAAAGACACGTGAGGACCAGAGAAATTGGCACGAGTATTCATTGCAGAGATAGTCAGATTGCATGGGACGCCGAAGACCATTATTTCAGATCGAGATGGTCGCTTCGTGTCGCACTTCTGGAAGGCCGTTCACAGGGCTTTGGGGACCGAGCTGAACTTTAGCACGGCTTATCATTCCCAAACGGACGTTCAGTCTGAAAGGACTATACAAACAGTAGAAGACATGCTGAGAGCTTGTGCTTTGGATTGGTCAACTGATTGGGAAGTTCACTTGCCATTGATTGAATTCACCTACAACAATAGTTAGCATGCTTCTATTAAGATGGCACCGTTTGAAGCTTTGTACGAGAGAAGATGTCGATCATCCTTGTGCTGGGATGATTCTTCGGACTTGATCGGGACGGAACCGGAATTGATATTTCAGACTCAAGAGAAGATAGCTTTGATTCGGGAAAGACTGTTGACTGCCCAGAGTCGACAAAAGTCTTATGCTGATGTGCGTCGTCGCCCGCTAGAGTTCGATATTGGGGACCACGTACTATTGAAGGTGTCTCCTACACGAGGAATTTTCTGTTTTGGGAGGAAAGGTAAGCTAAGTCCGAGATATATCGGACCATTTGAGATCCTCGAGAGAGTTGGGGATTTAGCATACCAGTTGGCCTTACCGCCATCGCTGAGTCACATTCACAGTGTGTTTCACGTATCCTAATTGCGGAAGTATGTACCAGACCCCAGTCACATCATTGGTTTCATCGAGATCGAGATAGCTAATGACGGTACCTTCGAAGAAAGACCAATCAAGATACTTGAGAGTCGGATCAAACAATTGAGGAATAAACCAATACACTTGGTTAAAGTACAATGGTCACGACACGGACTTGAAGAGTCCACTTGGGAAGCGGAGGACAGTATGAAGACTAGATATCCGGAGTTGTTTTCATCTTAAGTTTCGGGACAAAACTTCTTTTTAGGGAGAGAGGATGTAATACCCGAGATTTCTATGTGTAATTGAAGCTTGTGATATTGTATTTGTTGTATTTTGATCTGAGTATTATTCTCCGTATTTCATGATCCGGTGTTGTTGAGCGCATGATTGCATGATTGTGTTCAATTGTGATTTTGCACTTGTAGCGCACGCTATCGACTAGGCGTAGCGTACACTAATTTGGGTTTAGTAGCGCACGCTATATATGAACCTTAGCGCGCGCTATACGTAGTCAGCATGATTGAGACGTGTTGGTAGGTGAGATCAGGCCGCGGATCTTGGTCGGATTATGTCGGGATGAACCTGGACGGCTTTCGGGAAAAGCCAAGTCAACGCGGTAGCGCACGCTAATGATATGAGGATAGCGCATGCTAAATACTGAGTACAATGAAGTCAGTAAGTTTCGTATAGCCGTTAGCGCACGCTATGAATATGGACTAGCGCGCGGTAATAACCATTTTCTATATATAGGACAACACCCTTTTTCATTTTTTTCAGCTTTCATCACTTTCCAAACCCGAATTATGAGACATAGAGAGTCACTCTCTCCATCCTAAACCCTTCATATCATCATCCTAGCCCGAGTTGAAGATTGTAGATCATTGGAGGTTGGTGTTCAAGCTCTCGGTGTTGGATTTCTTCAAGTTTCTTCGTGTTCTTCGCTACCTTGAGGTAGGTGATTCTTCACTAATATTAGTAGTATTCTGAAGGATGTTTTGATCATGACATGGGATTATCTAGTCAGTTAAATTCGTAAGTAGTTGAACATCATGTGTTAGTAGGATATTATTGATGTTTCGGTACTTCTTCATCGTATAAACTATTGAACCTTTTAGTGTTTGAACTCCTAGCATATTCATGAAGCTTCAAACCGATTGTGACCAGTATATGGAGATTATCAAGATCTTAAGTCGTTACATAATGGAATCATACGTTTTGGGACATGAAATGGATTGAACTTAAGATATCTTCTTGAAGATCAAGATGAATTATGGTGTTGTGATGATTATACATATCCTTGAATCTCGTAGTCGTTTAATCCATAAAGATCTTTCACAAACCGTATGAACATAATATGCACGGAGATGACATGTTTTATCACTGAAGATTTCATGAGTTTCATCACCATTAGATCAGTTTTCTGCCCAATAGTAGACTGCCATGCACAGGTAGCGCACGCTAAGATGTATATATTAACGTGCGCTATCGGGAGTGAATAACGTACGCTACGTTTGGTACGTAATGTACGTTATGTCATCAGGCGAGTCAGTCGGCTGGTCAGAGAGGAGTGCCGGTACACAAGTTAGCGTACGCTAGACTTCGTCATTTACGTACGCTAACGGGCAGGCTTAGCGCATGTTACGTAGAGTACGTAGCGTACGCTAAGTAGTTCAGGCAGATTGCATTTTTAGAGCTTTCGGCCGTAGACCGGGTCGTTAGACATTCGTACGACATGAGATAAATTCTATATTATTTCTTTTGTTAAGGTTCGAGCTTGCTACGTTGATCGAAGGAGACGGCCTTCGAGTGTGTTGAGATTCGTTGGAGTGATTTGTTCTTGCCATCTTTGAGGCAAGTATCGTATTTTAAGCTTATTGATATTGTATTGTTGATCGTATGTACGATTTATTCGTGTTGTTGAACATGAGATTATATTCTTTGAGTTGTCATGATATTTACGTCGATGAACGTGTTGATTTGCATATGTGGATGCATAATGGTATTGTTTGTGTTGTAAATGATTCGAGGGGATCATGAGGATCTATGCTGAGGGCGCTGGATCGAATGTCCATCATGCGTTAGTCCGACGGGATCATCATGGGGATCTATGCTGAGGGCGCTGGATCGTTGGACGGGTTTTCCACCATGCGTTGGTCCGACGGGATCATCATGGGGATCTATACCGAGGGCGCTGGATCATTGGATTACCTTGTATTGTATTGATGGAATCATGAGGATTCACATCGTTGGATTCCGATGACGGAAGTTCGTTTTGTATGTTTTATAATGCATTGATGAAATTTGTATTATGATACTTGTACTAGCATCGTTTTGCTAACCCCTTCGGGGGTGGACATTTGTTTTGATGTTCAGGTAGCCGAGGAGCGGGGAGGCAGCCACAGTACCGGCATGACAATGAAATGGCTCAGTGACGTGGTTGATGTTTGTTGTTTTTGTGATTTGTCTTCTTGGTTCATTTTCAGTACTCGAGTACGCATGTCTTATTAATATCATTTCGATATGGTTGTATTAATTAACTCAATGGATCAGTTGGAACCGGTTCTGTAACTTGAAATTTTGTGGTATTGTTGGATTGTAATCATATTTCTTTTAATTAGCCTTGTAAATCCTTACTTAAAGGGTTTACGGCGCTGTAATTATTCCGAATATCTCGGGGTGTTATAGTATTGAGGACTATAATAGGCATATGGAAAGTTTAGAAATAGCATGTCCAGCTGCAGCTACCTACTTGAAAGAAACTATCGGTGAAAATAAATGGGCTCGTGTGAAGTGCCCAGTCCGGAGATTCGAGGTTATGAATTCAAATGCCGTTGAAAGCATGAACAACCGTCTTATGTGGGCTAGAAGGCTGCCCGTTTCCGCACTTCTCGAGGTATGTCGAATCGTGGTAGAAGAATGGATATCTGATCGACATAAAAATGCAAATGAGTGTCCTAGACCTTTAATGAATCATGCATACGAGATATTGATGAAGGCGGTCATAGATGGATCGAACATGAACGTTCAATTCCTTAGTGATTGGGTGTTCAAGGTGACCTCTAACAGGAAAAATTATGTTGTGGACTTGAGAGAGCAAAAATGCAGTTGTATGATGTTCCAGCATGATATGATCTCGTGCAATCATGTTGCTGCAACTATAAGGTACCTAAATCACGACCAAACTGTGTATATACATGATTACTATAAAGTGTCCATGCTTCGCCAAATGTGGGGACAGTCTGTGATTCCAGTACCTCACCCAAGTGATTGGTTCACTCCTGCTAACATCAAGGTAAAAGTTTGTGAACCACCAGATAATCCGAGGCAGGCAGGGCGACCAAAAGAAAGGAGACACACATCAGGGATTGAGTCCTCGACTCATACCCGTGAAGTTCAAACATGCCTTAGATGCGGAGGCACATGGCACAATAGAAAGACTTGCAGTGCAGTTATTCCCCAACTATTTGAGGATTTCAAAAGGCAACCAACTCCATCTAAAAAGGGACGTGTAAAAAAAGTGTAGTATTCTGTTGACCACACTGCTCCAAATTGTCCAACTAAGCATCGTTTCGACCTAAATGATCCCCCGGTGTAAAATTAGTTATATTTATTTAAAGTTTTTATGTATGTTTCAAATTTCAAATTGGTTAAGTTCAATTTGAACCAATTAAGTTCAATTTCAACCGATTAAGTTCAATTTCAATCGATTAAGTTCAAATTTCAAATTGATTAAGTTAAAATTGAATCAATTAAGTTTAATTTGAACTGATTAAGTTCAATTTCAACCGATTAAGTTCAAATTTCAAATTGGTTAAGTTCAATTTCAACCGATTAAGTTCAATTTCAAATTGATTAAGTTAAAATGGAATCAATTAAGTTCAATTTGAACCGATTAAGTTTAATTTCAACCGATTAAGTTCAAATTTTAAATTGGTTAAGTTAAAATTGAATCAATTAAGTTCAATTTCAACCGATTAAGTTCAATTTCAAATTGGTTAAGTTCAATTTCAACAGATTATGTTCAATTTCAACCGATTAAGTTCAAATTTCAAATTGATTAAGTTAAAATTGAATCAATTAAGTTCAATTTGAATCGATTAAGTTCAATTTCAAATTGATTAAGTTCAATTTCAAATTGGTTAAGTTCAATTTGAATCGATTAAATTCAATTTCAATCGATTAAGTTCAGTTTCAACCGATTAAGTTCAAATTTCAAATTGATTAAGTTAAAATCGAATCAATTAAGTTCAATTTGAACCGATTAAGTTTAATTTCAACCGATTAAGTTCAATTTCAAATTGGTTAAGTTCAATTTGAACCGATTAAGTTCAATTTCAACCGATTAAGTTCAATTTGAACAAATTATGTTCAACTTCAACCGATTAAGTTCAAATTTCAAATTGATTAAGTTAAAATTGAATCAATTAAGTTCAATTTGAATCGATTAAGTTCAATTTCAAATTGATTAAGTTCAATTTCAAATTGGTTAAGTTCAATTTGAACAGATTAAGTTCAATTTCAACCGATTAGGTTCAATTTCAACCGATTAAGTTCAAATTTCAAATTGATTAAGTTAAAATTAAATCAATTAAGTTCAATTTGAACCAATTAAGTTCAATTTCAAATTGATTAAGTTAAAATGGAATCAATTAAGTACAATTTGAACCGATTAAGTTTAATTTCAACCGATTAAGTTCAAAATTCAAATTGGTTAAGTTAAAATTGAATCAATTAAGTTCAATTTCAACCGATTAAGTTCAATTTCAAATTGGTTAAGTTCAATTTGAACCGATTAAGTTCAATTTCAACCGATTAAGTTCAAATTTCAAATTGATTAAGTTAAAATTGAATCAATTAAGTTCAATTTGAACCGACTAAGGTCAATTTCAAATTGATTAAGTTCAATTTCAAATTGGTTAAGTTCAATTTGAACCGATTAAGTTCAATTTCAACCGATTAAGTTCAAATTTCAAATTGATTAAGTTAAAATTGAATCAATTAAGTTCAATTTGAACCGATTAAGTTTAATTTCAACCGATTAAGTTCGATTTCAAATTGGTTAAGTTCAATTTCAACCAATTAAGTTCAATTTCAAATTGGTTAAGTTCAATTTGAACAGATTATGTTCAATTTCAACCGATTAAGTTCAATTTGAACAGATTATGTTCAATTTCAACCGATTAAGTTCAAATTTCAAATTGATTAAGTTAAAATTGAATCAATTAAGTTCAATTTGAACCGATTAAGTTCAATTTCAAATTGGTTAACTTCAATTTCAAATTGATTAAGTTCAATTTGAACCGATTAAGTTAAAATTGAATCAATTAATTTTAATTTCAACTGTATCACTAAAAGAAGATATCACACACTACAGTATCACTAAAAGAAGATATCACTAATCTCTATCATCCCACCGTATAAATAAACTGATGGGATCACATACTACAGTATCTATATCATCGCTAAACCTCCATATAGATCGGGCCACACATCCTCTAAATGCATAAATATCCGCCTTGGTCTTTTGATGAGAGAAAGACTGCTGAACGAGAGACTCTATAGTCCGTATAGAATACGCACCACAAGAGGTCGAGTCATCCTGTACATAGCATAAATCCTTCCTCTCTGTAGCAAATCGAAGTGGAGTAACCGGGGTGATATCAGGGCGGCGCTCGTAAAATCCAGAACGCTGTAGAATGGTAGGAATTAAGCGACATATACCCGATTCCTGCCGCGATCTCAACTTCCAATATGCATCGTGTTCCTGCGCCAGAGAATCGTGCATGATGATGATACCCTCCTCGAATATAATGCGGAGAACAACCCAATGTCCGCTCGAGGACTCCGGAGATGTATTCCAGATGGTCAACACCTGGATTGTTCAAAAAGTACATTGTCAGCACAATATCACACGAATAACTAATACAAATAAATAACAAAACATGCAATAAATTATCACCTCACGTAACTCCCACCAAGGGCGATGATCGCCCCAAAATGGTCTCAGACCGTGAGCGTGGCTGATCAAGAAATCGAGATCATCATCGTCAATACACAATGAACCTCCTCTCCTATTGGAGTTATTCCATACATTGATACACGTAGCCTAATATAAAATAATTTTGTCACTAACGAAGCACTCAATTAATTTGGAATAAATTTATTAATATTTTTTCATTACCAAGAATCTCGTATGAACCAAAACCCTCTGAGCCACCCAATCATCGAGCCATCGCACGCCAACAAATCCGGGATCAAACTGTAGGATCCCCATATGTGCATCCAGATGCTGGATATCATTTAAATTTCAAATAATTTAAACATTTTCAATAACTACACGTTTCAATAAGAGATTATGTACATACAAATTGAAAGACTTACTTCAGCATCTATCAATCTGGATCCGTCCTGTAGCATCAAAAACTAGGAGGCAGTAGCTCCGCATGCAGTACCAACATTGACACTACAATTTACTTTTTGTTTAAGTAAGGACAATTTTAGAAAATAATATTGAAATTACAATTTAACTCACCTCTCGCCGCTGTCCAACCACCTGCTATACGCGTTCTTATCCAAGTCCTTCCTCTTCCGAACTACAATGGTCGAGAAGGGGGAATGCGGTCTCTATGACCTATACTGAAGTCTAGGCACATCACACGCATCTGCTCGAATAGGAATAGAAGAGTACTCAAGCGGGATAGGGATCAGATCCGCAGTGGCAGAGAATGGTCGAGACCTAGGGGCAATCTCTGGTGGTGTCACCAACGTCTCAGCAGGAAGAACCGGGGGGGAAACTATCGGGACCGAGGCTCCATCAACATGATGATCGAGACTCAGAGTGCGCTCTACCGGGACCGAGGCTCCATCAGTCTGCTCGGCGGGAGATGACGCTCCATCCTCACGAGTCTCTATCGACAACGATGATCCGCCAGCGTCGGGGACTCTCTCAGTCTGCTCAGCAGGAGACGACGCTCCATCCACACGAGTCTCTATCGGCAACAATGATCCGCCAGCATCGGGGACTCTCTCAGTCTGCTCGGCGGGAGACGACGCTCCATCCACACGAGTCTCTGTCGGCAACGATGATCCGCCAGCGTCGGGGACTCTCTCAGTCTGTTCTGAGGGAATAGGCGCTCCAAATCGAGGCTCTGTTGGAATCGAGGCATGAGAAGGAAAATCGCGCATAAGATCATTAATACCTCCAAAGTCCCATGCCGGCATATCAAGAGGAGCAGACTGGCCCACTACCTCATCAATATGTCGACATAACTTGCCCACTGCGTCATCAACATATCGACGCATCTGCTTGACCGATGAATCCATATATGCATGCATATGGGTGAAAAGAGTATCAAAATTAGTAATCGGTGCAGTCTCCTGAGTACCCCGTGCCGAAGAAGATGCAGTCTGGTGAGGACCCTGTATCGGAGAACTATGGGGCGGCAAATCAGTATGCACAGGCTCACGAGGCTCTGCTGATGACTCACGTCCATGAGTAAGATATATAGGGTCAGAAATAACCGGACCAGATATCCGCTGCTGGACAATACGCTCTCCGACTAGATCACCCTCACGAGCCCTCCCCTTCCCCTTCCCCTTCCCCCCACCCTTCTTGCATAGGGCCATCCTGTGCGTATACTGCACCCGCTCGCTCGCAGCATCACTAATGAACTGCATATACAGTTCCTGCTCCTCCTCAGGTGTCGGAGATAACACCTCAAAACAATCAATCTAAATACAATTCAATGATTCATTTTCAGTAATTGTTACCTTAAATATCTACAAGAGTATTTACGTATTGAAAACCTATAATTGATTACCTCATCATCGAAGAATGTGGTAAAATCAACATGACCCAGCTTCTTTAACTTCCAGCTTGTACAACGAGGTCGCTGGATGAAAGAAGCTCCGAGCATGGTACCACATTTGGAGCCTAACGAAGGTATAGCATCGCAAGCCCATATCTGAAAACAATAATTGAATCCAAACATAAGAAACAATAACAGTATTTATTCTGAGTTTGAGTATATAATTAAGTTAATGAATGCGAGGACGTACCATAATAGCGTATATGTTACCATAAAAATTGTAACTCGGATCCAGACCAGCGGGGACCTCAGTGGGAACTTCGCTCAAATACGTAACCAAAATCTGATATGAATATAAGCCCCGTGGAAAGCTCTCCCACCAAGTCTGGTCCTCAACAAACGTCCACAACCACGGTCAGCAATACGCTTGCCACCATCCACACCGAATATCAAATAGCAAACGCACAGCACCTTAGCGACCTTCAGCGCATCACTGGAATGCTCTCTAAAATATCCAGCAACAAATCGATCACGAATACGATCTAACATCTGCCCCCCACGACTGAGCAACAGATACCGATCGTACACGCTCCCCTCCGGTGGAACATCGTCCCCTTGTACATCAAAGTTGGAGTCTCCGAATCGCAATCCGGTGACTAACACATACTCATATCTAGAAAATCGAATAAATCGATGACCGAGCCTAAACCAAAACTCATCGGCCTGTGCATCCGGTCTAATCACCTCGTTCGAGAACAAGGCATGCAATGCGGCATTAGATACAAAGCCCCCCCCCCACTCTTCCCGGATAAAGTGACCAAGACACGACTCTCTAAACTCCATAATAGTGTCATCACCTACACTCCGCAGCTCAGCAACGATCGTCTTAACAATCCCTAATCTAACATACCCATTTATGGAGCATTTCAAACCCCGCATATTCGGCCTCTTCCAAACAACCTGCCGATTCAAATATATCTTAATTTTAGCTTCCAGCGGGTGTATTAAGGTAATATGTAATCGGGAAAAAGTAAGTGGACAGTTCGAGTAACAGTGGAATTTATTCGATTTATTTCCATCGAGTTATTCTAATTCAACTTGAGACATCCTAATTCAATTTCAATCATCTAATGCAATTCGAGACATCCTAATACAATCTGAGTCATCCTAATTCTAGTAGTTTTATATCAATTTGAATAATCATAAATCAATTTGCGTCATTCTAATTGTGGAAGGACATTAGTCTTTTAAATTAATTTGAGAAATCCTAATTGGTCAATTAGTCCAATTTGAGTAACTTATAAACTATATTCGAGTAAGACAAATAAAAAAACAAAATAAACTAACTAAACGAAATAAACTAACTAAACAAAACAAACTAACTAAATTCGACAAGGTATCCATATTTATAATATTTCCAAATTCGAATTGAAACTCGAATACGAATTACCAAGTTACATAAATAATCAATTCAACACGACATCAATTCAATCGATATCAATTCATACATAAAGAACACGATATCAACAGACGATTCGGGGTTGACCGGCGCTACTTAATTCCCAAATTCAATTTTCTCTATTTAATTTATTTTTTCACTGTGTAAATCGAATGCAAATCTTATAATTCGAATGCAAATCGTGTAACTCGAATTCGTGTAAATCAAATGCAAAAAGTGTAAACCTAATTCTAGTAACGATCCCATACGAGTGACACGAAAATAAAGTCTTACCTAATCATCAGCGGCGGCAGCGGCGGAAGCGGCGGCGGCGGACTCGGCATCGGCACTACCGCCAGCAGCGCTATTCGGGGAATGCCTCAAATTCAAAAAAGTCGAATTCGCCATCAAGAAGGAGGAAATAACTCGGATTCGTGAAACTCCTATACATGAAACTCGAAGTCGTCGGATTCGTGAAATTCATGAAGAAGGAAGAAGTCGACTAGAGTCTTGTTTTCGTGTGAAACTCAAAGTCGGATTCGTGTGAAACTCGAAGTCGGATTCGTGATGAAGGAAGAAGACGACTCGAGCTTTTTTTCGTGAAACTCGCTAGGTCGGATTCGTGAAGAAGGTAGCGACGACTCGAGTGTTGTTTTAAAGAGTTACTCTCTATTCGAGTAACTTGAGTATTCGGGTAATGTCCCGAATTCGGGTAATATTGTAAGGAGATTTTCGGGTAATATAGTAGATAACTCGAGCGTATTGGACGAATTTGGATAACCCGAATTCGTGTGACACGAAGTGTATTCGGAGCGACTTGGACAAATTCGGATAACCCGAATTCGTGTGATACGAAGTGTATTCAGGCAATAATTTCGTGTCACGCGAATAAAAATATTATTTTCAACCTGATTCGAAATGCGCAAATAAAATTCGGGTTTCGTGTGGCCCGACTTCGTGTGACTCGAATTAAATTCGGTTAACACGATTTGACTGGTCTAACCCAAATTTTTGGGCTCGTGTAACCCATATTTTAAACCTTCCTCAATATTGTATGTTTTTTGAAGTTGACTCGAAAATATGTTACTCGAAATTACAATATATGACTCGAATTTATTCGAGTAAAAGGTCAATTTCGACAATTTGGATATCAAAAGAGTTGTTACTAAACTTGGGGCAGAAAAGAATATTACTATATACAAATGGGCAAAACAAGCTATTTCCACTTTAATAAAGAGTGAAAACTTGTTTTGACTTTTTACATATATCATTATTCTTTTTTGTCCCAAGTTTAACAACAACTCTTTTGATACCCAAATTGTCGAAATTGATCTTTATTTGAATAAATTCGAGTTATATATTGTAATTTCGAGTAACATAATTTCGAGTCAACTTTAAAAAATATATAATATTGAGGAAGGTTGACAATCGGGTAACACAATTAGACAATCAAGTTACCCGAATCCGAGTTACCGGATAAGATACGAGTTACCCGTAACAAAATCGGTTAAGTCGAATTAGATTCGGGTTACCCGAATCTGAATTCGTGTTACCCGAATCAGAATTCGAGTAACCCGAATCTGATTCGAGTTACCCGAATCAGAAATTCAAGTAACACTGCTCTGAGTGCACATGTGTGACATGTGAGATCTACCATTTTTTACTTTCGAGAAAGCAACACACTGACTCGAATTAAGCAACACAGCAACACAGACAAAGCATCATATGTTTTAAGAATTTTTTTTTATGTTTGTGTTTTGACATTTCGGGTAACTCGAATCCAACTCGGGTAACTCGAATTAAGATTCGACTAACTCGAATTCAGATTCGGGTAACTCGAATGCTCACATCAAAACCGATATCCTATATTTTTGCAAGTTCACTCAAAATTATGTTACTCGAAATTATAATATATGACTCGAATTCATTCGAGTAAAGGTCAATTCCATCAATTTAGGTATCAAGAGAGTTTGTACTAAACTTTGGACAAAAAAGAATAATACTATATGTAAAAGGGCAAGACAAGCTATTCCCACATTAATAAATGTCCACTGTGTTTTACTTTGAAGTCTTCTGGTATGCATCTGGAGCATGTGAGTGGTTGGTATTTTGTTAGAAATTATTTCTATGAACGGTCTCATAAAGCTTGTGATTCTTCATCTCCGACATCGCGAGTTTCGAATCCGTATGATGACAATGCTGTTGTTGCCCGAAATACTATCCGAAGATAGATATTGCTGGAACGGTCGAGCAACAGCAAATTGCGAGAGCACGTCCGAGGGAATGGAAATAACACAAGCTTTGCCGGGTTTGTTAGGCCCGGGCTTGAATGCTCTCGCGAGATGTTATTAATAAGAATACGTTTGAGTACAAATATTAATGTAAGAATGCGATTACAATGAGTGTAAAAGATCCTAGATATCTTGCTCTTGAGCGAAGCTCTGTGTGTTCTTGTTCTCGTTTCTGCCGATTGTCTTAGGATTAAGAGGTTCCGAGAGTGAGAGATGAACAGATGTCCGAAGTGTATAGCTTTTGCCAAGAGAGAAATCCAAGTTATGAGCTGAGCCTGTGTACGAAAAGCCGAGAGAATCACAGAGAGGTTTTCCAAGTGTAGGAAGCCTTCTATTTATAGGAGTTGAGATGCCCCTTTTACTGACGGGCGATCGCCTTTCATGTAATATAATAAGGGGCGATCGTCTTTATGTCACATGGGATGTCTGCCTTGAAGTCCGTGGCTACTGTTGGCAGTCAGCTGTGCGGTCCAATGAGGAGCTTGCACGCGTCCTGAGTCGCTGTCCCGGGCGGTCCCACTGTGCACCTTTCGGCGGGTCTGTCGGTAGGTAGGATTGGTGACAGGCTGTAGTCAACGATCCATGTCTTGCGGCGCCTTTTCCGGATCTGCACATGGGTATCTGTTCTGAGCTTCGGCCTTCGCCGACTAAACGGTCGCTGGCTTTGCGTGGCATGAGGCGGTCGTCACTGGCTGGTCATCTGGGGTCGATCGCCAAGTACCGAGAGACGATCGCCTTAGATGTCGATCACTCGGTACCGAGACTTGACCTAGGACCCCCGATCGGCCAAACTGCCTCGGCTTCTAGGCTATGGCTCGGTCGCCCGGTCTCTGTGCCGATCGCCTGTTGAGATGTATAAATCTCGATACAACAATTGCCCCCCAGCTTGCTCCGATGCTGAAGACACGGGGTGAGGTGGTTCTTGCTGGAGATCGTGTAGGATGAAGACGGGCGATCCGTTGAGTGGACTTCGGTCTCGGACTTGGGCGATCTGATCGATTGGTGAGCTATCTTCGGTCTTGTACCTGTAATAAATAATTTTGCCGATCCCTCGTAGAAACTTGATGAGCCGCTGTTGAGGAACTGCGGCACGCCGCGAGTTCGATGGACCGACTCCATGACCATGTCTTGTGCGCGAGCGACATTGTCTGTCTCGTGACTCATTTTATTGTGAGGGTCCTCCGTTAGGATGCGCCTCGCCTCGTATTTAAATGAAGGGCGTGCGGTCTCGATCTGGAGGAGTCCTTGCGCGGGGCGTCGTCGGATTAATCGACTCCACGTCCGCGGCTTGTTTGCTCTTTTCTACCTCGGATCGTCATGTTAGATGGCAATCCTCGACGGTATACGTTGAGACGGGGGTAGGGATGCGTTGCATTGTCCGTGAAGGATCCATCATGCTTAGTGACGGTCCTTCGAGGGCAGGCGAGCGTGTCCACTGATTAGCTTGGAGGGTTCTTCGGCTACGCCCGCCTCGTATTTAAACGAAGGGCGAGCGATCTCAGCCCAAAGGAACCTTGCATGGCCTAAGTAGTCGGTTTCATCGACCACCAGGACCATGGCTGCACTCTTCCACCTCGGATCGTCATGTTAAATGCCGACCTTCGACGGTGTACGTTGTGCGGGGGAGGCGATCTCGTGCCTTAGTCCAACATGTTAGATGATGAACTATAGATGGCGAGCGAGTCCTCCAGTTTTGGTGATGATGCTTGATAACGGTGATCGGGTTGGAAGACTGGTGATCGTCGTTCGGCTGCCGATCGCATTGCTTATGTAACACCCCAAATTAGACGGATATTACAGTGCCGTGGATCCCCGACTGGGACCCACCAGGCGAATGAAAACTGATGAATTAAATAATATAATTGTAGTACCGAACCACATTATATTACCAAATACTCCGATGAGGAGTTTAAGTACAACACACCAGGACAATACCGAATACTAGTATATTTTATATGAAGATAAAATACACAACACTGAATGAAACAGAGTATCCAAATAAAAATCTGCAACGGAAAATAAATGACAACAACATGAATGATTGAAAAGATTGGGGGGCCCTACTAGTATCACTGGGACTCCTTGCCGTCAACGTTCTATTCCCGTGCTTTTGCCTTGCCATGACCTGAAAACAAAATCCCCAGCCGGGGTCAGTTACCCAAAACAACAATCCTCAAGGGTTGAAAATACACAATCATGAGTTATCTTTAGTTATGAAATATCCTTAGTTATGAATTACGCTGAAGAGGAGTATCATAGTACGCCCGTAATGTTCTGTGCAAGTGTACAAGATGAATAACCGGACACACCCGTTCTTGTACCTAATTAGTCTCACGGAGGTAATCGTTACCGTGTGCACAGTCCAATGTATCCCAATACATGAACATCGCGTGCTCGACTAAAAAGTCCAGACATCCGCACTCGGCCACGCAATATGAACCCAGAAGATCATATGAACGAAAATGACCATAATGAATACCAATGAATAATAATCCGACAAAGTCAAGAATGACTCACCGAGATGAAAATAATGGTGAAGTGAATGATAGTTCAATGAAATGATTGGAACCACCGTTCCTCGTTAATGAAGTGATTATTCGACAATTACAAGTCTCAATACGGTTAATACAATGATGAATGAGTTATGATTATGAATGAACAACAACAAAAGGAATGAATATCCTTTTAACCGAGTAAGAATTAACTTACACAACACCGATGAAGAATGTACTTCCACGAACAAACGTCCTAAATGAAATGTCGGTCGCTCGAACAACCTTGAATAACACAATTTCGAACTATCCATTCAACATACGAATCAAACACAATGATATCCAACATCAAAACGTCGATACGACTAAACCAAGTTGATTGGGGCATAATATCAAACACGTTGTGACCAATCTCCGATTGTTAACAACCAAACTTTAATTATACCAATATCAAAACCCCAAGAAGTGTTTCAAACCAACAAAACATCTTCAATACGATCAATAATTCAAAATGAATATCCAAATTCGTGATTTCAACAACAATTAATCGAAAACCCCCAAATCCAACTAAATATTCAAAGTGTTCTTGAACAATCCTTCAATAATCCAATGAATAATCATATATATCCATAATCATGCGTACATCACTTCATACAACATGATTTTAACGTCTAAAATATCATATCTCAATACAAAATCGAAGTCCAAGATGTTGAAGAATATTACCTTTGAAGATCCAAGCACTTCGATCCGATGAAAACGTGTTAAAACGACTATCCAAGTTCCCCAAACGAATGAAGATGATGAACCGAATACCCTTATGATTGAAGAAGAAAGATCTATTCTTCAAGCTCTCTCTCTCGGACAAGATGAAGTAAATGAGAAAAATGTGGAAAAGTCCCGTCCAAGATCCTTATAAACTGCCGGAAGTTACGGCCGTAACTCAGCCTTCTTACGGCCGTAACATCCCAGGTCAACGGCCTTACGGCCGTAACCAGCCAACTAGTACGGTCGTAACTCGGCTTCGTCCAAACACCTGCCGACAGCCTTACGGCCGTATCCGTACCTGACTTACGGGCGTAACTCGCCCTCGTCCAAAACTCCTACCGACATCCATACGGCCGTACCCGCACACCTTACGGGCGTAACTCGACCGATACGGCCGTATCCGGCCAAACTTACGGGCGTATGACCCCTTCGTCGAAAATGACCAGGCACCCTGCCTGTAGCGTACGGACGTATCCGGCCAAGCCTTACGGCCGTACCTTCCTCGTCTTACGGCCGTATGCCGCAACACTTACGGCCGTAAGTCCCTATCCTCCGACACATCCTGAAAAACACGAACACTCCTTACGACCGTATCCTGCCCTTCTTACGGCCGTAACTCGCCTTCGGCCAAAAACACCCGGACACCCTGCTCGACACGTACGGCCAGAATCGCCAAGCTTACGGCCGATTTCCGCCAACTTACGGCCGTATGCCGCAACCTTACGGCCGTAAGTCCCATTCGTCCAAAATAGCCTGAAATCAATGAATTCCTATTACGGCCGTATCCGACAATCTTACGGCCGTAACTCGTTGATGGACAAGGTGAAAATCCGATAACTCCGATTTCTCGCTACGATTGAAGAATGATCCGACATACCATACGTATGTGAAAGTGAACAAGTCCAACACATGCCAAAGATGATACTTCTAGTACAAGACTACCAATCACGATGAAAATGATAACACTCCCGTCTAGATCTATAAACGGAGATGAAAAGACGATCGGTAACTGATATACGATTACAACATGCCAATAGTGGACGCAAATGAATGAATCATGAATGATGAGTGATTAATACTGAGTGAAAATTACTGAGTGATAATCACTGACTGATTAATACTGAATGAAAATGAATGAATTACAACCGGGTATTACATACTCCCCCCCTTAAAAGAGTTTCGTCCTCTAAACTATGGGTCAAACAACTCGGGATAAGTCTCCCACATACTCTCATCGGTTTCCCAAGTAGCCTCTTCGACTCCGTATCTAGACCACTGAATCTTGACCAAAGGAATCATCTTGTTCCTCAACTGTTTGATTCCCCGCTCTAAAACTCGTATAGGACGCTCCTCATACGAATGATCATCCGCGATCTCGATTTTGTCGAACTGAAGTATGTGACTCGGGTCGGCAACATACTTCCGCATCTGAGAGACATGAAACACAATATGAATTCGGCTCAACGCCGAAGGTAAAGCCAATCGATAAGCTAACTCGTCTACTCGATCCAAAATCTCATACAGTCCAATGAATCTCGGACTCAACTTTTCCCATTTTCCAAAACGGAAAATGCCTCGACTCGGGGATACCTTGACCAACACGTGGTCACCTGTCTCGAACTCTAGTGGTCGACGACGATTATCTGCATATGATTTCTGTCGACTCTGAGCTGTCAACAAATGACTCCTGAACAAAGCTACCTTCGCACGGGCAGCTATAAGCATATCGGGCTCGGTGCCGATTGACTCTGATGGGTCGTCCCAACACAAAGGAGATCGACAACGACGACCGTACAAGGCCTCTTAAGGTGCCATCTCAATCGAAGCATGCCAACTATTATTGTTTGTGAACTCAATCAACGATAGTTGGGCTTCCCAATCATATTTCCAATCGAGGACGTATGCCCTCAACATGTCCTCCAATGTTTGAATAGTCCTCTCTGATTGTCCGCCGGACTGAGGATGAAAAACGGTACTGAGATTAAGTTGAGTTCCCATATCACGATGAACTAATTTCCAAAATGTAACACGAATCGTCCGTCACGATCGGAAACATTACTCTTAGGAGTACCATGTAATCTCACTATCTCTTTGATGAACAACTGAGCCAGTCTCTTTGGACCCCACGTATCCTTAATCTCAAGGAAATGAGCTAACTTAGTAAAACGGTCCATAATTACCCAGATTGTATTCATGCCACGACGACTCATCGGCAAACTCGTGATGAAGTCCAAGGAAAATATCTTCCTACTTCCACTCTGGAATATGGAGCGGTTTCAGCATACCTGCCGGTCGCTGATGTTCTATATTGACTTGCTGGCAGGTCAAACATCTCAAAACCAATTCCGCGACTTCTCGTTTCATATTACTCTACCAGTAATTTTATTTCAAGTCCTTGAATACCTTGTTGGACCCCGGATGAAAGGAAAAAGGGGGTAGCATGAGCTTCTCTCAAGATCGAGTTTTTCAACTCGTCATTCGCCGGTACGCACAACCGATTCTTTAATCGCAAAAGTCCATCCTTGTGGACCACAAATCCAGGGGCTTTCCCCTGAGCCACATCCTCACGGATGCGCAACAATGATGGGTCTGAACCATATTTCTCTCTGATTGCCTCCTCCAGTGGCGATGGAATCTCTAACATGCAAAGTTGCCCTTGCACTCGCTGAAGCCAGACCTCGATCTCGGGTCTAAGGAATTCCTGCTGAAGCTCCTTCTGAACTGTTACACAAGCAAGCATTTGCTCCTGAACGGGCTTACGACTCAAGGCATCGGCAACCACGTTTGGCTTACCTAGGTGGTATAAGATCTCGATATCATAATCTTTGATTAGTTCCAACCACCGCCTCTATCGCATATTTAACTCCTTCTGAGTAACTATATACTTCAAACTCTTATGATCGGTGAATATTTGACAGGTGATGCCATAAAGGTAATAACGCCAAATCTTCAACGCGAAACCCACGACTGCTAGTTCCAGGTCGTGGGTCGGATAATTAACCTCGTAAAGTCTCAATTGATGTGAAGCATAGGCAATAACCTTCCCGTTCTGCTATAGTACACATCCGAGACCCTGTCCGGACGCATCACTAAAAACCACAAATCCTTCCGTCCCTTGCGGTAAAGAAAGGACAGGTGCTGACATTAACCGGATCTTGAGTTCCTCAAAACTCAGCTGACACGCGTCGAACCACGTGTATTTCTTATCCTTTCGCAAAAGGTTCGTCATTGATTGAGCGATTTTTGAAAATCCCTCCCCAAACCGCCGATAATAACCGGCTAATCCAAGAATGCTTCGGATTTCCTTAACATTCTTCGGAGGTAACCAATCTTGGATAGCCTATGTCTTCTGAGAATCAACACGCACTCCATCTGATGAAATTACATGCCCCTGAAACGTCACTTCGGACATCCAGAACTCACGTTTGGAAAACTTTCCATAAAGTTGTTCTCGTCTCAACATGTCGAGAACCTGATGAAGGTGAACCTCGTGCTCCTCTCGGTCACGAGAATTAATCAAAACGTCATCGATGAAGACAACAACAAACTGATCCAAAAATTCGATGAAAACCCGATTCATTATCTCCATGAATACCGCAGGTGCATTAGTTAACCCGAACGGCATTACCACGAACTCATAATGACCATAGCGTGTACAAAACGCTGTCCTTGCGATATCCAACTCTCGAATTCACAACTGATGATATCCAGATCTTAGGTCGATCTTGGAAAATATTGAAGCTCCCTGAAGTTGATCTAAGAGATCATCAATACGGGGTAGAGGATACTTATTCTTGATCGTCACCCTGTTCAACTCCCGATAATCAATACACAAGCGAAATGAACCATCCTTCTTCTTGACAAACAATGCTGGTGCTCCCCACGGGGACGCACTCGGTCGGATATAACCTTTCTCCAACAATTCCTCAAGTTGATTCTTCAACTCCTGCATTTCGGTCGGGGCCATTCGGTACGGTGCCTTCGATATTGGAGACGTACCAGGCTCCAACTCAATCGTGAATTCCACATCTCTCCGTGGAGGTAAACCATGTAGCTCGTCTGGGAGTACATCGACAATCGATAACAATGATACCAGAAATGATTGAACGCTTCGATTGTCATAGAACGGTCAATCGATGACAATGATACAGTGAATGATTGAACACCTCGATTGCCTTAGAACAGCCAATCGATGAAAATGATATAATGAATGATTGAACACGTCGATTGCCTTAGAACGGCTAATCGATGAAAATGATACAATGAATGATTGAACACTTCGATTACCTTAGAACAGCCAATCGATGAAAATGATACAATGAATGATTGAACACTTCGATTGCCTTAGAACGGCCAATCGATGAAAATGATACAATGAATGATTGAACACTTCGATTGCCTTAGAACGGCCAATCGATGAAAATGATACAATGAATGATTGAACACTTCGACTGAGAAATTTCACTGCTTCCATCATATTAATAATTCTTCTGGAACAATGGGGATTACCTCTCTGAAATACACACTCGGCTCCAATGACTGAAATGATAGTGACCAAGCGCTTACGAATGCTGAGGATGGTATCATGACGATCCATCCAACTAATACCCAATTTCACATCGTCCTTAGATAAATCCACCACGATGAGGTCCATCAACCAATTGCGGTCATTAAGCTTAATTCGGTATGATTTCTGAAAATTCTTCTACCGTCAGGTAGACCAATGATATAAGGTCCACAATCAATAGGACCATCCAAATTAAGTCTATTCAAACATGATTCGGAAATGAATGAATGCGATACACCAGTATCAAAAAGGGTACACACAGGTTGAGATAAAATTGCGAGTATACCTGAGGTCATTCGGGCCACCGGATCGTTGGTCCCCTTCCTCGCGTGAATCCGGGACTTGCCGGGCCCCGAACCGGACGCTCCCGTCTGATAAATATGAGCTCCGCCTTTAGTCGTTTCCGTCATCTTAAACGACGCTGACAGAGCAGCCTGATTCTGAATCGTTGATTGCTTCGGGGCCTGAGATGCCGCTGGAGTCGGCTTGGAGTCCCTTCGGCCATAACGGGCCTTATGCCCAACAATCCCACAATTATGGCACATGATAGACGGTTTCAAACACTTAGTGCTGTAATGGCCCGGCGCTCCACAGTTGAAACAGATGATGGCCGAACTTGCCGCTCGGGACTGAGATCTCGTACGATTATGCGCCGTAGGAGGTCGCTCAGAAACGTTAGGGCCCGCACGAGGCTTCTTGAAGGTTGACTGACCGCCTTCGGGCTGATTACGCTTCGTTGATTTCTTGTTGACAGATAAAGGTTGTTGCTCAGTAATTTCCTTAGCAGCAGGCTCATACGGGAGAGTTCTCTCAATTAATTCGGCCAAAGTGGCGCAATGATGATTAAGCAATTGCATATGGGTCATCATGACTTGCATTAAAATGAGTGGATCAACCCAAACATCTTCTGATCGAGCCGAGTCCTGGGTACGATTCCCCGACAGCGAGTGATTGCTTCCCGGGTTTTGGCCCGCACCGCGGCCTCTCCATGTGCATCCCCTGACAGCTCTCTCCATACTGAAGTAGGAAGGTCGCATGATAATCATAGATCTCGTATGAGTACCTCATTATGATTTACGTCATGAAATGATGAAAATGAGCATACGTGCTCTAACACAGTGATTACATGAATGATTAACTGAGGTGACATGATTATCTGATGAAATTCTTGAAATGATTATCTTGAACAAATTAACAAGATTAATGATATGATCTTCCAGATCAACAACTGAGTAATGAAATGAATTGAGTGATTAATGAGTTAACATGATCGTCCTGATCAAATGAAAATGATGTTTGAGGATTGTTAACTGATGAATTATGAATGAATGATTATTGCCAGAAATTATACCATGGCGTTAGAAGTCTTACCGTTCCTTCGGTATGATTGGCTCGGCATTTGCACAGGTCACACGTGACGCGAAAGTCCAATGATACTAGTCTGATGACGATGATTTCAAATGAGACATGACTCGGAAGGTAGTATTCAAAACCACTCTCCGATATCAACTCTGTAACACCCAAATTAGACGGATATTACAGTGTCGTGGATCCCCGACTAGGACCCACCAGGCGAATAAAAATTGATGAATTAAATAATATAATTGTAGTACCGAACCACATTATATTACCAAATACTCCGATGAGGAGTTTAAGTACAACACACTAGGACAATACCGAATACTAGTATATTTTATATGAAGATAAAATACACAACACTGAATGAAACGGAGTATCCAAATGAAAATCTGCAGCGGAAAATAAATGACAACAACATGAATGACTGACAAGATCAGAGGCCCCTACTAGTATCACTGGGACTCCTCGCCGTCAACGTTCTATTCCCGTGCTTTTGCCTTGCCATGACCTGAAAACAAAATCCCACCGGGCCGCTACCTGCCGTAACAACAATCCTCAAGGGTTGAAAATACACTATCATGAGTTATCTTTAGTTATGAAATATCCTTAGTTATGAATTACGCTAAAGAGGAGTATCATAGTATGCCCGTAATGTTCTGTGCAAGTGTACAAGACGAATGAGCGGACACACCCGTCCTTGTACCTAATTAGTCTCACGGAGGTAATCGTTACCGTGTGCACAGTCCAATGTATCGATCCCAATACATGACCATCGCGTGCTCGCCTAAAAATTCCACACATCCGCACCCGGCCACGCAATATGAACCCAGAAGATCATATGAACGAGAATGACCATAATGAATACCAATGAATAATAATCCGACAAAGTCAAGAATGACTCACCGAGATGAAAATAATGGTGAAGTGAATGATAGTTCAATGAAATGATTGGAACCACCGTTCCTCATTAATGAAGTGATTATTCGACAATTACAAGTCTCAATACGGTTAATACAATGATGAATGAGTTATGATTATGAATGAACAACAACAAAAGGAATGAATATCCTTTTAACCGAGTAAGAATTAACTTACACAACACCGATGAAGAATGTCCTTCCACGAACAAAAGTCCTAAATGAAATGTCAGTCTCTCGAACAACCTTGAATAACACAATTTCGAACAATCCATTCAACATACGAATCAAACACGATGATAGCCAACATCAAAATGTCGATACGACTAAACCAAGTTCATTGTGGCATAATATCAAACACGTTGTGACCAATCTCCGATTGTTAACAACCAAACTTCCATTATACCAATATCAAAACCCCAAGAAGTGTTTCAAACCAACAAAACACCTTCAATACGATCAATAATCCAAAAGGAATATCCAAATTCGTGATTTCAACAACAATTAATCGAAAACCCCCAAATCCAACTAAATATTCAAAGTGTTCTTGAACAATCGTTCAATAATCCAATGAATAATCATATATATCCATAATCATGCGTACATCACTTCATACAACATGATTTTAATGTCTAAAACATCATATTTCAATACAAAATCGAAGTCCAAGATGTTGAAGAATATTACCTTTGAAGATCCAAGCACTTCGATCCGATGAAAACGTGTTAAAACGACTATCCAAGTTCCCCAAACGAATAAAGATGATAAAAACCGAATACCCTTATGATTGATGAAGAAAGATCTATTCCTCAAGCTCTCTCTCGGACAAGATGAAGGAAATGAGAAAAATGAGGAAAAGTCCCGTCCAAGATCCTTATAAACTGCCGGAAGTTACGGCCGTAACTCGGCCTTCTTACGGCCGTAACATCCCAGGTCAACGGCCTTACGGCCTTAACCAGCCAACTCGTACGGCGGTAACTCGGCTTCGTCCAAACACCTGCCGACAGCCTTATGACCGTATCCGTACCTGACTTACGGGCGTAACTCGCCCTCGTCCAAAACTCCTGCCGACCTCCATACGGCCGTACCCACACACCTTACGGGCGTAACTTGACCGATACGGCCGTATCCGGCCAAACTTACGGGCGTATGACCCCTTCGTCGAAAATGACCAGGCACCCTGCCTGTGGCGTACGGCCGTATCCGGCCAAGCTTTACGGCCATACCTTCCTCGTCTTACGGACGTATGCCGCAACCCTTACGGCCGTAAGTCCCTCTCGTCCGACACATCCTGAAAAAAAAGAACACTCCTTACGGCCGTATCCTGCCCCTCTTACGGCCGTAACTCGCCTTCGGCCAAAAACACCCGGACACCCTGCTCGACACGTACGGCCGTAACCGGCCAAGCCTTACGGCCGTACCTGCTCAACTTACGGCCGTATGCCGCAACCTTACGGCCGTAAGTCCCGTTCGTCCAAAATGGCCTGAAATCAATGAATGCCTATTACGGCCGTATCTGACAATCTTACGGCCGTAACTCATTGATGGACAAGGTGAAAATCCGATAACTCCGATTCCTCGCTACGATTGAAGAATGATCCGACATACCATACGTATGTGAAAGTGTCCAACACATGCCAAAGATGATACTTCTAGTACAAGACTACCAATCACGATGAAAATAATAACACTCCCGTCTGGATCTATAAACGGAGATGAAAAGACAATCGGTAATTGATATACGATTACAACATGCCAACAGTGGACGCAAATGAATGAATCATGAATGATGAGTGATTAATACTGAGTGAAAATTACTGAGTGATAATTACTGACTGATTAATACTGAATGAAAATGAATGAATTACAACCGAGAATTACAGCTTATAGGTTAAGAAGTAACCTTTGCCTGGCCAGAAAATCTGCGGATTTAGCGCGGAAGATCGCGTAGGTCGGGGGGAGGTCCTTTGTAAGATGCCTGAACATAGGCGAAAGACCATGGAATCCCCCTAGGACCGAGTAGAGGGCGATCTCGTCGCTTACGGGCTCGCCGTTGAGGATGATCTCATCTAGCCGGTTGATGTAGTCGGCGTCAGACTCTTCTTCCTCTTGCCTGATCTGCATCATGTGGTGGGGGCCTTCCGGCCGAGCGACCTTGGCTGCGAAGTACGTTGTGAAGTTGTTCGCCAGCTGGTCAAAGGAGTTGACGGATCGCGATGGTAATGAGATGTACCATCTGTGGGCCAGGCCGCCCAGCGTTAGCGGGAACATTCGGCACCTGGTCGCGTCTGATGCCCCACACCCGGTCATGTAGATCCGGAACTTGTTCAGGTGAGTATTGAGATCCGACCTTCCCTCGTACAGAGGTGTTTGCGGAGGAGCGATCTTACGCTGCACGGGAGCGAGCTCGATGTGGACTGCTAGTGGCTCGCTCAGCCCGGTGATCTTTCTCTTAGTGCCTGCCCAGATTCCAGGAGAGCCTTCATGTCATCGAGATGGCGTTGCATCGCGGCCATCGCTGTAGCTTGGTCGCTCGTGGCTTGGCTTTCGGAGCAGGAGCCGAGGCGATTGTGTACCGATCTCCTGACTCTGTGGTCGCCGACCTCGATTCTTCGGCGAGGAGGAGCCAGATGGCTGGCCTGCTTTCTGGGAGTTGGATATGCTGGTGACGGACTCAAGCTCCGTCGTCTCGTGGCTGGGGCCGGACTGCCCCGGTCGCCATGATGGGTCGCTGCCTAGGCGGATGAAAACAGAGGTGTCCCGGCTTGCGAGCGCCTTTTCTTGTGAATCGGGGCCTTCTGGCGATCGCTCGGACATTAGCCCCTTGAACTTCCGTTTGCTCACGCGGTGGATAGCCGAGGGGGTTATAGCGGGCGCGCCGAAAGCTGTCCGTCGCTCCTGTAGGATGGCCAAGACCTTTTCGATCTGTTCCGCAGTTTGGAACTGATCGAGCGAGAGGCTTGGGCCGTCCCTCGGGGGCGGGATCGAGAGTCTCGGACCGCGGTGGCTACCCCCCGCCATAGGCTGGGGCTCGGATTGAGACGGTATGAGGCGTCTGGCTGATCGGCCAGCGGCTTTCTTCGATGTGGAGGCAGAAGTCATGATTCTGAAAGCTTTCTTTGAAGAGCAGTGAGTGTCTCTTCAATTATATGCCCCGGAGAACAGTGAGTGTTCTTCGAGACGGTAGGAATAAAAATGAGGGTTAAGATCCCCTTCCTCTAGCGCCAATTGTTGTTGCCCGAAATATTATCTGAAGATAGATATTGCTGGAACGGTCGAGCAACAGCAAATTGCGAGAGCACGTCCGAGGGAATGGAAATAACACAAGATTTGCCGGGTTTGTTAGGCCCGGGCTTGAATGCTCTCGCGAAATGTTATTAATAAGAATACGTTTGAGTACAAATATTAATGTAAGAATGCGATTACAATGAGTGTAAAAGATCCTAGATATCTTGCTCTTGAGCGAAGCTCTGTGTATTCTTTTTCTCGTTTATGCCGACCGTCTTAGGATTAAGAAGTTCCGAGAGTGAGAGATGAATAGATGTCCGAAGTGTATAGCGTTTGCCAAGAGAGAAAGCCAAGTTATGAGCTGAGCCTGTGTACGAAAATCCGAGAGAATCAGAGAGAGGTTTTCCAAGTGGAGGAAGCCTTCTATTTATAGGAGCTGAGATGCCCCTTTTACTGACGGGCGATCGCCTTTCATGTAATATAATAAGGGGTGATCGTCTTTATGTCACATGGGCTGTGTGCCTTGAAGTGCCATGCTGTCATTGGCCAGGCGGTCAATGAGGAGCTCGCACGCGCCTGCAGTCGCTGTCCCGGGCGGTCCCACTGTGCACCTTTCGGCGGGTCTGTCGGTAGGTAGGATTGGTGACAGGCTGTAGTCAACGATCCATGTCTTGCGGCGCCTTTTCCGGATCTGCACGTGGGTCTCTGTCCTGAGATTCGGCCTTCGCCAACTAGACGGTCGCTGGCTTTGCGTGGCATGAGGCGGTCGTCACTGGCCGGTCATCTAGGGTCGATCGCCAAGTACCGAGAGACGATCGCCTTAGATGTCGATCGCTCGGCACCGGGACTTGACCTGGGACCCCCGATCGGCCAAACTCCCTCGGCTGCTAGGCTATGGCTCGGTCGCCCGATCTCTGTGCCGATCGCCTGTTGAGATGTATAAATCTCGCCACAACAAATGCTTTGCTGAAATATTGCAAGGTTTGTTGCTGGATTCGTGTCTCGTTGGTCCTCTCTCTTGCAGGGCTGCCATTAGTGTATATTGTTGCGATATTTCCTACACGCAAGTGCACGTCATCGTTTACAAGTAATAAAGTGATAAGTAGAGTATCGTTCCCACGAGGATTGAATCTCTAACTACCGATGTTTTCGTATTCCAATTTTATTTGAACAATCGAAGTTGGTTTTTGTGATTAATAACTAAAAGAATTTCTAAAATACTAAGCAGTAGAAAACAATATCTTGGATTAAAGGAAATCAAATGGTGAATAAGTCTAGGGTTCTGAATCCACCTTAGTTTATCCGAATTTACTCTCGATTATCCGTAGTAAATAATTTTCCCAATTTATTGAAGGCGGAGATTGCTAATATATTCTACCGCCTCTCCCGAGGTCAATAGATTTATCTAACGGCGACTAACGCACTCTATCCCTAGGTGAATTATCTCGTCGATAGGCAAAAAGCATGAAATCTCCTAAAGGCCACGTAGTTCCTATGAGTATATTCCTATCTCACAGAATAAAACGGTCCTCACCAATAGTTCCTCACCAAATCTCCTCTTTCGATTCGAAGTGAATGATTAAATCAATACAACTATTGGCCAGATAATTGCAAGCATTAAACATAATTGGGAAGACTCAATAAAAAGGTAATAAATTGGATAATCTCAATCAATTCGTCAAAACAAAGGTTTCATCAAAACCCTAGATTAGGGCTTTAGCCTGACATACTAAAAACTGAAAATACAGAATAAATAAACGAAAGCATAAAATTCAAACGCAGATGAAGTTCGGATTCCTCCGTTCTTCAGCTCCCGCCTTCTGCCCTTGAATTCTTCTGCTTTCCTCCTTTTCTGCCGTCTCCAAGCTTAAGCTCTCCAAGGTATTAGATTCAATGATTCCAAGATCATTAAATTAGGGTCTTAAGCCCTATTTATAGCTCAGCACCTCCACAAATCGCGTCCGTATTAGTTGGTCGAAAACTGGCTTCGAAACGGCCCAAAATCCGCGCAGACGTATAAAATCCGCTAAGTGTGCCGCGGCTCACTGAACCTGTGCCGCGGCACATCGCCAAAAGCTGAATGCCTGGGCGTTAATTTATTCTTCTGTGCCGCGGCTCACCTGGGCTGTGCCGCGGCACAGAGTACAGCTTACTCTGCCCTTCGGCTGGTGTCTTCCTGTGCCGCGGCTCAGATTCCTTGTGCCGCGGCTCATAGTCCAGTTTTGCCGTCTTCGCCCGTTTTGCCTCGTTTTAGCTTCCGGACTTCAATTTCCTGTCAATCATACAAAATTAAGGCATTAAAAGCTCATTTAGATGATTTCACTCACCAAAACACTACAAAATAAAGATAAATAAGCGTATAAAAATACGACTAACAAATACCCCCAAACTTAAGCCTTTGCTTATCCTCAAGCAAAAAGAATTAAATTCAATAAAGAATATCGTGAACAATCGTGCAACTCATAGTGTTCAACCTAATCAATACTATTCTGCCATTCTCTCTAAATAATACGAGTGTCGTAAAAGCGAGCTGCACTCAGAATAATGATTCCGCAAAGTAACCAAATTCAGTCCTAATCACTCGTTCATGAAGAAAATTTCAGCTCAAAGATTAACAAAAGATGAGTCAAATCGACCGTCAATATGAAAGGCTAACATAAACAAGCTAGTTCGTCGCGTTCCACAGTCTAAAGGCACAATTTTCACGAGTCTCATAACAAATAAACCTCGGACAGTATCCCCTTATATACTTATGCTCAAGAATTTGATTCGAGTCGACCACTAGGTTAGGATCTCGGGATGTTACATCGGGATTTTCCTAGGGTGGAACTTCCATTCTCATGTATTAGGAAACCGTTTGACGTAAAAGACACTCATGGGGCACATGGATGCTTCTAGTTACTAAGTTCCCGTCTACAGCGGAGAAACAACTCGAATATATAATATCCGCATGTCCGAATCAAGGTTGCCGTTTTACGCGAGAGTAAACAGCCGGTCACGCGAATACCCCTTGCCATTGTGCTCCCTATCATTGGCACATGTGAAATATCTAAATCACTAGTCTAATCAGGGTAGTCGTTTTACGCGAGAGTAAACAGCGGGTCACGCGAATACCCCCGGCTACTAAACTTCCCTTCATAGAACACATTATCTCGACTTTTTAGGGAAAAACTGACCGACTCTAAACTCCATCTAAGTGCCAACACGACTAAAGAAACAGTACGACTCACTATCCGGAAAATGTAGCCAAACGTATTGATGGGGATTTAAAAACAAGTATGTATCGTCTCTTATCTGCCAAGACCTCTACATTCACAAAAAAATTTCGGACCTAATTGAATACTAAGCAGAACAGAAATAACTGACTACAACTCGACTAGAACTCGCCCGCTTCTTCAGAGAGAAAGACAGTGTCGTAACATCAGTATCACACAAATAGAAGCACGAAAATTCACGAATAAGGAAAAACTAAGACAAGCAAGGCTATCTAAAAAAAATTTTCGCAAAGAAAAGAAAAAGTGCAACAAAATATAATGTACAGCAAGAAAATAGAGTACAGCAATGAATGTAGACTGAATGTAAATCCCCCCCCAAACTTAGGACGTACATTGACCTCAATGGACAAAAATGAAATGCAAGAAAAGTAAAAGGTCAAGTACTCCCCTCCAATCTGCTCAGGAGCTGGTGCTGGCATCGTCCGGTGAGGAGGGTGGTGTGGCTGGCCGGGCGGGCGCAGTAAATGGCCCGTCGGGATGCATGATGTGGGCCGTCCATGCGGCGAGGTGCTCCTGATGATAAGCATCCCTCGCAGCAAGACGCCTCGCCGCTCGTCGGTTGGCCCGGCGGGCCTGCTCTCTCATCTCGGCCCTGGCGGCAGCAACAACACTCTCCCGCGCCGCCCGCTGCTCCTCCCGCATGGCAGCCATCCAGCTCTCTCTCTCTCTCCTCATCTCATCTCTCTCTCTCCTCAACTCCTCTCTCAGCTCCTCTCTCTCTCTCCTCAGCTCCTCCCTATGCTCTTCTCTCTGTCTCCTCAAATCCTCCCATGCCCATCAAACAGCTCCTCCAACCTCGCTCTGCCGCCGCGGGCGGACTCTCCGCGTCAACAAAGCGGCTCTGGGATCCTCGTGAGCCTCCTCGAGCAAAAATCCTTGCCCCCGAGCGTGTGCCGGCGCTCCGCCCCACTGGTCAACGTGCGATATGATGCGGTGGTCGATCGGGGCCTGTGGGGCAAGCATCGGCTCTTCGACTGACCACGTCAGCCACAACTGCCGGCATAAAGCGCAGATGAGGTAGGGGTTCTTCCACCACGTCTTGGCCCCCCCGGATACTCTGGAAGATAGATCGGACCGTAATGGGGGCCACATCGAACCGCGGCCGGAGGTGATAGCAAAAGTATCCGGCGCGGGAGAGAAAAAGCTGACGGATCTGGGAGGTGGGGTCAATGCGTGCGCAAATAAAGTAAAGCTGGCTCGCCCGAGCCGGCTGAGGCGCGAGCTCCTGAAGTGAAAAGTGGATGAGCTCTGTGCTCGCTGCTCCCAGTCGGTACCGGGCTGTGCAATCGTCTCAAGCAGGGCCTCCTTAGTGAGGTCGGTCATCATGCGGTCATAGGCTGTCTCGTCAACCGCCGGAAACCCAAAAAGCCTCCGAATAGCAGTCGGGGAGAAATCAACTGTGACCCCTCGGACGTCGACCTGAGTCCGAGACTCTAAAGATGGCAACGTATGCCCTGCCCGGATATGCTTCAGCAGAGCGCTGGCGTAAAACTCCTGGACGATCGAGATGACCGCTGGCTCGGGAGGTGCGGTAAATCTGGCCCATCCCATCTCGTCAATCATCGTGAGCAACTCCCCGTCCTGAGGAGCTGGAGTAAAACCTCTCTCGGGAATAAGTGGTCGCGGCCGGATCTTTTCGTTGAATATCTTGTGAATTTCGGGGTCCGAAAATTGGTGCCCCTCCGCCTCGGCCCGACCCCGAGAGGTCTCCCCTCGCGTAGGGGATGACTCGGTCCTAGCACGCTTGGTCAGCTTCTTCGTGCGCGACATAATCAGTCCTGAGAAGCATAGCACGAGGGTTTATTTACGAAAAAATAATAACAATGATCTATTCGCGGCTAAGGACATCAAACCAGAAATTCCAAATTTAAGACACTAGCGCATACGAGAGAGAAAGATGAATTTGGATTTAAACATTTAACTTGGATGTAAGGGTTGGGCTTGCTGTAAATTGAAAACGTATACGTTGCACGAAAATTCAAAACGATTGCTTTTTCAAAGAAAACTTTTCATTTGGGCAATTTATCAGACACCTTGAGGGCGCACGTTTACTTGAAGAATAAACATAGTTATAGCTCGATTCAATCCCCCAAAAACAGAAATATAATTCAATCAGTAACAACTTAACACATTCAACTCATTTATGTTCCAATTTAATCAAGAAAATTCGATGAAACTACCCTGTTATTCTCTAACAATCATAACACTATTTGAAGGAAAATAAGCATGTTCCAATCATTCAAAGCATAAACAACTTCCAGATATAACCCATAAGCAAATAAACATTAAAGATTGAAGCGTACCTTTTGAAGATTGCAAGAAAAATCGCAGGGAAAAAATGGAAGAATTGCTTCGGCCGGTCGCGCGCTGGGGAGGGAAGAAAGAAAGTAGAAAGCGTACCTGGAAATTCCGGCCGCTCGCGTGTTATATGTTACCTTGGCCTTTCAAATTCCGCATAGTGTGCCGCGGCTCAGCTGAAGTGAGCCGCGGCACAGGGTACAGTCCCTTTTGCCTGTGTTCTTGTTTTGTTGTGTGCCGCGGCTCAAATTCCGTGTGCCGCGGCTCATTGCTCAAGTGTGCCGCGGCTCATTTATGCCGTGCCGCGGCACAAAGTACAGTCGGTTTTGCCTTCCCTTGCGATCGATGTGTGCCGCGGCTCACAATAAATGTGCCGAGTCTCATACTTCATGTTGTTCCCTGGGACTTTCCCGCACGTAATTTTGAAAAGAAGACGTTAAAAACGAGAGGCAGAAGCACATAGAATCACAAAAGGATGAAAAATAAGAATCACGAATACAAGAAAAATAAAGAAATGCAAAAATCTACAACTACGAACTCGGGTTGCCTCCCGAGAAGCGCTAAGTTTATAGTCTTCATAGGACCTATTGGACAACGTTAGTTCGCTTTTCGCAAACTCCATTTGGCTTCCGCCCCGTTCATCGAACCGTTTATATTTTGGTTAAAATTATGACCATTGGTCATCAGTGGTTCGAATTTCGGTTCGGTCATCAAATGTTGTTTGCGAAAAGGTTTCGACGTGAATAACTTCCCGAAACACCCGGTTTCTCCATGACTACTTTTCCACTTGGCTTTCGGCTCACTCTCCTCCTTCACAAACGAACTCACAATTGCAGCAGATTTTTCCTCATGCTCGAGGAACGCCACTCGTTCCACCTCCTTCTTAAAACTCGGGTCATTTAACACAAAATCTGCATTTTCCCACCGACGATGTTTTCGGTGCTGTCCTCTTTCAACAACATCCACACCTTCAATTTGTGATCCTTTATCAGTACTTCCGTGACATGGTAACGATTTGAACACTTGAAAAGTAACTTGCTCGTCTTGGACCCTCAGAGTTAACTCCCCCTTTTCCACGTCTATAAGGGTTCGGCCCGTCGCTAGAAATGGTCGTCCCAAGATGATCGGAATATTTTCATCTTCCTCCATGTCTAGTACGATGAAATCGGCCGGAAAGATGAACTTATCAACTTTAACTAAAACATCCTCGATCACTCCCCTCGGATACTTTATCGATCGATCCGCCAATTGTAATGAGACTGTGGTTGGCTTAGCTTCCCAATATTCATCTTTTTGAAAATTGACAGAGGCATGAGGTTGATACTCGCACCAAGATCGCATAGTGCCTTATTAAATGAAAGATTCCCCATGGTGCACGGTATGTTGAAGCTTCCCGGATCTTTCAATTTAGGTGGGAGCTTCTTTTGAAGAATAGCACTACACTCCTCTGTCAAGGTGACCGTTTCGAACTCCTCAAGCTTTCTCTTCTTCGATAATATCTCTTTCATGAACTTGACATAACTCGGCATCTGCTCCAATGCGTCGGCGAACGGAATATTGATGTGAAGCTTTTTGAACACATCGAGGAACTTGGAAAATTGTTTGTCCGCCTTCTTTCTTTGTAGTCTATGCGGAAACGGAACGGGGACACATGTCTTCGAGTTATCCGGCTTCAATTCCTTCGACTCCTCTAGATTTAAATCCTTCTCTTCTTCAATCTCCTTGTTCTCTTTACCCCGCTCGGGCTGATCCAGCACCTCTCTCCCGCTTCTCAAGCTAACTGCGTTTAGACTCTCTCTAGGATTAGTCTCTGTTGTACTCGGCAATGCTCCTCCGACGAGCTGTCAACACACTAGCGATTTGGCCCAGCTGGACCTCCAAATTCCGAATGGAAGCAGAATGATTTTGTAGTGTAGCTTCCATCCGAGTCATAAATTGACTCGTATTTGCCGCCAATTTTGCAAGCGCTTCCTCGAGAGACACTTTGGGAGCGGAAGGGGGCTGCTGTTGATTCTGGGCGAAAGGGGGCTGGTGTGCGTTCTGTCCGTTTCTCCATGAAAAGTTGGGATGATTGCGCCACCGGATTATAAGTATTGAGTACGGGTTATTGGCCGATTCCACTTCCCACAAATTGAGCCTGCTCCATCGATTTTGCTCGACGGATTTCCAAATTGACATTCCGCACTCGGGTGTGATCCGTTACACCAATTACATGTCTCTATGGTAACGGGGGCTGGTGCGTGCGAAAATGTCTGGAGCTGTTGTGTCAAAGCGGCGACTTGAGCTGACAAGGTGGAGATCGGATCATTGCTTGAAACTTCCATTACTCGTTTCGGTGTCAATCTTTCTGATGGCCATTGGTATGCTGCCATATCTTCCAAAAGCACGTGTGCCTCGGCCATAGATTTTCCCTTGAAGGTCCCACCGGAGGCCGCATCGACAAGAGTGCGTGTAGAAGCACTCAAACCATTATAAAAAGTATGAAGCTGAAGCCAATCAGTAATGCCGTGATGAGGGCATCTTCGTAGCAATTCTTTATATCGCTCCCACGCCTCGTGGAGCGTTTCCATATCGTACTGGGCAAAAGTGGTTATCTCGTTTCTCAACCTCGCCGTTTTTGCTGGTGGGAAAAATTTTGCAAGGAAGGCTTGCGCTAACCTCTCCCATGTTGTAATCGACCCCGGCGGTAAGGAATTTAACCAAAACTTTGCTTTATCCCTCAAAGAGAAAGGGAAAAGCCTCAATCGGATGGCATCGTCGGTGACACCATTAGTTTTGAATGTATCGCATATCTCAAGGAACGAAGCAATGTGGGCATTCGGGTCGTCCTTCGGCAGTCCACAGAATGGGCTCGCCTGCACCATCTGAATAATGGAGGGCTTGATCTCAAAGTTATTTGCTTGGATAGTGGGACGCCGAATTCCCGAAAAATTAGCGTTGACCTGCGGCATGGCATAATCTCTAAGAGCTAGTTCCGGTTGAACTTGCCGCACTTGGTTGTCTCCTCCCTGGATTTCAACATTCTCGGCCATGTTGACCGTCGTCTGCAACTCTCTTTTCTCCTTTTTGTTCCTTCTTAGAGTGCGCTCGAGCTCGGTGTCCAAAGGTAGTAGGCCTTCGTTACCGAGTCTTCTCATGCACTACACAAAAGGTCCTGAAAGGAAAAACAAATAAACGAAATTAAATAAAAAAATAAAAACGTTCAAATTAAGACTGGAAATACTTCAATCGATATTAGAAAAATTTCAATCCCCTAACGGCGCCAAAACTTGTTGCGATATTTCCTACACGCAAGTGCACGTCATCGTTTACAAGTAATAAAGTGATAAGTAGAGTATCGTTCCCACGATTGAATCTCTAACGACCGATGTTTTCGTATTCCAATTTTATTTGAACAATCGAAGTTGGTTTTTGTGATTAATAACTAAAAGAATTTCTAAAATACTAAGCAGTAGAAAACAATATCTTGGATTAAAGGAAATCAAATGGTGAATAAGTCTAGGGTTCTGAATCCACCTTAGTTTATCCGAATTTACTCTCGATTATCCGTAGTAAATAATTTTCCCAATTTATTGAAGGCGGAGATTGCTAATATATTCTACCGCCTCTCCCGAGGTCAATAGATTTATCTAACGGCGACTAACGCACTCTATCCCTAGGTGAATTATCTCGTCGATAGGCAAAAAGCATGAAATCTCCTAAAGGCCACGTAGTTCCTATGAGTATATTCCTATCTCACAGAATAAAACGGTCCTCACCAATAGTTCCTCACCAAATCTCCTCTCCCGATTCGAAGTGAATGATTAAATCAATACAACTATTGGCCAGATAATTGCAAGCATTAAACATAATTGGGAAGACTCAATAAAAAGGTAATAAATTGGATAATCTCAATCAATTCGTCAAAACAAAGGTTTCATCAAAACCCTAGATTAGGGCTTTAGCCTGACATACTAAAAACTGAAAATACAGAATAAATAAACGAAAGCATAAAATTCAAACGCAGATGAAGTTCGGATTCCTCCGTTCTTCAGCTCCCGCCTTCTGCCCTTGAATTCTTCTGCTTTCCTCCTCTTCTGCCGTCTCCAAGCTTAAGCTCTCCAAGGTATTAGATTCAATGATTCCAAGATCATTAAATTAGGGTCTTAAGCCTTATTTATAGCTCAGCACCTCCACAAATCGCGTCCGTATTAGTTGGTCGAAAACTGGCTTCGAAACGGCCCAAAATCCGCGCAGACGTATAAAATCCGCTAAGTGTGCCGCGGCTCACTGAACCTGTGCCACGGCACATCGCCAAAAGCTGAATGCCTGGGCGTTAATTTATTCTTCTGTGCCGCGGCTCACCTGGGCTGTGCCGCGGCGTGCAGTACTTACTCGCCCTTCGGTGGTGTCTTTGTGCCGCGGCTCGATTCCTTGTCCGCGGCTCATAGTCCATTTTGCTGTCTTCGCCCGCTTTGCCTCGTTTTAGCTTCCGACTTCAATTTCGTCAATCATACAAAATTAAGGCATTAAAAGCTCATTTAGATGATTTCACTCACCAAAACACTACAAAATAAAGATAAATAAGCGTATAAAAATACGCCTAACAAATACCCCCAAACTTAAGCCTTTGCTTGTCCTCAAGCAAAAAGAATTAAATTCAATAAAAGAATATCGTGAACAATCGTGCAACTCATAGTGTTCAACCTAATCAATACTATTCTGCCATTCTCTCTAAATAATACGAGTGTCGTAAAGCGAGCCGCACTCGTAATAATGATTCCGCAAAGTAACCAAATTCAATCCTAATCACTCGCTCATGAAGAAAATTTCACTCAAAGATTAACAAAACATGAGTCAAATCGACCGTCAATATGAAAGGCTAACATAAACAAGCTAGTTAAATCGCGTTCCACGCCTAAAGGCACAATTTTCACGAGTCTCATAACAAATAAACCTCGGACAAGATCCCCTTATATACTTATGCTCAAGAATTTGATTCGAGTCGACCACTAGGTTAGGATCTCGGATGTTACATCGGGATTTTCCTAAGGTGGAACTTCCATTCTCATGTATTAGGAAACCGTTTGACGTAAAGACACTCATGGGGCACATGGATGCTTCTAGTTACTAAGTTCCCGTCTACAATGGAGAAACAACTCGAATATATAATATCCGCATGTCCGAATCAAGGTTGCCGCTTTACGCGAGAGTAAACAAATGGCCACGCGAATACCCCCGGTTACTAGGCTCCTATCATTGGCACATGTGAAATATCTAAATCACTAGTCTAATCAGGGTAGTCGTTTTACGCGAGAGTAAACAATGGGTCACGCGAATACCCCCGCTACTAAACTTCCCATCATAGAACACATTATCTCGACTTTTTAGGGAAAAACTGACCGACTCTAAACTCCATCTAAGTGCCAACACGACTAAAGAAACAGTACGACTCACTATCCGGAAAATGTAGCCAAACGTATTGATGGGGATTTAAAAACAAGTATGTATCGTCTCTTATCTGCCAAGACCTCTACATTCACAAAAAATTTCTGACCTAATTGAATACTAAGCGAATGTAAATAATCGACTACAACTCGACTAGAACTCGCCCGCTTCTTCGTAGAGAAAGACAAAGTGTCGTAACATCAAGATCACACAAATAGAAGCACGAAAATTCACGAATAAGGAAAAACTAAGACAAGCAAGGCTATCTAAAAAAATTTTCGCAAAGAAAAGAAAAAGTGCAACAAAATATAATGTACGGAAGAAAATAGAGTACAAAGAATGAATGTAGACTCAATGTAAATCCCCCAAACTTAGGACGTACATTGACCTCAATGGACAAAAATGAAATGCAAGAAAAGTAAAAGGTCAAGTACTCCTCCAATCGCTCAGAGCCGGTCGCATCGTCCGGTGAGGAGGGTGGTGTGGCTGGCCGGGCGGGCGCAGAAATGGCCCGTCGGGATGCATGATGTGGGCCGCCCATGCGGCGAGGTGCTCCTCGATGATAAGCATCCTCGCAGAAGATGCCTCGCCGCTCGTCGGCCGCCCGGCGGCTGCTCTCTCATCTCGGCCCTCGCGGCAGAATAACACTCTCTCCCGCGCCGCCCGCTGCTCCTCCCGCATGGCGGCCATCCGGCTCTATCTCTCTCTCCTCATCTCATCTCTCTCTCCTCAACTCCTCTCTCGCCTCCTCTCTCTCTCTCCTCGGCTCCTCCTATGCTCTTCTCTCTGTCTCCTCAAATCCTCCCGCAGCCCCATCAAACAGCCTCCTCCAACCTCGCTCTGTCGGCCGCGGGCCGGCCTCTCGTGCGCCAACAAAGCGGCTCTGGGATCCTCGTGAGCCTCCTCGAGCAAAATCCTCGCCCCAGCGTGTGCCGGCGCTCCGCCCCACCGGTCAAAGTGCGATATGATGCGGTGGTCGATCGGGCCTGTGGGGCAAGCATCGGCTCGTCGGCCCGACCACGTCGGCCATTGCCGGCATAAAGCGCAGATGAGGGAGGGGTGCTTCAACCCGCCTTGGCCCCCCTCGATACTCTGGAAGATAGATCGGACCGTAATGGGGGCCACATCGAACCGCAGCCCGGAGGTGATAGCAAAAAGTATCCGGGCGCGGGAGAGAAAAACTGTACGGATCTGGGAGGTGGGGTCAATGCGTGCGCAAATAAAGTAAAGCCAGGCTCGCCCAAGCCGGCTGAGGCGCGAGCTCTTGAAGTGAAAAGTGGATGAGCTCTGTGCTCGCTGCTCCCAATCGGTACCGGTCTGTGCAATCGTCTCAAGCAGGGCCTCCTTAGTGAGGCCGGTCATCACGCGGTCATAGTCCGTCTCACAACCGCCGAAACCCAAAAAGCCTCCGAATAGCGGTCGGGAGAAATCAATCGTGACCCCTCGGACGTCGACTGAGTCCGAGACTCTAAAGATGGCAACGTATGCCCGCCGGATATGCTTCAAGAGCGGCCGCGTAAAACTCCTGGACGATCGAGATGACCGCTGGCTCGGGAGGTGCGGTAAATCTGGCCCATCCCATCTCGTCAATCATCGTGAGCAACTCCCCGTCCTGAGGAGCTGGAGTAAAACCTCTCTCGGGAATAAGTGGTCGCGGCCGGATCTTTTCGTTGAATATCTTGTGAATTTCGGGGTCCGAAAATTGGTGCCCCTCCGCCTCGGCCCGACCCCGAGAGGTCTCCCCTCGCGTAGGGGATGACTCGGTCCTAGCACGCTTGGTCAGCTTCTTCGTGCGCGCCATAATCAGTCCTGAGAAGCATAGCACGAGGGTTTATTTACGAAAAAATAATAACAATGATCTATTCGCGGCTAAGGACATCAAACCAGAAATTCCGAATTTAAGACACTAGCGCATACGAGAGAGAAAGATGAATTTGGATTTAAACATTTAAATTGGATGTAAGGGTTGGGCTTGCTGTAAATTGAAAACGTATACGTTGCACGAAAATTCAAAACGATTGCTTTTTCAAAGAAAACTTTTCATTTGGGCAATTTATCAGACACCTTGAGGGCGCACGTTTACTTGAAGAATAAACATAGTTATAGCTCGATTCAATCCCCTAAAAACAGAAATATAATTCAATCAGTAACAACTTAACACATTCAACTCATTTATGTTCCAATTTAATCAAGAAAATTCGATGAAACTACCCTGTTATTCTCTAACAATCATAACACTATTTGAAGGAAAATAAGCATGTTCCAATCATTCAAAGCATAAACAACTTCCAGATATAACCCATAAGCAAATAAACATTAAAGATTGAAGCGTACCTTTTGAAGATTGCAAGAAAAATCGCAGGGAAAAAATGGAAGAATTGCTTCGGCCGGTCGCGCGCTGGGGAGGGAAGAAAGAAAGTAGAAAGCGTACCTGGAAATTCCGGCCGCTCGCGTGTTATATGTTACCTTGGCCTTTCAAATTCCGCATAGTGTGCCGCGGCTCAGCTGAAGTGAGCCGCGGCACAGGGTACAGTCCCTTTTGCCTGTGTTCTTGTTTTGTCGTGTGCCGCGGCTCAAATTCCGTGTGCCGCGGCTCATTGCTCAAGTGTGCCGCGGCTCATTTATGCCGTGCCGCGGCACAAAGTACAGTCGGTTTTGCCTCCCCTTGCGATCGATGTGTGCCGCGGCTCACAATAACTGTGCCGCGGCTCATACTTCAGGTTGTTCCCTGGGACTTTCCTGCACAGAATTTTGAAAAGAAGACGTTAAAAATGAGAGGCAGAAGCACATAGAAGCACAAAAGGATGAAAAATAAGAATCACGAATACAAGAAAAATAAAGAAATGCAAAAATCTACAACTACGAACTCGGGTTGCCTCCCGAGAAGCGCTAAGTTTATAGTCTTCAGCCGGACCTATTGGACAACGTTAGTTCGCTGCAAACTCCATTTGGCTTCCGCCCCATTCATCGAACCGCTTATATTTTGGTTAAAATTATGACCATTGGTCATCGGTGGTTCAATTTGTTCGGTCATCAAATGTTGTTTGCGAAAAGGTTTCGACGTGAATAACTTCTCGAAACACCCGGTTTCTCCATGACTACTTTTCCACTTGGCTTTCGGCTCACTCTCCTCCTTCACAAACGAACTCACAATTGCAGCAGATTTTTCCTCATGCTCGAGGAACGCCACTCGTTCCACCTCCTTCTTAAAACTCGGGTCATTTAACACAAAATCTGCATTTTCCCACCGACGATGTTTTCGGTGCTGTCCTCTTTCAACAACATCCACACCTTTAATTTGTGATCCTTTATCAGTACTTCCGGGACATGGGAACGATTTGAACACTTGAAAAGTAACTTGCTCGTCTTGGACCCTCAGAGTTAACTCCCCCTTTTCCACGTCTATAAGGGTTCGGCCCGTCGCTAGAAATGGTCGTCCCAAGATGATCGGAATATTTTCATCTTCCTCCATGTCTAGTACGATGAAATCGGCCGGAAAGATGAACTTATCAACTTTAACTAAAACATCCTCGATCACTCCCCTCGGATACTTTATCGATCGATCCGCCAATTGTAATGAGACTGTGGTTGGCTTAGCTTCCCCAATATTCAGCTTTTTGAAAATTGACAGAGGCATGAGGTTGATACTCGCACCAAGATCGCATAGTGCCTTATTAAATGAAAGATTCCCCATGGTGCACGGTATGTTGAAGCTTCCCGGATCTTTCAATTTAGGTGGGAGCTTCTTTTGAAGAATAGCACTGCACTCCTCTGTCAAGGTGACCGTTTCGAACTCCTCAAGCTTTCTCTTCTTCGATAATATCTCTTTCATGAACTTGACATAACTCGGCATCTGCTCCAATGCGTCGGCGAACGGAATATTGATGTGAAGCTTTTTGAACACATCGAGGAACTTGGAAAATTGTTTGTCCGCCCTTCTTTGCTGTAGTCTCTGCGGAAACGGAACGGGGACACATGTCTTCGAGTTATCCGGCTTCAATTCCTTCGACTCCTCTAGATTTAAATCCTTCTCTTCTTCAATCTCCTTCTTCTCTTTACCCCGCTCGGGCTGATCCAGCACCTCTCTCCCGCTTCTCAAGCTAACTGCGTTTAGACTCTCTCTAGGATTAGTCTCTGTTGTACTCGGCAATGCTCCCTCCGGACGAGCTGTCAACACACTAGCGATTTGGCCCAGCTGGACCTCCAAATTCCGAATGGAAGCAGAATGATTTTGTAGTGTAGCTTCCGTCCGAGTCATAAATTGACTCGTATTTGCCGCCAATTTTGCAAGCGCTTCCTCGAGAGACACTTTGGGAGCGGAAGGGGGCCGCCGTTGATTCTGGGCGAAAGGGGGCTGGTGTGCGTTTCCGTTTCTCCATGAAAAGTTGGGATGATTGCGCCACCGGATTATAAGTATTGGAGTACGGGTTATTGGCCGATTCCCACTTCCCACAAATTGAGCCTGCTCCATCATTTTGCTCGACGGATTTCCAAATTGACATTCCGCACTCGGGTGTGATCCGTTACACCAATTACATGTCTCTATGGTAACGGGGCTGGTGCGTGCGAAAATGTCTGAGTCATTGTGTCAAAGCGGCGACTTGAGCTGACAAGGTGGAGATCGGATCATTGCTTGAAACTTCCATTACTCTTTTCGGTGTCAATCTTTCTGATGGCCATTGGTATGCGTTTTCGGCCATATCTTCCAAAAGCACGTGTGCCTCGGCCATAGATTTTCCCATGAAGGTCCCACCGGAGGCCGCATCGACAAGAGTGCGTGTAGAAGCACTCAAACCATTATAAAAAGTATGAAGCTGAAGCCAATCAGGAATGCCGTGATGAGGGCATCTTCGTAGCAATTCTTTATATCGCTCCCACGCCTCGTGGAGCGTTTCCATATCGTACTGGGCAAAAGTGGTTATCTCGTTTCTCAACCTCGCCGTTTTTGCTGGTGGGAAAAATTTTGCAAGGAAGGCTTGCGCTAACCTCTCCCATGTTGTAATCGACCCCGGTAAGGAATTTAACTAAAACTTTGCTTTATCCTCAAAGAGAAAGGGAAAAGCCTCAATCGGATGGCATCGTCGGTGACACCATTAGTTTTGAATGTATCGCATATCTCAAGGAACGAAGCAATGTGGGCATTCGGTCGCCCTTCGGCAATCCACGAATGGGCTCGCCGCACCATCTGAATAATGGCGGGCTTGATCTCAAAGTTATTTGCTTGGATAGTGGGACGCCGAATTCCCGAAAAATTAGCGTTGACCTGCGGCATGGCATAATCTCTAAGAGCTAGTTCCGGTTGAACTTGCCGCACTTGGTTGTCTCCTCCCTGGATTTCAACATTCTCGGCCATGTTGACCGTCGTCTGCAACTCTCTTTTCTCATTTTTGTTCCTTCTTAGAGTGCGCTCGAGCTCGGTGTCCAAAGGTAGTAGGCCTTCGTTACCGAGTCTTCTCATGCACTACACAAAAGGTCCTGAAAGGAAAAACAAATAAACGAAATTAAATAAAAAAATAAAAACGTTCAAATTAAGACTGGAAATACTTCAATCGATATTAGAAAAATTTCAATCCCCGGCAACGGCGCCAAAAACTTGTTGCGATATTTCCTACACGCAAGTGCACGTCATCGTTTACAAGTAATAAAGTGATAAGTAGAGTATCGTTCCCACGAGGATTGAATCTCTAACTACCGATGTTTTCGTATTCCAATTTTATTTGAACAATCGAAGTTGGTTTTTGTGATTAATAACTAAAAGAATTTCTAAAATACTAAGCAGTAGAAAACAATATCTTGGATTAAAGGAAATCAAATGGTGAATAAGTCTAGGGTTCTGAATCCACCTTAGTTTATCCGAATTTACTCTCGATTATCCGTAGTAAATAATTTTCCCAATTTATTGAAGGCGGAGATTGCTAATATATTCTACCGCCTCTCCCGAGGTCAATAGATTTATCTAACGGCGACTAACGCACTCTATCCCTAGGTGAATTATCTCGTCGATAGGCAAAAAGCATGAAATCTCCTAAAGGCCACGTAGTTCCTATGAGTATATTCCTATCTCACAGAATAAAACGGTCCTCACCAATAGTTCCTCACCAAATCTCCTCTCCCGATTCGAAGTGAATGATTAAATCAATACAACTATTGGCCAGATAATTGCAAGCATTAAACATAATTGGGAAGACTCAATAAAAAGGTAATAAATCGATAATCTCAATCAATTCGTCAAAACAAAGGTTTCATCAAAACCCTAGATTAGGGCTTTAGCACGACATACTAAAAGCGAAAATACAGAATAAATAAACGAAAGCATAAAATTCAAACGCAGATGAAGTTCGGATTCCTCCGTTCTTGACTCCTATACGCCCTTGAATTCTTCTCGCTTTCCTCCTCTTCTCCGTCTCCAAGCTTAAGCTCTCCAAGGTATTAGATTCAATGATTCCAAGATCATTAAATTAGGGTCTTAAGCCCTATTTATAGCTCAAGACCTCCACAAATCGCGTCGTATTAGTTGGTCGAAACACGGCTTCAAACGGCCCAAAATCCGCGAGGCGTATAAAATCCGCTAAGTGTGCCGCGGCTCATCAACTCGTGCCGCGCACATCGCCAAAAGCCGAATGCTCAGGCGTTAATTTATTCTTGTGCCGCGGCTCACTGGCGTGCCGCGGCACGAGTGACTTACTCGCCCTTCGGTGGTGTCTTCTGTGCGCAGCTCGATTCCTTGTCCGCGGCTCATAGTCCAGATTTGCCGTCTTCGCCCGTTTTGCCTCGTTTTAGCTTCCGGACTTCAATTTCCTGTCAATCATACAAAATTAAGGCATTAAAAGCTCATTTAGATGATTTCACTCACCAAAACACTACAAAATAAAGATAAATAAGCGTATAAAAATACGCCTAACATATATCCCTCGATTTAACACCCGCCTGGTCAAGGAACCTCTGATACAAATGGGAATTTCTCGTCTCTCACTCAACAAAAAAGATAAGGCAGAGAGCAAAAAGTGTAGTTTGTTATTATAATTCTTAGTATAATAATAAGAATTTTAAGTAATTATTTTTTATACATATATTAAACATAGCTAGGTTTTATTTTTTTCTATTGTATAACAAATCCTTTTTTAATGTGTAGATTGGACACGTGGAAGTGTTGATTGCACGATGCTACATGGAAGGAAAATTACTGCGCAAGGGATTTGTATATATATTTTCTTGCATTAGATTCTAAATATAGTATTCAATAAAAGATCAACTTTACATAATTACATAAAATATCCGATCATTTTTTTTAATTATCATCCCATTTTGATTTTTCCTTTTTATCTATGCATTTGTGGTTGTAATGGTTTTATGTCTAACAAAACTTACCTCTTTATTTAATATGTGTTCCGGGAATTATTATTCTCGTTATGTGTCTTACCTAATACTGACTGTAGATACATAGATAGAAGGTTCTAGATCCTACTAGAGGAAGTAGGATCACATTAGATGTCTGACCTTATCTAGGAATTCTATGTATGGAAGGACTCTCATTGTAATGCCTATATAAAGGCCCATCTATCAGTGTTATGAATACAATTGATTTGCTGTCTTTTACTTTCTCCTGAAACACGTTATCAGCATGTAGTCTCCCAACTGAACAAGAAAAAATATTCGTCCGATTTCTCAAACAAAACAAAACAAAAATCCAAAAAAAAACCCTAAACCCTATTATCTCTGTACTTGAGCTATTTCACACGTAGAGTTTATTCGTCTTCCTGAACTCACTGCTGCATCCATGGCGCCTCATTGGACGAAGAAATAGCAAAGAAAGTCATTCGCGAGGTGGAGTTCTATTTTAGTGACAACAATCTTCCCAAGGATAAATTTCTGAAGAAAACCATCGACGAAAGTGATGATGGATACAATGCGACCCGGGTCTAGCACAGTCCCGACCCAGTTGCATCTTGCTGACCACACCTGACCCGGTTGCTGACCCGGCCCGACCCGCTCGGCAGTCCCGTTTTTTTTCTCCAGTCCGTTTTTCGGCCCCTATTCAACCCGGTTCTGTCCCTTCACGAAGTAAGAACTACAAGTTCAACAGTGGAGATCTGATTCGGAATAGTATTTCTCGACGAAACTGTACGCGAACAGAAGCAGATTTTTACACAAAGAAAAAAAATAGAGAGACGAAAATTTTTCGCGCGTAAATTTTCTGCACAGCGCAGTCATACTAAAAACATGTTTTCTAATTCGTTAACCATCGGATCGGTGTGAAATTTTGACGACTTTCCAACACAAATATCTGTATATTCAACGGTGAAGATCGGATTCTGAGTAATATTGATTATTGAATCTGCCGCCGAACAGAAGCAGATTTTTACGAAGAAATTTGGAGATCCGACCTCATCCAATACCGAGCTGCTGCACCGCCGCGCCCGAGTCCTTTTCCGGCCGAATTATCGAGCCCAGTAGCCCTATACGGGTGTTTCTCAACTCTCCATATTTTCCTACTTAATGATTCATTTGTTTATTGATTTGTACACTTATGAATCTTACCATATTTATGTTTTACATGCATATAAGAAAATATCTTGCTCATGATGATGTGCACGATATGGAGAGAAGCCATATTTATCCGTTCAAGGATCAAAGTAAATATGGAACCGAGTATCACGAAAATATGTTGCTCATATGGAGAGAAGCTCCCGTTCAAGGATCAAAGTAAATATGGAACCAAGTACCCGTAAGATTTTATTAAAGTTCCCGTTTTTCAATTTCTCTCTTTTGGGAACTTTTTTTTTGGGAATTGTGGAATTGGGTTCTTTATCTCCCAAGCTACTTTGCGGTGGATGAGGCTATGAGAGGTGGTATCACTCTCGTATGTCGAAGTAAACTATGTGACGGTCCTGGGGGAGTCACGGATAATTGTTGAAAGTCGATATTTGTGGTTGTTGCATACACCATGTTTTGGGTGTGATTTGACGTCGCCATTTTGTCGATTTTAAACCAACAATTGAAAAAAAATGAACATTGTCGGTAACGGTAAAGTTATGACGTGTTCATGATTAGTCACGAATTTGTAACGTACAAATGGGACAAACATCGATTGCGACGGATATGTCGTGGTTAAAATCGATTTGTGACGGATTTGTCACGTTGAATTGAGCGACCACCACTTGGTCTTGACCCAATCCCATACTTGGAAAACTCCATCTTTCATCTTATTAAAGTAAAATATTGCATGTGGGTGTAGTCATGCACCGTCTCCTTGCAATATGATATATAAAAGAATGTACGAGTAATTCTCATGAATTTTAACATGTAAAGCAATGGCATATTGCGATAAATACATGAATTCGTTGACCTCGATTATAGTTCGTATGACTATAGGTCCGAATACTTTTCCGAGTATTTGTTAAGGCATGTGGCTTACATATTTGACCATGTTTAGTCAATCTTAGTGGATGGTTAAGACGAGTTGGTTATGGTATATTCATTATATCTCATGGTTCAAAATGCTTAATTATGATGCACCGCGTTGCATCCACATAACATGGCTATTATGACGTATACTTGCAAATTGAGAATTAAAATACTTGGTTGATTTGATGCACTTTGGTGGATTTTGTCTACACTTTTGATCATGACTAGGTGCATCCTCCTTGGTAGTTGTTTATGATTTGAAAGTTCAAACGGAATCAGTGGTTTTTAAACAGCCTTAGCTGTACCGACATTCCTACTTTCTCTGCAAGTCTACCAAGTTGGAGTTACCGAAAAGATCATTAGTCGAGATAAGAAATCGAACACACTGATGTGTTTAAATGCACCTATGGCTGTCATTGCCATATTTTTGCATCAACACTTATGTCATTGGATATGGCCTCAACCTTGTTTTCTCACTAAACTTGGGAAATACTAAAGCAGCCAATTAAGACATGCACTGTGATCTGAGTTTAATGATCCGTGTGGTGAAAAATATATGGATAGAAATATACGGAAGTCTAGTTTCCAGAACATCCGACTGTTCGTCCATAGCCTTCCTAACAAGGGAGTTATTGCTGTTTTAGTGGAAAAAGGTCAAGCTGCGCGGAATTTTATTTCAAGCGATTGTGCTAACTTTTATCCCAACCAACTTGGTTCCCATCTTAAATTTGCAAGTGGTCTTATTACACATATTTTTCAACCTCTTTTTTGGCCGAATTTGCCATAGATGATGCAGTTTTTGGTATGTGTTGTACGCTAAACTATCATCTCTCAAATGTTGAAAAACAGTTTCCTTGGGGAAGCCCAAAATACGCACCCTTATAAGAAGGTCGAGCGTGTGCATGGTAGTGTTACACCATGCTTGTGTCGTAATTTTGCCCCTTAGGCATATAACCTTTCCATGTTATGCACTCAATATGATAGATCATTTTGATCGTATCTGGTATAAAATCTCTATGTTGTTAGAATGTTCGCTATGCTCATGTTTGTAAGATTTTGCAAGCGAAATTGAGTACATATTAAGCTATTTCCAAGGAACACAATATTTTTGGATTTCGTGTTATAAATCCATTGTGACTATGATGAGTAGGTCATCACAAACAATGAGCGGTATGATGCTCAAGTTGTTGAATGCCGAATGGCGTTTTCTAGTCACATATGTTCCGTAACAATTAAACCATATTATGACTCGATGATATATATGACAAAGTGTATCACTCAAAGCATCTCATTGTGATTTGTGAGAAATAAAATCTTATGCATCACTTGTATTGGATATGTGAAAAAGAAAAATATTCATGAGTCAATATGGTCCGGCTTGCATCGGTTTTGGTAACCAGAAGATGTATTGGGACATTGACACATTTAGGCTTTAATAGTCCGGAGTTTGGATAGTTTGATGATCCATATACCACGGTATTTTCATGGACATCATTTTCTTTGAACAAAGAAATTAGTTGGATCAAAGACACCAAAGTACGTTGGTGGAGTCATGAGCAAGGCTCATGACCGATATTGATATTTATGTCATCGGCGTCTTGTTTTCATAAACATGTGTTCCAAGCTCACAGGACATGACCACAAGATAAATGACATGTCTGTGATACTCAGTTCCCTGATGAATAAATTATCAAGCATGGAGACCAAATACGATAATGCGATGAAAATCCTGGAACGCCTTGATGAGAAGGTTTCTTATCTTGATGAAGCGAAAAAGGGGGAAGAGTCCAGGGCGGCCGCTAGGCAATGGAGGATAGAAAGAGAGAGAATTTGATGTTGTACTTGAAGATAGCATCAGTGCTGCAATTAACCGACTATGGTTAAAATCAATTTGTGACGGATTTGTCACGTTGAATTGAGCAACCACCACTTGGTCTTGACCCAATCCCATACTTGGAAAACTCCATCTTTCATCTTATTAAAGTAAAATATTGCACGTGGGTGTAGTCATGCACCGTCTCCTTGCAATATGATATATAAAAGAATGTATGAGTAATTCTCATGAATTTTAACATGTAAAGCAATGGCATATTGCGGTAAATACATGAATTCGTTGACCTCGATTATAATTCGTATGACTATAGGTCCGAATACTTTTCCAAGTATTTGTAAAGGCATGTGCCTTATACATTTGACTATGTTTAGTCGATCTTATTGGATGGTCAAGACGAGGTGGTTATGGTATATTCATTGTCTCATGGTTCAAAATGCTTAATATTGATGCATCGTGTTGCATCCATATAACATGGCTATTATGACGTATACTTGCAAATTGAGAATTAAACTTCTTGGTTAATTTGATGCACTTTGGTGGATTTTGTCTACACTTTTGATCATGACTAGGCACATCCTCCTTGGTATTTTTTTATGCTTTGAAAGTTCAAACGGAATCAGTGGTTTTTAAACAGCCTTAGCTGTACCGACATTCCTACTTTCTCTGCAAGTCTACCAAGTTGGAGTTACCGAAAGGATCATTAGTCAAGATAAGAAATCGAACACCATGCTGCGTTTAGACGCACCTATGGCTGTTATTGTCATGTTTTTGCATCAACACTTATGCCATTGGATATGGTCTCAACCTTGTTTTCTCACTAAACTTGGGAAATACTAAAGCATCCAATTAAAATATGCACTGTGATCTGAGTTTAATAATATGTGTGGTTCGCAACATATGTATAAAAAGATACGAAAGTCTAGTTTCCAGAACATCTGACCGTTCATCCATAGCCTTCCTAACAAGGGAGTTATCGCTGTTTTAGTGAACAAAGGTCAAGCTGCGCGGAATTTTATTTCCAGCGATTGTGCTAACTTTTGTCCCAACCAACTTGGTTCGCATCTTAAATTTGCAAGTGGTCTTATGACACATATTTTTCAACCTCTTTTTGGCTGAATTTTCCATAGATGATGCAGTTTTTGGTATGCGTTGTACGCTAAACTATCATCTTTCAAATGTTGAAAAACTGTTTCCTTGGGGAAGCCCAAAATACGCACCCTTATAAGAAGGTCTAGCGTGTGCATGGTAGTGTTACACCATGCTTGTGTCGTAATTTTGCCCCTTAGGCATATAACCTTGCCATGTTATGCACTCAATATGATAGATCATTTTGATCGTATCTGGTATAAAATCTCTATGTTGTTAGAGTGTTCGCTATGCTCATATTTGTAAAATTTTACAAGCGAAATTGAGTGCGTATTAAGCTATTTTCAAGGAACACGATATTTTTGGATTTCGGTTTATAAATCCATTGTGACTATGATGAATAGGTCATCACAATCAATGAGTGGTATAATGCTCAAGTTGTTGAATGCTGAATGGCATTTTCTGGTCACATATGTTCCGTAACAATTGAACCATGTTATGACTCGATGATACATATGCCAAAGTGTTTCACTCATAACATCTCATTATGATTTGTGAGAAATAAAATCTTATGCATCACTTGTATTGGATATGTGAAAAGGAAAAATATTCATGAGTCAATATGGTCCGGCTTGCATCGATTTTTGTAACCAGAAGATGTATTGGGACATTGACACATTTAGGCTTAAATAGTCCGGAGTTTGGACAGTTTGATGATCCATATACCACGGTATTATCATGTACATCATTTTCTTTGAACAAAGAAACTAGTTAGATCAAAGACACCAAAGTACGTCGGTGGAGTCGTGAGCAGGGCTCATGACCGATGATGATATTTATGTCATCCGCGTCTTGCTTTCATAAGCATGTGTGACACTAAAGACCCCCCCGATGATCCTTCTTATCCATGTTTATTTATTAAAGCCTATTCTTTGGCACGATTAGGAGATGACACCCTCATATGCTAAAGAGAATAATGTAGCGACTCACATAAGCATGGTGCTGAGTCCTCCCTTTTCACCGAGTCCTTATACATATATGATCATAAGTATGGCCTGGGTGGCTTATGATGCTATGCTAGTGTTCACAAATGGTCATACTCAAGTGATAACATTTATATGTTATGTTGTTCCTTTGACAATGATTGATAAGTTGATGAAACCTGAGTTTATGATTGTCCAACTTGCGGACCAGTCATTGTAAAGGTCGGTTCACCCACTTTTTAGACCAAGTCTTAAAGTGAAAAATTTAATGAGTACTTCCTAACATCCAAGGCTACCTTCTCACAAATTTTGATGCCATTTGGAGACTTGGAAGGAGGTGAACCACTTAAATGAAGTTTTCACATACCACCAGCCATCCGAATGACCAATTCGATGTCATTTCGACCGTTTTTTGACCACAAGGTTGATGGTTTTGGAATCTTAAACACCCGTTTATACATGATCATAAAATTTTGAGGTGTTTGGGGCTGGTGAAGGGAGTGAACTCTTCAAGAAAGCACTAGAGGTTCGATAAAACCAACAGCCTATCATCGGTTCAATCGTTTCTTCATGTTCGATCCCGGTGGTGCATGGTGGCGGTTTTGTTGAATTTTGAAGACCAGTAGCTACGGCTATGTAACATAGATCAACATGTCATATTCACCTATACCTATCATCATTCAAATGCTTAGTTACGAGTGTAACAGTATGCATTTTGTTAACTGGATTGTGTTAACAGTGAAAACCTTTATCGTCCACTTGTTCATGTGCCAAAGTGCGTCACCACAATGCATTATGAAGGGTTATAAATGATGAATATAACATGCGCTTTCACTCATAGTCCTCTTAAAATATACCTTGGCAGACGATCTCGTAAGTCACTTTGATGAGCCAGTCTTCCCGTCGTTAGGGGTAGATGCGAATGATCATGTTCGAGTAGAACGACTTGGAATTATCGTAGTTTGTCCCTACTGTGCCTCACCAAGTTCCCTAAAGTGACGAGATTAAATACATGTTGCAAACATGTCTGCAAGGATTGTGTCCGGTCATGGACGTTCGTCACCTATGAATAGTGATATGGTAGCACCACAAATTGTGGTAGATGGTGTTACTAGGCCGTGGATCTCATAGAGTATTGGGATGCCACTTGGTTCGATAAATACTCTCGCTAAGAATGTATGCGAGTTTGGTACATGAAACTTGATCATCTGATCAAATGACTCATCCGTCTCATGTGATTCTAGATTATAGTTGTCACACACCCCTAGATTTGACTATCAGATACCGGATATTAAAAATATCCTTATTATATATTACACCACAGCGGAAAACTTAAACCCTTTAAGAGGAAACTCTTTTTACACACCAAAAGTCACTTTTACACATCAGCCGACTATTATATTACAACCAAAAGAAAACATCGGCTATATAGGTTTATAAGCAAACTTAGACTTAACACACACAGAGAACACTCCACAGGTCTGATGTTCATATACAACGGCTCGTTGGTGTAGAGAAGCGTCCCATATGTCACCCTATGCATGATACCCCGAATTATTACCTGTATCACAAGAATTCAACTAAATGAGCGAAAGCTCAGTAAGTAGTGACACACAATGCATGAATGCATTTATGAATGAGTTTGTGAAATGCAGTTTCATTTTCCTTTAACTTTCAAAAACTCTTTTAAAGCGCGCTGCTATGTACACCTCGAGTTCCTGGCCCGGGCCAAAAGTGTGCATGTCCAATCATAGCCAGAACAAACTGCCCAATCATAACACATGGGTTAGCCTGGCGTGTCCCAGACTCCACCAGGATCATGGCTATAAGGTGCCCAATCATACACATGAGTCACCACGGTGTGTCCCATACTCCACCGCAAAACATCACACAAAGTGTCCAATCATAACACATGGATCACTATGACGTGCCCCAGACTCCGCCACAAAATAGCCCCTTACCAGTAGCCCGCGATGCACATAACCAAAACAGTTTGTTCTGATCACCTTTAGAACGCCTGTACTATGATCAATGCATGCGACAACCTCCAATGCTATGCTATGATCATATGCATCGTGATAATACCACATATATAAATGCTCTATGGGACATCTCACACAATAATAATAGAGCAATATGTTATCCACATATACACAAGGTATAAGCAATATCCAAAACATCAATCATTAGCACATATTTCAGACAAATGCTCTTGTGATACAGTTTTGCAATCAGTTACTACTTACCTTGTTCAGGTGATACCTTTGCTTTTATACCAATAAGAGTTGGTTGTGATGATATGTCTTCAAATCCTGCTTCAAGGAGTGTCTTTAATGAATCTATATGGTATACACAAGGTTTAACTCACTGCGTATCCGAAGGGTTTTACCAATTTCACATAATTAGTATTCTACAATTTTTATGTGCGCATTTCGTTATATACGAGCATAATACTCTATCATTTTTGCACTCCTAGCTCATTATGAAGCCTATTACTTTATGTTCATATTGTTATATAAACTCTTATAGGCCACAATTCTAGGATTCTACAACAAGATAATGGTTTAGGAGAATTTATCAAGATCTTGAAATCACGGAATTTGTCCCGCGTATATCCACTTAATTATAAGTCAGATTTGCATGAATTTTTTATATAGTATACCTAATATACTTAAGAACATGTATATAGCAACCTATGCCCCTGAATCACACGAATTCAATACTATCCACACATATTTTCAAAAGGTGGCAGAATTGATTTTTTTGTTGTCTTAGTGAGTTTTAAGCCCTATAAATCCACCTTAAACACAAGTTTAGGCCATGTATGAGTTCTAAACACCATTAGAACATATATAAGCACCTAAAACAGATCTCAAAACTTCATATCATACAAGAAATATAGCAACAACAAGAGTAAAACAAAGATGACTAACCTTGACTGTGAACTGAATTGAGGTGTTGATATTTTTTGTGATTTCTCCTCAATTTTTTGATGTATTTTCGAAGTGTGGAGCTTATAGATCGAGATCAGAGTGTCTAGAAGAGTTTAGAATCCGTTTACTCCCTTGTCTAAGTGAAAGAGTCGGTTTATAAGGGTGAAAGTTCTAAAATGCCCCTCAATGGCCTCCAGAAGTCAGGTTTAGAAGAATGGACCGGTTGAAGTTGTTATAATCCGGTTCTTGGATGTTTTAAACCGGTTCTTAGTAGGTATTGATCATGTTTAGGGTATGGATGTATGGTCCAAGGTTTTCAGTAAAGTTTAATATGTATTTTTATTGTTTAAACTCAGCTACTTTTGCGAATACATTCGAAAGTGGTAGAAACTGAGTTTGTTATTATCTTTATGAAATTTTATATAACTAAACCCTAGAAATAAGAGTCCGAGTACACACTTAGAAATATGACATTATTGGATAATGAACTAAAGGACAAATTCCATTCTACCCGACCGTATTTGGGACGAATAAGGTACTTACAAATCGAATGACTTAACAAAGGTTATCACTGAGGCCCTAAATTTCATCATTGATGGTATTAACCAGTATCAAGATGCTTGACACATGTTATCGGAATAATAAAGGGTTATTTACTTGAATCATCAATCCAAATTGACTCAGCATACCCGCCGACTATAGCCCCAAGACAAACCGATAGATACGTCACTGATATTACTTACTGCTTATAGGCTTACCACTTGAACTTGAGGTTATGTTCAATGCTTAGCCACTTCAATGCCGTTAACTTAACTATCAAATGAAGTGAATCATGAAATGCCAAATAATACTTAATAACAAGTAATGCATGAATCATATTATTCAAATAATAGCAGTTTCATGTCACACTGTCACATTTTTATACGATTAAGCATGAAGTCTTGCATGTTTTAAGATTAATATGTTATTATTGACTAGACCTTGTGTGTGAGAGTTTTTGGGCATCACAATCTTCCCTCCTTATAGAAATTTCGTCCTCGAAATTTACTTACCGAATAGAGTCGGATATTTATGCCTCATTTCATCTTCCTTTTCCCACGTGGCTTCTTCAACTGAGTGATTCTTCCACAACACCTTAACAAATGATATCTTTTTGTTCCTCAATTCTGTTTGCTTACTATCCAGGATCTTGACCGGTGTCTCTTCATAATTCAAGTCCTCACTTAATGGCAATTGCTCATAGATCAATATATGTGATGGATCCGAGACATACCTCTTCAACATTGAAACGTGAAAGACATCGTGAACATTTGTTAGTGATGGCGGAAGTGCTAACCTGTATGCCACTTCTCAAATTCTTTCCAGTACCTCAAATGGGCCTATGTATCTTGGATTTAATTTCCCTTTCTTTTTGAATCTCATGACGCCCTTCATTGGTGCCACCTTGAGAAACACTTTGTCCCCGACATCAAACTCAAGCATTCGTCGTCGGTTGTCCGCATAGCTCTTATGCCGACTCTGAGCTGTTAGCATTCTTTTTCTAATTTTCTCAATGGCTTCTTTGGTTTTCTGCACCAATTCTGGTCCAAGAAACTTCCTCTCACCCAGCTCATCCCAATCGGTGATCTACACTTTCTGCCATAAAGAGCTTCGTAAGGCGCCATGCCAATAGTAGAGTGGAAGCTATTGTTATACGCAAACTCTATCAAAGGCAGGTAGGTATTCCACGACCCTTGGAAATCCAGTACGCACGCTCTTAACATGTCCTCCAGAGTTAGATAGTTCTCTCCGACTGACCATCAGTCTGTGGGTGAAACGTTTTACTGAACGCCAACTTTGTTCCCAGAGCTTTATGTAAGCTCTTCCAGAATGATGAAGTAAAATGGGGATCTCTGTCTGATACAATTGATAAAGGTACGCCATGAAATCTTACAATTTCTCTAACGTATAGATCCGCCAACTTATCCATGGAATAAGTAGTATGTACTGGAAGAAAGTGAGCTGATTTTGTAAGGCGATCAATTATAACCCATATGGCATCGTGACCTTCTCTGGTTCTTGGAAGTCCAACTACAAAGTCCATAGTGATGTCTTCCCATTTCCATTTAGGAACATCCAGTGATTGTAATGTCCCTGCGGGTCTTTGATGTTCTGCCTTTACTTGTTGACAAGTTAGGCACTTAGCCACAAATTTAACCACATCGTTCTTCATCCCAGGCCACCAATAGTGCATCTTTAGGTCCTTGTACATCTTGGTGGTTCCAGGATGTACTGTATATGGAGCGTTGTGAGATTTTGACAGTATCTCCTTCTTCAGATTACTATTGTCCGGTACACATAGCCTCCCCTTGAAGTTGATAACTCCATCTGGTGTAATTCCGAAATCCTTGGATTTGCCTATCTCAACTTCTTCTTTCAGATGAGACATATAGGGATCTGTAAGTTGATCCTGTTTAATGGTCTCAAGTATGGTAGGTTGCAACGTCATTGAAAACAGTTTTCTGACATGCCCTTCTTGCACAATCTGCAATCCCCACTTCTCCAACTCTTGTAATAGTGGTTTCTGAGTCCCTATTATTGTCGATACGCTAGCATTAGACTTTCTACTTAAAGCATCTGCAACAACATTTGCCTTACCTGGATGATAATTTATTGTGCAATCATAATCCTTAACCAATTCCAGCCATCGCCTTTGTCGCATATTGAGTTCCTTCTGTGTGAAATAATACTTTAAGCTCTTATGATCCGTGTAGATTTCACATATTTCTCCATAAAGGTAATGTCACCACATTTTCAAGGCAAATACTATGGCTGCCAATTCAAGATCATGAGTTGGATAGTTTTTCTCGTAATCCTTCAGTTGCCGTGAAGCATAAGCAATTACTCTTCCACCTTGCATAAGCACAGCTCCCAATCCTGACTTTGACGCATCGCTATAAACAACAAATCTTCCAGCAGTTGTTGGAATTGAAAGGATCGGTGCAGATGTTAACCTCTGTTTTAGTTCTTCAAAGCTCTTTTCACATGCGTCAGACCACTGAAACTTAACGTTCTTTCTCGTCAATTGGGTAAGCGGTGAGGCTATCTTGGAGAATCCTTCAACGAATCGTCTATAATAACCTGCTAACCCCAAAAAACTGCGTACCTCATGAACATTCTTTGGTCTGGGCCACTTACTCACGGCTTCCACTTTCCCTAGGTCAACTGAAATTCATTCCTTCGACACTACATGCCCAAGGAATGCCACTTGTTCCCTCCAGAATTCGCATTTCTTAAACTTAGCATATAGCCGTTTATCGTTTAGGATACCCAACACTATTCTTAGATGTTCTTTGTGCTGATCCAATGATCGAGAGTAGATAAAGATGTCATCAATAAAGACAATGACAAACTTATCCAAGTACTCTCTAAAGACTCGATTCATTAAATCCATGAAAGCAGCAGGGGCATTGGTTAGACCAAAAGGCATCACCAGAAATTCATAGTGTCCATACCTGGTTCGAAATGCCGTCTTTGGTATGTCATCTTCTTTGATCTTCAATTGATGGTAACCCGACCTTAAATCAATCTTTGAAAACATTGCAGCTCCCTGAAGCTGGTCAAATAAATCGTCAATCCTTGGTAAAGGATATTTGTTCTTGATGGTCACCCTATTCAATTCTCTATAATCGATACAGAGTCTCATGGTACCATCCTTCTTCTTGACGAAGAGTACTGGGGCTCCCCATGGTGAAAAACTGGGTTGTATGAATCCTTTATCAAACAATTCCTGCAACTGAATTTTTAATTCTTTCAATTCTATAGGAGCCATTCTGTACGGTGTTTTCGATATTGGGGCCACTCCTGGAATCAACTCAATGTTGAATTCAATTTCTCTGTCTGGAGGTAGCCCTGGTAAATCCTCTGGGAATACTTCTAGAAATTCCTGTACCACATGTACATCTTCGGGTTTGTGGATCTGCTCCTTCTGTTTGTCCACCACACTGGCTAAATAACCGACACATCCATTTCTAAGTAATTTTTGTGCCATCATTGCTGAAATTATTCTTGTTCTCAATTTGCTGCCACTCCCAACAAACACAAACTCCTCTTCATTTGGTGGTTGGAATGTAACAATCTTCTTTTTACAATCCATGGTAGCATGATGCTTGGATAACCAATCCATCCCTAGAATTACTTCATAATCCGACATGTTGAGCACAATGAGATCAGCATCCAGTTCTCGGTTATTGATTACTACACTACAGGATCGGAGAACTTTGTTCGAGGTCAAGAGTTCTCCTGAAGGGTTAGACACATTAAACTGCCCACCAAACTCTTCCAGTGGTTTGCCCAACCTTCTCACATACTTGGTCGATGCAAATGAATGTGTTGCTCCTGGATCTAACAATGCATATGCAGGAATACCACAAATTAGTATGTTACCTGAGACGACTGCAGGGTTGGCATCAGCCTCTGCCTGTGTGATTGCAAATACTCTTCCTTGTACTTTTTTCTGCTCGGAGTCATTATGTAATATCCGGATTTATTACGGTGTATTTCATCTGTATTCAAACCCTGTATTATTCGGATTGGTGGTTTTGATTATTGGAGTATGATATTTCTTGCATTGATATCATTGTACATATGTATAGCATGAAAAATTTCTCATGCAAACTCGTGATAGCGCATGCTAAGAATGTATCTTAACGCGCGCTATCGGGCTACTATTAGCGCACGCTATGCAGATAGGAGTTGCGTGTGCTAAGAACTCAATTATTGAGCGGGACGGCTAGCACATGCGCCAGCCGGGACATGGGTCCGGATAAGATTCCCGCGGATGAACCTGGACAGTTCTGAAGTCAACTATTATTAGCGCACGCTAAGGAAAGCTTAGTAGCGTGCGCTAACTTGTTAAAATGCAGAATATTATAAATGGGACAACAACCCGTTTTGGCTTACATTTTACTCGACCATTCTGCATTCTTGAGAGGCCAGAGAGCTGAAATATCCTCCTACACACTTAGAACTCATCTTGTTGGTGTTCATATATTGGTTATCACTTGGGAATAATCATTGAAGTGGAATAGCACCTTGGAGTGGCATACAACCAACCCGAGTCGGATTCTACCTTACGGTTCCGTGATTTTCATCATATTAAGGTATGTTCAATCTATCTCCAGACTTAGAGTTGGATTCTAAATAATTGGATGATCATGATAGCGAGATATTGATTTTCATAGATGAATTATCCAAAGTATATCATGTTTGGAATGTTGAGATGATTAAGCCTTAAATACCTTGATTATGATCATCATGGTTCGAATCTTATTTCATTAGACTAGTAAAGGAAGCTTCTATCATTGGTAAATCCAAATCTAGTAGATGACTTCATAACAATCATGGACTTGACTTTAACATCATTATTGTTAGATAAATCTAAGGGATTGATCATGGAAGGATTTATCTAGTATAGATGGAATGTTAAACAACTTCAGCATGATAATATTGATTGATATAAAGGTGTTGATATCAACCGTTAAGCCTTTCGAATTGTCGTACAAAGAGTTGTAGTCGAAATGGAATATGGTTTTATAATGGTTTGCATATCCTCGAATCCGAAGTTTTTGTTATCCGTAAAATCATTCATAAGAGTATGAACATTATATTCATGGAGGTAACATGAATTATCACGGAAGATTTCATTGTTGTGATCATGATAAGAACAGTTTACTGCCCAGCAGTAAACTGCCATGCATAGATAACGCACGCTAAGCTATGAAGATTAACGTGCGCTATCGAGCACGAGTTAGCGTACGCTACGTTTGGTACGTAACGTACGCTAAGACATCAGACGAGTCAGTCGACTGATCAGTGAAGTACTGACCATGCATAGTTAGCGCACGCTAGGCTTTGTTGTTTGCGTGCGCTATCGAGCAGACTTAACGCACGCTATACAGAGTACTTAGCGTGCGCTAAGCAGTTCAGGCAGATTACATTTTATGAACTTTTGGCTGTAAATCGAATTGCTAAACATTCGTACGACGTGAGATAAATCCTATATCATTTCTTTTGTTAAGGTTTGATCTCGTTACGTGATTGATTGAGGAGGACGACCTTCGAGTGTTCATTTTCGTGGAAGTGTTGTTCTTGTCTTCAAATCGAGGCAAGTACTTTATTTGTTTTATGTATTGATGTTATACATATTGTCGTGCATGTATGTCGTTGTTGTATGTCTACCTCGTGTTGGTCCGACGGGATCATCGGGGGATCTATGCTAGCGTGCGCTGGATCATCGGACGGGTTTTTCCACCACGGGTTGGTCTGACGGGATCATCCTGGGTTCTAGGCAGTGAACGCTGGATCAACGGAATTACCATGTGTATGTTATGATATCATGTTGTGATTATCAGTTGTGCATGTCATTGTTGAGTTTCTCGTAGGAGAAGACTCGTTGGTATTTTTCTTGTCGTTTACGTTATTCGTGAGATATGAATAATATGTTGTGGTACTTGTACTAGCATCTTTGTGCTAACCCCTTCGGGAGTGAACATTTTGTTTATGTTCAGGATCCAGGAGAGCGGGAAAACAACCACTGGAGCTGCATGACGACGAGGGTGCAGAGTGATGTTCCGGCCGGGTTCATTTGTCTGTTGTTTATTGGTTATTTCAATAAGTAATCGAGTACGAAGTCATTTGTGATGAATTTGAATTTGGTGATGTATTATTGAGTTCTGTTGAACAATTGTACTATTTTTGTATTTGGTCAGAATTGTTGTATCGTAATTCCGTTATTTCCATTTGTTAGTACCTTTTAATGCCTGTTCAATTCTTCAGCCTTGTAAATCCTTATGTAAAGGATTTACGGCGCTGTAATATTCCTGAATATATCGGTGGTGTTACACATTAGAGGTACACTCCTTCGCAAAATGACCCATCTTTCCACATTTGTAGCAGGCTCCGGGTCCTTCCATGCAGACGCCAAAGTGATATCTTTCACATTTTGCACATTTTGGCTTTTGTTTACCTCCAGTGGATGGCTGTCCTCCGTTGTTGTCTTTAAACCGTTTCTGGCCATTAACTTTGTAGAACTGGCCTTGCCTCTTGTTACCCTTGTTTGAGTGCTGCCACTTGCCTTGGCCCTGCTGATAATTCGGCTGATTCTGCTTTTCTTTAGCCTCTTTTTCCTTTCGTTCCTCCATGATTTTCCTTTGAGCCATTTCTGCATTTAGAGCTCGCTGAACCACTGCCACATATTTTGAACCTCCGGTTTCCCCGACTTGCACATCTCTATATATCTCTGGTTTCAGACCCTCGATGAATTTCTCGACCTTTAGCTCATCCGTGCTTACCATGTGTGACGCATACCTTGAAAGCTCCTCAAATTTTCTGACATATTCATCAACTGACATGTCACCTTGCTTCAAGTTTGAAAATTCCTTCCGTTTTGCAGCTCGTGCAGCTTTTGTAAGGTATTTCGCCTCGAAAAGCTCTTTAAATTCCTCCCATGTCAGTCTACGAACATCATATATACCCATCATGGTGTCCCACCAGTAACTAGCATCATTACGGAGGTAAAATACCGCACATGAAACCTTGGCCTCATCAGGGATTCTGCCGTAGCTGAACATCCTTTCCATAGTTCGGAGCCAATTCTCAGAGACGCTCGTATCGAGCCCACCTTCAAATGTGGGAGGTTTTAGTTTCTGGAACCTCTCACTAACCAGATCAATGGCATCATTTCGAGGAGGTGGAGAACGACGAGCCTCGGCTTCACGTCTAACATCCCGTTCTATAAGCCTTTCCACAAGATCCGTCAGTCGGTCGATACGGTTATCCCTCGCTCCTTCAGCACTACCTTGCATTCTATTCTCTTCCATGATCTCTTAGTAGCCTTCACTTCTCACACAAGGATCTTTTATTAGCCAATATTAATATAAACACGCAAATAGCAAGTAAAATAAATAGATAAAACCATTGACTGATGGGTTGCTCCTCTCCGCCAAGCGATTGTTGTATATGAACGGTCTTCAGAAACGCTTTAAACCTTTGCTCCGATACCAAAACTATCACACACCCCTAGATTTGACTATCAGATACCGGATATTAAAAATATCCTTATTATATATTACACCACAGCGGAAAACTTAAACCCTTTAAGAGGAGACTCTTTTTACACACCAAAAGTCACTTTTACACATCAGCCGACTATTATATTACAACCAAAATAAAACATCGGTTGTATAGGTTTATAAGCAAACTTAGAATTAACACACACAGAGAACACTCCACAGGTCTGATGTTCATATAGAACGGCTCGTTGGTGTAGAGAAGCGTCCCATATGTCACCCTATGCATGATACCCCGAATTATTACCTGTATCACAAGAATTCAACTAAATGAGCGAAAGCTCAGTAAGTAGTGACACACAATGCATGAATGCATTTATGAATGAGTTTGTGAAATGCAGTTTCATTTTCCTTTAACTTTCAAAAACTCTTTTATAGCGCGCTGCTATGTACACCTCGAGTTCCTAGCCCAGGCCAAAAGTGTGCATGTCCAATCATAGCCAGAACAAACTTCCCAATCATAACACATGGGTCAGCCTGGCGTGTCCCAGACTCCACCAGGATCATGGCTATAAGGTGCCCAATCATACACATGAGTCACCACGGTGTGTCCCAGACTCCACCGCAAAACATCACACAAAGTGTCCAATCATAACAGATGGATCACTATGACGTGCCCCAGACTCCGCCACAAAATATCCCCTTACCAGTAGCCCGCGATGCACATAACCAAAACAGTTTGTTCTGATCACCTTTAGAACGCCTGTACTATGATCAATGCATGCGACAACCTCCAATGCTATGCTATGATCATATGCTTCGTGATAATACCACATATATAAATGCTCTATGGGACATTTAACACAATAAGAATAGAGCAATATGTTATCCACATATACACAAGGTATAAGCAATATCCAAAACATCAATCATTAGCACATATTTCAGACAAATGCTCTTGTGGTACAGTTTTGCAATCAGTTACTACTTACCTTGTTCAGGTGATACCTTTGCTTTTATACCAATAAGAGTTGGTTGTGATGATATATCTTCAAATCCTGTTTCAAGGAGTGCCTTTAAAGAATCTATATGGTATACACAAGGTTTAACTCACTGCGTATCCGAAGGGTTTTACCAATTTCACATAATTAGTATTCTACGATTTTTATGTGCGCATTCCGTTATATACGAGCATAATACTCTATCATTTTTGCACTCCTAACTCATTATGAAGCCTATTACTTTCTGTTCATATTGTTATATAAACTCTTATAGGCCACAATTCTAGGATTCTACAACAAGACAATGGTTTAGGAGAATTTATCAAGATCTTGAAATCACTGAATTTGTCCCGCGTATATCCACTTAATTATAAGTCGGATTTGCATGAATTTTTTATATAGTATACCTAATATACTTAAGAACATGTATATAGCAACTTATGCCCCTGAATCACACGAATTCAATACTATCCACACATATTTTCAAAAGGTGGCAGAATTGATTTTTTTTGTTGTCTTAGTGAGTTTTAAGCCCTATAAATCCACCTTAAACACAAGTTTAGGCCATGTATGAGTTCTAAACACCATTAGAACATATATAAGCACCTAAACCAGCTATCACAACTTCATATCATACAAGAAATATAGCAAGAACAAGAGTAAAACAAAGATGACTCACCTTGATTGTGAACTGAATTGAGGTGTTGATATTTTTTGTGATTTCTCCTCAATTTTTTGATGTATTTTCGAAGTGTGGAGCTTATGGATAGAGATCAGAGTGTCTAGAAGAGTTTAGAATCCGTTTCCTCCCTTATCTAAGTGAAAGAGTCGGTTTATAAGGGTGAAAGTTCTAAAATGCCCCTCAATGGCCTCCAGAAGTCAGGTTTAGAAGAATGGACCGGTTGAAGTTGTTATAATCCGGTGCTTGGATGTTTTAAACCGGTTCTTAGTAGGTATTTATCATGTTTAGGGTATGGATGTATGGTCCAAGGTTTTTAGTAAAGTTTAATATGTATTTTTATTGTTTAAACTCAGCTACTTTTGCGAATACATTCGAAAGTGGTAGAAAATGAGTTTGTTATTATCTTTATGAAATTTTACATAACTAAACCCTAGAAATAAGAGTCCGAGTACTCACTTAGAAATATGACATTATTGGATAATGAACTAAAGGACAAATTCCATTCTACCCGACCGCATTTGGGACGAATAAGGTACTTACAAATCGAATGACTTAACAAAGGTTATCAGTGAGGCCCTGAATTTCATCATTGATGGTATTCACCAGTATCAAGATGCTTGACACGTGTTATCGGAATAAGAAAGGGTTATTTACTTGAATCATCAATCCAAATTGACTCAGCATACCCGCCGACTATAGCCCCGAGACAAACCGATAGATACGTCACTGATATTACTTACTGCTTATAGGCTTACCACTTGAACTTGGGGTTATGTTCAATGCTTAGCCACTTCAATGCCGTTAACTTAACTATCAAATAAGGTGAATCATGAAATGCCAAATAATACTTAATAACAAGTAATGCATGAATCATATTATTCAAATAATAGCAGTTTCATGTCACACTGTCACATTTTTATACGATTAAGCATGAAGTCTTGCATGTTTTAAGATTAATATGTTATTATTGACTAGACCTTGTGTGTGAGAGTTTTTGGGCATCACAATAGTCATTATTTGGGGACGCCTCAATGAATGTCAATCCATAAAGAGTACTCTATGAATAAATCCGGTTCATGAGGATGTGGAATGTGCGTTTAATCGAACCATACTTTGTTGAAAATCTACAACATTGTAGCCTTGGCCTAAAATGGAAATATATGCGACTCCAGTATGAACAAAGTGATAGCCCTTTGTTGAAGTGGTGCCGACACTCTAAAGATAAGATCTATCTGTATACTTTGTTAAAGCGAGTGAGAGAAGGAGTTAAATTCACCTCATGGCGCGAGGTTTCTCATGAACGCACTGGAATCGACCACGATGACACGAAACCTAGTTGTGCTATCATAATGGATGTTATAGCATCCACTATCTTTTCAGTTAGATAGTTTCCCAAAAATTGATGTGCAGCTTGTGGTTAAATCTTATCTTAGTGGGGAACTAAGTTAAGTGATAAAAAGGATCTCGTAGTGGATCAGACTCAAATCAAGTGGCTCCTGACGACGGAGCGCGTCGACAAGTGATTTCTGGGAATGCATACTAAGTATATACTGTTGGGATTCGGTGCCTAAATCGATGGCCCAGCGGAAGCGGTAAAACGAACATTAATTCGATCTGAATCCCTACGAGGATCGATCGAGCTACGTATATACGAATATCAAAAATGAATTCACAAGAGATATAGAAACTTACCCTTGTAGTCCGTTGATTAGATAGATTCTTTATCTTGAGCTATTCTCCAAGCTTTAGTTTGATCTCTACGAATTCAATCCGTTCCAAGCCCTTGAACGATCCAATGCCGAAAGCACCGCGTCTCTACTTGCCACGCGCCAGAAAGACGACCGGAATGACAATACCCGATTAACCTCTAAGGTTACGGCTAGAATCAAGGTTATGAAGCTATTGATTTTGATGAATATACTCCAAGTATGTTTATCAAAATTCTCTCAATATATTCTCTCAATTTTCTCCAAGAAAAATGAAGAAGAAGTTAGTGAAGAAGATGAAGATGAGTATGAACACCATGAAATGAACTCTAAGTTCTTTTCTCTCTCTCCTTCAACCTCTCTCACGTTCATCACCCAAAAAAGGTGTGAATTATGTATGTGATATATTGAAGTCTCCTCAATCACAAGTCTACATATAATTCTTTATACACCTTCCACCAAACAATACAACTCATTCACATGAGAGGTATCCCCACCATGTCAATATCATCCATATAAAATGGAAATAAAAGACAAGGAGAAATTAGGTGGAAAGGATGAGGGTGGCCATGATGGAAAAACGTACGAGTTCAGTTCATTTCGGACTCCCAAAAGTCCAAACAGATAAACTCCGATTCCGTTTCGATGTATTTATATCGATTAATTGATCCAATTAATTAAACATATTAAATACAAAATAATATAATTAATTTCTCCAAGAAATAATTATATACATGAATTAAATTAATCACCTAGTAATTTATTTAATTCATTAGGCCGTAAATCAATTTATCCAATATATCGATTTAGACATCTAATGTCCCAAATTAGATATCCAATATCTAATATTCATAAGAGAATTAGCTTGATTCATTCCGTCGTCAATCCTATTGCGCGACTCGGTAGGTTCGTCTCAGTCAGCAATGGGAGGAACCAAAGAGTAGTAGCACCACCTAGCCAGCCTGGCGGCTACTGCTTGTACCCAGCGAGAACGAATGATTGGGATCATTCAAGAACCATTCTGTCGTGAATACCAGTAAACGTATAAACCCTTTTTTCAAATGTCCCGATCAGGTTATAGGGTCACGGTCAGTCAAACCCTATCTGTACTTGACGCTATGCATGCGTTAATGGAAATCGAGATCATCGAGATGTCGTGTATCTAATACAACTAGCTGCAATGCTTTGGCCAAAGACTTATGATCTCATCTGCCAATAACCGCATAGGACATATAACCCGCTCACTAACGGGAGAAAGAATTCTATCTTGGTATTCAGTAGGGCCTGCTACTTGCCCGCCAAGATGCACGTCGAGGTTGACCCCCGCCTTCCGGTTTACAGGGTCGAACTACTCTAATGAAAATCTTGACGTCACAAGCACATCCCTACTAAATCCTCAAGTCGAAGGTTCACGAATACCTATCACAACCTTTCGATTTCGTCATTGACTGTCCCAAAGTGAAATCCGTGTGACGAATCGAGGGTGAGTCGGTTCGAGTATACTAATCCAATTAGCATACCTATAACATGTGCTTCCACTAACCATTAGCGTTCGACAGGCACTCTCCATGTCAAAGAACACGTCATACAAGTCTTCACATAAACTTAACGCCCAGTCAAGTTTCATCGACTTGCGAACGATTAAGTATTTGAGCTATAAACCTTTCCATTGCCGACCCCCTTATCCAATAAGAAGTGGAACGTTTTGCTCTCAAATACATGGACTAGTTTCTATATGTATATTTACGAGTTAGGAATGCAGTAACTACCAGTAAATAATGAAACAACCATTGCCTTATATTAATGATTTACATAATTACAAATACAATGCCCTCACTCAATCATCCTCTGAGTGGCATTCGAGGGCATACTCCCAATAATCTCCCACTTGCACTCAATGCCACACATTATGGTATCTAATACCCATGTTCTCCAGATTACGCTCCAAGCTAATTTGAGAATGTGGCTTGGTCATTGGATCAGCGACGTAGTCGGCTGACTCTACTCTATGCAGCACAATGTATCTCTATGCGAACAAATTCTCTTACGAGATGATACTCTCTCTCAATATGTTTGGTACTGTTGTGAAACCTCGGCTCCTAGGCCTTTGCTACCGCTCTGGCAGCGCAGCACAAGGTGTCACGTGAAGTTTACCCAACAACTTCTAAATTCTTCCTTTGGAGGCCTCCGAGGCCGCTTTATACTCAGTCTAATAGGTGGAATTAGCAGTCGCGCTATACTTGGCACTATGCTATGATACTGCTCCTCCACTTAGAGTAAATGTAGCCAGAAGTAGACATAGAATCGACTTTCTGTCCTTAGAAGTCCAATACAGTGAATCCCATCACATTCATTTCTCCAACACCATATATAAGAACCAGATCTCTAGTCCTTCTAAAGTACTTGAGTATGTTCTTTATGGCGGTCTAATGTTCGGCCAGGTTGGCAGAAACCTACTTACCACGCTCCCAGCATGCGCAATGTCAGGTCTCGTACACAATAAAGCATATGTAAGGCTACCCACTACCGAATCATATGGTATATAACTCAGTTTCTCTCATTGTTCCTCACTATGAGAACACATCTTCAAGGTGAGTTTTATTCCATGTCGCATCGGAAGGAACCCTCTTTAAGATCGAATCTATATAGAGGGCTTGAGAAAAACTTATCATTCTCTTTGATCTATCCTAGTAGAGTTTAATCCCAATAATATAGGTTTCTTCTCCCAAGTCTTTCATGGAGAAATTACTCGAAAGCCAAGATTTCCCAGAACTAAGCATTCCCACATCATTTCCTATTAGTAGAATGTCATTTACATATAGTACTAAGGATGCGATCTAGCTCCCACTAACCCTCTTGTATACACAATGTTCCTCTTCATTTTGCACGAAGTCAAAATCTTTGACTGCCTTGTCAAAACGAATGTCCCAACTACATGAAGACTGCTACAGTCTATTTCATGGAGTCTACATCCACCATTGCTAGGTCATTGGTCGCGGGTCGGTCTCTCGTTTATCACTTGGAACCTCGAGGAAACCCAGTTCCTCCAAGTGCATAAAACTATACCTCTCAGGTAATTGAGACACCCTGCTTGACCTACAAGGTGGTTATACTTGTGTTATAGAAGGTTCGGTTCCAATTTCTTGCACAGGTGTCTCCTTAGGAGTTTCATTGCATTCTTCCAAAGAAATACTTCTACGTGCTCCGCCTTCCTGAATGAACTCTTCTTCCAGGAAGTGTGCATGCAAAGCAACAACGATCTTTTGATCTTTGGGCATGTAGAATAGATAACCCATCGACTCAGATGGGAATCCAATGAAACATCTCCTCACGGACCTCACTTCCATTTTGTCCACCTCAGTCTTCCTGACATAGGCGGGACATCCCCAAATCCTATTGTGATTAAGACTTGGTTTCCTGCCCTCCCACATCTCATGTGGAGTTTTAGGAATGGATTTAGAAGGACATCTGTTCAAGATGTAAGTGGCAGTCAGGAGTGCATACCCCCATAGGTAAATCGGTAAGTCAGTATAGCCCAGCATGGAACGGACCATGTTCAACAAGGTCTTGTTCCTTCTTTCTGACACACCATTTAACTGAGGAGTACCTAGAGGTGTTAGTTGTGATACTATTCCATGTTTCTTAAGGAACTCGTCAAACTCCGAACTCATATACTCACCACCTCGGTCCGATCAAAGTGCTTTGATATGATTACCAGTTTGTTTCTCGACTAGGGCCTTAAATTCCTGGAATTTGTCAAAGGCCTCGATTTTATGTTTCATTAAGTATACATAACCATACCTAGTATGATCATCTGTAAACGTAATGAAGTACTAATATCTGTCACGTGCTGCTTCCAAAGCACCACATACATCGGTATGGATTAATCCCAGTTTATCAGCGGCTCTTTCAAAATTCCCTGTGAAAGGGGGACTTAGTCATTTTGCCTTTAAGGCAAGATTCACAAGTAGGAAAGGATCTGATCCCAATGGACCCATAAGTCCATCTTTTTCCATTTGTAAACCTTGGTCTGACCAACATGACCAAGTCTAAGGCGCCATTTCAAAACTTGGTAGGTTTCATCCCTACCACGTTTTCTAGTCATAGTATTCACAACTACTTTGTTGCTGAGATTTAGATGATACAATCCATTTAATAATGTAGCAGTACCCACTAGTTTATTTTTGAAATAAATTTTGCAGGAACTATCACCAATGAAAAATGAAAAGCCCTTTCGGTCTATGACCGGAATGGATACAATGTTTTTGTGCCCCTTGGGCAAAAACAAGTACATCTTTTAAAGTCAAAACAAAGCCGGATTCTAAACCCAAAAGAAGTGATCCTATGTCGGTCGCCTCGACACTATGCCCGCTTCCGACTGTGATCATAACTTCTCCAGCTCCAAGATTCCTACTTTGTTCCAGATCCTGATTCACGGTACAAATATGAGAACTAGCAGCAGAATCCAGTATCCAGGAAGTAGAAAAAACAGTAGCAGAACAGTTTGTTTCCAAAACTAAACGTTCTGTACCTGAAGTGCCATGAAGAATCGGACACTCTCTAGCCCAGTGGCCCATCTCACCGCACTTGAGACAAGCATATTTCTTCTTGCTCTTTGGAACCGTTGGGGCCTTGCCCTTACCCTTAAGGTCCTCGACTTGTGGTCCCATCTGCTTCTTGGTCTTTTTCTTCTTGTTCTTAGACTTCCGAGATCCAGAAGAAATCACAAGGGCAGACTCCTTCATCCGTGGAGTCTTCATCTGAGACTGAGCGGTCACAAGTTTGTTCATTAGCCCAGCTAAGTTACATGCAATCTCATTGCAGTTGAAGTTCATAACAAACTTTGAGAAGGATTTAGGGAGAGACTGTAGGATAAGGTCGATTTGAAGAGAAGTATCCATCTTAAAATCAAGAGCCTCCAATCTCTCGATCATGGATATCATTTTGAGGACGTGGTCCCCAACCTTCTCATCTTCCTTCATCCTTGCACCGAACAGTTGCTTGGATATCTCATATCTAGCAGTTCGACTGTGCTCACCATAAAGCTCGGTTAAGTGAGATAGAATCTGCCTAACAGAAGTCATTTTCTCATGAGCTTTCTGAAGCTCATTAGACATGGAAGCCATCATATAAGCCCGGACTTTCATGTCATCCTTCACCCACTTTTCGTGGTTTTCAATCTCTTCCTGATTGGCTCGGGTCCGCACAGGAGGCGCCGGAATGTCCGTTTCCAAGACGTATCCCAATGCCTATATACTGAGGACAATCATCAGATTGCGGAGCCAATCCACAAAGTTAGGTCCCATCAAGGTGTTCTTTTCGAGTAGAATTGCGAGTGGATTCATTGTTATATTGAGAGTTATGTCTGCATTAAGTACGACAGATTAATTAGTGACTCGTTCAATTATGTTCTGAGTATAGAATTAAGGTCTTTTCTATTTTTGTTACCCATCTCCCACTATTTTTTATCGGAATTGCACACTCCCATGTGAAATTCGGAAGTATCGTCGCTCTACTTCATAGTGGTGATCGAGTTCTTTATAAATTTTAATAGAGGGAAACCGAATAGGTTTCTAGTCTATTAATTTTCATAAAGTGTTGTCCAACACCAACCCATCTAATGGATGATTCGATCTTCTTTTTCCCCTTGTTCACTCCCCTCAACCTATACGATTTCTATGGTTCGTGAACAAGTTAAGTTTATACCATCGACGGAAATTAGTTTCACAATTGAATCTTATCCGACAACCTATCAGGTTTCTAGGGATAAAATTTGCTCCAACCGAAGGCATCCAATGCGCTCCCGGTAATTTATCCGTCCTCCCCGAACGACTACCCCGATAACTCGGAAGCATAGCACATCCGGTTTGGATTTCAATTTCCCGAAAACTCGATGGAGGGAAGGAAAACCTTAAAACCTTATAAACTTAATAATTTGTCGTGGGAGAATTTTCGCGATTAACGTTATACTTTGCACATTAATCATTTTAGCACGTTTGTGGTATTCATACAATATGAAAAAACCATTCACAACCTAGTTGCTACCAACATGTGGTTCATGGACCGTTCCTAGAAAATAAAAAACTCCGTAATCTAATTACAAGTCTTCGTCTTGAATCTTCGTCTTCTCGAAACGAATCTTCCTCCGGTCTTCGTCATTACATATAAATTTTACATCGAAAATTACATCCTAGATACAAACATTTCTAGCAAAATAAATAGGCTCAAAACGGCCTTTACAATCCAATCGAATAAAACGAACGATTCAAAACTAAGTCCACGAACCACATCCCCATTCAAAAGCATTCATCCAATAAATACTATATAAATGGAAAGCGTAGAGATACATTGATCCAATCAACAATACGAACCGATCTAATCGATTCACATAATTGGTAATATGATAACGTTCAAAATAATTGGTCGACCATAAATATTCCAATTAATCAAATTTCCCTTATAAAATGAAATACCATAAATCATTTTAATCATATTAAATCTAATTTAACATGCGGGAGATTAATTTTCAAGAATACACGGAAAAATCGAGCCGGGGTAAAAACTGGCCTGCCTGACCGAGTCACCCTCGGCAGCCTGGCGTGACGAGCTGGCATGGCGAGTCACGCTCGGAAGTTGCCGCCAAGACACGGCCGTGTCTCCAGACACGGTCGGGTCGCACAGCGATGACATGGCAGATCGCTGGACACGACCGAGTCACACAGGACATGGTCGAGTCTGCCTGGCAGTGACTTGGCCAGACTGCCGGACACGACCGAGTCACCCAGGACACAGTCGAGTCACTCTCGGCCAGATTACCCTTTTTGTCCAAAAAGTCATCCGACGACGATTCGGGGCTAGATTTTCGACCGGATATTCAATATCAATATTTTCCGACTTTCATATCTTCAATATAAATCATATTTCCCAGAAATTTAAGATTTATATTTAGACATAAACTTACGAAAAATATAATTACAACGAACGTAAAACATGTACCACGATTATGACTAAAATGATTCCAAATCATTCACCATCTAATCGAGCATTCCAAATGCTAATATCATATATAGATCGCAAGACCTACACTCCGATACCACTGTTGGGATTCGGTGCCTAAATCGAAGGCCCAGCGGAAGCGGTAAAACGAACATTAATTCGATCCGAATCCCTACGAGGATCGATTGAGCTACGTATATACGAATATCAAAAACGAATTCACAAGAGATATAGAAGCTCACCCTTGTAGTCCGTTGATTAGATGGATTCCTTCTCTTGAGCTATTCCCCAAGCTTTAGTTTGATCTCTACGAATTCAATCCGTTCCAAGCCCTTGAACGATCCAACGCCGAAAGCACCGCGTCTCTACTTGCCACGCGCCGGAAAGACGACCGGAATGACAATACTCGATTAACCTCTAAGGTTACGGCTATAATCAAGGTGATGAAGATATTGATTTTGATGAATATACTCCAAGTATGTTTATCAAAATTCTCTCAATATATTCTCTCAATTTTCTCCAAGAAAAATGAAGAAAAAGTTAGTGAAGAAGATGAAGATGAGTATGAACACCATGAAATGAACTCTAAGTTCTTTTCTCTCTCTCCTTCAACCTCTCTCACATTCATCACCCAAAAAAGGTGTGAATTATGTATGTGATATATTGAAGTCTCCTCAATCACAAGTCTACATATAATTCTTTATACACCTTCCACCAAACAATACAACTCATTCACATGAGAGGTATCCCCACCATGTCAATATCATCCATATAAAATGGAAACAAAAGACAAGGGGAAATTAGGTGGAAAGGAGGAGGGCGGCCATGATGGAAAAACGGACGAGTTCGGTTCGTTTCGGACTCCTGAAAGTCCAAACAGATAAACTCCGATTCCATTTCGATGTATTTATATCGATTAATTAATCCAATTAATTAAATAAATCAAATACAAAATAATATAATTAATTTCTCCAAGAAATAATTATATACATGAATTAAATTAATCACCCAGTAATTTATTTAATTCATTAGGCCGTATATCAATTTATCCAATATATCGATTTAGACATTTAATGTCCCAAATTAGATATCCAATATCTGATATTCATAATGAGAGAATTAACTTGATTTATTCCGTCGTCAATCCTATTGCATGACTCGGTAAGTTTGTCTCAGTCAACAAAGGGAGGAACCAAAGAGTAGTAGCACCACCTAGCGAGCCTCGTGGCCTACACTGTACCCCAACTGAGAACAAATGATTCGGATCATTCAAGAACCATTATGTCGTGAATACCAGTAAACATATAAACCCTTCTTTCAAATGTCCCGATCAAGTTATAGGGTCAAGGTCAGTCAAACCCTATCTGTACTTGACGCTATGCATGCATTAATGCAAATCGAGATCATCGAGCTGTCGTGTATCTAATACAACTAGTTGCAATGCTTTGCCCAAAGACTTATGATCTCATCTGCAAATAACCGCATAGGACATATAACCCGCTCACTAACGGGAGAAAGAATTCTATCTTGGTATTCAGTAGGATCTGCTACTTGCCCGTCAAGATGCACATCGAGGTTGACCCCCGCCTTTCGGTTTACAGGGTCGAACTACTCTAATGAAAATCTTGACGTCACAAGCACATCCCTACTAAATCCTCAAGTCGAAGGTTCACGAATACCTATCACAACCTTTTGATTTCGCCATTGACTGTCCCAGAGTGAAATTCGTGTGACGAATCGAGGGTGAGTCGGTTCGAGTATACTAATCCAATTAGCATACCTATAACGTGTGCTCCCACTAACCATTAGCGTTCGACAGGCACTCTCCATGTCAAAGAACACGTCATACAAGTCTTCACATAAACTTAACGCCCAGTCAAGTTTCATCGACTTGCGAACGATTAAGTATTTGAGCTATAAACCTTTCCAGTGCCGACCCCCTTATCCAATAAGAAGTGGAACGTTTTGCTCTCAAATACACGGACTAATTTTTATATGTATACTTACGAGTTAGGAATGCCAGTAACTACCAGTAAATAATGAAACAACCATTGCCTTATATTAATGATTTACATAATTACAAGTACAATGCCCTCACTCAATCATCCTCTGAGTGGCATTAGAGGGCATACTCCCAACATATACTTGATTTGGAAGAGATATGAAGCTTTTGCGTGTAAAACTAAGGATTTATAGTGATGTACTCTTCTGAGACTAAGAGATTCCGCTAAATCCAAAGTTAAGAATGAAAGGATCTTGGGGACACTTGATGATGCGTATTCATAAATCGGTTTAAGCCAATCTAAGGGACGGTTTCCCTAAGAGACGATAAAGTAATGCCTATATGATTCCCAATGATTAGTCAAAGTCATCATAAGACTTGGCTCACTTAAGTGATGATGCAGTCTTAAGAGAAAAGTACGATACTATGTACTCATGTTTGACTCGATGTACTCATTCGTAATAATCCGGTAAAACCACTGTGATGATGGCCTAGGATGCACTCATGCAATGTCTGTGATTGACAATAAGTTTGAAGCTCGCTCTATCTCGATAAAAAGGACACTTGAAAACTCATACCCGAATCTGCACAGAATGTGTTGGTCTATCACCCATATGACCTACAGGGCAGCTCACTTGATGGAAAATGGTGAAATTGGTGTCATTGGAAAGGTTTGTGTCTACTTTCTAAGGAAACCAACCATTTGATCACATCCATCATGTTGAGTGACATATGACTATTGTTGCAAAGTAGGACAGGATATGTCCGGTAATTTGCTAAGTCAACTTCGATAGAGCTTTGTGATCTGCTCAGGTCGATCTAGGTTACGTACTGTATGTGAATGAAAAGCTATGGGTGTCTAGTTTTCATAAGCTCTTACAGTTTCATTGATACTTATTGAATCGAAAAAGTTATGAATGATTTAGTGCATGGAAGTCAAGACTTTAGAAAACTTGATAAGTCTTTAGCGACTCTGCACTTTGGATGTGTCGCACTCTTTTTGTCCTTAGACCAAGGTTTGTTTTTTCCCATTGGGTTTTCTCTTGGTAAGATTTTTAACGAGGCGACCTATGAGAACATCCATACAATGATGTGTTGTACTTCTGTTCAACTTACACCAAGAGGTATTTTTCCCACTGGGTTTTTCCTTGGTATAGTTGTGAGGGCAACTTGGCATCTGACTCCTATGGTTTGAGGTACTCATCAGCGGGAGTCGTTATGTATACATTAGGGGGAGTATACATGACATGTTATCTTGGTGCGTTGCAATCTTTTCCTCATCAAGCCTTTATTTTTCCCATGGGTTTTGTTTTGGCTTGGAATAGGTTTTTACGAAGGCAACATCTTCTGCACCATTGTTGTATTAGTGCTCGACACAGGGGGAGTGTTCCGGGAATTATTATTCCCGTGATGTGTCTTATCTAATACTATTGTAGATACATAGATGGAAGGTTCTAGATCCTTCTAGAGGTAGTAGGATCCTATTAGATGTCTTACCTTATCTAGGAATCCTATGTATGGAAGGACTCTCATTGTAATGCCTATATAAAGGCCCCTCTATCAGTGCTATGAATGCAATTGATTGACTCGTATTTACAGTCTTCTACTTTCTCCTGAAACAAATAACAATTATATATAAATGAAAGTACAAATATAACTCTTTATTAAATTAAGAACTAAAAGATAATGGAGAATTTATGACACTCCTAACAAAATAAGTTTGTTAATTTCGGTATTTGAAGTTTGTAGTTATAAAGATAAGTGTTATGTTTGGCTGATATACCATATTAAAAATAAGACAATATTATCAAGAGGGGATCTCCTCTCCGCCCAAAGATCTACGCGTCGTCAAATATCGATCACACACACCCGCACGGTGTGTGTGTGTGTGTGTGTGTGTGTGTGTGTGTGTGTGCGTGTCCCATCCGACGAACAGCAGTGCACAGCATGGTGCTGTGCACTGCAGGGGATCCCATCCTTATTATCAATTAGAGGGGTATGAACTTTCCCAAATTTTGCACTTATTTTAACAAACTTTTTTTTTTGTATCATTTAGGGGTATGAATTTATTTCGTCCAACCAAGTTAGGGTATATGTGAAAATCCGTCAGTCAAATCTAACGAATTTGCTGGATTGTCCGCTAAGTGACACGTGTCACCTTCTGATTGCTCCACATAATGATAAAAAATAATAAAAATATAAAAGTCTAAAAATAGAAAAAATAAAAATCCAGAATTTTTAAAAAAATCCAAACTTTATGTTTTAAAAAATAAACTATTTTTAAAAAAATTGGAATATTATTTTCCATAAACAAATAATTACTTTTCATAAAAAACTATTTTATTTTTAAGAAAATCTAAAAAACTAATTAATGAATAATAAAAACACCCTATTTCTAATTTTTTATTTTTATTTCTTATTTTCGAACTTTAAATAAAAAAATCCAACTTTTAATATCAATATTCCATTTTTTAAAAAAAAATTGGATTTTTTTTAAAAATTCCAGATTTTCTATTTTTTGTATTTTTTAGACTTTTATATTTTTATTATTTTTTTATTGTTATGTGGACTATTAGAAGGTGACATGTGCCACTTAACGGACATGCCAGCAAGTCCGTTAGATTTAACTGACGGATTTTTACGGATACCCTAACTTGGTTGGACGAAAACAAGTTCGTATCCCTAAATGATACAAAAAAAAGTTTGTTACCGTAAGTGTAGAATTTGGGAAAGTCCATATCCCTAATTGACAATTTTGCCTTTAAAATAAAAATGGTAGGTTTATATGGATTTATGAATAGGGTGATGATATTTGGCGCGGACCGAGCTGGATCGGAAGTAAAATTAAAAAATTAATAATATGTAAATTACTTTATTATCTTAGTAGAATATAAAAAATCAATAAGATGATAAAAATTAAAGTGAAATCATCTTCTTCTCATGGTAAGTTGCTATAAATTTAAAAGATGATCAAAGTGATCATATTTCATCTATTCATTTGGTAAGTTGCAATAACTTGGAGACTTGTTGAATCAAAACTTTACATCAAGACTCGCGACAGAAAAAAGAAAAAAAAAAAAAAAAAGATTTTGTGCAGCGTTCAAGAAAAACCATAACACACTCCCGCTAGCAAATCAGCACAAACCCAGTGGTGAAGCAGTGATGTAAGAGAAAACCATTTCAAAGTCAGCAAATGGATCCGCACCAGAACACACTCCCGCTAGCAAACCAGTGCAAATCCAGTATAGCAGACCAAACTCCCCAATTAACGACCAGTACGACAACCCAAAAAAAAAAAATCACAATAAAATAAGAGAATGAAAATAGGATAACTCTAATGAAAATAGCATATTCATTTGCATGTGGTGATGAGGTTTGTTCTTGAATCAGTAGAAATCCGAGAAAGATCAAATTTTAATGCATAATCATTAATTGAATTTGTTTCATTCCTAAAATAAAAGATTAATAGTATTTTCATACACAATCATTCAATAGGAGTAAATCGGACAATACAAAACTATCCCTACCGATCAGGCTCGGACCGATCTAGTGGCGGAAGCAGAGCATTTACTCAGGAGGATTCGAAACTATAAAAATTACGGAAGTCGAACAAATATATATATAGCTTCCCCTATTTTATAAGAGAATTTTCATCCGACGGAGGGTCCGTGGACCCCCTTGGACCTCCCCTCCCTCCGCCCCTGGACCGATCCATATAAAATTATTGTTATGAATAAAGATGCGGTTGGGTTCATGGTACACCCCCTGTAGTGCATCTACTGCCGAATGCACTACACGTGGCATGCATGAATGGTGCAGATCGATGCTCCATCTAGTGTATCAATCTGCACCGTCCATACACGCCACGTGTAGTGCATCCAGCAGAGGATACACTACATGAGGCTGTAACATGGACGGTACCATAAATATGCTGTCACGGTTGTTTATTGTGTTCACTTTATTCTTTAATTTATTTTCCTAAATAGCTGGCACCAATTCAGTAAACACTAGATTTGACAACACCTAACCTTGTCAATGTTATGGAGATTAGTTCTGGATTTCCTGTTTTGTCGCCTAAATATAGCTAAGAGAGAGGGGTACCATCGCGCCATGGCTGGCGTTTTCTCTAGCAGCCCAAAAATCTTGACGGCGCACGACACCGGGGTTGGCGCCATAGGTGGTTGCGTCGTGGTGGCCAGCCCACGCAGTGCTGCGTTGTTGTTTATTTTTTTTTATTCTCTTTTTGATAGGTTTGTTTGTGTTCGTGTTTGGATGTTGTGTTTATGTTTGTGTTTGTGTTTATGTGTTTGCTTTTTTTTTTTTTTTCTTTTGTTGTTTGCAGGCGGTAGGAAGAAGAAGCAGGGAAGAAGAAGGCAGCTAGGTTTTGTTGTTTATTATTTTTTTTACTTTTTCATTTTATACTTTTTTGTTTAGAGTATTTACATTTTAAGTCTATTTTACATGTTTTTACATCGTTAGTCCTTAATATCTTCGACAAGCTCGAATCCGGGCAAAGTAACCTACCGACGAGAACAAGAATTAGGCTTTTATTTTTATGTTTATAATTTTTTTTTAATGTAATGTGTGGTTTTTATTGTAATGTGTGTGTTTTTAAATTAATGAGTTTATTTTAGTTAATATTATGTATGATTTATTTTAAGTTAAAAAAAAAAAAAAAAAGGCCGACGGCACCAAAATTTCTGGTGCCAACGGATACGGCCAGAATGTGGTGCCGTCAGATTTCTGGTGCCATAGAGATTTTTGCTGACGTGGCAACACTTTTTGGTCCATGGCACCAAGCCATGGCACCAAGGTTACCATCACTCGATAGTGGGAACTCGGACGGCGGGCTGGGACCTGATGCTTTCAGTAGAGAGGCGGACAATTTAATTTGGATTGTGTTATATTAATACATTTATTTTTGTAGTAATGCAAATGTGAGCCACTTTTTCCAGTGATGTCAGTTGGTAAACCCAATGATATGATTAAAAAACCAAAGCAAACCAAACATACCCAGTATATCCCACTCAGAGCAGGGTCTGGGGAGGGTAAGATGTACGCAGACCATGCCCCTACCTATTACGATAGGGAGGCTGTTTCCGTGAAGACCCTCAGCTTAGTGCACATATTGAGTGAAAAATACAAAGGGAAGCAAATGATACGAAAAAAAAAAACTCATTACCATACCTGAGCCCATGGCTTAATCCACATGGGACTTACCTAAGAGGAATTTGGCTACTTCACTCCTGATGAACGCTGCTCAAACATAAGAGAGGTTGACTCATGCAGCCTCACGTCGAAAATACACCACACGCAAAAAACAATAGGATAAAATATACAATAAATGAAAAAAGTGCAATGCTCTAGGTCAAAGCTAACCGAGACAACCCAACCCTAAGACTCTCAACTACAGCACCACTCCCAACTAAAGAATCCACAACTCTGATCTGGCGCCTCCAAGCGCACCTATCAACAGTCATGGTCTCGGAAAGGTTTAAGGCCTTCAAATCTAATCTCAGCTGCTCCACCCACGTCCTCCTCGGTCTGCCTCTTCTCCTCTCCCCGACAATTACTAAACTCTCGACCCTCCTCACCGGAGCAGATGCCTGCCTCCTGCGGACGTGGCCAAATCATCTCAATCTCCCTTCCCTAACTTTCGCAGAAATGGGCGCCACTTCTAGCGCGTTCCTGAAAACCCCGTTCGAGATTCTATCCACATTGTGCGACCACACGACCAACGTAACATTCTCATTTCAGCTGCTTCCAGCTTGCTCTCAAGCGACTTCTTCATTGCCCAACATTCGGAGCCATACAACATTGCAGGTCGGATTGCCGCTCTATAGAATTTACCCTTCAACTTTAGAGGGACTTTCTTGTCGCACATGACCCCTGTCGCTGCTCTCCACCTTAGCCACCCTGACTTGATACGATGAGTGACATCATCTTCACACTTACCTTCTTTCTGAATGATCGAACCCAAATATTTGAACTTATCCATATGGGGTACGATCTGATCTGCAATCATTACCTCTACATCATCCTCGTTGGCCTCACCACTAAAGTTACACCAGAGATACTCGGTCTTAGACCGGCTCACACGCAAGCCCTGGGATTCTAACTTAGACCTCCATAGCTCCAACTTCGAGTTCACCTCCCTTCTCGACTCCGCCACTAACACAATGTCGTCAGCAAAAAGCATGCACCACGGGACGCCATCTTGTATCCCCCGCGAAATTACGTCAAGGATTAGAGCGAAGAGAAGAGGGCTTAGCGCTGACCCCTGGTGTAGCCCTATCTCAACCGGGAAATATTGGGTGTCACCAACTGGGGTCCTAACACAAGTCCTAGATTGGGAGTACATGTCTTGGATCGCCCTAACGAACGGCAACGACACCCTCCTCTCTACTAGGCTTCTCCAAATAGCATCGCGAGGGATGCTATCATAAGCCTTCTCTAGATCAATAAACACCATATGGAGGTCCTTACGCCGCTCTCTAAACTTTTCCATAAGTCGTCTGACGAGATGAATGGCCTGAGTCGTGGACCTCCCCGGCATGACGCCAAATTGGTTCTCTGAGATCTCAACTTCTCTTCTAACCCTGCATTCCACCACTCTTTCCCAAAGTTTCATAGTATGACTGAGGAGTTTAATACCCCTATAGTTACTACAACACTGGGCATCGCCTTTGTTCTTGAAAAATGGCACGACAATACTACGCCTCCACTCCATCGCCAATGATTTGATTAGCTTTTCTTAAATATTTATATTTCTATTTGAATTAAAAGGTGCTAGTAACAGTTAGAATCAAGATTCTGATGACAAAAGAAGTTTATGTTAGGAATTTAGATAGACCGAAAAATATATTTTTCTATTATAACAATAGAGTATTATTGAGGACTGCAAAGACAGAGTCTATAAGAACGGTGTGTTGGAAATGTATTCGTAAAGTAACTTTCCGGGTGAAATTAAATTACAATAGGAATCGAAATTACACTCTAAAATACAGAAATTACAAAACTCGAAAAACAGAAATTACGAAACTCGAAACTGAATTGAAATTACAGGAAAAATTAGAAAATCGTAAACTAATGCCGAGTCGAGGAAACCTCTATTCGCAAGACGAAATATGCACAGTAGTTCTCCCGGTTCTGACGTATCGCCTCCAAAGATAAAACGACAGCTTCTCGGAGGTAGTAGCACCACAAACCCACGAGCTCCGACGAACTGGAATGAGGAGAGGACGAAACTGACTTATGAAACTAAGTGTGCAGAGTATGCAAAAAGCTTTGTGTATTTCGATTTCCGCATGTCGTGATGCAAATGAGATGCATGCCTATTTATAGGTCATCTCACACCTCCAGGGATTTAACACAACTACTAATGGCTGTCATAATGCATGTATTTATGCTGCATTGATACAGGAGTTTCAAAATTCAAAAAGGGAGGGGTTACAGAATTCAAATCGGCCATTTACTCCTCATCATACCTGTCACGCCTCGGAGGTTACAGAATTCAAATTGGCCAATTGAATAGTCAGGACGCACCTGGACTGTATTCATCTCATTAACCGTTAACAGTTCGAGTGATGTACGTGGATATCCTTATGTGCACATACGACCCACGAACATTGTTGATCTAGTCCAAAAAATTCTTTAAGCAAGCCAAGGCCTAGCCCGAGGCCTAGCCCAAGGCCAAGTCCACGACCAGGCCCAAAGAACAGCCCAAAGACCACCCAAATATCAATTGCCAAGATCCAAAATCCAAGACCAAGACCAAGACCAAGACCAAGTCCAAGGACCAAGGTCCAAGGTCCAAGGTCCAAGGTCCACGGTCCACGGCACGCGGCCGAGGCGAGGCGGGAGGCGGCGGCGCACGCGTTTGTGTGCGTGTGGGCTTTAACGCCATCACATGTGCCATTAATTAATACACGTATAATGAAAACTCCTTATATACTTGAGCAATGATAGCTCATTAATCAATGTGGGAAAGCAATCCCTCATTAATCCACAACAACTAACAAACTTTAATTCAATATTTCTCACTCATCGGGAATCAATTTAGAAAATATGAATATACCACGATCATCTACTAGGAACGTAGATCGATCCTATGATATTTAATTATACAAAATAAAATGAAATTCAATAACGATTCCAACAATCCCCCACATAAGTGAAAATATCCCAAATGCAATGTACAGACACAAGCTCAGTCCTCAAGAGGCGTTAAAGTATAAGGATAGGTAGTTCATGGCTTTGAACCTTCCATAGTTAACATCATCGGGTACACAGACGGATTAGTGGCGTGATGCTTTGAACTATTCCTCCACGGCGTGTACCAAAACAATGGTGCTAACACTTGAACACCTCAACCTCATTCGTTCTCACATTTTGTGTCCTTTGCGGGCCTTGGACACCCCTTTGGATTCATAAGTGTATTTCATGAAGCGGCCCTCACTTCTTACTTATCTAGGTGATTCTTTACCGAGTATCTTGCCATACTCTACCTCCTCGAGGTCTTTAGGAATCATTAAAAGTCATAGACTTAACCTCACCACTATGCAAGCTTTCAACACTCAATTGCTCTATAGGGAATAAACTTAGATGAGTGTTTCACATAAACTCTCATAGCTTAGTTTTCCCACTGAACCAAGTTCTTGGGATCTCCAGTCTTCTTGGTACCACTATGAAAATTCTCAATGTGAGGATTTTAAACCCATTTCCTCTAGCAATTTATTCATTTGATCACGGTTTAACCCTTTGGTTAGCGGATCCGCTAGATTATCCAATGACCTCACATAGTCAATAGAGATAACCCCACTTTTGATCAAATGTCTCACGGTATTATGGCGTCGATGAATATGTCGAGACTTTCTTATACGTGTTACTTCTTGCCCTACCAATAGCAGTTTGGCTATCGTAGTGAATCATTACTGCAGGCACTGGCTTTGACCAACATGGAATATCTTCTAGAATGTTTGTGAGCCACTCGGCTTCTTCACCATCTTTGTCCAAAGCTATGAATTCCAATTCCATGATGGATCGGGCTATACACGTTTGTTTCACGGACTTTCATGAGGCAACTCCACCCCAATGGTAAATACGTAACCACTTGTAGATAATGAACTTTTTTTTATCAGGTATCCAATTCGCATCACAGTACCCTTCAAGTACCGAGGGGTATCTCGAATAGTGTAGTCCAAGGTTTTGAGTATACTTTAAGTACCTCAAAACTCTAACAAGAGCTTTCCAATGCTCTTTGCTTGGATTTTCTCGTGTAATAACTCAATTTGTTCACAGCGCAAGCTAAGTCAGGTCGAGTGCAATTTGTAAGATACATTAAACACCCAATGACCGTGCATATTCTTCTTGTGCAACAGGCTCCCATTGATTTTTGCTCAAGTGAACATTTATCTTTATTGGGGTCTTAGCCGGCAAGCTATCAAAAGCATTAAACTTCTTGAGAACTTTCTCGACATAGTGAGATTATGTCAAGATGATTCCATCAGACTTTCTCAAAATTTTCATTCCAAGAATCATATCGGCTAGCCCCATGTCTTTCATGTCAAGATTTTTTTTAACATGTTCTTAGTGTCGTTAATCACTTGTATATTCCTACCCATGATTAACATGTCATCTATATAAAGACACACAATAATATAGCTGTTATTAGTGTTCTGAATATAAACACATTTATCACGCTCATTTATTTTAAAACCATTTGGTAACATTACATTATCAAATTTCAAGTGCCACTGTAATGGAGCTTGTTTCAATCCATATAGAGACTTAACCAGTTTGCAGACCTTTTTCTCTAGTCCAGGTACTACAAACCCTTCAGATTGTTCCATATAGATCTCTTCATCTAGATCACCATTCAGAAAAGCAGTCTTAACATCCATTTGATGAATCTCAAGATTATGCAAAGCAGCAATCGCGAGAAGCACTCAAATAGATGTAATCCTTATTACAGGTGAATAGGCATCGAAAAAATCATACCCTTCCTTCTGCTTGAAACCTTTGACTACTAAACGAGCTTTATACTTATCAATTGACCCATCTGTCTTGTACTTCCTTTTAATCATCCTAAGGGCTTACAACCTTCAGGTAAATCAACTAAAATCCAAGTTTGGTTTTGTAAAATTGAGTCAATTTCACTCTGAACAGCTTCTTTCCAGAGCAACCCATCTGGTCTAGCATAAGCTACTTTGATCGATGTTGGTTTTTCATCCAACATGAATGCTATGTAGTCAGGTCCAAATGTCTTTGATGTCCTAACCCTACTACCATGTCTTAGTTCTATATCTTCCAGATTAGATCTCGATCGCTTACGTGACTTTGGATCCACATCTGCAGATTTTGAACTTGTCGCTTCATCTTCAACTCTATTGCTAGAATTGTTCTCAACTTTATCATTGTCCTTATACGTATATATGTTTTCAAAGAGTATAGCATTCCTTAACTCAATTGTTGTTCCCACAGTCATATCAGGTACTTGTGACTTGTGGATAACAAACCGATAAGCGCTGCTATTTAGTGCATACCTAATAAAGATACAATCGATCGTTTTAGGACCAATTTTAACTTATTTAGGTAGAGGCACCTCAACCTTCGCCAAACACCCCCACACTTTGAGATATTTGTATGATGGTTTTCTACCTTTCTACAACTCATAAGGAGTAACATCCTTGCCTTTGCATGGAATTTTGTTCAATATGTAGTTGGCTGTCAAGACAGCTTCCCCCTATATGTTTTGGGGCAACCCTGAACTAAGTAATAAGGAATTCATCATATCTTTAAGTGTTCGATTCTTACGTTCAGCAACGCCGTTAGATTGTGGTGCATATGGAGCTGTTGTTTGATGAATTATACCACTCTCATTGCATAATTCCTCAAATGGGCACTGCTACAAAATATACTTTTTACGACGCTCAATTTACATCGGTTTAACGAAAACCGATGTAAAAATTAAAAATACGGTCAATTTACATCGGTTATCAAATAAAACCGATGTAAAAAATAAAATTTTGGTCAATTTACATCGGTTGTTCAAATAACCGATGTAAAATTATTATATATTTACACCGGTTGTCCAAATAACCGATGTAAAAACTAAAATTACTATATTTTACATCGGTTATTTTAACAACCGATGTAAAAAAATCATATATTTACATCGGTTGTCCAAATAACCGATGTAAAAATTAAAATTACTATTTTTTACATCGGTTGTTATAATAACCGATGTAAAATTATTATATTTTTACTGATGTAAAATTATTATACTTTACATCGGTTGTTCAAATAACCGATGTAAAAACTAAAATTACTATTTTTACATCGATTGTTCAAATAACCGATGTAAAATTTATATATTTACATCGGTTGTTCAATCAACCGATGTAAAAACTAAAATTACTATTTTTACATCGGTTGTTCAAATAACCGATGTAAAATTATTATTCTTTTACATCAGTTATACAAACAACCGATGTAAAATTTTAAATATTGTAATTTACATAAATTATTCCAAAATCGATATAAAATAAAGTATTAATTTTACATTGGTTATAGAATAACTGATGTAAAAATTAAAAATACGATAAATTTACACGAGTTATTCCAAAATCGATGTAATTAATACTTTTTACATCGGTTTTGGAATAAAAATAAAAATGGTAAATTTTACATCAGTTTCTCTAAAACGGTCATAAAATCCTTTTTTTGAAAACATGTATTTTTATTTACGATGATTCTTTAAAATATAAAAAAATTAAAAATAAAAAATAAAAATAAAAAATCATTTTTTCGAAATAATACAAAAAAGAATAAAATTGACTAATCCAAAACCGATGTATAAAATAGTAATTTTACGTTGATTTTGAATAACTGATGTAAAAATTAAAACTAGGTTAATTTACATTAGTTATTCCAAAAACGATGTAAAATTAATACTTTTCATCAATTTTAGAATAACCCATGTAAATAATAAAAAGGGAAAAACTTTACATCGATTTTTCTAAAACCGTCATAAAATCCTTTTTTAAAAATATGTATTTTTATTTACCATGATTCTTTAAAATATAAAATAAATGAAAAATAAAAACAATCTAAAAAATCATTTTTTCCAAAATAATACAAAAAGAATAAAATTGATTTTTTTATTTTTATTTAAAAGGTAGAGACTAAAATGTATTTAAATATAATATAAATATAAATTGTTCAAACAAATAACTATAGCCTAGTGGTTGGGACTTGACTCCCCAACCCCAAGGTCGAGGGTTCGAATCATTATGGTGACAAAGTGCAATATATTGTTATTTCAGTGCGGGTTCGGGTCGGGTGCAGTGGGTTTCGGTCGGGCCTCGGAGGATTCGGGTTGGGGTGCCAAACCTTCCATAAAACATAAGACATTTTACATCGCTTCTTTTAAAACCGATGTAAATTTAAGACATTTTACATCGGTTCTTTTCAAAACCGATGTAAATTTAAGACATTTTACATCGGTTCTTATCAAAACCGATGTAAAATGTAAATATTTTTACATCGGTTTTAAAAAGAACCGATGTAAAATGTGAATGTTTTATGACGGTTTTGGAAGAACTGATGTAAAATGTATATTTTTTATGACGGTTTTGGAAGAACCGATGTAAAACGTGAACTTTTACTACGGTTTTAAAACCGTCGTAAAATGTGCCCACTTTCTACGACGGTGGATTTTACGACGGTTCCAAAACCGTCGTAGAAACCCTTCCAGAACCGTCGTTAAAACCCCTTTTTGTAGTAGTGCGGGGCTACATATTCTCCTCCTCTATCGCTTCAAACCATCTTAATAAAACAACCTATTTGGGTCTCGGCTTCATTCTTGAAGTTCTTAAAGGCTTCAATACTTATCTTTACTTCTCAAAAGATAGAGATAGCAATATCTTGTGCAGTCATCGATGAAAGTGATAAAGTACTTACCACCTCTAGTTTACACAAACTTTAAATCACACACATATGTGTGAATTAATTCAAGGGGTTTAGTGTTCCGTTTTACCGAATGAAACGGTAGCTTCGTCATTTTTGCCTAAACACAAATCTCACATCTGTTTTGAGTATTGACTTAATTTAATTTTAGTAAATCTAAGTTTACTAATCTTTTTATAGCATTTAGATTCACATGACATAATCTACAATGCCATAAATCTGAACACTCGGTCAAATAAGAGGAAGAAGTAGCATTTTCATTAGCATTAATAGGCTTGATTACATTGCGCATATCCAAAGCATTAAGTTTAAAGAGTCTCTCTGAGAGGTAACCCTTACCAAGAAACCTATCAAACTTCTTTATGATAACCCTATCTGACTCAAACACTAGTTTAAACCCCTTACTAACTAGTATAGAGCCCGAGATCAAGTTCTTCCGAATGTCAGGAACATGAAGCACATTATTCAAGGTGAGTGTTTGTCCGGACGTTAGTTTGAGGGCCACTTCTCCAACTCCGACAATCTCACATGAAGATGGATTCCCTATGTTGAACTTCCTCCCCTCAACAGCTTGATAGGTCTTAAAGTGGCTCCTATCGGCACAAACGTGGGCGGTCACACCGGTGTCTACGTACCAACCATCTTGGCAATGTGGTTGACCTCCTCGGTGACCACTACAGCAAGATCGTCCTCTTTCCACACACTGTCAATCTCGGCGATGTTGGCGACATGTTTCTTTTTCTTGTTACCTTCGGCTTTCGGCAGACCTTCGCCGCATGCCCATGTTTGCCATAGTTGAATCAGTCACCATCAAACTTCTTGGTTGATTGCTTCCCTTTGTCTTTATTTTTGGCACTTGGGTGAGCTCGTTTGATGGAGGGACCACCTTGCTCGAACAGATTGGCCTTATCATTGATCAGACCTTTTGGCTTATAATCATTCTTGCGCACATCCGACTCGATGCGCAATTTCACAATCAAGTCTTCAAGATTCATCTCCTTTCAATTGTGTTTGAGGTAGCTCTTGAAGTCTTTCCAACTGGGGGGCAACTTCTCGATCACAGTTGCAACAGTGAAAGCGTCCGACAGGACCATCCCCTCGGCATTGACATCATGTATAATAAATTGGAACTCTTGCACTTGTTCCATGATTGGCCTTGAATCAACCATTTTGTAGTCCAAATACTTGGCGACTACAAACTTCTTCGTACCTCCATCATCACTTTGGTACTTTTTTTCAAGTGCGTCCCATATCGCTTTTGATGTGTTTACCACATAGTACACATTGTACAAACTATCATCTCAGGAATTTAGAATATAGTTTTTACAAGGATAATCTCCATTGTGCCAGTTGTCATAGGCGGCTCGGACAGTGAAACTTATCTCTTATGCACTCGGCGCTGGTGGCTCATCTTCCTTAAGGAAATTTGCAAAGCCCAATGTTGTAAAATAGAACAACATCTTTTGTTGCCACCTTTTGAAGTCGGCTCCACCAAACTTTGGCGGATTCTCGGCGATAAGCATCATCCTTGGCCCCGAGGTTGTTCTGAAAAATGAACCACTTGTCTTGAACCCGTAGGATCTAACAGTAGATCCTAACATGGATCCTACGGTACCACTGAAAGTGGAACCAACGGTGCCACTCGAGGTGGATCCACCAGTTTTCAGAAAGGGGTTCGAAAACACCCATGGAATTGTCGCTGAGGTGGTTGAGCTCATCAGATTGGCCATAGGCGCAGCAAAAGTGTTCACCATGGTTGATGCAGTGGCAGAGGTAAAGGCAGCGGTGGTGCTTGAGCCGGTGGTTGCAGCAGTCAACATCTCCAGTTGTAGGATTCGTAATTAGTAAAAACAACAAGTTTATTTCATCTTGCGCTTGTTGGAAATTTATTCGTAAAATAACTTGCCGGGCAAAATTAAATTACAACTGGAAACAAAATTACAGCTCTAAAATATAGAAATTACAAGACTCGAAAAAACAGAAATTACAAAACTCGAAACTGAATTGAAATTACACGAAAAATTAGAAAACCGTAAACTAATGGCGAGTCGAGGAAACCTCTATTCGCAAGACGAAATACGCTTCAGTAGTGCTCTCGATTCTGATGTATCGCCTCCAAAGATATAACGGCAGCATCTCGGAGGTAGTAGCACCACAAACCCACGAGCTCCGACGAACTGGAATGAGGAGAGGATGAAGCTGACTTATGAAACTAAATGTGCAGAGTATGCAGAAAGCTTTGTGCATTTCGATTTTCGCATGTCCTGATGCAAATGAGATGCATGCCTATATAGGCCATCTCACACCTGTAGGGTTTTAACACAACCACTAATGGATGTCATAATGAAGGTATTTATGCTGCACTGATACAGGAGTTTCAAAATTCAAAAAGGCAGGGGTTACAGAATTCAAATCGGCCATTTACTCCTCCTCATCACACCTGGGAGGTTACAAAATTCAAATCAGCCATTTGAACAGTCAGGACGCACCTGGACAATATTCATCTCCTTAACCGTTTGAGTGATGTACCTGGACATCCTTATGTGCACATACGAGCCCAACAACACCTAGTCTAAGGCCCAGCCCACGACCAGGCCCAAAGAACACCTCAAAGACCAATTGCCAAGATCCAAGATCCAAAATCAAGATCAAGACCAAGACCAAGGCACGCGGCAGGCCGCTCGCAGCTGAGGCCGAGGCCGAGGCGAGGCGAGCGGATCGCGGCGGCACGTGCGTATGCGCGCGTGTGGGCTTTAAGCCCAATTATCAAAACGCGGTACATGCTTATTTATCCCAACACAAACATAGTGCGAATGACAGTTATAATTAATTCGATTCTAATATATCTCAACATTATAATCATCATACTAAATGCAAATATGATACAACGATACCCAAATCATCCGACTAATACAACAGTAAAGAAGAAAAATTACAGTCGGATATTACATACTCCCCCCTTTAAAAGGAGTTTCATCCACGAAACTAAGGGGTAAACAACTCGGGATATCTCTCATGCATGCTTTACTCATTTTCCCAAGTAGCCTCCTCGATTCCATGTCTCGACCACTGAATCTTCAATAAGGGAATCGTATTGTTCCTCAACCGTTTGATCCTCCTCTCGAATATTTTCACGGGACGCTCCTCGTACGAATGATCATCGGCTATCTCAATCTCTTCCAATTGGAGTATATGGCTCGGATCAGCAACATACTTCCACAACTCGGAAACATGAAACACGTTGTAAATCCCACTTAAAGTCGGTGGCGATGGCAGACGATAGGCCAGATCGCCTACACGTTCCAAAATCTCGAACGGTCTAATATACCTCGGACTCAGCTTGCCTCTCTTCCAAAAACGAAAAGCAGCTCGAGTAGGAGACACCTTCACTAGCACATGGTCACCAAGCTCGAACTCAAGCGGTTGTCGACGGTTGTCTGCGTAAGATTTCTGCCAGCTTTGAGCTGTTAACAAACGTCTCCTAATCAGAGCGATCTTCTCACGAGCTGCTAACAACATATCGGGTTCCATACCCAGAGATTCAGATAAGTCGTCGCAATATAAAGGGGACCTACATCGACGGCTATATAATGCCTCATAAGGTGCCATCTTAATCGAAGCATGCCAACTATTATTGTATGTGAACTCCACCAAAAGTAGTTGGGCTTCCCAATCGTCCTTTCAATCGAGAGCACACACCCTCAATATATCTTCCAGAGTTTGGATAGTTCTCTCAGACTGGCCATCGGTTCGAGGATGAAATGACGTACTGAAATTCAACTGCGTACCCATCGCACGATGAACTACCTTCCAGAAATGTGACACGAACCACCCGTCATGATCCGATACAATACTCTTGAGGGTACCATGTAACCTCACAATCTCTTTAATGAACAGCTGAGCCAACCTCTCGGGACCCCACATGTCTTTAATCTCCAAGAAGTGGGCTGATTTGGTCAGACGATCCACAATCACCCAAATCGTATTCATACCTCGTTGGCTCGTCGGAAATTAGTGATAAAGTCCATCGATATGTCCTCCCATTTCCATTTGGGGATCGAGAGTGGTTTCAGCATACATGCTAGTCGCTGATGCTCAATCTTAACCTGCAGACAGGTCAAACATCTCGAAACGAATTCTGCAACTTCTCGTTTCATATTACCCCACCAATAATATTGCTTTAAATCTTTATACATCTTGCTAGACCCCGGGTGAATGGAGTATGGCGTAGCATGAGCCTCTCTCAGAATAGAGTCTTTCAACTCTTCATCTGACGGTACACAAACTCAATTCTTGAAACATATTAGTCCATCTTTGTGGATCACAAATCCAGGGGCTTTCCCTTGAGTTACTTCATTCTGAACCCGAGATAAGAACGAGTCCGTAACCTGCTTCGATCTGATTATATCGTCAAGGGACGACGAAATCTCAAGTGTGCAAAGTTGTCCCTGAACACGCTGTAACCAGACCTCAATCTCCGACCTCGTAAGTTTTAACTGTAATTCTATCTGAGCTGTCAAGCGGGCAAGCATTTGTTCCTGTAGTGTCTTGCGACTCAGGGCATCTGCATACATTTGCCTTCCCCGGATGGTATATGATCTCAATGTCATAATATTTAATAATCTCTAGCCACATCATCTATCTCATATTCAACTCCTTCTGAGCAAAAATATATTTCAGACTCTTGTGATCAATAAAAATCTGACAGGTGACTCCATACAAGTAGTGGCGCCAAATTTTCAAAGCAAACACCACGGATGCTAGCTCCAAATCATGGGTCGGGTAATTGACTTCATAGGTCACAATTGTCTCGATACATAGGCAATCAATTTTTCATTCTGCATCAATACACATCCAAGGCCCTATTTGGACGCATCACTATACACCACGAATCCTTCGGTCCCTTGTGGTAAGACCAAAACTGGTGCGAAATCAATCGACTTTTGAGTTCGCCAAAGATTTGTTGACATGCCTCTGACCACGTATACTTCTTATCTTTCCTCAACAGATTATTCAGCGGTTGAGCAATCTTGGAAAAGCCTTCACAAACCGTCTTTAATAGCCTGCTAGACCAAGGAAACTGCGAACTTCCTTCACATTCTTCGGAGATAGCCAATCTCGGATAGCCTCTGTCTTATGTGGGTCCACCCTGACTCCATCAACCGATATCACATGCCCAAGAAAGGTAACCTTAGACATCCAGAACTCGCATTTGGAAATTTCCCATAGAGTTGTTCTCGCCTCAGCGCACTGAGAACCTGACAGAGATGATACTCGTGCTCTCCATGGTCACGGGAGTAAATCAAAATATCGTCAATGAAAACAACCACAAAACGATCCAAATAATCAAGGAAAACTCGATTCATCAATTCCATGAATACCGTCGGTGCGTTAACTCATAATGCCCATAATGAGTACGAAAAGTTGTCTTTGAAATATCAGATTCTCGAATCCTCAACTGATGATAGTAGGTTCTTAAGTCGATCTTTGAAAATACATCGGCGCCTTAGAGTTGATCCAAAAAATCATCAATACGAGGCAACGGATATTTGTTCTTGACTGTTACCATGTTCAATCTCATGGTAATCAATACATAAATGCAGGGATCCGTCCTTCTTCCTTACAAATAACACTGGTGCTCCCCAAGGGGGCGCACTAGGTCGAACATAACCCTTCTTGGTCAAATTATTGAGCTGATTCTTCAACTCCTGCATCTCAGTTGGAGCCATGCGATATGGTGCTTTCGAAAGCGGCGACGGACCTGGCTCTAACTCTATGGTAAACTCTACCTCACGATGTGGAGGTAAGCCCGACAACTCATCTGGAAAAACATCTGGGTAGTCTCGGACCACTGGAATATCGGCCAATTCAGTTGGTCGATCCACTGCATTGGTCATGTAGCACCAATAACCAACACATCCCTGATTAAGCAGTTTCACTGCTTTCATAGCGATGATCCTCCGTGAATGGATGGGATTATCACCCTGAAAAATGCACTCAAAACCATCATCAGAAGTGACGGTCACCATCCGCTTACGGATGCTAGGTATGTAATCATGGCGATCCATCCAATCGAAACCCAAGATCAGATCATCTTTAGGTAAATCGACCATAATCAAGTCTGACAGCCACTCACGGTCGTTCATACGAATCGGACAGTTCTGAACTTCATGATTTCCAATAATTCTTATACCATCGGGTAGACCAATCACATAAAGCTCACAATCGATAACATGATCTATTTTCAAGCGACTCATACAAGAAGCATATATAAAGGAGTGTGAAGCACCAGTATCAAAAAGAGTACATACAGGCTGGGAGTGGATCTCGAGTGTACCTGCGATCATGCTGGGTTCGGGATATTCAGCTTCACTAGCTTGACTTTCATGGCCCATTCCTCTGTTTGCCCCTGTAGTCTGATGGAAGGCAGACGGAGGTGCCCGGTCCTGAACTGAAGACTGAAATGGAGCATGAGAGGCTACTGGAGTACGTCCCAGTCCACCTCTGCAAAAACGAGCATGATGCCCAGTAATCCCACAAGTATGGCATGCAACAGCCGGCTTAAGACATTTGGAGCTGACGTGCCCCTGATCTCCATAGTTAAAACACACAATAGACAAGCTGGCCGCCCGAGAATGTGAGCTTGCCGGTTTTGACGCCACAGGTGACCGCTCAGAAAAAGACGGTACGGATTGCGGCTTCTTGAACATTCCCCGGTTGCTGTCAGCCTGGGTTTGATTCCTTGATCTATTATTAGAGGACTGCGACTAATTCTTGGAGATCTCCTTCACAGTAAGTTGGTATTCAAGAGCTCTCTCAGTGAACTCTAGTAGAGTCGTGCAGTGGTGATTAAGTAACTGCATCCTCATCCGGGTTTTAATCCTCTTAAGAAAATACTTGATTTTATCATCGTCCGTTTGAACAATCGACGAGGCGAACGGAAGAAGTGCCTGGAATTTCTCGACAATTGATAACACATCATCATCTTCAGATGAGTCGGGTTCAGCAACTCTGATAGCTTGGCCTCACGTAGTGGAACTGGATAATAACGATCCAGCATGAGGTTCTTGAATTCCTCCCAAGTGTACACGCCATCAGCTGGTCTCACCGAAAGCCACCATGTATGGGCGCTCTTACTAAGGTGGTAAGCCGCCATGAAGACTCGATTCTCTTCTGGACATTCAACCATCTCGAACAACTTCTCGAAGTGCTCGATATGGTGCACAATATCAGCAGGCTCATAGGAGCCTTCAAAAATCGGAGGTCGTTGATAAGAGATGTCGCTAATAATCCAACTCACGGTTTCGCCGTGCACAGGAGGCGGTGGATGAGGTCCCTGCTGCTGGCCAGTAGTAGCAGCTCTCTGCATAGCTTCCATAATTTGACCCATCTGGGTTATCTGGGTCATCATACCCTGAATAATAACATAGGGGTCCACGTGCGTACCCTCGTGCCGTTCGGTGTGGTGTGACTGGTTTCAGTAGGCGAATCACTACCTACTGAGCTTTGCTCCACATTCGAACGTGTATGGGCTCATGGCCTCGGGATTCGGACCCTTCCGTGGCCTCGACCCCCTCTACCACAGCCTCTCAAATTCCTATCCGTACTGAAAGAATCAAACAATAATCATAAGTACAGTTCAAGACCGCCTTTACGGCCAATCACAAGTTCACACTAAGTTAATATCAACAAGGAAACTGCATATTCAAAGAAATAGTTCATCATGAATTATCGGCACCACGAGTGGCACACAAAATATCATATCAAGACCAAATGGAAACAAATTCAATCACATAATTAATCCAAAATTTTCCTCGAAGTATCAATAAGATAAATTCCGCCATAAATCACTCGGAATATCAAGATAAACAAAAAGATCAATTCTGTCATTAACATCTTGCCACTAATTAAATCATGGCACATAAGTAACATACCATATTTGGCTCGTAGAGTCAGGCGCTTGCACAAGTCACCCATGATGAAGGTTTCTTGATACTAGTTCAATCCACAAAGACTCTTAAAGATAAATGACTCTCAGATACCATCTTCTGTAACATCCCAGATATGACGGCTATTACAGTGTCGTGGACCCCACACTGGGAACCACCAGGCGATACCAAAACGCAAATTAAACATATCATTATTGTGATACTGAACCACAAGATAATAATTATTACTCCGATTAGAAGTTTATATGATAGACGACTACTATCGTTACAATACACAGGACCCAATACCAGTATAAACCATGTGAAGATGGAATGTACTTAAAATAGTAATACAACCGACAAGAGTTTATATAACATGGAAAAGTAATATTACAATATTTCAATGTAACCGAACAACAAACGACTTGGGGCCCTCGAACTACTATCCTTCAAACCCTTCGCCATAGGGCTGTCAAACGGTAATACGGAGTCGGATATGGCCATATATATCCGGATCTAGCATTTAGTAAAGGTAACCGAATCTGTATCCGGATTCAGAAATATCCAGACCGGATACGGATAAATATCCGGCGGATGCTATCCGGATACGGATATTATCCGTATCTGCCACTTTTTTTTAATCTTCAAATATTTAATGCAGTAGGAGGGACTTGAACCCTGGTGGAGCTCCTTCTCCTTACCAAATTCCTAATGCCAATACCACTTGGGCTAGCTGACCTGATTGTTATGTTAGAAAGGGAAATAACTAATAAATAAAGATAAAACTTATACTGCATGCTTATATTTTAATATTGAGAAATAAAGAATGAACACATGTGACAAAGTATTATGGGAGTAGCATGCTTATATTTTGTAATTATATATTAAAATTATATTAAAAATATATATTATATATAGTTAATTTTGGATACGGATATTTTCGGATATGGATGCACCTATATCCATCCGTATCCGGAATCTTCGGATACGGATAATATTCGAATCTGCTTTGTTTCGGATACAGATAATATCTGCTTTTTCCGGATACGAATACAGATATTTCGGACGGATATCGAATTTTTCGGATTTTTTTGACAGTCCTACTTCGCCGTCACCGTGCTCTTCCCGTGCCTTGTCTTTGCCTCGACCTACAATACAACACAAGTATTTCGCCCAAAACCACAGGGTCAGATATACATGATAATAATTCTCAAGAAGTTATACAATTCACATACACTGGATCTCAAGGAAAGAACTCGACTGTTGAACATACCCCTTGGGCGTATGAACAACCAATCACAAACCGTCAATCGTAACCAATCAAACATGGAATATGAATGAACAATCAGTATAGTGCAAGATAGACATATAGTACGCCAAATCCGAAAATGTGACCGTGCACATGTCCACCCCGTATACAAAATCCAGAATATACGTGGGACAATGAACCTAATTAGACTCACGAACTACGTCTCCTGTGCACAGTCCAATGCGGAAACATCCATGAATGGCCATATGTGTCCGGCTAAAAATCCTATACATAACCAATCGGCACGCAGATATGATTCAAGATATGTCACGCTACAACATGACAATGAAACTCCATGAATCACACAATCAACCAAAAATCAGGAAACTCACCAAAATGACAACAATGATCAACGAGGTCAACGATACGAAGGTAGTGAACTTGGGAATACAATCCCACAACGAAACGGTAAGCACGATCAAGAACAATACCACATTATGAATCGTAGATTCATAAAACATTACATATACACAAAATGTATAACGTACATAAGAATTCAATCATCATTATAACCAAGCAAGATAACTTGCCTCAATTCCGTAGACGAAATAGTCCTTCTTCGAACGAACGAATGAACGGACGGTTTCCTCGACTAATAATACTCACTCGAACAAGCAACCTTGAATGAAACGTAACTCATTCGACAACACATTCATATAATATTGATATCAATTCATAGGAAACAACACCCGTAATTTTACCCGAATAGTTCATCCTATCCCAATGAACATTCTATCGTCTTATTAATGAACTTCAATACAACCAATTCATCTTTAAAAACCGGATTACCAAGTTCTTAAGGTTCTTCAACATTTATATCATCTATTACACAAGGATTATCGCAAATGAATTCAATTACTCATTCTATTATGACATTATCATCAATAATCATCATAATCTCCCTAAGAACACTATCAACCTATGAACACGATGTTTTATACAATCCTATGTCATCAAAACATCCGGTTTAACTTGAATATATCAAAGCTATAATTATTTTCTTCATAACTCATTATTACCTCTCAATGAATTTGCTAAGCCATTCCAAAAACATAGTTATATCATCTAAAATCTATGAGTCTTAAGAACATCATCCTTTTCCTCATCATGGTATCTTAAAAATCAATAACAACCATGTCATCCATAAACATTTCACTAATTCAAGAGGTATTAAGTAATATCATCATCATGTTCTTCACTAATTGTTCATAGTCTTAATAATCAACATATTAAACTTGATTAATTGAATATCATATGTAAGTAATCATCATCATTACAAAATCAACACAAAATTAGGTAACTAACCTCTTGGAAATGAAGAACAAACACCCAAGACTTCAAGAACAAACTCCAACTTCCAAACACTAAGCTCCAATCTAAGATACGAAGCTCCAAGACAAGATGGAAGGGGATAATATCGACTTAGGAAGGCAGGGGAATGATTTTCTGGGGAGAAAACTATAACACCTCCAACCCGTTCAGGAATATTACAGCGCCGCAGATCCTTTTTTTAAAGGATCTACTAGGCTAGATACCAAAACAAGACATCACATCTCATGTCAGCATGGCTATATACTGAGTAGAACGATTTGGTCTTTCATCGATAACATACAACTTAAACTTTATGTACATCTTCTATTACAAAATTCATACCTGCACAGGGGTCAAAATACAACAACACTCCCATACGATGGGAGAACATTACAGCGGAAAGAATAATACCATTCGACCAACAAATCTCAATACTGGCGCTCATGTAATTAGTATCATTTGCCTTCCATCATCCTTCGTGCCTATCCCGTTTCATGCTCCTCAGGAACTTCCACGTACCTGAATACAATACAGACATCCACCCCCCGATTACTCGGGGGTTAGCAAAATTCCACTATTTTGCTAGTGCAAGTATAAAGTGCAAATATGAGCCATACATAACATATTCCAAGAGTAGAATAATGTGGACTAAACAATGGTAAATAACTGAGGGTCACATGTAATCGATGGTGAATAAATATAATCGTACAATTCAAGATCAGTATTCCGTAAATAACTAAATCTCATATCATTTCATGTCAATTTCATGCGTGATTAACCAGAATATTCGTGGAACCGCACCAATGCAATAGAACCCTCTGAGGACTCGTCAGTCCATCCCAGAATGAACATATATATAATCACAACCCAAATATTCGTGGAACCGCACCAAAGGCAACGGAACCCTCTGAGGACTCGTCAGTCCGTCCCAGAGTGAATATATATAATCAATTGAAATTCAAGACTAGTATTCTGGAACAACAAATTCTCATTGTACGTCACATTCCATTATATACGTGATTAACCATGGAACCGCACCATAGGCAACGGAACCGTCTGAGGCCCCGTCGGACCCTCCCAAAGTGGTTAGCCCAAAATATATTCGTGGAACCGCACCAAAGGCAACAGAACCCTCTGAGGACTCTTCAGTCCATCCTAGGGGTGTATTTCGAACTGAATGAACCGAACAATGACTTTAATGAACGTTCGTTCGTGCGATACATAGTATGTTCGGTTCGTGTTTATAATATCCCGACTTTTTGAAATTATATTTATCGATGATTGGAATATTGATGTGAAGAATGTATTTTCGCAATTTTGAGTGAATGAAGTTTAAGATGTTGGACGGTATTTTCTAATCTCGTCGAATAATTATTGGTAAGAATGTGGTGGTGGCTAACGTTGTATTCTTCGATTAAATTATTCAACGAATGTTAGAAAAATCACCACTGATTATTGAAAACTTCAAAAATTGTGAAACTTAACAGTTTAAAGAGCATCAAGTTAGCTTTCTAATGGTCCAAACTTTGATTCAATCCTAGGTTGGACGAGAAAGTTATGGTCGAAGTAGTGGAAACTATTTGCAGAAATTTAGTTCCGTCAACGAACATTCACCCGTGCAGTAATGTTAAAGACATAATTCATAATAATCCAACTGTCGGATTAATATGAAATTTTGGCATCCAGTTCTAAACACCGTAAAGTCTATTTTGGATGGTGGAGATTGGATATGGATGGACAATGTCACCGTAATAATTAAAAGAACGAGAGGTTCCTGTTTTTCGGATTCATATTGAGAATTCTCGGTAGTTTGTAGATTTCCGAAGATTTAACCATTGGATTGCGCTGAATTTTGGATATGTTATTTAACAAATAGTTTGATATAATATGAATGATGGAGATTATATTTGTATTTTGTTAGTAAGAGTTATGGCTCTCGGATAGTAGTTGTGTTTTGAAGGATCTGTTTTGTCCCACATCGGTTGAGAATAAAGATGAGAACCCTTGCTTATGCTATAAGAATGTATTTACATCTCACATCAGTTGGGAACAAAGGGGAAAAGTCTTCTTATTCTATATAAGGAGTCTTGGTGTCTTTCTTACAAGTACACCCAAGTAATACACTTTAGTCTTATTTGATTCAAATTAATTTCCTTTCTTATATTCTCTTTAAAGAGAGTGGTGAGAAGGGTGAAAATTATGTAGACTTATAATAGTGTAGGGGTGTCGAGTTAAAAGAAAGAAATTCTCTATGATTGTAGAAATTTATCATATAGTGAAGTCTCTTTTGAGTGGATCGTGGTTTTCTTCCGTATTTGGAGTTCCATTTTCGGTGAAGCAGCCGTGATTGAATAGCTCGATGAAAGGCAAGACGTGGTCCGATTTTACTGAATTTTGAATAGCTTGTTGCCGACTCATGGTAATTTATTTTGACTGATTGGATCGCGATTTGGAGTTCTAGACCGTGAGTTATTGCTGCTGCACGTTACTAGGCAGATTCGGCTTCGTCGTATCGACATTGAGGCAAGTTATTACTTGTTCAGTTATAGTGTTTCGATAAGTAATTTCATTTACATTTCATAAGTATTTTGTGCTATATTGCATAATGATGAATGAATAAGTGAAGTTCTATGAGGATTATAGTATATAGTTGGTGTTGGTGAGATTTTGGATACACTTGGTCGATGGTATACACTTGGAAGGCATGTGTATTGAGGTATGTTTTTGTGATTTAGTGTTGTTTGTGGTATTTGGTTTATGTTTTTGGTTTGGATATAGATTTATAAAGCTAATAGTTATGAAATTGTGATGATATGGAGTGGTAGGTGTTGATTGAGGAGGCTAAATCTAGCAAGTACTTTGATTATATGTTTTATAGTTCCTTGTATTTGGAAGTCTTGCATTCTTTTGAGTGAGAGTGTATATGTTCACTCCGGGAGGGTCCGACGGGGCCTCGGAGGGATCCACGCATGGTTGGGTCCGCGAACATTGGGGCTAACCACTCCGGGAGGGTCCGACGGGGCCTTGGAGGGATTCGCATATGGTCGGGTCATCATGAATATTTTTGTAACTTGGTGATATGTCCGGAATATCACAATGCATGACTTTTTATAATGTTTGGAATATAATACATATTTTCAAAGGTACTTGGATAGAATGACATTTGAAATAATAAGGTATTTTGGACTACTTTATTGATGGCTTGAGTATGGACTTCGGATTGAGGTACGTTTCAACAGTAATTGTACATGGATATCATGTATGAGGAAGTATCAGTATTTGAGTATTGTACCGTAGTGATGTGATATTGAGATAGTATTCGATATATTAGCGAGAATCGAATTACCGTTGGATTACTAAGAGGTGGTAAGATTATATTTTTGGGGTTATTATTTTCATGATGCATAACATATGAATATTTATATTTATGTAATTGCGGTTATTGTTGGGCATTATGGCTGACCCAGTCGTGGGACCTATTTTTTTCAGGCATTGGTGATCTCATTAGCAACAGTCGTGAAGAGACGAGGATCCCGGATGATGCTAGCTATGACATTTATTTTGAGAATCATGTACATTGACTGTTAATTATATTCCGCTGCAAATATATTTTTAAGTATATCTATATCTGATGCGTGTACACTTTAAAAATTGCCTTTTGGTATTTTGCAAACTTGGGTTTATTTCGTTAAACCGATTCTATAAACTATTTTGTTCGTATATGTATGCGGTGGTTTAATGAACATTTTGAAACTGTCGGGTTTTGGCATTTTGGCCTTGAAATTTTAAATGGGATTTTTATGACGGTATTTGAAAAATAGATTTTTGGAGACTATTTGAGGATTTGCAATATAATACCGTCTTTAGCCTATTGGCGTATTTGAAACGATTGTGAAAATAATTTTCAGCCTTGTGGGCTCCGGCGCGGGGCCCACGACGCTGTAATACTCCCGATTGGTTTTGGGGGTATTACATTGTTCGTGTTCGACGAACATAACAATCACTTGCGCGTGTTCGGTTCGTTAAAATTTCAGAATTTTCGCGTTCGTTCATTAGTATTCGTTTGTTCGGTTCGATTGTGTTCGAATAGTTCGGTTCGTTTGTTCGTTTGTTCATTTGTATTCGAAAATACAAGGAAAAGTCAAGATTCATACAAAACAAACAATAATAATATCAAAAAAAAATCTTGTACAATGTTTCAAAACCATTCCGCGAAGTCCAGTTAACTTCATGACACATAGTTTTTAAACAAAAACAAAAACATAAACAAAGAGTTTTTGACTTCATGACAGAGACTTTCACGACATCCAATCTTCTCCAACTCCATCAATTCCCTAAACAAAAACAAAAACAGAAACTATTTAAAGAAAACACTAATATCAACTTCATGACAGAGTTTTTAAAGAAAAATTAATCCAGTTAACTAAGTCCACATTCTTGGATGTTTATTTCATTCACATTCACTCAAAGGAACAAAAAAAACTAATAACATACTTTTACTCACTGTTGGATGCTTAAAAATCTAAATCGTTCATAGACTCGTTCAAGGATTGGGGAGTACAACCTTCAATGGATTATGTGATTTCTGTGCATAGAGAACGATAAACAAACATATAAGAAAACTACATTATTAAAAGTTTACAATAATATTCAATAATACCATTAATAGAAACTTTAAACTTATACCTTATCCTTTTCTTTATACCATGAAGCTTATGGCACCAATCTCTGGTGCACATCAACATTTCAACAGTCTTTGGCGCCAAAGAAGCACGATAAGTGTCAATAACTCTAGTTCCGGCACTAAAAGTTGCTTCTGAAGCCACGATGCTGATTGGAATGGCTAAAATATCCTCAGTCATTCGTGAAAGAATTTTGTATTTGGTAGATTCTTTCCACCATTTCAGTGCATCCAAATTCACAATATCAACGCCAGTTGCATTCTCTTGGGTGAGTCGGCCATCTTCAAAGTAAGTGTCCAGCCCACTCTTCTGTGGTTGAACACTATCCACATGAGAAATATTACTGAGAAATCGACTCAAACCTGTAAATGAGGTGATAAGTATAGATGACAATTATTAGATATATAGGAGCAAAAAAAAAAGACAATTATTAGATATATGTTTATTGAGCAGCAGACTCATAATTATACATATAAGTCTGAAAAGAATGGCACAGACTGGTATATATATCATTATTACTGCTTTCTAGTCACATTCGGCTATGTGTCGGCCTAGGTTAGTAGTGCACCCACCTTTGTAATATGGGATTTTCTGAGAGCAATGGAAACACCGCACCACCCTACTTTTCACCCCATTTTTCTCAACCATAATCTCCTCAAAATGCTTCCATACTCGTGATTTCTTTCGTATTTTTTTGGTCTATGCGCATCAAGACCATCTCCAGCTACTATATTCGAAGCACCATTCTCTACAATGTCACCATTCACATCAGCAGAGTTTCTGAATTCTGCATTTTGATCATCCCCTACAATGTCATCCATCCCCAATGTTTGATTTCCCATATATGCAAATAATTCATCACCAGAATCAACACTACCAATGGTTTCCAACCCATGTATGTTTTCACCTTCCTGTGCTACTGAACTAACTTCTCGAGCAGACATCTACAAACCTTGATTAAATAACAGAAAATATATAATTAACAAACTAATATAATACCAGGACAAAACCAATAATATAATTAACAACAAGATAGTATACTCTTAATTAACAAACTGAAATCAGCAAGACTGCAAAAAATATAAAAATAATATGAATGAACATCGACATATTCCCAGATCTCATATCATACTATAAAATCAAATAAGAACAGGAACAAAGAAAATCACGAAACACAGGGGAAGATAAACAAACAAATATTTATAATGGATAAAAATAGAAAATAAATACCTGATGTGTGCGTCAGAAAATCCACTTCTTGGCAGAGAAACCGACCCGGGGGACTGTCGATCTAAAGTTCGTAGCGGCTATATGATATACTCTGAGAGAGCTTTCCCAGCAGATTTAACTTCGGTGGTCTTAATCAAGAAACAGACCGAAACTCAAAGAGTGAAACAGACCGGAACATATACTCTCATTTAACTTCGGTGGTCTTAATTAAACAAGTCGGGAAAGCTGTAAGAGTGGTAGACCTAAAGAGATGGTGGTGGTGGAGGGCCGAAGGCATTATGAGAGATGAGGGCTGTGAGAGGTGAGGGTCGGAGGTGTTGTGAGAGGTGAGGGCTAGGTGAGAAATTGAGAAGTGAGAATGAAGTGTGCCGTGTGCGAGTTGGTAGGTTTAGGGTATGAAATAGAATAAAATAATAGAAAATATATTAATATTTACTATTTGTTCGCGAACTACTGAATAGTAATCTATATGTTCGTGTTCGGTTCGTGTATGGAACGAACACGAACCGAGCATTGACTGAACTTTTTCATGAAATTTTCGCGAACGTTCGTTTCATTTACACCCCTAGTCCATCTCAGAGTGAATATATGTATATGATCACAACCACGAGGAGATATAATCCCCAACAACACCGAATAGTATCACCTTCTCACAAGGGAGTCGACAAGCAATACAACACAATATATGCGCACTCATAAAACAAATACACATTCGAGCATACAACCCTTAATAAGGGAAAAGGGCTTTTATAATCACGTAGCACGAAGGCAAAATAGTCCAATTCCCAACCACAATACACATATCCGTAGAACTCATTTATTGCAAAGCACTCGGGCATTTTGAAAGAAAGCCGTTAATGGGATTGTATCAATCCTCTTGAAAGTTTGTTATGAATACTCCAAGTAAACACACATAGTCTATTATCAATTATTATATCTACGAAACATGAAATGAATGGGCAAGATACTTGCCTCGATAAACGATACCCGAAACTCCGACGAACGCGGCTCGACTGGAAAACCTCGAACACCTCGATCCGACGAAGAACAATGGATTAGATGATGTTATAATCACCTAGGATGCTCCAAAACACCTCTGAATAGAATAAAATCGGCCAAGGTCACGAACTGTAGTGGCCCTTGACTCACACCCGCGGAGAGAAGAGGAAGAAGTGAGAAAAATGGGAAAAATGATCTGCTATCCAGTTTATATACTGGACAGCTTAGCGTGCGCTAATCTCCCCAGATTAGCGTGCGCTATCGAGTCAATGTCTTCCCAAAAAGCACAGTTAGCGTGCGCTAATCACGAATATTAGCGTGCACTAACGAGTCCCAATTTCGGTCCAGTAGCTTCTGGACTGCCCCGTAACTACCAGTTAGCATGCGCTACAATTCCCGTAGCATGCGCTAACTGCCCAATCTTAGCGCGCGCTATAGAGCCGCATAGCATGCGCTGCCGAACTCCCTAGTCGAATGCAGTAGCCTCTGGACTGTCTCAGCCTATCCAGTTAGCGTGCTCTACATGCCACAATAACGTGCGCTATCGCCAAGTATTAGCGCTCGCTACACTACCACCAATAGCGTGCGCTACGCCTACTATAAAGGCAGCATGACAGTCATAGAAAGTCAACGCAACACATTACATCATACCGTACACAACGTAGGGAGAATTCCAATTAATCATCAACGGAAAAAAATAACCGGCACAAACGACAATTAATTCAAAGTAACCGGAAACGAGAATCTCGGGTATTACACTCGAGTTTGGATCGTTCAAAAACGAAAGACAAGACCTGTCTTTATAATCTGCATTTTTCATTACGTGTGTTACCAACAGAGGCTAACACACGTTATAACCTTTTACGTATGCTAACACATGAGTGTTACGTACGTAACGACTGCAGCTACTGCCTCAACACACACACACACCCTTACATACGTTGCCATAAAGATGTACGTAAACTCACATGTATTACGTACACTATAGCATAAGTACTACGTACATAATGCCCGTTGACTTGGCTGTCTCGAAAGGCCAAATATCCGGATCTTACACGGCCCTACATGCCGAAAGTTGAGATGGGATCGGATTCCCTATATTACATATGTAACCAAAGACATTTTACGTGCGTAATAGAACACACTTAATGTACGTTAAGCTACAGAAGTAGCGTACGTTAACTACTAAGTACTTAGCCAAAAAATGTAATTCTCCATACAACATCTAACAATCAAACATAGTGCGAATGACAATTATAATTAATTCGGTTCTAATATATCTCAATATTATAATCATCATACTAAATGAAAACACGATACAATGATACCCAAATCATCCGAGTAATACAACAACAAAGAAAAAAATTACAGTCGGATATTACAGTATCGGTCTGAGGTATTATAGGGCAGTTCTCGGGCAGTTCTCGGGTATACTTGGATCGCTAATAGCCCTAGTGACTTCACCTACTGCTATAAAAAATCACAACTTATAAGCAAACCGAGGAATCACGCATAAAGAAGAGAATCGTCGGATGTCAGAACGTCGGACTAGATTTTAAATCTTAAGGCAGGAGAGAGAGAGATGAAAACTGGTGTATGGTGTGGGGGAGGATAGGGTTTCGATTGTAACACCCATCAAAACTTCAGGGATAACTACACTATTGTAAATCAGATTTTAAGATTTATCAAGAAAATACACAACAAAATATTAACCGAAATTGGTTCACAACAAGCATATTACATAATCCCTAATTAATATTCAACAATACATAAACATAACTAAACCGACCAAGTTTGGAGAACGTCCAAAACAATAAGTGAAAATATAATACTAAGAGTTTGTTATTACACATCCGAATACTCGAGGTACCAACACACAAAAATATAACAAACGCTCCATGCATGAAGATTAGACGTCCGCCTCGGTCGCTAGTATCACGCTCGACTACCACTGCCGCGGATCGTTCCTGAGAAGACTTTTCAAGTGTACCTGCATCTGGATATATAAACAATATCTGCTCTAATCGGGGTTAGCTTGGAATCGTTGATGCAAGTATGAAAATACAAATAATATATTCCAAATCACAATATACCTCAAAATGTCATCTCAATAAATACATAAATACACAACACATAAAATAATCTAAATTCGCTGCACTCAAGCCTCTACAGAGCACTGACGACCTCAAAGGGTCCTCTTTAGTTGGATTAATCTCATACATCACAATATTAAATATATTAGTTGCTACACTCTAGCCTCTACGGAATACTCGAGCCTCAAATGATCCACCCTAGTTGGATTTAATTCTCAAATACAATCTCATAATACAATAACTCAATCAAAATCTCAATCATAATTACTCGATCAAATATCTCAATCACATATATATAAGCATGAAACATAGCATATAATCGAATAGTTGACTTAAACCGACAATGAAGAAATTCTCAATGACCGTCTAATTTGTCATATCCCAAGACCGCTCCGCCGCAGCATGATATGTTCACTCTGGGCACTCTCCTCTGAGATGGCCCTCACGGTTTTGTTTCTGGGAGCCCGCGAGCAGCTTCCTAGGGGCTCACCCATCTTGGGATTGCTCTCGCCCGAGCACGCTTAACTTCGGAGTTTCCATCACTCCGAAGCCATTGGGCTCCCAAAAAGCCTCATGCTATTTCAAGACGGGCATGCACATATAAGGCACACCGCCCCCTCTCCGCTAGTCGATGTAGGATATCACAATCCACCCCTCTTCAAGGGGCCTGATGTCCCAGTCGGCACACTTGCACTTCACGGCAGAGTGGCTCTGATACCATAAATATAACGCCTCAATTCTCATAAGGCCATTACACGCCGTAGAACCTTCGTCAAGGTCTACCAGGCTAGGACATTCACACAATTTACAGTAATCCTATAATGACAATATTTAATATTGTAAATAAGGTTGTGGCCTCGGTCAAAACATTTTGGTTTGAATGCAGGAAAATAGAATGTAAAATGAATCCATTGCCCATGCAGGGACTTCAACAATATCTTTAAAACATAAATACGTTTACTCAACTGACTCTGACGGGCAACATAGACATAATAAAATAAAAAACACAGACTCGCGCCTCATAACATCATTCTTGACCATCCTTTGCATGTGTTTCCCATGTTGGCTCCTCAGCTCGCCCGATACCTGAAATGCATGAAACGCATTTCCCTGATTTAAGTGGTTAGCATTCGAAAAGCTAGTGCAAGTACACAATTACACGACATTATATACGAATACAATTAATAAAGCATTTAAGAAAATAATATTCCGCAATACCACATTTTCATCAATACATGATCATCAAGAAAAACATAACATCGCATTTCATTATCACAAAAAATCCACACTTGGTAACCCGTGGCCGTACCCCTTAGTATCGACCCCCAGAGGGCCCGTCGGAGCGTCCCCAAGTGGGAAACCACTTCCGCGGCTGTACCCCTTAGTAGCGGCCCCCACAAGTTCCATCGAACCGTCCCCAAGTGGAAGAACGAGAACAACACACCCCCACATTTATCATAAATCATAATTTATGTCAAATTCACATTCTACATAACATAATGTAAAATATGTACTTGCCTTGAGAAATACGTGTTAGGAATATGCCCTCGAATGCTACTCATAGGATGAGAAAGTGAGAGCATTGTATTGTTATTATAAATATTATATTAAATAAGGCATTTATTATTTCTATATTATTTAATATCACAAGCATTGTTATTTGGTATATAAAATAATAGTCTTTCCATTCGAGAGCAAACATGCCACTTCTTATGGAGATAAGGAGATAGGCACTGGAAGTGTTTAGGACTCGAATGCTTAACTGTTTCGCAAGTCGATAAAACTTAATTGGGCAGTAAGTTTAGACAAGACTTATATAACGTGTACTTTGACATGTAGAGTGCCTGTCTTCACTAAGGGTTAGTGGGAGCACACGTTATAGGTATGCTAATGGGATTAGTATACTCGAACACGACTCAACTCGATTCAGTCACATGGATATCACTCAGGGATTGTCAATGACTGAATCGAAAGAATGTGATAGGTATATGTGAACCTTTGACTTGAGGTTTCAGTATGAGATGTGCTTGTGACATTAAGTTAGTCATTAGAGTAGTTTGATCCAATCGCCGGTAGGTGGGATCAACCTCGAAATGCAACTTAGTGGGAAGTAGTAGTCTCTACTGAATACCAAGATAAGATTCTTTCTCCTCTTAATGAGGAGGTAAATGTCTTATGCGTTAATGGCAAATCAGACCGTAAGTCTTTGGCCAAAGCAGTTAGAGCTAGTTGTATTTGATACACGAGAGCTTGTGATCTCAGTTTGTATTAACAAATGCATAGAGTCAAGATACAATAGGGTTTGTCTTTACCGTGACCCAAATACTTGATCGAGACATATGATTGAAGGGTTTATATGTATACGGTATTCACGACACAATGGTTTTGGAATGATCCGATCATTCGTTCTAAGTTGGGTTACGGTACGGAGCACTAGACTGGCTAAGTGTTACCCATACTCCTTGGTTCCTCCCATTGCCGACTAAGACGGACCTTTGGAGTCGCGCACAAGGATATTTTATGGATAAAATATGTATTTATTATCTCTTCATTAATATTTGATATTTGATATCTAATTTGATTTATTTGATAAATCATGCGGTCTAGTGAATTGAAATTAATTATCGGGTGATTAATTTAATTCATAAATAATTATTTCTTGAAATATATTATTATAATTTTGAATTTGATAAAATTAATTAATTGGATTAATTAATTAAGTATAAATACATTTGAGATAAAACGAAGTGTACTTAACGGGCTAGACACGCGAACGTCCAGTACACGAACCGAGTGGCTCGGCTCATTTTCTCACCATACTCTAGTTGTCCGCCCCTTCTCATGCATGAAAATTGTCTTGCATGTGTGTGTGGGGTGTGATAGACTTATAATATGAGGGTGAAGACAAATGGATAAGATTTAGAATCTCATCATTTGATCTCACTTTGTATTATAAATGAGATAGTTTATCACACCATTTCAAGAGTTGAGACACACACACACACACTAAAACCCTACTGGCCGGGAGCTATTTTGAGAGAGGGAGGAAAATTTTTTCTTTTATTTTCTTGTTCATCTTGGAGAGAAAGAAAAGGAAGAAGAGAAGAGAAGAGAAGAAAAATAATGTATCAATTCCTAGTCGTGTTCTTTGAAAACTAATTGATATCCGACGCATGATAACGTAGATACACTCGGCATATTCGGTGTTTGTTCATTAATCAAGCATAGAATGAATCATATTCGTGTTCGTGTTGGTGACCGGAAACGATCAAATCTTGGCTCGGGAATTTTTCTTCAAGAAGATATTATCAAAGGTCTAGGCGGGTATAATCTCTTAATTTTATCTTCGCCATATTATATTCGTTTATACGATGCTTGATCGATCCATTTTTGGGATTTGGTTTTATCCGGTTGGTAATATATTTTTCAGGTTCGGAATCCCAAAATCCATAATCAGTGATCGATGGAAGCATTTTCGAAACTAAACAATTGAAGCACTGCTAAGAAAATATCACGTCATACACAGATTGTCTACTTCCTACCATTCACAATCCAACGGGCAAGCTGAAATTTCCAACCGAGAAATCAAATTAATTTTAGGAAAAACAGTTCAACCGAATCGCAAGGATTGGAGTTTGAGACTCGATCATGCATTATGGGTGTATAGGACGGCTTATCAAATGCCTATAGGAATGTCGCCATACAGGCTAGTTTATGGAAAGCCGTGCCACTTACCTGTAGAGTTGGAGCATCGAGCGTTCTGAGCAATTAAAAAGTGCAACATGAATTTTGATAAAGGAAGCATGCACAAGAAACTTCAATTGCAAGAACCGGAAGAAATAAGGAATGACACATATGAGAATTCCGCAATTTATAAGGAGAAAATCAAATCTTTTCACGATGCAATAATCACGAGGAAAGAGTTTATCATGGGGGAAAATATGTTGTTATACCACTCTAGAATCGAGTTATTTCCTGGTAAGTTGCGATCTCTATGGGTCGGGGCACTTATCGTCATCCATATTTTTCCCCACGGAGCGGTGGAAATTCGATCATTGAAAACTGACAAGGTGTTTAAAGTCAACGGACATCTGCTCAAACCTTATTTGGAAGAAACACCTGAATACAACTTGGAAGCATTTGAGCTCGAGGACTCGACTACCCCTTAATCAGGACGTTAGAAGACTAAGGAAAGCGTTGTACGGACTCAAGCAAGCACCTAGGGCCTGGTACAAAACTGATCGGTAAAAAGTATTGCATAATTCTATGTGCTAAATGCATAATTATATTATATTTAGTTTAGCACAACTTGATGATTTTCTACCTATTTGATTGATGAAGGTAATTTAATTCACCAGTGGAATTCATTCATTATTCCAAGTTTGTTATATTGGAGTCGGAATAATTATCGGGACAATAAAATAAATCCAGTCCAAGAAATGGAATCGGCCGAAATGAAAGAAGAATCCTACTCCTACGAGGAAAAAAAAGAGATCGGCCGAAATAAGAATCCTACTTCTACAAGAAAGTTTCAGCCGAAAGTAGGCCTGGGACTTTTCGGTTCCAGGGAGAAAAATACAGGAACCGGAACCGAACCGCATAATTTTTTTGCGGTTTGGTTTTGCCAGTTTTTTTTGTCCGAACCGCACAGGAACCGAACCGAGCAGGAACCGAACCGAACCGGAACCGAACCGGAACCGATTTTGTATGGTTCGGACGGAATATATTATATTATATTTTATTTTATTAAGAATATATTATATTATATTATATTAATTATGTTTAATAAGAATATATTATTTTATATTATATTCAGAGGGTCAATTTCCCGGTTCGGTGCGGTTCGGACGGTTCCTTGTGGTTCAGATCGGTTCTTCTTTAAAACGGACCGGAACCGCGAACCGAATCGAACCGAATACTAACGATTTAACCGAACCGGAAAAAAATTTATTCTTAGGCAATCGAATCGAACCGGCCGGATTCAAATCAGTTTTGTGATTCCCGGTTTCAAAAGTCCCAGTCCTGACGGAAAGTTTCCTTGAAAGATAAAAACTATGCTGCACTTATAAATAGAAGAAGACAAAAGGAATCATGGCATCTTACCTCATCAATAGATCTCACCGCACACATCAAGGAGAGAGAAGGCCAGCAAATAATTCACAAAAGCAGGAAGGCACGGTTTTCTAGAGGAGAAGAAAGAATACATCAATTGAAGGAAAATTCGGCCGTGCTTGGGAGTTAATTAGTGGTTCCAATTTTAATGTTCAATAAATAATATTTCATATCTTCTCACCACTATGACCGGTTAAATTCTTTATTCCAATTCTTAGGTATGGTTGAATCTGTTTCTATGTTATTTATGTTTTAATCTCGTAACATATTCTTGACTTATTTTTCCTGAATTATCTTTGTGTTATTGAGCAAAATTATTTATGCTATAATTCACTTTGATTAGTTTGACCAACTTAATTGAGATTATTATATATACGGCTAGATCTAGGATTATAATACGTAATCGTTATAATTCTAAATCACAAGTAGCAGCAACTGATTTTTATTCAGTTGGGTAACACAAAATTAAGATCCCTTGGGTCGAGCTTGTGAACTCAATATCCTGTCTATTTCCATCATTTTGGTTCCTAATGCGTCTAACGAACAAATTTGAAGAGCTTGTTTTGAATCCTTCATCTAGATAGGTTTAATTGGAGAGCTTATTTTGATTAAATAAACTTAATAAATGATTGAAGTTAACAGAGCTTGTTGTTGACTTCGGAGTAGGAGTTCATTAGGAAATAAGGAAGGATAAAGTGCTGCATTAATTCATAAATTAAATTAGTACGGGGGATAACGGAACTAAGAACTGGATATCAATCACAATCATTTTCCTTATTAATTTTACTTCCTATTTTATTTGCCTACTTGTTACTTTATTTTATCTTGTTTACTTTTAATCAATCAAACTCCCACCTTTAGTATATCTAGTATTATTATTATTATTATTATTATTATTATTATTAGGACTATTATTTATTTAGAATTACTATTTTTTATTTTTCAAAAATATTCAACTCTATAAGTTCAATTGATTCAACCGTTCCTCATGGATTCGACCCTTACTCGCCAATACTACTATTCAGTATAGGCAAGTCAAGGAACTTTATAAATATTTAATTTGACGCATCTCTGCAGCACGGTCAGAAACCCTGTCACTATATCTGATCATTAATGAATTTGAGAAAGGTGCAGTCGACAAGATCCAGGAAGGTGACGATCGCCTTATGGTTCAAACATACGTAGATGATATTATTTTTGGTTCAACTAACCTTACTTTATGTCAAAGGTTCTCTCATCTCATGCAAAGTAATTTTTAAATGAGTATGATGGGAGAACTTAGTTATTTCTTAGGATTGCAGGTAAAACAATTTCCTACAGGCATATTTATTAACCAAGAGAAATACAACATGGATCTGCTTAACAAGTTCAGGATGAACACCTCCAAATCATCGTCCACCCCCATGAGCACTTACACACAAATAAGTGCTGACGAAGCTAGAAAGCCGGTTGATCAGTCACTCTATAGGAAGTTTATAGGCTCACTCCTGTACGTAACATCCAACAGGCCTGATATCCAATTTGCTGTAGGAGTGTGTGCTCCGTATCAGGCACCACCTAAAGGGTGACACTTCACCACAGCCAAACGAATCCTTAAGTACGTAAAAGAAATAATCGATGTAAGATTGTGGTTTCCTAAAGAAAGAAGATTCGATTTGGTAGGTTACAGTGACTCGGATGTCAGAGGTTGTAAGTTGTATAGGGAGAGTATGAGCGAGACTTGTTACTTCATTGGACCAAGACTTGTGTCATGGTTCAGTAAGAAACAATTGGCCAACTCGCTTTCTACAGTTGAGTCGGAATACTATGCTGCTGGAAGTTGCTGTATGCAGATTCTCTAGATGCAACAGCAGTTACAAGACTATGGCATCAATGCAAGAGAGACTCCAGTCATGTGCGATAGCACGAATGCAATTACAATCACACACAATCCTGTATTGCATTCAAGGACTAAGCATATTGATATGAAGCATCATTTCATTCAAAATCATGTTGAGAACAAAGATGTTCGGATCGAGAAGATTCATACAGACATCCAGTTAGCCGACATCTTTACAAAACCTCTCAGCACCACCAGATTCTGCATGCTTCGCCAAGAATTGGGAATGCTGCAGCTCTGCTCCCTGTAAGTTTTTACATTTTACACATCAATTGAGGGGGAATGCTGTAAGACTCATGAATACAGTATCCACTTTATTAATTGTACGCTCATAACTCCAAGTTATATCCTTACTGTGGGAAGAAAAAGGCATTATTACCTTCCTACGGATGACGTGTACATTAATTAAGGGGGAATACAGTATGACCCAAGAATACATTATTAATCCAAAATTGCTATAAGAATTGAATCCTGTATGTGCCTTTTAAGGAGAACGCTGTATTTTTGCGGATACAACACATACACTGTTTGATATCATTAATATTTTAAGCGTATCTAAATTCATAGTCTTGAACCTTATAAATTGTTTTTAGTCTATGTGCATTGTCTGAATTTAAAACGATCTATCTCTCAATATTGAAAAAACACCTGGACTTTAATGCCTTAAAAACCGTGATTTCAAGATTCAAACCGTAGTATAGTGCAAGAGTGGAAGTCGAACTGTGTCAGAAGTGGGATCGGTCATTAATTTAATAAACTGACGGATTAGACGTACTAGTTACATCTAAATCCATCTTGTATGTTTATACAAACACGGTTCTCATCCCTTAAATATGACTGTTCACTGTAACCTAACTTCCCTGCACACTATAAAAGGGCCAGTATGCTAATCCACAGACTCTTTACGCTTTTTTCAATTATCGATCCTACAACATACATCCTAAATACCTTCAAATCTTTCTAACTTACTTTCTATATATCTCTGCGAATATATCTTCTTCCCAGACTTCATCTCTTTCAGTGAATAAGAAGGACATGATCATTGACGGTTGGATCTTTGATCGTTCTATTCTGTGAGACTTATCATTTCAGAAGATGAGGACATGGATGGGATGAATTTAATTGTCTCACGTGTTAAACAAACTGGTCTCTACCGTTTGGGGAGTCAGCATCCTGAAAACTGCGATGAGCAAATTGTAGAGGAATGTTTTATTGATGTTGAGTTCTTGTATGAGTCTGACAAGAAGGGCTCTACCTTCACTGTTGTCGTCAGCACAGTCCAAGAGAAGGAGATCTCTGTGAACCAAGAACTCATCGAGCATCTATACAAGCTGCCCTTGGATGGCACGACAGTGGAGGAAGTGGTATCTTTTGGGTCTGATGAACTGCTGAAGGCCTATTGGAATTTGTTCACTGGAAGCTCTCAGTCTTCATAAGTTCATTTTTCCTACTATAAGAAAATTTTTACCCTGCCTTACTTGTATCTGCATGATGTTTACTGTAGAGTTGTTGAAAATCGGACCAGAGCATTCGAAATGTACACAAGTTTGAGATTCCGAATGATGATGTCTATCATGTCCGGAGAGGGTCAAATGGTGCCAGATCATTCTGAAACGGCTTCATGAGGAGGCGTCCAAACCGAATTCTGCCAGGAAATATTTTGGCCTGATATTAAATTACATCCTGACTAGCTATGGCGTACAGTAGTCACAAAATGCCAAAAAGATCCTAGCTAGGAAGTTTCTCGGTGAGTCCAAACCGACTGTCTTCAATAAGGCACCACTTTTCGCTAGCAGTCCAAACCCATTCTCTCTCCCAACATCGTGTGATCCCCGAGACGTTACTGATCACCCGACAAAATCCAAATCCATTGACAGCAAGAAGAATCCTGTCAGCAAGAAAAGACATATTCCTGATAACAACTCCCCTACATCTATCGAGAAAAGGAAGAAGGATTTGAATACAAAGAAGTCTTTGAAGACGGAAGCTATTCCGACAGCAACCCGGTGGCTACAACGGTCACTAAGGCAGTTTCGCCTACTGCATCTTCCGCAGTAGTTATCCCACAGGGCGCAACCATAGAAGAAACTCTAGCTGCTCCTGCAGTAGATCCTGAGCCTATGACAGCTATGATGGATGACCGGACATTTGTCAAACTGGAAGGCACGGGTGAATCGAATGCCCCTTCGGAGCCTACGATCACCACTCCAAACAGGGCCTCTACCCCTGTAAGGAGTCCCTCTCCTGATAGGGCATCCCACCCTGTCAGGGATCCGTCTCCTCAACAGGCTCTCTTACCTGTAGAGAATCCATAACAAATAATAGAACCCTATAATGTTTGGAGTATCTCCCTTACTGACATCATCAATAACACTCTCCTCCAGGTCTACATCTAAGAAGCTTTTGATCACTTCAAGACGTGTAAAGCATACAGGGTCGCCCCATAAGATTCCCTATATAATTGGGGAGACTGGAAAGAGGAAGAGTTATTCATTCTGGAAGTCACAGATACCCTGAATATCGAAGTCTTGATCAGATAGGATGATTCCTTTTGCCATGAACTGATCACCTCTTACTTTATGGCAAAATAAAAGATCCGACAGAAAAGGAAGTCGCAGTCACTGAAAAGCCTCAGAGCCCCAAACATCACTCAGATCCCGATTCAGACGGACATGACGATGACCTACAGACAGGTCTGAGGATGAGGCGCGAGGAGGCTCGTAAGAAATATTTTGCCTAGTCCACGGCCGCTGATGGCTAAGGGACTTCTGCTGAACCACCAACATTAGCTCCCGCACAGGAGGAATCAGTCCCTCCTACCAGAGCAGATGAGACTCGCGTCGTCCAACAGGAGGATTCAGTCCCTCATAAGGACAGACGGTTGCTGAGAGCCAACCGGAGGACACAGTCCTTCCTGTACCTCAGGCTACAGAAACCAAGAGACAAGAAGAATCAGTCCCATGTGTCTCTCCAACAGCACAACAAGCGGAACCTTTCGAGGTTCTCGCCCCACAACAGGTACCTCTCCTCTCCCTATAGGATCCGCTTCCGGATCAGAAGAGGACTCCCTAATTGATGACGAACCTCACGACCTTGTCACAATGTCATTCTTAAATAGCTTGGAGAGCCATCCGATTCTAAGATCTCTCACCCCAACTCTCCCCCCATAGAATCCTGCATCGAGCAGCTACAGCAAATCGGTCGCAAAACTGTCTTCCTACATGATACTATCAAAGCCATGTACGACATCGGTAAGTAGCTCGACTGGATGCGAGAGACATCACAGGATGAACTTCCGAAGCAGCAAAGAGCCATACAGGATATGGAAGAGGCTTTCTGCGTCATGCCCAACGCATTATGGAAAGCCCTTAATCATTAAAGCAGCATCAGGAGTGCATCCTGAAGCAAGAACAAGAAATGCTGTGAGTCGCGGAGGCCAAGACAATAGCCGCCCTAGAATTCACTAGATCAAAACTAACTGCTCATTATCAGAAGATTGATGAACTGATAGCAATGGTTGCCAGTCTGGTGGACTGCATCACAGATCTAAAGAACAAGCAGACCGAGTCATTGGATATCCTTCTGGACATTCACGACAAGGTATCTGATGTTGATAACGCCAAAGAGGGAAGAGTCGTGAAAGGCTGGTAGGAGATGACGTCTTGAGAAGGAAAAGTAGATGGAAGATATTTTAGACAAAAGTGTTGCATCAGCAATTGGAAGACTAGCCGGACCCGGGCTAGGTCAAGGAGTCAAAGGGTATAGGGTTTTTGGTTCTCGTCCCGAGTTACAGGATCGCAAATTCCCTTAGAAGAAGCCTGCTGAATTCAAACTCCTGATAGAAAGACAGCCAACGGCTGAAAAGTTGAAGGCATGGAAGCAAAATGAACTCATGAGATACTTCTGTGCTTTCACCAGGGAATCGGCCATGTTCAATCACTTTAAAATGCTGGAGGATGCTGCCAAGGAGTTCTCTAGGATTCTATCAGAAGGAAAGCTCCCACTCCAGATTAAGCTAAAATCCAAAATCTAATAGGGCGAACGGGCAATCCACCCAGAAGAATGGATTCTCTCATTTGACGTTTCCCAATAAGTAAGGAACATATACAGGGATCGAGGAATAGACTCTTTAGTCAACTGGTGGAAGGGAACCGATCATGACCCCTTTCAGAAATCTTGGAAACATCAGTCATATAGGGGATAAAACTTCTCTTAGCTACATAATATTGTCTCCTGTTTGCTTTCCGTAGTAACTTTTAAATTAAAACAACACTGTAATCTGTTTATCAATAAAATACCTCTTTACCTCAAAAGATTACATCTCGTGATCTAATGTTATTACTTTGATTATATTTTGTGCTGAAATATTTTACTAAGTATAAAACACCGGTAAGTCCCAAAACTGTAAGAACTTGTCTGCGAACAGTTCATAGATTAAGTTGTATTCGAATAGGATTACTTCCTGTAAGATTGTGGCTATGCGCCAATCATAATTTTAGTTGTAATACACTTAGTCCTGTAAGACTTATTACTTTAGAACTTGCCTATGAGCAGTTCAAACTTTTAGATTAAGACTCGAAGATCAGAGCATTCGACTGAAGAGTTGAAGACAGCGTCTCCTTGTTAGAAGTTTTGGCATTATAAAAATGGGAGAAATTGGTGGGAAAAATCATCTCGGTGTTTTGATAATTTCCTCATACAGATATCTTCAAAGTCAGAATATCAATCAAGTATGGACGTTGTTAGGAGAACGTCATACAACACAAGATCTTCCAGCAAGCCAAGAGTCTGAAGAAGTTGGATACAACAAACATGTTGTAAGTGTTTTACTTGGGAAAAGTAACACACATATCCAACAGGACTAAAGAAACTTTAAACCGTTGAGAAAGCAAACATTCTTTATTCATAAACTATTCACGGTTAAAGTAGCATTTAATGATGATAGAATAGCATTTAATGCGGCCGAAGGGACTACAGTCTGAAGATCATTTAATGCTGGTCAAAAAGAATGTCGGAAGCATTAAATGCGAATCCCCTTTAACTCAAAATATTCTGAAGCCGCCAATCAGAGCAATCTCAATCTCACCAACCGACCAACGTCTATATTTATAACAGATCTATTTCCAAGGTTATAAATAGCCCAAAGCAAGAGACATTGCTCACCTGATGATTCAAAGAATCGACAATATGATTATCAAGCTTACAAGATCAATATATTTCTTCAAGCATACATCTTTATCAAAAAGAGAAGAAATGTACAAGTTCTCAATGCGAACAGCACACTTACAGCGAATGCCCATAAAGCATACAGCTGCTGTTCGATCTTGTCATACCAATCTTATCGTTGAGTTTACTTAGCCCTGTATGTACTAAGTTTCGCTATCTCTGACCTGTGGGATGAATATCGCTAAGTACGAAGCTTCAATCTGTGTGAGAAGAAGCGATCGGAAGAAGCCAAAACCAATTTGTGTGAATGGCCCAAGCTGCTGTCGGCTGTATCAATCTGTGTGAACGATACAACGACGTGTTTAGTTAAAGTCACATAGTTGTGTACGTCGTGATTTTAATAAATAATATACTCCTATGTAGAGGACCAGTGGACGTAGAGGGGTTTACCTCGAAACACTTTAATAATTGTGTCTTTATTTTCTGCCTTTACAGTTTTCTATCTGCCTATGTGATTTTAGTTTACATATCATAAAAATCCTATACGCATCACGCTAACAAGAGATAATTCAGTTGTTGTTTTTACAGCAACTTAACCTTAGTCTTCCATTATGCAAGCAAACTTCAAAAAAAATACAACTTATTCAACACACACACACACCCTTCTAAACTGTTTATACTATATACTGGCGGACCTTATTGGGGTCCCGGTGTGGCACAACCACACCTCAATTTTGTCTGCGTAGTGTAAAAATTTTTAAATTTTTTTCTATTAGGGTGCAACTACAAAAATAAAAATGTCTATTAGGGTGCCACACCTATTAGACAATCCTACGTGTGCCCCTGGTAATACTGTGGCCAACATTCCTTTATGTACGTAACAACTTGTGCACTACGTACGTAACACAACCCTGCAGCCTTTATCTAAAATTACCGAATATCACATAAGCAACCATCCAAAATCAGTTTCATATGTTCTACAAGTTACGTATATTATTCTTAACTTGATACCTACATAACTAACATTGACTTGCTTTCCAGCTATAAGCCTAAAAGCATCTGCACGCGTGGCCCACATGTCAGCCACTGATTTGGCATTCCTACATCTCACGTTGCGTATGTACTCTTGTTGGAAATGAAACGCAGTAGAAGCGAAGTTGATAAAGTTTGAAGAAATCATTTTACGCATCCACAAGCACAAAATCTATTTATGCATGATAATTAATTAACTACTAAGATTAATAAGTAATTTAAATACTATTTATTATTTATTAAATAATATTGTTGGTGAAATCTAATCTAGATCAAAAGATCATAGGATATTTACCTCTTGAAGCGTAGTGGTTGCTACTTTGATTTCTTCCTCAAAACCTTCTAGAGTATGATCCCGCCTTAATTCAGAAGTTGTGTGGGCAACGAGCTATCGAATCTTGCTTGACTATGGAGATGGATTGGCCAAACCTATTCCTCACAACTTTCGACTTTTCTTTTATTCAAGTAATTCTGATTGGTAGCAAGAATTAAAGTGTTATCTCAATTGTGGAATCAAAGACACAAGTCAAGATCCACAATAGAACACTTGGAAGAAAAAATGAAACCCTTGTGTAAGATGTGATGTAGCGGCCGAACCCCCTCCCCTATGTCGTATTTGTAGTTTTTGGATTACTGTAGGGATTTTAAGGAGAGTTAGGGCTAGGACTCCTAGTGTAACCCAATTTTCCATATTAAGCCCTTCCTATGGTTGAGTTCACTAATCAATTCAATCCACTAAAGAAATAATATTGCACTTCCAACCCAAATCCCAATTGACAAAATCGGGCTCCTTAAATAAAATTTCCGGTGTTTAAGATATCGAATGTCCATTAATTAATTTGAGCTACTGACAGCTTAATTAATTAATTTCTTGTCGAAGAGTAGCACCAGTCGAACCTTATTATTCTGTCGGAATTAAACACACCTACAGGGTTTAATATAATAATCATTATCGAGCTCCTCAAGGGAACATCATCAACCCGCACGAATCGGGACATGATTTCTAGTTATAATAATAATTGTCATATAAATGATATTATTGCCTAAGATACGAAGCATATTGAGTCAATCACTGTGACTCTCACCCATGGTAAATCAAAGCAATAAATATTATAAATATATAATTAAATATTATATACTTATAATTAAGAAATAATAATTATCCGAGATTGACGTTCTTCTTACAGTCAGTACAGAAGGCACTATCTCACTAATACGCTAATGCATGCTAATAGTCAAGACCAACTAATCTCAAGCATACATTACATCATTTCATATAATTTGTCTAGTAAGTATATATGTTGTAAACTATTATATTATTTTATAAGGCACCGGTAATGTGATCTTTCATGTGACACCAACACACCACATTATCTACAATATATAAAATAAATAGACAATACATTTGCATAACCATAACATGAATAAATATGCAAAATATGTGATTAAATGTAATCAATATTCTGATAGGTAGTTACTGGGAAATAAGGTAATACAAGTATAAAGTATGCTTTGCAATATACAACACTAACAGTCTCCCACTTATATTCAAAGCATGCTTTCAAGTATGCTACTCTATTATATAGTCTATTATATCTCCCACTTATATTCGAAGCAATGCTTCCATACACCGTAATCCCATTCCTTCCACATGTCCTTCAAAACTTTGAAGGTAAGCCTTTCGTGAAAGAATCAGCAAGATTATCTTCCGATGCAACCCTGGCTACAACTACGTCTCCTTCCTTTACGAAGTGTCGTATGATGTGGTACTTGCGGTTGATATGTTTACTTGATTTTTGCGCTCGTGGTTCCCTCGAATTTGCGACTACATCGGTATTATCACAATAAAGTGTAATATCCTTTGGCAAATCGGGAATCACATCTAAGTCCTGCAAGAAGTACTTGAGCCATACCACCTCCTTGGCTGCCTCAGAGGCTACCACGTATTCAACTTCCACAGTAGAGTCCGAGATGCATTTCTACTTCGCACTCCTCCAACTAATGACTCCACCTCCCAGGCTAAACACATAACCTGAAGTGGACTTGGACTTTTCTTTGTCTGATGAAAAATGTGAGTCAGTATAATCCACCAAACATAGGTCGTCTGATTTATATACTAGCATATACTCCCTAGTCCTTCTCAGGTACTTGAGTATGTTCTTGACAATAATCCAGTGTCCTAGTCCTGGGTTCGACTGATATCTAGCATCCATGCCTACGGCATGATAGATATCTGGTCTAGTGCAAAGCATAGCATACATGAGGCTTCCCACAGGTGACGCATAAGGGATCAACTTCCTGTCATCTATCTTCTTTTGTGTCTTGGGACACATATCCTTAGATAGTTGAATTCCATGTCTGTAAGGTAGAAAACCTTTCTTGGAATTCTCTATGCTAAACCACTTTAGCAGTGTATCGATATAAGATGCCTGGGATAAGCATAAAATCCTTTCCTTCCAATCACGGAAGATCCTGATTCCAAGGATGTGTCCTGTTTCTCCCAAATCCTTCATATAAAACTGCTCAAATAGACATACTCGTATGTCCGACAACTCCTTCACGTTGTTTCCAATCAGAAGGATATCATCTACATACAGTACAAGAAACACCAACATGTTTCCATCGCACCTCTTGTACACACAACTCTCACTCAGGCATTGGACAAATCTATATGACTAGACAACCTCGTAAAATTGAGTATTCCAAGATCTAGATGCTTGCTTAAGTCCATCAATGGATCTCTTAATCTTGCACACTAAGTGCTCTTCTCCTTCAGCAATGAATCCATCTGGTTGGCACATTTAGATCATTTTGTCTAGACTTCCATTCAAGAATGCAGTCTTCACATCCATTTGCTAAATCTCTAGATCCAAATGCGCATCTATAGCTAAAAGAATCCGGATTAACTTAAGCATGACTACCGGCGAGAAGGTTTCATTGTAATCGATGCCATCCTTCAGAGTGTAACCTTTCGCTAGAAGCCTCGCTTTGAAGGTTTCAACCTTCTTGTCACCTCCTTCCTTTCTCTTGTATACCCACTTACTCCCAATGGCTTGTTCCCCATGAGGTAGTTCTACTAGCTCCCGCACTTGATTGGAATCCATTGATACCATTTTTGATTCCACTGCTAATTTCCAAGAGTCAGCATCTTTATCTTGGATGGCCTCCTTGTAAGTCCAAGGATTTGTTACATCTTCGCCTGGGATTGAGTCCGAGGACTTTCCCACACCTATAAATCATTCCAGTTGACGAACAACCATCCCACTACGACGAGGCAAATCCTGAGTTGGTGTAAAAGTCTCAAAATCCATTTGTGGTGCAGTGTTAGTTGGTGCTTGTATGATTGGTATAGACGGAGTCTCGCCCTTCGACTCTTCTAAAATTATTTCACTCATAGACTTGTGACTAATCACATAATCCTCTTTTAGGAACCATACATTGGTGCTAACAATGACCTTTTGATTATAGAGACTATAGAACAAGCCACACTTCGTTCCCTTAGGGTATCCTACAAATACTCGTACCTCTATACAAGATGCCAACTTATCATCATCCTTATTCAGCACATGTGCTGGAGTACATAAATCCGAACATGTCCTAGACTAGGATTCCGCCCACTCTATAGTTCTGTGGGTGTTTTTGGAATTGATTTCGAAGGCACCAGATTTAGTATGTACGCCGTTGTTTCCAAGGCGTACCCCCAGAACAAAATAGGTGAATCTGAGTAACTCATCATTGACGTAACCATCTCTAAAAGAGTTCTGTTCCTTCTCTCGACAACACCATTTTATTGTGGAGTTCCCGCCGCAGTGAGTTGGGACGTAATCCCCTTATTTGCCAAAAATTCCAAAAACTCTACACTAAGGTATTCGCCACCATGATCAGATCGTAGTGACTTTATACTATTCCCATAACGCTTCTCCGTTTCAGTCTTGAAATCTATGAACTTGTCAAAGGATTCAGACTTACGTCACATCAAGTAGATGTATTTATATCTCGAATAATCATCTATAAACGTGATGAAGTATTCGAAACCACCCCTAGCGTGGATGTTCATTGGACCACATACATCCGTATGAACCAATTTTAACACGTTCTGAGCACGATTTTCCTTGGTTTAAAAACCCTTTTGGTCATTTTACCTTCGAGACAGGATTTACAAATTGGAAATCAACTTGGAGGCTATCTAATAAACCATCATCTACCAATCTTTGAATTCTTCTAAGTTTTACATGATCTAACCATAGATGCCACAGATATGTTTGGTTTATGCTTGAAGATTCTTTTTTCTTTTTATGTTTAGACAAAGGGTTAAGTGATTTATGTTTATACATGGGAGTTTGTGCAGTATTAATAACATATAGTCCATCAGTATAGATACCTTTGAAAACATCTTCACCGTTTCTTCTAATAACCATCACAACTCAAAAGAAACTGAATAACCATCACAACTCTGTTGCTACTGATTAGTGCATAATTGATCTAAAATTCATATACAAAATATTCATTTTTCCGGGCATAATTGTACTGATTTGTGATTAAAAATATATATTTTACAGATATGTCCAAACATGAGCTAAAAATGGTTATTTACTGATTGCGACATGAAGCATCAAAAGAACGGAAAACAAGATCAAATCCAACGACGGGAATTTTTCCAGACAAGCGACCATACAAAGCGGCGCAAAATGGACCGTGTTTTGTCGTCCGTTTCACATACGGCGCAACAAGGGCCGTGTCTTGGGCCGTTCACACACGGCCGGCATTTAGCGCCGTGTCCTCGCGCGTATTCGGAAGAGACCGAGTCACCACAAAGCGGCGCACAACACGGGGCAAAGCTGGGCGTTTTACATCGCCGTTTTTAATGAGATGCCATGCAAAATTAGTCCATTTTTGACCAACTTGTGAACTCAACCACAAGATATTTTTATGGTCAAAAATCTGAAAAATCAAAGTCATGGGTGAAGTGTGAACAAAGAATTAAAAATGATATTACAATAGATATTTTGAATTAAATAATCAATTGTATTCTTGAAAATCACCTATAAAAGGGCATCTTCACCCATTGCAAAACCCAACCCACATTCTTACCAAGAAATCCTCAACTTCTTGCTAAGAAATACTCCTTTCCTTTAGCAATATATTTTCCTTAGAACTTTCAATTTTAGTTTGTATTTTATTTTTGGTTTGAAGTTTTTCTTTCATTTAGTTTGTAATTGAAAAGTGCTTGATCAATAAGCACTTAGTATTTTACTTTCAATTTTTGTAAGCTTGTAACCTTTAAACAAGTTTGAAGTTATATTTTGAAGTTTGTTTCTTGCACTTTGATTCATCATATTCAAGTAAGTTTTATTTAATTTCTAGTAATTAAAAGTTTCTATATATATTATATATATAAATTATTTCTATTATAATTTTAGTTTGTATAAACCAATGAGTAGCTAATCTTTCTTCCTAGGGAAGGGGATTTCTATTAGGTTATATATTGAGTATTTGATTGATTTAAACTATTTTTAGGACTAATTGGTTTAAATAGAGATTGATCATATCCTATTTTTACTAATGAAACCTTCTTGATTGATTGTTGAGTGAATTGGAAACATATCTTTTCAATCTATCAAATGTTAATCTTGTTATCAACATCTTAAGATTGCGAAAGTGGTTAAGACATCTTTGATTACGAAAGTACGGAGGTGAAAAGTTGATTACTCGATGACCGATCGTTTTTCCGAATATAGTCAAGTTAGAGAAATGAAAGGACTAATTGGTTTAAATAGAGATTGATCATATCCTATTTCTACTAGTGAAACCTCCTTGATTGATTGTTAAGTGTATTGGAAACACATCTTTTCAATCTATCAAGTGTTAATCTTGTTATCAACATCTTAAAAAAGTGACAGCGATTAAGACATCTTTGATTACGAAAGTACGGAGGTGAAAAGTTGATTACTCGATAAATATTCATTTTTTCTTTTATATCCATATAAATCAATTCATATACTTAATTAAATACCTAATTTAATGAACCCGTATTCCCCTAGATTTTATAAATTCCCAACTCATTTTAATTCTATTCATTTTCACTAGTTAAAAATAGTCTAGTATAAATAGTCTAGTATAAATAGTCTTAATATAAATAGTCTAGTATAAATAGTCTAGTATAAGTAGTCTTAATATAAATAGTCTAGTATAAATAGTCTTGTTAAAAATAGTCTTATTAAAATAGTCTTATTAAAAATAGTTTAAATTAAATATAGTGCATTTTAATTTAGTTAATTTTTAAAAAACCCAAAAATATCTTTTTTAATATTTTAGTATTTATTTCTCGCAATCTATAACAAAAAAATTATACGAAGCCCTGTTGGACAATCCTCGAGAGAAAAGACCTTGGTAGAACTTACCACAAACTACTTCTACCTCGTATATATTTGCGAGCGACTCAAGAACCCCCAAATTTTTTGGCGCCGTTTTTTTTTTTTTTTTTTAAAAACTTTGATGGCAGCGTAAGGCGACTCTTCGGACTTTCTTGATGCGCATCTAAAAAATTATGTTATACTTACGAGTATATTTTATTTTATTTTGTGTGTGCCTCGTATATTTATTCTCTTGCAGATTCTAAAAGGCGTTAGGCTCAGACATCAACTTTCTTAACAGGGAGTATTCTGCTTTTCTGCATTGATTTTTATTTTTTATTTTATAAACTGAGGACAGTTTTATTTTCAAGTTTGGGGGTGGTTTGTTTTAGTATTTTGGTGTGTTGTAATTTTGGTGTGGTTTGTTTAATAATTTTGGTGTGTTTTGATTGATTTGGTTATTTGCCTTAATTTTTTTTTATTATATATATATATTTATAGTATTTTGATTTTTGAGATTTCTAGATCTGGCCATAAACACCAATAAATTAACTATATACAAGCTTCTAAAAATTGTTTTAACCGGTAAAAAAATTGTATATTCCAAAAAAATTTTTTGAGCCTTAATCTCTCTTTCCAAGCCTTGTAATTATCATATAAAATCGAGTCATTCGTTACCTTGAGAAAAGAAGAATCAATTGGTTGATGAAAAATAAAACTGAAATTTACTTAATTTGTGGAGTTTTTGATTTTTCATGCTTAACTAATAAATGATTTTCTGCAAAAATTCTATTCCCTAAAAAAAAAAAGGAGTCATTGGTGAAAAGAGCTACACGTTAGCAAATAACGGTGTGAAAGCTATCACCTAAAAAAAATAAATGACGAAAAGGAGAAGTGTTGAGCGTGACAATTTGCCTAATTTTGGAAGTCTTAAATTTTGCGAAAAATAAAGGACTAACCATTGTTGGTGCGTAGTGCCGTCTCGAGAAAAATTGGTGAAAAGAGCTACACGTTAGCAAATAACGGTGTGAAAGCTATCACCTTTTACGAAAGAAAAATAATGAGATAGAAATTGTGTTAGTGAAAAGAGCTACACGTTAGCAAATAACGGTGTGAAAGCTATCACTAAAAGGGATGTAGTTTATGAGCGATTTGAATTAATTAGCGGTGAATTTCAATACACTCAATTTTGTGAAAATCACAATATTTGATGGCCGATGAAATTCTTCTTCATATTGAGTCGAAAAATAAACGAGTGATCGAGAGCAACCATTAAAGGGAGTCGTGTGAAGTCACGAGTGGGAAAGAAATAATCAACCTTTAGGAAACCTTGCATTTTGGAATTACAAAAATAAAAACCGTGTTTTAACTTCAAAATCGTTAGTAGATTTATTTTGAATCTTGATTCATTTTCTATCTACCGTATAAAGTTGGTTATTGTGTATTAATGGCATTTTGATCTCTTTTTATCTTTATATATAATTATTTTTCTTAAATTTGTGTGTATTATTTTTATTTTTATTTTGTGTCTTATTTTTATTTTTATTTTGTGTGTGATTAATAATGAGTCTTGCTCGGGACTAACAAGAATTTAAGTGTGGGGTATTTGATTAGTGCATAATTGATCTAAAATTCATATACAAAATATTCATTTTTAGGGCATAATTGTCTTGATTTGTGATTAAAAATATATATTTTACGGATATGTCCAAACATGAGCTAAAAATGGTTATTTCTGATTGCGACATGAAGCATCAAAAAGAACGGAAAACAAGATCAAATCCAACGACGGGAATTTTTCCAGGACAAACGACCATACAAAACGGCGCAAAATGGACCGTGTTTTGTCGTCCGTTTCACATACGGCGCAACAAGGGCCGTGTCTTGGGCCGTTTCACACACGGCCGGCATTTAGCGCCGTGTCCTCGCGCGTATTCCGGAAGAGACCGAGTCACCACAAAACGGCGCACAACACGGGGCAAACTGGGCCGTTTTACATCGCCGTTTTTCAGCAGATGCCATGCAAAATTAGTCCATTTTTGACCAACTTGTGAACTCAACCACAAGATATTTTTATGGTCAAAAATCTGAAAAATCAAAGTCATGGGTGAAGTGTGAACAAAGAATTAAAAAAATGATATTACAATAGATATTTTGAATTAAATAATCAATTGTATTCTTGAAAATCACCTATAAAAGGGCATCTTCACCCATTGCAAAACCCAACCCACATTCTTACCAAGAAATCCTCAACTTCTTGCTAAGAAATACTCCTTTCCTTTAGCAATATATTTTCCTTAGAACTTTCAATTTTAGTTTGTATTTTATTTTTGGTTTGAAGTTTTTCTTTCATTTAGTTTGTAATTGAAAAGTGCTTGATCAATAAGCACTTAGTATTTTACTTTCAATTTTTGTAAGCTTGTAACCTTTAAACAAGTTTGAAGTTATATTTTGAAGTTTGTTTCTTGCACTTTGATTCATCATATTCAAGTAAGTTTTATTTAATTTCTAGTAATTAAAAGTTTCTATATATATTATATATATAAATTATTTCTATTATAATTTTAGTTTGTATAAACCAATGAGTAGCTAATCTTTCTTCCTAGGGGAAGGGGGATTTCTATTAGGTTATATATTGAGTATTTGATTGATTTAAACTATTTTTAGGACTAATTGGTTTAAATAGAGATTGATCATATCCTATTTTTACTAATGAAACCTTCTTGATTGATTGTTGAGTGAATTGGAAACATATCTTTTCAATCTATCAAATGTTAATCTTGTTATCAACATCTTAAGATTGCGAAAGTGGTTAAGACATCTTTGATTACGAAAGTACGGAGGTGAAAAGTTGATTACTCGATGAACGATCGTTTATCCTGAAAATAGTCAAGTTAGAGAAATGAAAGGACTAATTGGTTTAAATAGAGATTGATCATATCCTATTTCTACTAGTGAAACCTCCTTGATTGATTGTTAAGTGTATTGGAAACACATCTTTTCAATCTATCAAGTGTTAATCTTGTTATCAACATCTTAAAAAGTGACGATTAAGACATCTTTGATTACGAAAGTACGGAGGTGAAAAGTTGATTACTCGATAAATATTCATTTTTTCTTTTATATCCATATAAATCAATTCATATACTTAATTAAATACCTAATTTAATGAACCCGTATTCCCCTAGATTTTATAAATTCCCAACTCATTTTAATTCTATTCATTTTCACTAGTTAAAAATAGTCTAGTATAAATAGTCTAGTATAAATAGTCTTAATATAAATAGTCTAGTATAAATAGTCTAGTATAAGTAGTCTTAATATAAATAGTCTAGTATAAATAGTCTTGTTAAAAATAGTCTTATTAAAATAGTCTTATTAAAAATAGTTTAAATTAAATATAGTGCATTTTAATTTAGTTAATTTTTAAAAAACCCAAAAATATCTTTTTTAATATTTTAGTATTTATTTCTCGCAATCTATAACAAAAAAATTATACGAAGCCCTGTTGGACAATCCTCGAGAGAAAAGACCTTGGTAGAACTTACCACAAACTACTTCTACCTCGTATATATTTGCGAGCGACTCAAGAACTCCTATTTTTAGGATAAGTTTTTTGGCCGATCAGCTACCCAAAATATTATCTGGAGATAGATATTGCTGGAATGGATGGATAGCAAACAAATGCGAGAAAACTTCCGTGAGAAAGATAACACAAGATTTGCCGGGGTTGTTAGTCCCGGGCTTGAATGCTCTCGCGAGATATTATTAATACTAATATTCGGGGATACAAGTACTAATGTAAGAATACAATTACAATGAGTGTAAAGATTCTTGTTATCTTAGCTAGTGAGCGTGTAGATTGCCGGAAGAACCAGATGTGATGCTCTGTGAGTTCTTGTAACAAAGGAGGTGAACAGTCGCGGCGGTGAGAGATCGACAGTCTCTCACGGCGAGTAGTAGCTGGAAGCTTGAGCTCCTCGGCTTATGAATCTCTTGGAATCTGCCTTGTGGAGACTTCTTCCCTCTGCCGATCGTCTTCTGGATGAGAGATTCTGAGAGAGAAATCCTGAGGTAGATTCCGGCGAGAAAGCTAGGAGCTTGATGATATGTATCTTCTTCTGTATTTCTGTGAATGAATTCGGAATGTAGGTGAATGAATTCGGAACCTTTTTCCAGTAGGAGGAGGTTCTCTATTTATAGGACTTGGATATGCCGGGCGATCGCCTTTTCTGTATTATAATAATCGGGCGATCGTCTTTTAGCACATGAGCTTGTTCCCTTAAAGTCCGCGGCTGCTGCTGGCAGCCAGCTGTACGGTCCAATGGGGAGTCTGCACGCGTCCTGAGTTGCTGTCACGGGCGGTCCCACTTTGTAACTTTCGGCGGACTTGTCAGTAGGTGAGGTAGGTGACAGGCTGGGGTCAAAGGTCTTGTCTGTCAGCGCCTTTTGTGGATCTGCACGTGGGTGTTGTTCAGAGATCCAGTTTTCGATGACTTTTCCGGGCGATCGTCTCTGTTCGGGGCGTAGGCCGATTGTCCTTAGCCGGACACTAGAGTCGATCGACAGATGCCAAAGAGCGATCGCCTTGGGAGTCGATCGCTAGGTACCTGATGGTGGTCTGATATCTTCGATTAGGCGAGCTAGATATAGTCTGACTGATGTTGACTCGGTCGCTCGGCCTTATAGTCGATCGCCTGTCGGGATGAATAAATCTTGACACAACAAACTCAATTTAGAAACTGAAATTAAATTCATTTTAAAATGAGGTACCAATAATACATTATTAAGGACTAATATTTTATAGCTAATCTTCAACTGTACGACTCTCACTGCTATAGCCATAAGCCTGGAATAATCGCCCCAGTTGATGGTGATCTCGCCCGCACTAAGTTGCTTGGTTACCTGAAAACCATGCGGGTCAAAGCAAACATGATTAGTGGAGCCTGAATCTACTATCCACGAAGTGGTAGAACAAGCCGCCAAATATGTTTTGAATACTAGTGCACGAGACATACCTTTCTTAAGAGCAGGGCAGTCCGCTTTGAAATGCCCTTTCTGACCGCACTTGTAGCACTTTCTCTTTGGCTTTTTGTTCGCCTCAGGATGAGTATCCTTGCTCTTTGCTTTAAGAGTTGCCACTTGCTTCTGGCCTACTTGTTTCTTCTTCTTCTGTTCCACTATTTGGGTTAAGAAGTTAAAACACCAGTTGCCGCAAGAACTTGATACCCTGGTCTGAAGAGTCCTTCTGCATCTTGAAGCTAGGTTAGCAATTCCGCCAAATTATAGTCCCTATGATTCATATTTTAGTTAGGCGGAACTACTAAAAGCTTCTAGGTAAGCTGCCTATAATCATATCAACCTGCATTTCCACATCGATAGTAGCCCCTAAGATATCAAGTTCGTTCAGATGAGAAATCATCTTTAGAACATGATCCCTTACTGGGTTTCCTTCAGGCATTTGGGTCGTCATTAAGACCCTCATAGCATTTTGCCTAGCCGCTCGGTTCTGATGACCAAACATCTCGCCGAGATTTTTCATCATTTCCGCGGCTGTGTCCATACTCTGATGCTGATGTTGTAATACATTTGCTAAAGAAGCCAAGATTTCTTCCCAGAACCCCCATTACTTTTCTTCCTGCTAGCAAGCGGTATTCTTTCACCTCATCAGGTGTCGAATATGCATCTGGCTATAATGGGCTCCTCAGTTAGAACAAACTTGTGTTCTTCAGCAATCAGGACAATATTAAGATTATATTTCCAATCAGCAAAATTAGTGCCATCAGGTTTGTTTTCTTTGAGAATTCCAGCAAGTGGATTGAAAGACATCTGTGAAAAAATTAAGACGTCCATCACATAATGCATAACAAAGTATATTGAAAAACTTCAAAGCACAATATATATGCTAGCAACCAACACCTCGAAAAATCCGCACATGTAAGCCACGATCATGTGGACGTTCACACACACATTTTTCAAGTAGAGTTTTACGTCTTTAATTTTACTATCTAGTCAATATGCGTTATGATAAGTAAAATTAATAGTTGGTTCGTCTTGGCCATGTATTAATTGTAACACCCCCAAAAATATACATGGAATATACACGTCGTCTACCTTTTTCACAAGGATCTACCAGGATAATCACCACAAGACGACAAACATTTGACCGGTTGGGGTCAAACTACATAATGATATGGACCGACAAGGTCAAAAATATTTAAAATACACTGACCGGCGAGGTCACATGACTAAATCAAGCCAAGTAAAATTCCTTACAGTACATACCCACACAAGGGTCAAAATACAATACAACGAAAGGCTAAACACAACCCAACGGTACAAAAACATCAAAGTGAACCCTCTAACTCTTGATTAGTATCGTGGCCAACCATCTTTGATGCTGACCCTGTGAATGCTCCCTCAAACTAAGTATACCTGAAATGCATGAAACGTATTTCCACCATTTAAGGGGTTAGCAAATCGAACTTTCCAGTACAAGTATCATAACCATACGAAATGTAGCAAGCGAACATCAATCATGAATCAGATAATGACAAACATTCAACAAATATTTCCGAGAGGTTTCAGTGATTAGAAAACAAGGCAATTGAAGTATTTGAAAATGAAATCACCATCTCGGGAGTTTTAGAAACGTAAAACCTTTAGGATCTCAAGCCTCAAGTTGTAAACCATTTTTCGAAATTGTAGGCTCTCAGCCCAAATCTCATTACAAGTTTCAATACACAGCAACAATCAGAGGGCCCACGACCCAAAACACACATCGTTCGTACCCACAAGTAACAAACTCCAGAAGACTCACCGGACCGTACCTCGCACCACACAAATACTTGTTCGTACTCATCAAGTAACAAACTCCAGAGGTCCCGTTGGACCGTACCTGGTTCCACACAAATACTGTTCGTACTCATCAAGTAACAAGCTCTAGAGGTCCCGTCGGACCGTACCTAGTTCCACTCAAATACTATTTGTACTCATTAAGTAACGAACTCCAGAGGTCCCATCGGACCGTACTTGGTTCCACAAAGCATATCCACAACAATTCACAACACACATCAATCATCACGATAATCACCACATGGCATAAAACATATCCAAGGGTATGAATCAATTCACACAATCATATAATACAAACGACAACAGTATTTCTTGATAGTGTGTATCTGAAAAGATCATTATACCCCTCCCCTCTCATTTCTTTCTTTCCTTTTTGTGTTGAATTTAGTAATACTTAATAATAATAATAGTAATATTAAATATTCAACAACAATAAATTTTAAAAAGTACTCTTAGAATATTAAACCAAATTAAACTAAAAGGACGATAATTTTCAATTTTTTTTACGGAGATCTCTGACCGGTCACTTTTTCCGGCATGGCGGCAGTAGCCGGAGATCTCCTACGGACGATCATTTTTTTCGTCAGGCCGTCGACAATTTGTTTTTACAATTTTTTTCGTCCGGCCGACGGCCCACTGGCGAACCTCAGGAGATCGACAATTTTTTACGCTAGGTAGCCGACCTGTTATCCGGCGGACCTCCGACGACCAGTAAGTATTTTTTCTTTTTTTTTTGTGCCCAATCGCCGGCCTGCTTTTCGGAGGGCCACTTCCGGCGACCAACATTTTTTGTTGATTTTTTTAACGACATGCCCATCGGCCGCCGATAGAATTTTGGGAACCAACGATTTTTTTTTTCTAGCAAGTAATCTAATAATTCAATTATTTTAATTCAGTTATATCGCCGCCACTTTGCCATTATCGCACGGATAATCTCTAGCCTATAATATAAAGGACAATGATTTTTGTGGTGGTGGTGGTAGTCCGCACCGGAAAAGACTATTGTACCCCCATCTCTGCCTTTATTCTTTTTGTGTTGAATTTAATAATACTTAATAATAATAATCTTAAATATTCAACAATAATAAATTTTAAAAAATACTCCTAGAATATTAAATTAAATTAAAAGTATAATTAATTTTCAATTTCTTTACGGAGATCTCCGACGGACCTCTAGCCGATCAGTTTTTCGGAAGGGTCGCCGACCGCTTGAGACCTCCGCCGGCCGGCCCATTTTTTCTTTTGTTTTTTAGTTTTTTTCATGCCAGGCCACATGTCTGCACTCCGGCGGGCCACTGTCGGCAGCCGGTGGACCTTCGGCGACCGGCCAATTTTGTTTTTTCTTTTACACCAAGTCGCCGATCTGCTTTCCGGAAGGCCACCGCCGGAGGCCGGAGGACCTCCAGGGCCGAGCCAACTTATTTTTTTTACGCGAGACCACATACCTGTTTTCCGGATGGCCACCACCGGCCTCCGGTGGACGTCCGGCCACCGGCCATATATTTTTCATTTTATTTGTTTTCGCGAGGCTCGCGGCCTGCTTTCTGGCGGACCTCCGGCGACCGATCAATTTCTTTTTTTTTACGCCAGGCGCCTGCCTGCTTGCCAGCGAGGCACCTTCGACGACATTGTTGTTACCCAGAATATTATTCGGAAGAGTTTGCTGGAATGGATGAGTAACAAACAAAATGCGAGAGCACGTCCGAGGGAATGTAAATAACACAAGATTTGCCGGGGTTGTTAGTCCCGGACTTGAATGTTCTCGCGAGATATTATTAATACGAATACTTGGGAGTACAAATATTAATGTTAGAATACAATTACAATGATTGTAAAAACCCTAGTTATCTAGCTCTTGAGTGCTGATGATTGCCAGAAGAACCAGAGTTGATGCTCTGTGAGTTCTTGTAACAATGATGGAGTGCTGTGTCTTTAGCTGTAGGATTCAACAGTTTCTGAACCTTTTTCCAATTGCTGGAGGTTTCCTATTTATAGGAGCTCAGGTAGTTGGGCGATCGTTTTTCCTATATTATAATAAGCGGGCGATCGTCTTTAGCACATGGGTTGGTTTCCTTAAAGTACGCAGCAGCTGCTGGCAGCCGGATGTGTGAACCAATGAGAAGACAATACGCGTCTTATGTTGCTGTCTTGGGAGGTCCCACCTAGGACCTTTCGGCGGGTCTGTCGGTAGGTGAGGCTATCCTTGTCACCGACAGCTGGTGACAGGCTGGGATTAAAGGGCCTTATCTTGCGGCGCCTTTTGCGGATCTGCACGTGGGCCTTTATCCTGAGATTCGGTCTTCGTAGACTTGACGGATGCTGGCTTTCCACGTGGCACGAGGAGGTCGTCTCTAGTCGGGCACCAGAGTCGATCGCTAGGTGCCAAGAGGCGATCGCCCTGGATGTCGATCGCTCGGTACCTGGTCTCGGTCTGGACTCTTCGCTTGGCAAGTCTGCCTTGGATTATTTGATGCTGGCTTGGTCGCTCGGCCCTTATGCCGATCGCCGTCGAGGCGTATAAATCGCCGCACAACAATTGCCCCCCAGCTCGCTCCGATGTCGAAGATGTGGGGTGAGGTGGTTCTACTGGCAATCGTTTGACTTAGACGAGCGACTCAGCATTTTATAGAACAGCCGATTGTCTCTCGAACGGACTGATTTTGAATTTGGACGACCTATTCAATCGCTGAAATGAGCGGGGAATGACAGCGGTCTTGAAACATCATGGGACACGTGTCGCGTTCTATTGGGGGAGTCCGACGGTTTGTCAGACTCTGTCCTTTGGCATGCCCTCGAAACGATGCGTACGCGGGATTCGAGGGCGGCATTAAATGCTGACTTTCCTGACCTTTGCGCTTCGGCCCCCGAGTTTCGATTTATTTGTCCAGAAGCCCCCACCCTTGCCTATAAAAGGGACTAAGGTTACAGTGTAAAAACCTTATGCATTTTCGTCTAAGAAGAAGACATAGCCGAATTTCCTTGAAGCTTCGTGTGAAGGTCGGCGTTCGACTCAGACTCTTTAGGTAAGAACAAAAAACTTCTTCTCTCTTCCTCTTCCTTCTACTGAAAATGTCCAGAGGAAAATCAAATGTGTATGAGGCGGGTAGTACTTCCGCCGCCGGGGCTTCGACTGCCCGGGATGAACTTTATGCGGAGTTCCATGTGGACACCACCGTCGAGGCCATCCGCGACGGGATTGAGCCCGCGGAGGTCGAAGAACTTTTTAATGAAGCTGACGCGGCCAAGGCGGCGGAGGCCGAGTGGATCCGTTCGCTGAAACAGGAGGATATGGATGCGGAGGTGCACTGGGAGCGGAACAACGCGTTCGGAAAAGCGTTCACAGATTTTGCTGAACTCATGGAGAGATTGGCCGGCCCACTCCCCAAATTTAACTTTACTGAATACTCGATCGCCCATCCTTATGAACCTGTAAGGCGGACGTTGTTCCGGGTTGCTCGCCGCTCACCGTGGACCCTTGGCCAGATCCTGAGCTCGGCGACCAGGAAGGATCTGGACCGTTGGAGGGCGAGGTTACGTGTTCCTTCTGATGTTCGTCTCCAAGTGCCCGCTGAGAACGAGCGAGCCGATCAACATCCCGAGGGCATGGTCGCCGTCAACGAGGCGATAATGGTGGCTGGACTGCGATTCCCGTTGTCATTTGTTGTCTCCTACCTGCTGACCGCCTGGAACGTGGCGCCGCTTCAATTGGCGCCGAACGCCTGGCTGTTGATCATCTGCACCGTTACTTTGTTTGGTGGCCATCGGCTGTATCGTCTTCCTTCGCCGTTGGAGATGAGCCATCTCTTCAAATTGACGGTTCAAAAAGGCTCTGTCAGTGGCTACCACATCCAAGGTCGCTCAGGCTGGGTGATTCTTGGGGTCCCGAACAAAGTAAGGGGCGATCCGTCGAAGTGGTTATGGGTCGGCGGCGCGTGGAAGTCGGCAGCGAGCGACAACCCAACCAACGAGTTAGATATTCCTACCGGCTTTCGGGAGAGGAGTCCGAGTAAGGATTTAGACTCTCCCTTTGTTCGGATACATTCTGAACTGATCTGATTTTGGCCTTCTTTTTGCAGGTGTCATTATTCCGGTGGCAAGCGACCTCGCTTTTGATTTCGCGATCGTCTGGGTGAAGATACGGAGTCTTTCTGACGACCATATAGACGCATGCCGAATCAACAACGAAGCCTGTTGGTTGGATGCTCGGCTATTTCGCTACCCTCGCCATCTAAAAGTTCCAGGTACGAACTTTGTCGATCTTCTTTGACATGTCGATCGTCTTAACTGAGGAAGATTACTAACTTTGTCGATTGTTTTCTTTTGCAGAAATTCGCTTCCCTTGTTTCCCAGAGCCCCTTGCTGCGATCGCCATGTCTAATCCGGGGATCATGAGTCGCCTTCGTCAAGGGAAGAAGGTGAGCCGAGCTCCTGCTGCTCTGCTCCGACCGATCCCGGAGGCGAGACCTCTCCAGGAGCCAGTCGTCGAAGAACATGAGCCTCGGGAGGAGGAGCAACTTCGGCTCATCCGCAAGAAATAGAGGACTGTGGAGCCCTCAGCCCCTGTCACTGCTGACGAGCCGCCGATCTTCGTGCCTCCGCTTTCCGCGATTCCTCTGGTGGAGGGGTCCATGCCCTCTTCGGCTTTCCTTCAGGCCATGGCGACCGCTGAGGCCGAGACCCCGCGTGGCAGGCCGTTCTTCGGCCATGACCCAGATAAGGTCGAAAGGTAAGCCTGGTCGCTTTGCCGAGTTATGTCACCTGTGTAGGAAACATACTAGCTCTTTTGCTCTTTGTGCGGGATCCGCCACTCCGACCCGAACTGCTCACCGATGGTGTTGGACATCCTGACGAGCAAAGTTCCTCGCGAGGTCAGCGATATCCCTTCTTACGTTGCTTGGGCTACCGCCTCCCTGCCGAAGGCTTGGACGACCGATCTGGATCGCGCGCCGGCGATCTGCTGATGTGATGCAGGCTACTTTCGCGCTGGCCTTCAGACGGCGTCGATGGCTGCTCAGGCCGTGAGGGACTATGAGGGGCGGCCGTCCACCCCCCGTCTCCATGCGGACCTCAAAGCCGCACGGAAACAAAACATTGAGTTTGCCGACAGGCTCGCGGCCATGGAGAAGAGCTCCGTGGAGGTGGCTAAGCAGGTGAGGCAGGATCTTGACCGGGCGCGGGTGGCGACTGACCGGCTGCGGGACCAGATGACAAAAAGCCGCAGGTCGCACGCGGCCGCGTAGAAGGAGGCCGACCAGCTGAAAGTGATCGTTGCCCGACTGACCAGCGAGCTGGCGTCCTCGAAGGAAGAGGTGGCCGCCAAAGCTGCCGAGCTCAGGGGTGTGAGCCAAATGGTTGAGGAGCTGAGGGAAAAGCTGAAGGCGACTGAGGCCGATCCCTTTCTTAACGTGGAGTATGTCAGTGAATTTTCCTACTATATGGCTTATGCTGACGCGATCCGCGCCGCTAAGAAGGGAGGGCTCGAGGTCGGCTTTTTGGCTGAAAATTTCAAAGTTTATGCGCTTGGGCACCCTCTGCACCCAGCCTTTACCGTACCGATCCTCGACCTTTCCGCGGATTATGGGATCGATTTGAGCTGGTACCCGTTGCCGGACAACCTTGTTCATCCGGGTGCCCCGGAGGATGGGGGTTCAGAGCCTGCTACTGGCGATGGAACGGGCGCCGATCTTTGAGCTTTTCTGCTTTTTGACTTGTAATTTTTTATAGCTTTCGTTGTATTTTGCCTTTGGGCGACCGTGCTTGTACACATTTCGAATGAAATGGGATAATATGTTTGCTTCTGATTTCTTGCTTGTATGATCGTCTTTCTGAATCCTTTGCATGACTTTATACAAGTGTTTGGGGAACGATCGCCGTGCGTACAGCTCCAAGTGAATTGATAAACTCATACTGGTAACTTTAGAACAAAGTCGATCGTTGCACATATATCTGAATAATGTCGATCGTCGTACATGTATTTGAGCAAAGACGATCGTCGTATATATAGTTCCGCTCTTCCCCCTTGTTTTTGTTTACTTGGTGAAAGTAAGGGAACGAAAATAAATCATTTAGCGAGCGGTCTTCAATTTTGCAGATTCCTCGAGGAAGGCCGACCATCCCAGCCTAAAGGAACCATGCACAATCGTGGAGTTCGATGGAACCGACCTCCGCGACAATGTCTTGTGCGCGAGCGACATTCCGTCTGATGGCTAACTTCTCGCGACTCGCTTAATTGTGAGGGTCCTCCGTAGGCTACGCCCGCCTCATATTTAAACAAAGGGCGAGCGATCTCAGCCTGGAGGAGTCCTTGCACGGGGCGTCGTCGGATTAATTGACTCCACGATCGTGACTTGTTAGCACTTTTCTACCTTGGATCGTCATGTTAGATGGCGATCCTCGACGGTATACGTTGTGACGGGGGGAGGGACGCGTCGCATTGTCCGGATCCACCATGTTAGATGATGGACCTTTGAGGGCGGGCGAGCGTGTCCACAGATCTGTTTTGGAGGGCCCTTTGGCTATGCCCGCCTCGTATTTAAACGAAGGGCGAGCGATCTTTGCCCAAAGGAACCTTGCATGGTCGCAGAGATCGGTTCCATCAACCTCCACAACCATGTCGGCACTTTTCTACCTCGGACCGTCATGTTAGATGGCGATCCTCGACGGTATACATTGTGCAAGGAGAGGCGATCGCTTGCCTAGGTCCTTCATGTTGATGACGAACTTTAGAGGGCGAGCGAGTCATCCTCTGATTTGTTTTGGAGGGTCCTTCGGCTACGCCCGCCTCGTATTTAAATGAAGGGCGAGCGATCTCTAACCAAAGGAACCTTGCAAGTACGGATCGTTGGTTTCATCGACCTTCGCGACCATGGCGGCACTCTTCTACCTCGGACCGTCATGTTAGATGGCGATCCTCGACGGTATACGTTTTGCTGTGGGAGGCGATCGCTTGCCTAAGTCCTTCATATTGATGACGAACTTTAGAGGGCGAGCGAGTTATCCTCTTTTTGGAGGCGTTGCTCAGGCAGTAGCCTTTGGTTCGACGATCGTCATTCTATCGCCGATCGCTGTCCTTTCTGCCCGGGGCTCCAGCTAAGTCACAAAACTATCCAGCTTGCCCTCCTCGAACAGTCTCCAGAGTTGTCTTAGGAGGTCTCGGCACTGGTTGGTGTTGTGGCCGGGACTCTCGTGGTAAGCACAAAATTTATTTTGGTCCAGGTGACTGTTTTCCCTTATCGCTTTTGGCTTGCTTAGCCGCTCGCGCCCCTTGATGGCGTTGAAAATACGGGCTGGAGATAGATTGAGGTTGTGGAGGAGGTGGAATTCCACATCCTCGAAGGCTTCGAAATCTCCGGGTGCCTTGGCGACCACCTTTTTGGACTTAGCGATCGCCGGCTTTTGGATGGGAGATGGCTCCATTCTCTTGCCGGTTGCCCCCTCACCTAGGCGAAGGGTGAACAACCTTTGCCTGGCTAGAAAATCGGCACCCTTGGTGCGGAAGATCGTGTAGGTTTTGGGGATGTCCTTCGTGAGGTGCCTGAACATGGGTGAATGACCATAGAATCCCCCCAGGACCGAGTAGAGGGTGAGCTCGTCGCTTATGGGCTCGCCGGTGAGGACTACTTCATCCACCCAGTCGATATAATCAGCATCGGACTCGTCTCTCCCCTACCTGATCTTCATCATGCGGTGGGGACCTTCTGGTCGAGCGACGTTGGCTGCGAAGTACGACGTGAAGTCGCTAGCCAGTTTCTCAAAAGAGTTAATAGAGCGCGGTGGCAATGAGATGTACCACCTATGGGCAAGACTGCCCAACGTCAATGGGAACATTCGGCATCTCGTCGCGTCTGACGCCCCGCATCCGGTCATGTAGATCCGGAACTTGCTTAGGTGAGTATCGGGGTCCGATCTCCCCTCATACAAAGCATTTGAGTAGGAGCGATCTTTGGTTGCACGGGGGTAAGCTCGATCTGGACCGCGAGCGGCTCACTCGGTCCGGTGACCTTTCTCCTGGCGCCTGCCTCAGTTTCCATGACCGCTTTCATCTCGTCGAGCTAGCGTTGCATAGCGGCCATCGTCGTGGCCTGGCTGCTCATGGATCGGCACGCGGAGTTGGAGCCGAGGTGATCAAGTACTGATCCCATGGTTCCGCTGTAGATGATGTCTCTGCCGCGGGGCTCGATTCCTCGGCGAATGGGGGCCAAACGTCCGACCTGTTTTTGCTTGGGAGTTGGGTATGCCGAACTCCTAGTGACGGATTCAGATTCCGTCATCTCGTGGCTGGGGCCAGAATGCCCCGGTCGCCACGATGGATCACTTCCTAGCCGGCTGAAGACGGAACCGTCCCGCCTCGCGAGTGCCTTTTCTCATGAATCGGGGCTTTCTGATGATTGCTCGACAAGTAACCCCTTGAGCTTCCGTTTGCCCGCGCGGCGGATGGCTGAGGGGGTTATAGCGGGCGCTTCGCATGCTCTCCGTCGCTCCCTTAGGATGGCCATGGCCTCCTCGATCTGTTCCGCGGTTTGGAACTGGTTGAGTGAGAGGCTGGGGCCGTCCCTCGGGGGCGGGATTGAGAGTCTCGCGTCGCCGCTGATACTCTCCGCCGTAGGTTGGGACTCGGCTCGGGCCGAAATAAGACATCCGGCGGATCGGAGAGTGGCTCTCTTCGAAGTGGTGGCAGACGTCATGATTTTGAAGGTTTTTCTTGGAAGAACAGTGAGTGTTTCTTCAAGTATATGCTCCGGAGAATAGTGAGTGTTCTTCGAAATAGTCAGAATGAAAATGAGGGTAAATGCCCTTCTTCTAGCGCCAATTGTTGTTACCCAAAATATTATTTGGAAGAGTTTGGTGGAATGGATGAGTAACAAACAAAATGCGAGAGCACGTCGAAGGGAATGTAAATAACACAAGATTTGCCGGGGTTGTTAGTCCCGGGCTTGAATGCTCTCGCGAGATATTATTAATACTAATACTTGGGAGTACAAATATTAATATTAGAATACAATTACAATGAGTGTAAAGGCCCTAGTTATCTAGCTCTTGAGTGCTGATGATTGCCGGAAGAACCAGAGTTGCTGCTCTGTGAGTTCTTGTAACAACGATGGAGTGCGGTGTCTTTAGCTGTAGGATTCAACAGTTTCTGAACCTTTTTCCAGTTGCTGGAGGTTTCCTATTTATAGGAGCGGAGGTAGTTGGGCGATCGCCTTTCCTGTATTATAATAAGCGGGCGATCGTCTTTAGCACATGGGTTGGTCTCCTTAAAGTCCGCAGCAGCTGCTGGCAGCCGGATGTGCGAACCAATGAGAAGACAACATGTGTCCTATGTCGCTGTCTTGGGAGGTCCCACCTAGGACCTTTCGGCGGGTCTGTCGGTAGGTGAGGCTATCCTTGTCACCAACAGATGGTGACAGGCTGGGGTCAAAGGGCCTTATCTTGCGGTGCCTTTTGCGGATCTGCACGTGGGTCTTCATCCTGAGATTCGGTCTTCGTAGACTTGACGGATGCTGGCTTTCCACGTGGCATGAGGCGGTCGTCTCTAGTCGGGCACCAGAGTCGTTCGCTAGGTGCCAAGAGGCGATCGCCTTGGACGTCGATCGCTCGATACCTGGTCTCGGTCTGGACTCTTCGCTTGGCAAGTCTGCCTTGGATTATTTGATGCTGGCTTGGTCGCTCGGCCTTTATGCTGATTGCCGTCGAGGCATATAAATCGCCGCACAACAGACATCCTATTTTTTAAAGTCAGGCTGTCGGCCTGCTTTTCGTCTGGCCACCGTCGCCGGTCGGCAGACCTACGACCGGACAATTTATTTTTAGCCAGGCTTCCAGCCGGCGGACCTCCGCGACTAGCTAATTTTTTTTCTTTTTTTCTTTAATAGCCAGTTTGCCGACCTGCTTTTCGACAGGCCACCGGCGGCGGCCATCGGACCTCCAGTGGCCGACCAATTTTTTAATTTAATTATTTTAATTCAATTATATCACTGCCATCGTGCCACTATGGCACGAGTAATCTTTAGTTTATAATATGAAGGATAACAATATTTTTTTGTTGTGTGCACCTGAAAAGACCAATATACCCCTTCCATCTTATTCCCTTCTCTATGTGTTGAATCTAATATAATAATAATAAATGTTCAGCAACAATACATTTACCAAAAAACACTTAGAATATTAAATTAAATTAAAGGAACAATTAATTTTCAAAAAAAAAAGTTTTTTTTACGGATCTCCGACGGACATCCGGCCGACCAGTTTTTCCGATAGGGCCGCCGTTGGACCTCCGGTGGCCGACCACTTTTTTATTCTTTTTTTATTTAACGCCAGGCCACCGCCGGCCGACCTTTTTTTTGTTCGTTTTCGTTTTTTAAATGCCAGGCCGTCTGCCTGCTTTCCAGCGGGCCAACACCAGTGTCGAAGGACCTCCGACAACCACCATTTTCTTTTCTTCTTTTTCTTTACGCAAGGCCGCCGGACTTTTTTTACGGGGATCTCCGACGGACATCCGGCCAACCAGTTTTTTCGGCAGGGCTGCCGTTGGACCTTCGGTGGCCGACAACTTTTTGATTCTTTTTTATTTAACGCCAGGCCGCCGACCTGCTTTCTAGCGGGCCACCACCGACGACCGACCTTTTTTTTAGTTTTTGTTTTTTAAATGCCATGCCGTCTGCCTGCTTTCCAGTGGGCCAACACCGGTGTCGGCAGACCTCCGACATTTTTTTTTTTTTTTTGTGCAAGGCCGCCCACAGTCGGCCAAAATTTCTCTTTATTAATGCCAGGTCGCTGGCATGATTTCCAGCGGGCCACCACCGGCGATCAACCAAAATTTTTATTATTTTTTTCTAATGCCAGGCCGCCGACCTGCTTTCAACGAGCCACTGTCGGCGGCCGGCTATTTTTTTAACATCAGTCTGACGTTCTGCTTTCCGGCTAGCCACATCGGCGACCGGCGAACCTCCTACAACCGGACAACTTTTTTTTTGCCAGGTCGCTGGCCTGCTTTCCAGCGGGCAACCCCGGTGGCCGAGTAATTTTTGTTTTAAGGCTAGCTCCACCAGCCTACTTTCCGGCGGTCCTTAATTTAAAATTTTTATGGTAGGTCGGTCGGTCGACGATAGAATTTTGGGAACCAACATATTTTTTTGTAACAAGTATCTGATAATTTAATTATTTTAATTTAATTTTATCACCGTGACTGTGCCATTACGGCATGAGTAATCTCTAGTCTATAATATAAAGGACAATACTCCCTCCGTCCACAAAAATTTGCCACAATTTTCTTTTTGGTACGTCCACAAAAAAAATGCCACTTTTCAATTATAGTAGTAGGGTCCACTCAACTTTCAATATCAACCACACATTTAAAGTGGGACATTTACTCCACTCACACACTATCACTATTACATTAAAACCCGTTAGGGGTGTGCATGATACGGTATGGTACGGTTTCAAGGTAAAACATACACTATACCAAATATATTTGGTTTATTATGATTTAATGCCATAAACATACGATTCTTTTCGATTTGGTAGTTCGATATTTCGATTTGGTTTTATCGGTACGGTATTTTTCGGTTTTTCTACTTGATTCTTGATGGCATTAATAAGATAGAAATACTCGAATAAATTGATTCAACAAGGTACCACTAAATTAATAGCTAAACCAAATTAAGAAAATAACTAATTTAATGTTCAAGTTTTAATCTAACTATTTTGGAGGATAAAAAGAAAAAAAACGACAAACAAGTGTATTGAACTTCAATAAATTCGTTATACTTCTATATTCATGTGAGTTTGTAACTACTATATATATATATGAGATATATTATCATAAAAATATTTAATATAAATAACGGTACGGTATGTGTTTTTTCAGTATTTAAGTCAAATACCGTACCTTTACCGAAGTTTTGGTTTTATAAAAAAATAAAAACTATATATGTCGGTTTAAGCAGTTTATCGGTTTTTTCGGTATGGTTCTTATGGTGCGGTCCGATTTTTCGGTTTAATCAGTTTTTTTGCACACCCCTAAAACCCGTGATGTCCACAATGTGGCAAATATTTTGTGGACGGAGGGAGTATTTTTTTTTGTTAGTGTGCATTTGAAAAGACCATTCTATATCTCTCATCTCCCTCCCTCTTTTCGTGTTGAATTAAATAATAATATCAAAAGATATTCACTAATAACAAATTTTAAAAAATGCCCTTAGATTATTATATTAAATTAAATTAAATCGATAATTAATATCCAAATTTTTTTACGGGGATCTCCGACGGCCGACCAACTTCTTTTTATAACGACGGCCACTGCCAACAGCCGACCAATTTTTTTAATTTTTTTCTATTTTTTGTCAGGGCACCGACCTGCTTTCCGGCGGCCACTGTCGGCGACCGGCGAACCTCCGATGGCCGGCCAACTTTTTTTTACGCCAGGCTGATGGCCTGCTTTTCGGCTGGCCACCGTCGGCGAGCGGCCATTTTTTTCTCTAATGCTAGGACCCCTGACCTACTTTCTGACCGTCCTTATTTTTTTGCTTATTTTTTTACGGCAGGCCCGTCGTCGCTGATAGAATTTTGGGACCCAACAATTTTCTTTCTAGCAAGTAATTTGATGATAACTTAATTATGTTAATTCAATTATATCACAACCACCGTGTTATTAGGATATGAGTAATCTCGAGTGTGTGTCTATATATATTAATAATATAATTTGAATATACTTGAATTCAAAATAAAAAAATCTTCTTAATAATGTAAATTCATATTCTATATAATGGCTGACATGGGAGAGCATTATATTGGCTGACATGGAGAGCATGGGCCTGTTGCATATGTTGGACCCAATAAACCGCTTTGCTGGCCCACACACATGGGTTGGTCTTCCTCTCTTGTCCACCACATAATTAATGATAAATTTGAAGTATAATTAGTCACTGGGTAGACAGACAGCAGCATCATCTGACCGTATCATGCACAAAAGTTACATACATGCATATCAGTTGGAATAGAAATGACTGGTTCTAATGCTGCTGACTTTACGCACATTCGTTTGAACGACAATGTTTGTCTAACTGCAAATCAGCAAATGCATGAAACTAATGTTAAATTATTTTTTCTTAGAACGTTTTATTGTAGTAAGAAAAGATTTTTAGGTATTTCTATCCACATGAGGATTAGGTATTCAGGTTGGGGGTGGTAAGTAATTATGCTCAACCCGTTTTACGTGCTCAAACTGTTGAAAATTATTGGAATTTATAACCGGCATTTGTCGGTTGTCAAAACTGAATCAATCTAAATTGATTGGTGGTTCGGTATTAACAACCAACCTGACGTAGCGCAAGCGTGAACACGAAGGAGAAGAGCCTTGATACTGTAACATCTACAAACTATGGTAGTTATAGCACCGTGAATCCCTTGAGGGACCACAAGTCTATGTTAATCAGAATTAACACAAGTATAATGGACTATGTACTTATATAATTTCGCTTATTATAATGTCTTGCTAAAAATTATTTATGATTTATTATTATGGTATTAAATAATTGCTAATATAATATAATCAATTGTGTCAAGCATATGAGAATTAGAGATAAGCAAGAAAGTCAACTAGAAATAACAAATATAATACTGAATATCATATTTATTGGGAGAATGAAATAATACGAGGTCGTAGTTTAGCTTTACTTGTGAATTAAATTTGTACTTTCTAATAGCATGGGATCAATGCCTAATGAAGATTCCAGTTGTAGGTCATTTAACTTCTATTTTGTAATACATAATCAATATCAAGCCGGTGAGCTCCTGGGTGTAGACGATGAACCTCAATTACCAATATTAATAAAATAATTTAAATTAGGTTGGTGTATCTCGGAGCTTCCCCTTATCGATCTTAATTAACCATAATTTTTATCAAGTCGATGTAGCTCGGGGCTACTCTTTACCAGCCATAATTTTTCTGAAATTGGTGTAGCTCGGGGCTACCCCTTACCTACCTTAATTAACCATAATATTTCTCAAGTTGGTGTAGCTCGGGGCTACCCTTTACCGACCTTAAGTGAATTTGAGGGCGTTGCGCCCAGTCAAATTTCAGGGCCTTATCTTCTGGAACTTAAGGGATAATTATAGAATTATACGTAAATTGTTAGGCAGGATAACTTCATTCATACGTTTAATCTTCCAAGTACGATGATATTTAAGATATTCATACAAAGTAGTTTTTTCAAATGACATACATTCCATGCTTTTTTGACGAGTCATCCTTCCATGTTTTCAATCTCGTATGCTCCTCCAATAGAAATGTTGACTACCTTGTAAGGGCCATCTTAGTTAGGTTCTTGCTTTCCTGTTTTCTTGAGATCATCACCTCGCCTTAGCACGAGATCCCCTACATAAAACTGACCCTTTCTGACCTTACGGTCATGTGCCGTCCTCGCCAGGCTTTTGTATATTTCAGTCCGAGTCACATCTATTTCACTTATTTCTTCTATAATATCCAATGTTTCTTTTACAATCTCTTCATTTTCTTTCTCACTGAACCATGTACCCGATGCGATCTTTCTCCGACCTCCTTCGGGATCACATCTTAATTTCCTTATACGAAACTAAAAGGAGTTTCTCCTGTTGATGACCTCGGGGCGGTTCTATAAGACACAAGACCGAGCTGAGCTCGTCAACCCATTCCCCCCAGTTTTATCCGAACGAGTCTTTATCTCCTGAAGTAGTATATTGTCTGTAACTTTGGCCTGTCCATTAGCCTGTGGATGATGGGCTACCGTGGCAAATCATCCTTTGCTCTTCACACCAAGCTTGGATTCGTTTCCTGTTGAACTGAGTCCCATTGTCCTAGATGAGTATTAGGGTGCTCTATACTTGCAAAGATGTTATTAAACAAGAAACTTACAATTCTTTTTTGGTAATGGTAGCTACTGGCTAGACTTCGACGCATTTACTGAAATAATCTATGACGACCACGAAAAGTTTTCTCCCTCATGAAGCTGCCGTGAATTGTCCAATAATATCGATGTCCCATTTAGAAATTGGACAGAGAGAGCCCATAGTAATCATATTTTCTGCTAGGATATGTATTAAAGGTGTGTGGATCTGTTTTGGTAACGCTTGACCATCTCGACTGCTCTCCTGCTTAACGTGGGCCAGAAGAAACCCCCTTAAAGTTTTACTGATCAAAGCCCTTCCTTTTGTGTGATCACCATAATATCTCTCATGGATTTCTTCCGGAATACCCCCACATTCTTCTTTTCAGATACACCTTAGATAAGGACCGAGATAAGATCATTTAATAGCTCACCGTTAATACAATAAAATCTAGCACCTCATCACATAATCTTGGACCTTTCCTGCTTATCGTCAGGCAGCTCTCCTCTATTCAAATATACTAACAAGGGAGCTTGCCAGTCTGAAACTTCACTTATCTCCATCACTTGCTCGCAGATGCTACTCCGAGCTATTTCCAAAATTTATTATTCATGACCGATAATCTACTAACAAGCTTTCCATTTTAGCCAAATAATAAGCTCTCAAGTTTCTACTCTGGGAATATGGACCAGTTCTCATTCTTAACTTTTTATAGACTTCTTATTATTCCGTTGACGTACCTCCTCATGCGGTCCTCATTTATTTAGATTTGCACCTACTTGTTATGTAACAAGTTGAGAATCAGAATAATCGTTCATTCATCGAGCGCCGAAGTCTATTCCCAATTGCTTTCCCTTGGCGAGGGCTTCATACTCAACTTTATTGTTAAAGGCTTTAAATACGAATTTTTTTAGCATAATCCAAGCTATCCCCCTCGAGAGTGGTGAGTATTTTACCTGCTCCTGAACCATCCGAAGGGCTGATCTATCAACATGTAGGAGCCATCTTTCTTCTGGGAGCACTGGTGCAGACATTTCCTAAATGAATGCTAGATCCTGGGCTTTAAAAGCGGTTCCAGGCTCATAGTCCATATCTTATTCTCCCATTTCTGTAGCCCATTTCACTAGATGACCTCACGCATTAGGTTACCCCTGTTAGGAATACTATTTTAGATTTTGATGAAGTCATCCCTGTATTCATGATTAATTCAAATGTATGTACTTAGCATTGTAAAGAAGAACCAAATGAGTATCTTCTATAGACTTTACAAGATTAGGCTAAGTATTGATCATGTTGATCAAGTAGAAATTCGGCTAAGTATAGAATAAGCAATATCAGCTGAGGTTTGGTCAACGCAAGATAACAGATAGGTTTGACCGATAAAATATAAGGCGAGTTTATTATCATCCGTGCTTTCAGACAAAGGAAATACCAGGCGAGTTTTACCCCAACTGAAGGCAAATGAGTTTTTATCAGGCGAGTATCAGTCAAAGGAAATACCAGATGAGCTTGACCAAGACATAATATCAGGCGAGGTTTTATCATACGAGGTTTGGTCAAAGGATGATATCATCTGAGGGTTGACCAAGGGAATATCAGCCAACTTTCTAAAGACAAGATATCAGACAGCTTTTATCCAGGCAGAACATCAGCCAAGGTTTGACCAACATATCAGACAAGATTGACCAAGGCAACATCAGATGAGCTTTTATCAGATGATATATCAGCCAAGTTTTGGATATCAACTGTCTACATCAGCAAGCATTGAAAAGTCAACAATAACGGCCAAACTCATGCAGACATAAAAGCCACGGGACAAAGTGATTGATTCTGGAAGTTACAGAATATTTTATTCCTAGAGATCCGCGCCTGAAGACTTTTTAATTATATTAATCAAGAAAAGCAGCGCAACGGGACAATACATCTTCAAACGGTCAGATTTGAAGAAAGAGACAAATCCTTGCAAAAAGATGAACAGATACACAATGAAGTCCACTCTCCAACGGACGGAATTATTAAAAGATGCAATGGATATGAAGAAGCACAAGACCGTACTATAAATATATGAAGGAAGATTGAGCAAAAGTACGATGCGGACAATACTTACAAGCGAACAAAGCAATCAAAGCAAATATATAGCATCGTGAAAAGCTAGTTTCTAAAGTCATACAGCGAAGCTCTTAAGTTGGAGAAGACAACACTCTTGTCTTAAAAGTCCTAGTATGGGGTACTTCTTTGAACGAGGTTCTTAGAAGTTCAAGGTTGTAAATGCATACACGGGTTCTTGATTGGAAGGTGATAGATAGCTTGCGAGTTGTTGAGGCATCCATGGGTATTCGATCAAGAGGTGCTAGGCAGCCAAAAGGGAGTTGCAACGGCCACGGGTTTCCACTGGTTGGAAGCTGTTATAACTGAGAATTCATTGTAACAATCACTGGTTGAACGTTATAGTGAATTATCTCCAACTGGTTTGGAGAGAAGTGGATTAATAGAGGATTACCCCACCTCTGAAACCACTATAATTGATTGTGTGATTTACTGCTTTATCATCATACTTAACTGCTGCATATATATTTACTGTTCCATTTATAGTCAGCTGTTCTTCTGCAATATAGTTTACAGCTGACAAAGGTTTACCTGATCAAACGAGTAATCTTAGATGATCTTACTACAGATGCGTTCTATAAACAGTTGGATTTAGTAAAAGATTTTAAACAGTCTATAGACCCCCTCTAGACTGTACCTTGAGTATCTGTGACCTACAACCCCAATGTCTTTCTTAATGGTAAGTCGGTTCGTAATTTTATTCGATGATCTAGGAAGTAAGTCCAAAGTGTTCAAGCTGTGATTACCAGGGTGAGAGCCCCTTTCTCCTGGTTAGAATAGTTTTGCTCCCCCACTTCCATCTAGTGTAATAGATATATTTTTGCTGTCATTTTTCTTCCCTCAAGAGGACCTATCTAACAGTCTAATTTCCGACGAATAAGAACAATATTAGTTCTTCTTCTCTATATTGGTTTGGTAAGCACATTCTCAGCTAGGAATTCCTTCTGTTTACAAAATGTTACTTGCTATTCTGATGTCCGTTCGAACTTGTTCACCTTCATCAGGAGTTTAAAAGGTAATCCCTTCTCGGCTGAGTGGGAAATAAACATGCTCGATCCGTCTATCCTTCCAGTCAATATTTAAATACCAGTTATGCTTTTAGGTGGGATCATCCGCAGTACTGCCATTTCACCTTCTCTGAATTCACCTCGACCCCCTGCTCTGTAACCACATAGCTTAAGAACTTTTCTAATCTTACACCAAAGGAACATTTTGATAGATTAGGTTTCATCCCACAGGTACGCAAACTACCTAAAGTTTCTTCCAAGTCTCTCACATACTCATTTGTCTTTATACTTTTTACCAACATATCATCCACATAGACCTCCATATTTTACCAATCTGGAATTTGAAAATCTTGTCCACCATCCTATAGTATGTTGCACCTGCATTGTTTAGCCCAAAGGATATACGTACATAACAAAAAGTCCCCCTTGACACAATAAAACCGATCATTTTTCTGTCCTCAAGTATTCAGATTGCAGAAATCCATGAGTATTCTTCATTTTACATAGTTTTTTTTTCCTACCGTGACTGCATTGGATAACCATTATGGAAACTAGATTTTAGTTTTATGCTCAGCTCGGAACAACTTATCAACCTCCTCTCAGATAATCCCATCCGTTTCTTCCACAAAGTGTCTCTTTTCTCTTTCATCGGCCTCACCGATGGATCAACATTCAATCTGTTCTCGGGGACCTTGGGACTTATTCCTACTAGGTCCTCAGCTAAAAATGAAAAAAACATCGACAAATTTCTTTAATAAGATAATAAAATCTTCTCTCTATGAGCTGGTTAACTGACTTCCAACGTATATTTTTGTTTTTGACTTTCATGGGATTAGTTCTATCTTCATCAGCTCTTCATTAGACTTAACCACTTCCTCCTTGGCTTCTTCCAGTGTTTCAGCTTCTTATCTTTTACTCGCTTTGAGTCGAGCCCCTCAGCATGGGTGCTCTTTTGTTAGTTTATACTCCAAGCTTCACTATTGTTTGATAGCAAGATTGTGAGATAAATTGATCTCCGACCACCTCATTGATCTTGTATCCGATTGGGAATTTCACCTTCATGTGGCAGGTAGATGCTAAAATCTCAAATTTATCAAGTCGATGCCACCCAAGGATGGCATTGTGCACATATTTGGTGTCCATCACCATAAATCTGACTACCTCGACCTTTATGTGAGGTGAGTGGCATAAGGCCATCGATAGTATCACCTCGCCTAAACGGTTGGACATCAGTCATGCAAAACCCCTAAAGTGATGTTGTAACACCCCCAAATCCTATTGGGTTATTACAGTGCCGTGGACCCCACACCAGGAGATCCACCAGGCAAACATGACTATAATACATTAAATTAAACAACAAGGGAAAATCATAGTCCCTACCATGATATCCGACACAATATTCCGATAAGGAATTTCAACGACAAAAGTGGCCTACATGGCCAAAATGAAATACAACAGCATCCACGAACATCTGTTCGGGTAATACAACACGACAACAATTGACAAGACCGGAGTACACCTCAGTCGATCGACCAACAATCAACAACACGGACTAGAATCGCTCGAATGCATCTTCGCCAACGTCATGCCCCAGAGTCTAAACTCTCTCCTCGCAAGCACCTAAAACATGAAAACATGTTCCGCCCCCACGGGGTCAGTCATCCAGATAATGAACATCAAATACATGTATAACATGATATGCATCCAAAGGCAGAATGAAACGGTACAATGATAATAATAGTACGAGATGCTCACAAACCAATGTAAGAACCGAGCATTCGTGAAATACTATGCCCACGGCATACTATTAATACCTGTTCGACAGGTTAGAACATAAATGCCCAACGGCGAATCAAAATCCCAGAATATCGCAATGAATTACACAACATGAATCCATCAAGAACTGAATTAAACATGAGTCACAATGCCCGAAGGCCCCAATGAAATTATCAAGACAATCACAAAGGAATTTTAGCCACTCAGCCGAAGCTGTCAAATATCACATTCACATGAAACCGGAATAGCCCGAAGCTATAATTAATGAGGGCTAATAAGGTCATAACCACGACCGTGACCTACTGAGTTGTAGGTGTTGGGAAGCCAACCGCGGAGGTTCAAGCCCCAAACTTACCCATAAGGTCATAAACGCGACCGTGACCTACTAAGTTGTAGGTGTTGGGAAGCCAACCGCGAAGGTTCAAGCCCCAAGCTTACCCATAAGATCATAAACACGACCGTGACCTACTGAGTTGTAGGTGTTGGGAAGCCAACCGCGAAGGTTCAAGCCCCAAGCTTACCCATAAGATCATAAACACGACCGTGACCTACTGAGTTGTAGGTGTTGGGAAGCCAACCGCGAAGGTTCAAGCCCCAAACTTACCCATAAAGCACTAGCCGAGACTAGCCTCCAAAAATATAATAAATCACAAATGACAACGATTCGTAGATTACCGAATTCGTGAGAATGATAGTGTGCTACCTTGAGTCGGCCAACACGATAACAATGATGCAGCGGATGATTCCATGAATGATTGAGTGTTTCGATTACCTTAGAACGGCAAATCGATAAGAGTAATATGATGAATGATTGAATATCTCGATTTGCCTTAGAAAGGTCAATTGATAATAATGATATAGTGAATGATTGAACATTTCGATTTGCCTGAGAACGTCCAATCGATAACAATGATATGAAGGATACCTCGGCACCTTTAATCGGTTACCGACGTCGAAGATGAGAAATGAATACGCTAATGCCTTTAATCGCCAATACGCTTTTAATGACAACTCCAACAGAATAAGAATGATTTCAAAGATGTTTTAGATTGACATCTTTATGAACAACAATCGATACATCGATACATGAACCGGCTATCGACAATGACATTAATAATGAGTATTACAATGCCTTGAATCGGCCGTTAACGAACAACAATGACGTTTGGCAAAATTGCCGGAAGGTATCGTATCGAACGATCTCTTGATATCAATGAATTCATGAAGAGACTAAGTCTCGGAATGATACAACACATCTATACACATACATGATGACATTAGCTCAATGACTAGTACAAGTATAAAACTTGCCTCAAACCGAAGGCGAGGAAGTCCTTCCACGAACAACGTCCTTAATAGGGAATACCGGTCACTCGAACAACCTTGAATTACACAAGCACCAACAATTCGCTTAATATATGAATCAAACACGAATATAACGAACTCGAAACGTCGATACGATTAAACTAAGTCCATAGAGGCATTAAATCAAACACGTTGTATCCAAACTCCGATTGTTTACAATCAAACCTTAATATACCAATATCAAATCCCCCAAGAAGTGTTTCAAACCAACAAAACATCTCCAAAACGATCAATAATCCGTTATGAATATCCAAAAACGTGATTATAACAACAATTAGTCGAAAATCCCCAATTCCAACTCGATTTTCAAGGTGTTCTCGAATAATTCCTCAATAATCCAATGAATCCTTATACAAACTCATAATCATATACATATCCCTTCATATAACATGATTATAACGTCCAAAACATCATATCTCAACAAAAAATCGAAGTCCAAAGTGTTGAAGGAATTACCTCTTGATGATCCAAGTACTTCGATCCGATGAAAACGTGTAAAAACGACTATCCAAGCTTCCCAGATGATTGAAGGTGATGAAAAATACACACTCAAATGATAATTGATGAAGAAATCTCTCCCTCAAGATATTCTCTCTCGGTTGCGGAGTGAAGAAGATGGAAAAAATGGAATAAATGAGCTCAAAATGCTCAAAAATGAATTTATAGGGGTTGACTCGCGGCCAGGACTCGACCGTGTCCGGCATGACACGGTCGCGGCCGCATCTGGCAGCGAGGACTCGGCCGTGTCCGGCATGACACGGTCGCGGCGCGAAGGGCCTACCGACAATGACCGTCGCGGCGCTCGGCATTGACTCGGCCGTGTCACGGCACACGGTCGGGCCTCTGGCGACAGTTACGGCCTATCCGGAAGTGCGACTTCGGCCGTGCGAGCGACACGGTCGGGTCACGAGGCGGAACTGCGGCATTATCCGGACGAGTACGGCACGGGCCGTGTCGGACGACACGGCCGAGTCGTTCGGCAGTGATCGGCCAAAATTGAAAAAATGAGCGGGTGAGCTAAAACGACCATAACTTTCTCGTCCGGACTCCGATTGACTCACCGTTTGAACCATAGGAAAGCTAACTCGATGCTCTATAATATTGCAAAGATTTAGAATTTTTGGAATTACCAAAAATTAATGGTGATCTAACGAAGTCGAACTCATATGAGGAAAGTTGAAACAATGAACAATAACGATACACCACTCGAAGTTTTTCCGAATGGTGAACACGGTGAAAGAATATGATTGATGAATGATTATAAATGAGTGAAAATCCAGTGAGTGACAATCACCGAATGAATTTACTGAATGATAATGACTGAATTACAACCGGGTATTACATACACCCCCCCTTAAAAGAGTTTCGTCCCCGAAACTAAGGGTCAAACAACTCGGGATAACTCTCTCGCATACTATCCTCGGTTCCCAAGTAGCCTTTTCGACTCCCTGTCTAGACCACTGAATCTTGACCAAAGGAATCGACTTATTTCTCCACTGTTTGATTCGCCGCTCCAACACTCGTACCGGACGCTTCTCGTACGAATGATCATCCGCGATTTCGATTTCGTCGAACTGAAGTATGTGACTCGGGTCGACAACATACTTCCGCAACTGAGAGACGTGAAGCACATTATGAATTCGGCTCAATGCCGGAGGCAAAGCCAATCGATAAGCTAACTCGCCTACTCGATCCAAATTTTCAAACGGTCCAATGAATCTCGGACTCAACTTCCCCCATCTTCCGAAACGGAAAATACCTCGACTTGGTACCTCAACGATTAGAGGTATATCCGACGATGAACTCGCCGCTAACTATGATCTCAGAAGGTCACGAGAATGAAAGTGACTAAAATGAATGATGAATGATAATTGACTATAAATCCGACCAGGGTTAAGAATGGCTCACCAAGGTGAATTAATAACGTCCTGAGTGATAGTTCAAGTGAAATTATTGGAACCGTTGTTCCTCGTGAATTAAATGATTAATTTCATGATGACAAGTCTCAACATGATTGATATATGATGAATGACTTAAGTGAATGAATGAACGACAATGAAATGAATGATTATCCTATTACCGAACAAGAATTAACTTGCTCAAAACCGGTGATGGATGTCATATTGTATCACAGTTAAAGTAAACAACAGTCGAACTCGTAAATGCGAGATGAAGATGCTCTTCGGCCACGAAGACGACTAGAAAAGCGATCCCTTGGGCGTGAGTCCGATGTTCCTCGGCGGCTCTTTCCATACCGAGGCGGGAAAGTCACGTGATAATTACGGATCTCGTATGAAGATCGCATTATGATTATGAGACGGAATGATAACAATGAGCATACACGCTCTAACACAATGAATGCATTAATAATGCGGTAAAATGATCGTCCACATGACACCGGAATATGATGAGATCGCATGAAAGATCAAATGAGGTAACATGATTACCTGATGAAATTCCTGAAATGATTACCTTGAACAAGTTAACAAGGTTGAAAATTCAATCCACAAGATCAACAACTGAACAATGAGATGGACTGGATGATTAATGAATTGACTGAGCAATGAGTGAGTGATGAATGAACTAACTAAGCAATGAGATTGAATAAGTGATTAATGATTAACTGAGTAATGAGATAGACTGAGTGAAGAATGAATTAATTGAGTAATGAGATTGACTGAGTGATGAATGAATTAATTGAGCAATGAGATTGACTGGGTGATGAATGAATTAACTGAATAATGAGATTGACTGAGTGATGAATGAATTGACTGAACAATGAGATTGACTGAGTGATGAAGGAATTAACTGAGTGATGAATGAATTAACTGAGCAATGATATCGACTGGGTGATGAATGAATTAACCGAGTGATGAATGAATTAACCGAGTGATGAATGAATTAATTGAGTGATGAATGAATTCACTGAGTGATGAATGATATTGACTGAGTGATGAATGAATTAACCGAGTGATGAATGAATTATCTGATTAATGATATTGACTGAGTGATGAACGAATTAACTGAGTGATGAATGATATTGACTGAGTGATGAATGAATTAATTGAATGATGAGATTAACAGAGTGATGAATGAATTAACATGATCGACAAGATCAAAATGGTGATTGAGGATTATTAACTGGTGAATGAGTTGATCCATAGCACTTACACAGGTCACACGTGCTCCAAAACAATTAGTCATGAATCAATCATAACAATAATATCACATATATGTTTCAACAAGCATGAATAATTAATGACATGATAAATGTATGAACATAAAGAGAATCGAGTCCTTACACAGGTCATACGAAGCTTCGAGGTCTCGCGATACTAGTCTTCACTGACGACGACTCAATGAATGAATGACTCGTGCAGTCGCACTAATATTACGACTCACAAAACCTGATCGACTAGATTGTCATAACCCGACAATCCCACTACTACCGCGACGGTAGGACCACATAACTCACATCTCGGGGTATTACACAACCCAAGGCTCGATACCATTTCGTAACACCCCCAAATCCTATTAGGTTATTACGGTGCCGTGGACCCCACACCAGAGATCCACCAGGCAAACATGACTATAATACATTAAATTAAACAACAAGGGAAAATCATAGTCCCTACCATGATATCCGACACAATATTCCGATAAGGAATTTCAACGACAAAAGTGGCCTACATGGCCAAAATGAAATACAACAAAGATCCACGAACATCATTCGGGTAATACAACACGACAACAATCGACAAGACCGGAGTACACTCCAACTGACTGACCAACAAAGAACACCTCGGACTAGTATCGCTCGAATGCCGCCTCGCCAACGACATGCCCCTGTGTCTCCACTCGCTCCTCGCAAGCACCTAAAACATCAAAACATGTGCCGCCCCAGGTCATCATCCAGATAATGAACATCAAATACATGTATAACTTGATATGGATCCAAAGGCAGAATGAATCGTTACAATGATAATAGTTGTACGAGATGCTCACCAACCAATGTAAGAACCGAGCATTCGTGAATTACTATGCCCACGGCATACTATTAATACCATTCGACGTGTTAGAACATAAATGCCCAACGGCGAATCAAAATCCCAGAATATCGCAATGAATTACACAACATGAATCCATCAAGAACTGAATTAAACATGAGTCACAATGCCCGAAGGCCCCAATGAAATTATCAAGACAATCACAAAGGCACAAAGCCACTCACCAAGTGTCAAATATCACATTCACATGAAACCGGAATAGCCCGAAGCTATAATTAATGAGGGCTAATAAGGTCATAACCACGACCGTGACCTACTGAGTTGTAGGTGTTGGGAAGCCAACCGCGGAGGTTCAAGCCCCAAACTTACCCATAAGGTCATAAACGCGACCGTGACCTACTAAGTTGTAGGTGTTGGGAAGCCAACCGCGAAGGTTCAAGCCCCAAGCTTACCCATAAGATCATAAACACGACCGTGACCTACTGAGTTGTAGGTGTTGGGAAGCCAACCGCGAAGGTTCAAGCCCCAAGCTTACCCATAAGATCATAAACACGACCGTGACCTACTGAGTTGTAGGTGTTGGGAAGCCAACCGCGAAGGTTCAAGCCCCAAACTTACCCATAAAGCACTAGCCGAGACTAGCCTCCAAAAATATAATAAATCACAAATGACAACGATTCGTAGATTACCGAATTCGTGAGAATGATAGTGTGCTACCTTGAGTCGGCCAACACGATAACAATGATGCAAATGGATGATTCCATGAATGATTGAGTGTTTCGATTACCTTAGACGGCAAATCGATAAGAGTAATATGATGAATGATTGAATATCTCGATTTGCCTTAGAAAGGTCAATTGATAATAATGATATAGTGAATGATTGAACATTTCGATTTGCACGAGCGCCAATCGATAACAATGATATGAAGGATACCTCGGCACCTTTAATCGGTTACCGACGTCGAAGATGAGAAATGAATACGCTAATGCCTTTAATCGGCCAATACGCTTTTAATGACAACTCCAACAGAATAACAATGATTTCAACGATGTTTTAGATTGACATCTATATGAACAACAATCGATACATCGATACGCGAACCGGCTATCGACAATGACATTAATAATGAGTATTACAATGCCTTGAATCGGCCGTTAACGAACAACAATGACGTTTGGCAAAATTGCGGAAGGTATCGTATCGAACGATCTCTTGATATCAATGAATTCATGAAGAGACTAAGTCTCGGAATGATACAACACATCTATACACATACATGATGACATTAGCTCAATGACTAGTACAAGTATAAAACTTGCCTCAAACCGAAGGCGAGGAAGTCCTTCCACGAACAACGTCCTTAATAGGGAATACCGCCACTCGAACAACCTTGAATTACACAAGCACCAACAATTCGCTTAATATATGAATCAAACACGAATATAACGAACTCAAAGCGTCGATACGATTAAACTAAGTCCATAGAGGCATTAAATCAAATACGTTGTATCCAAACTCCGATTGTTTATAATCAAACCTTAATATACCAATATCAAATCCCCCGAAGTGTTTCAAACCAACAAAACATCTCCAAAGCGATCAATAATCCGTTATGAATATCCAAAACGTGATTATAACAACAATTAGTCGAAAATCCCCAATTCCAACTCGATTTTCAAGGTGTTCTCGAATAATTCCTCAATAATCCAATGAATCCTTATACAAACTCATAATCATATACATATCCCTTCATATAACATGATTATAACGTCAAAACATCATATCTCAACAAAAATCGAAGTCCAAAGTGTTGAAGGAATTACCTCTTGATGATCCAAGTACTTCGATCCGATGAAAACGTGTAAAAGCGACTATCCAAGCTTCCCGGATGATTGAAGGTGATGAAAAATACACACTCAAATGATAATTGATGAAGAAATCTCTCCCTAAAGATATTCTCTCTCGGTTGCAGTGAAGAAGATGGAAAAAATGGAATAAATGAGCTCAAAATGCTCAAAAATGAATTTATAGGGGTTGACTCGGCGGCCGGACTCGACCGTGTCCGGCATGACACGGTCGCGGCGCGCATCTGGCGGCGAGGACTCGACCGTGTCCGGCATGACACGGTCGCGGCGCGAAGGGCCTACCGCGGTGACCCGTCGCGGCGCTCGGCATTGACTCGGCCGTGTCACGGCACGGTCGGGCCTCAGGCGACGGTTACGGCCTATCCGTAAAGTGCGACTCGGCCGTGCTGACGACACGGTCGGGTCTGAGGCGGACACTGCGGCATTATCCGGACGAGTGCGGCACGGGCCGTGTCGGACGACACGGCGAGTCGTTCGGCGTGATCGCCAAAATTGAAAAAATGAGCGGGTGAGCTAAAACGACCATAACTTTCGTCGGACTCCGATTGACTCACCGTTTGAACCATAGGAAAGCTAACTCGATGCTCTATAATATTGCAAAGATTTAGAATTTTTGGAATTACCAAAAATTAATGGTGATCTAACGAAGTCGAACTCATATGAGGAAAGTTGAAACAATGAACAATAACGATACACCACTCGAAGTTTTTCCGAATGGTGAACACGGTGAAAGAATATGATTGATGAATGATTATAAATGAGTGAAAATCCACTGAGTGACAATCACCGAATGAATTTACTGAATGATAATGACTGAATTACAACCGGGTATTACAGATGTATCCACTTTCCATTGCTCCACCTCGAGATTTATTCATTTGAAGTAGTCCTAAAATAAGATATCCATTGAGCTCCTTGTATCAATAATAATCCTTTACATGTCGTAGCTGGCGATATCCGCCAAAATGACTAGAGCATCATTATATGGTGCATTTATTCTTCTATAATCTGAAGGACCTAACTGGATAAAGGGGACCTTACTCACCTGGACGACCTCCTCAAATCGCTGATGCTTTATCTTTTGAGTATGAGCTTTTCGAGCTTGTTAGAACTGCCGTCGGTTGGTCCTCCTCATATCACCTGGATCACTTTTTTCTTGAGGGGTGGGAGACTTCACTCTCGAGGAGGCCTCTGAGGGGCCTCCCTTATATTCCCTGGACATCCTGGTGGTACAAGCCGCTTCTTCCGAGCTCCATCTCTCTCTTGGTATTCGAATGACATGATGACCTGCTCTGATGAGCCTCTCTATTTCATCCTGGTGTTTACAATTAGAGGTAGCCTTGTGCCGGCCCAGACAGTCGCACCCTACTGCCCGCCCGCCACGGGCTGTCCGTGGGCCGGACCGGGCCGTATATACAAAAAATGAATTTTAAAACTCTGTCTTGAATTCAAAAAATATGTTAACATTAAGTTAAAAAATTAATTTAAAAAATATTTTTTTCAATTTTAATGTAAATCAGTTAACATTAATTAAAGAAATAAATTTAAAAAAATTTGTTTTGAATTTAAAAAAAATGTTAACATTAAACTAAAAAAATCCATTTTAAAAAATTTGTTTTGAATTTAAAAATATGTTAATATTAAATTAAATAGGGAGAAAAGAGAAAGGAAAAGCGGACTTGGACTTAATTTGTAAAAGTAAGATCATTTTTTGAAATCTAATCTAATTTTTAAAATTAAGTTGCCTACGTATCCTTAGGAATCAATGTCCACGTAGTCGTTTTACTTACATGTTTACTTACCTGAAGGTTGAAGGTCGGATGATGTGCTCAATCTTCGAGTTGTTGGCCATTAATTGAAACTCCCGATTCGGATGAAGAATCCATCATCATCCACGGATCATCATCCTTGTTGTGGTTGTCTTCTTTTTTCATTCGTCCTTCTTGATGTTTTTCAGCTTGTTTCCAATTTTTTTTACAGACCAGAATCTTCACAACATTTGGCGATAAAGATATCCGTCTATCTGTTATAACTCTTCTACCTGCACTAAAAATCTGTGTTGAGACTATAACTACAAGGAGATCCCTTGTAGTTTTAGATAATATAGGATAATATTTTTCACATAATTTTCATCATTTTAGAATCTCAAAATCGGCATCAAGCTCATGTGAACACGTAAAATACTCATTCAAATTCCGACCTTTAGGCCCATCCAAGCTCAGCCCATGGGCTAACCATTGGCCAACAACTACTACACCACCCAATCGGCTGGTGCCACATGGCATGGGCCCAAGGCAAAATACCATTCAAATTTGGATGGTGGGCTAGGATGGGATTCTAGTCGGGATTTGGATGGGCTTCGAGTGGGCTGGACTCGCTGGCTGTGGGTGGGCCGAGGCTCGGGCTGGCCTCGAATGGTGGCTAGTCCGGGCTTGGCTGAGGAGATAGTGTCTCGAACCGCCCACTGCCATGGTGGCTACGCCACGGGCGTGGGTTGGGTGGTGATGGAAATAAAACACAGCGGAAGCGGAGGGTTTTGGTTTACTAAAATCGGCCCTCAAGAATCGGATCTATTTAGGATCGTCAAATAATTAATTATACAGATTAATAAGCAATTTAAACGAACAATATATATTTAAGCGTCTAAACATGATAATTTGTAGTGTTCTACCCAGATCTAAAAGATCTTAGAATTATAAAATACGTTACCTTTGAAGCAAAGTCTTTGAATTTCTCATTGATCTTCTTGTATTTCTACCTTTAGATCTTCTAGAGTATGATCCCGCCTTAATCCGGACATTGTGTGGGCCACGTGCTACCGAATCTTGCTTGTACTTCAAGGATGGATCGGGCGAAGTATATCACCTCTTACAACTCTCGATTTTCTTTTCTTCAAGTAATTTTGATTTGTAGTAAGAATTAAAGTGTTATCTCAATTGTGGAATCAAATAAACAAGTCAAGATCCACAATTAAACACTAAGAAGAAAAAATCGAAACCCTTGTGCTACAATGAGTGTTACGTCCGAACCACCCCCTTGATGTCTTATTTATAGGCATTGGACTACTCTAGGATCTTAAGGAGGATTAGGGTTAAGACTCCTAATGCAACACAACTTTTCATATTAAGCCCTTCTTAATATGATTGAGTTTATCAAATGTCCATTAATTAATTTAGGCTACTGACAGCTTTAATTAATTAATATCTTATCCAAGAGTAGTACCACTCGAACTTTATTATTATATCGGAATTAAATCCACCTGCAGGGTTTAATATAATCATTATTATCGAGCCCCTCAAGGGGACATCATCAACCCACACGAGTCGGGATACGATTTCTAGTTATAATAATTATTGTCATATAAATAATATTATTGCCTAAGATACGAAGCTTATTGAGTTAATAATTTTGACTCTCACCCATGGTAAATTAAAGCAATAAATATTATAAATACACAAGTAAATATTATATACTTAGAATTAAGAAATAATAATTATACGAGATTTATATTTTTCTTACAGTCAGTACAGAAGACACTATCTCACTCCGATCCTGTTCAATGTATGCAAATATGCTAATGCATGCTAATAGTCAAGACCAACTAATCTCAAGCATACATTACAACCTTTCAGATAATTTGTCTAATAATTATATAGGTTGTGAACTATTATATTATTTTCCAAGGTACCGATAATATAATCTTCCGTGTGACCAACACACCACATTATCTACAATATAAAATAATTAGACATTTCATTTGGATAACCATAACGTAAATAAATATGCAAAATATGTGATTAAATGTAATTAGTATTCTCATAGGTAGTTAGAGGAAAATAAGTTAATACAAGCATAAAGTATGCTTTGCAGTATACAACCCTAATAATCCCCCATTTATACTCAAAGCATGCTTTTAAGTATACTACTCTATTATATAGTCTCTTATTTCTCCCACTTATACTCAAAGTAATGCTGCCATACACCGTAATCCCATTTTTTCCACATGCCTTTCAAAAACTTTTGAGGGTAGACCTTTCGTGAAAGGATCAGCAAGATTATCTTCCACTTACTGTAACACCCCGAGATATTCGGAATAATTACAGCGCCATAAATCCTTTATATAAGAATTTACAAGTCTAATTTGAAGACTACAGAAATAATACAAAGGTGTCATTAATAAAAGGAAATTCAAATCCGTTCGACAATTCAAATAAGTTCATTATTACAAAATGATCCCAAGACAATAACAACATAATCGTACTCGAGTACTGAAATAACCGGAAAATAAGACAACATAATCCACATCACTGAGCCACTTCATCGTCATGTCGGTACTGTGGTTGCTTCCCCGTTCCTCGGCTGAACATCAAAACAATGTCCACCCCCGAAGGGGTTAGCAAAACAATGCTAGTACAAGTATCGCAAAACATAAATCATCAATGCGTCATAAAACACACGAAACGGACTCCCGTCACCGGAATCCAATGATGTGAATCGTCACGATTCCATCAACACAATACAGGGTAATCCAACAATCCAGCGCCCTCGGTATAGATCCCCATGATGATCCCGTCGGACCAACGCATGGTGGAAAACCCGTCCAACGATCCAGCGCCCTCAGCATGGATCCCCATGATGATCCGTCGGACCAACGCATGGTGGACATTCGATCCAGCGCCCTCAGCATAGATCCTCATGATCCCCTCAGATCATTTACAACACAACATTACCATTATGCATACACATATACAAATCAACACGTTCATCGACGTAAATATCATGACAACTCAAAGAATATAATCTCATGTTCAACAACACGAATAAATCGTACACATGATCAATAATGCAATATCAGTAAGCTTAAAATACGATACTTGCCTCAAAGATGGCAAGAACAAATCACTCCAACGAATCTCAACACACTCGAAGGCCGTCTCCTTCGATCAACGTAGCAAGCACGAACCTTAACAAAAGAAATAATATAGAATTTATCTTATGTCGTATGAATGTCTAACAACCCGGTCTACGGCCGAAAGCTCTAAGAATGCAATCTGCCTGAACTACTTAGCGTACGCTACGTACTCTTCGTAACGTGCGCTAAGCCTACCCGTTAGCGTACGTAAACGACGAAGTCTAGCGTACGCTAACTTATGTACCGGCAGTCCTCTTTGATCAGCCGACTGACTCGCCTGATGACATAACGTACGTTACGTACCAAACGTAGCGTACGTCACTCATTCCCGATAGCGCACGTTAATATATACATCTTAGCGTGCGCTACCTGTGCATGGCAGTTTACTACTGGGCAGAAAACTTAATCTTAATGGTGAAGAAACTCATGAAATCTTCAGTGTTAATACATGTCATCTCCGTGCATATCATTCTCATACGGTTTGTGAAAGATCTTTACGGATTAATCGACTACGAGGTACAAGGATACTTATAATCATCACAACACCATAATTCATCTGGATCTTCAAGAAAATATCCTAAGTTCAATCCATTCTATGTCCCAAAACGTATGATTCCATTATAAGAATTTGATAATCTCCGTATACTGGTCATAATCGGTTTTGAAGATACATGAATATACTTAGGAGTCCATACACTAGAAAGGTTCAATGGATTATACGATGAATAAGTACCGAAACATCGAAAATATCCTTCTAGCACTTGATGTTCGACTACTTACGAATTTAATTGACTAGATAATCTTAAATCATGATCAAAACATCCTTCAGAATACTACTAATATTGGTGAAGAATCACCTACCTCAAAGTAGCGAAGAACACGAAGGAACTTGAAGAAATCCAACACCGAGAGCTTGAACACCAATCTCCAAGGATCTACAATCTTCAAACTCCAGCTAGGATTATGATATGAGGGTTTAGGATGGAGAGAGGGACTCTCTATGTCTCAGAATTCGGGTTTGGGAAATGATGAAAACTGAAAAAAATGAAAAAGGGTGCTGTCCTATATATAGAAAAGGGTTATTAGCGCGCGCTAGTCCATATACATAGCGTGCGCTAACGATCATACGAAGCTTACTGACTTCACTGTACTCAGCATTTAGCGTGCGCTATCCTCATATCATTAGCGTGCGCTACCGCGTTGACTTGGCTTTTCCCGAAAGCCGTCCAGGTTCATCCCGACATAATCCGACCAAGATCCGCGGCCTGATCTCACCTACCCACACGTCTCAATCATGCTGACTACGTATAGCGCGCGCTAAGGTTCATACATAGCGTGCACTACTAAACCCGAATTAGCGTATGCTACGCCTAGTCGATAGCGTGCGCTACAAGTGCAGAATCACAATATTGAACAGAATCATGCAATCATGCGCTCAACAACACCAGATTATGAAATACGGAGAATAATACTCAGATCAAAATATAATAAATACAATATCACAAGGTTTAATTACACATCAGAAATCTCGGGTATTACATCCCCTCTCCCTAAATAGAAGTTTCGTCCCGAAACTTAAGATGAAAACAACTCCGGATATTTAGTCTTAATACTGTCCTCCGTTTCCCAAGTGGCCTCTTCAGCTCCGTGTCGTGACCATTGTACTTTAACCAAGTGTATTGGTTTATTCCTCAATTGTTTGATCCGACTCTCAAGTATCTTGATTGGTCTTTCTTCGAAGGTACCGTCATTAGCTATCTCGATCTCATCGAAATCAATGATATGACTGGGATCTGGTACATACTTCCGCAATTGGGATACGTGAAACACACTGTGAATGTGACTCAGCGATGGCGGTAAGGCCAATCTGTATGCTAAATCCCCAACTCTCTCGAGGATCTCAAATGGTCCGATATATCTCGGACTTAGTTTACCTCTCCTCCCAAAACGGAAAATTCCTCGTGTAGGAGACACCTTCAATAGTACGTGGTCCCCAATCTCGAACTCTAGCGGGCGACGGCGCACGTTAGCATAAGACTTCTGTCGACTCTGGGCAGTCAACAGTCTTTCTCGAATCAAAGCTATCTTCTCTTGAGTCTGAACTATCAATTCCGGTTCCGTCCCGATCAAATCCGAAGAATCATCCCAGCATAGGGGTGATCGACATCTTCTCCCGTACAAAGCTTCAAACGGTGCCATCTTAATAGAAGCATGCCAACTATTGTTATATGTGAATTCAATCAACGGCAAGTGAACTTCCCAGTCAGTTGACCAATCCAAGGCACAAGCTCTAAGCATGTCTTCTACTGTCTGAATAGTCCTTTTGGGCTGACCGTCCATCTAAGGATGATAAGCCGTGCTAAAGTTCAGCTCAGTCCCTAAGGCACTGTGAACTGCCTTCCAGAAGTGCGACACGAAGCGACCATCTCGATCTGAAATAATAGTCATCGGCGTCCCATGCAATCTGACTATCTCTGCAATAAATACTCGTGCCAATTTCTTGGGTCCCCATGTGTCCTTAATTCCTAGGAAATGAGCCGACTTGGTTAGTCGATCAACTATAACCCAAATCATGTTCATTCCCGTCTTGGTCCTTGGCATACTGGTGATGAAATCCATCGAGATATCTTCCCACTTCCACTCAGGGATCGGAAGCGGCTTTAACATTCCGGTAGGTCGCTGATGTTCAATCTTAACCGGCTGACAAGTCAAACACTTCGAAACGTACTCTGCTACGTCCTTCTTCATATTTCCCCACCAGAAGTTTTGTTTTATATCCTTATACATCTTACTACTGCCCAGGTGAATAGAGTAGGGCACGCTGTGAGCTTCCTTCAGAATTGTCCGCCTCAAATCATCATCATCGGGAACGCAAAGTCGACTCTGAAATCTCAGAACTCCATCCTCTTGTATCACGAATCCTGGGGCCTTTCCTTTCTTTACTTCGTCACATAACCGAAGAATCAGAGAATCGTTCAACTGCTTAGATTTGATTTCCTCGACTAGTGACGAAGTCAGTTCCATCACATATAGTTGCCCTTGGATTTCTGGTGACCATACTTCAATCTCTTCGCGGATCAGTTCTCGTTGAATGCTGGTTTGGGACGTAAGCGCTTCCAACACTCGAAGAGAAATAGGTTTTCGGCTCAGTGCATCTGCTACCACGTTTGCTTTACCCGGATGAAAGAGAATTTCTAAGTCGTAATCCTTGATCAATTCCAGCCACCTTCTCTGCCTCATGTTTAATTCTTTCAGACTGAAAATGTACTTGAGGCTTTTATGATCTGTAAAGATCTGACAATAAGTGCCGTATAAATAATGTCGCCAAATTTTCAAGGCAAAGACCACAGCTGCTAACTCCAGATCATGAGTCGGGTAATTAACTTCGTACGGTTTCAACTGCCGAGAAGCATAGGCAATCACTTTATTCTTTTGCATCAATACACATCCCAGAACCTGATTTGAAGCATCGCTGTATACCATGAATCCATCAGTTCCATCTGGTAATGCTAATATAGGTGCTGTCGTCAGTCTCCTCTTAAGTTCATCAAAACCAGCCTGGCATTTCTCATCCCATGTGAACTTTTGAGTTTTCTGCAACAGCTGAGTAAGTGGACGAGCGATTTTGGAAAATCCTTCTACAAAACGGCGATAGTATCCGGCAAGTCCCAAGAAACTCTGGACTTCTTTCACATTATTAGGAGATTCCCACTCCAAGATTGCCTCGACTTTCTTCGGGTCCACCTGAACTCCGTCAGCTGATATTACATGCCCAAGGAAGGTCACCTCCTTAAGCCAGAATTCGCATTTGGAAAGTTTCGCATAGAGATGTTCCTTTCTCAAAGTGCTCAAAACGATACGCAAATGCTCGGCATGCTCCTCTGTGTCTCTCGAATAGATCAAGATGTCATCGATGAAGACTACCACAAATTTATCCAAGTATTCTAAGAATACCCGATTCATCAATTGCATGAATACCGCAGGAGCATTGGTAAGTCCAAATGGCATCACCACGAATTCATAATGTCCGTACCGGGATCTGAAAGCAGATTTCGGTTTATCCGATTCCTTAATTCTCAACTGATGGTATCCTGATCGTAAGTCAATCTTCAAGAATACCTTTGCCCCTTGCAGTTGATCAAACAAGTCGTCGATCCGGGGTATAGGATACTTGTTCTTGATCGTCACCTTGTTTAGCTCCCTGTAATCAATACATAATCGAAGGGATCCATCTTTCTTCCGGACAAATAGAACGGGTGCTCCCCAAGGAGAAACGCTAGGTTGAATGTAACCCTTCTGTAATAATTCCTCTCTGTTTCTTTAATTCATACATCTTGGTTGGCGCCATACGGTATGGTGCCCTAGAAATAGGAGCGGCTCCGGGCTCTAATTCGATAGTGAACTCCACTCCCCTCTGCGGAGGTAACCCAGGTAGTTCGTCAGGGAATACATCTGAGAATTCATTCACAACTGGAATAGATGAGAGCTCTACTCCTTCTTCTTTCTTCATGGCATAACACCAAAATCCGTAGCAACCCTGCTTTAGCAATCTCGCTGCTTTCATCGCTTTGATCAATTTTCTGGAGCTTCCCGGTCTCCACCCCTTAAATAAATGTTCGGACCCATCATCGGAAATGATAGAAATGACTCTCTTTCGGTAATTCAAAATAGCTCCATAACGATTGAGCCAATCATCTCCGAGAATTAAATCGTCACCTTGGATGTCGACTACAATAAGATTTGATAGCCAATCTCTCCCTCCTATAGTCACTGGAAAATCTCTAGTTTCTAGAGTTCCCACAAGTTTCTCTCCGCTCGGCAATCCCACAACATAAGGTTCACAATCATACAAGCACGATATTTTCAAACGATTAACACAGTTCAAAGATATGAAAGAATGCGTAGCTCCTGAATCGAATAAGACACTAACTGGTTGCAAAAGGATCTGAATCGTACCTGATGCAACAGCCGTGTTCTGATCCTCTGACTTCTTCATCTCGTAAATGCGCGGAGGAACGGACCCAGCGCTGGATGCCTCTCTTTTCCCAACATTCTACTGCTAGAAACCACTTTGCTGCGTCTGGTTTACGCTAGTGTCCTTCTGAACCGGTGCAGGAGTGCGGGTAGCAAAAGATCGAGTTGCATTTCCACAAAATGTTGCGCGATGACCTTCTTGTCCACACTCGAAACATGTCACCGCAGGTGCGAAACAGTCATGTCGAAGATGCCCCGCTTTGCCACAGTTATAACATTTCTTCCCTGCGTCTGAAACGGTTGGTGCTGCCCGGAACTTCTTTCCACCTCGAGAAGGATGCGGAGGCTTCCTGGATGAATGAAATGAGGACTGGCCCTTGCGGGGCCCACTACTCTTATTTTTCTGCTTCTTTGCTTCCGTTGATTTTTCTACTGCCGCCTCTTTCATATCATAGGCCAGTGCTTTGTCCTGATATTGTCGTAAAGTGGTACATTCAAATCTGGACATATACTGCTGAATTTCTGGCTTCATGCGCATGTCGAAATGGAAAATCCTCTCCGCCTCGGTTCTGACCAAGTGGCGCACATAAGTCAGCTGGTGATTAAATGTCTTAATCACGTCTGTCACAGATGCCTCTGAATTTTGTGGGGAGAAAAACTCCCGGACTCGAGCCTCTCTAACTGGGCGAGGACAATATTGCGCTTCCATCATTAATTTGAACTCCGTCCAGTTAGTATTATGCTCCTCAGGTCGAATGGCCTCCCACCAGTCGAAAGCCTCCCCCGTCAGAAGATACTGGGCGACCGGAACCTTTCTTTCGTTGGGACAGTTAATCCCTGCAAAGATCTTCTCTAACTCCTTCAGCCAATGATCCCAAGAAAGCGTCTCAGCAGAACCGTCAAATTTCGGAGGGTGCAATTTGACCACCTCAGTAAGCCATTTGTCTCCCCGATTATCCTCGTTATGCTGCTGTCCCATCGCCGTCTGCATGCGATCAACAACCTGAGCAAACTGGTTTATCTGAGCAACCACCTATTGAAGCACTCCCGGCACGTTAGGATCTGCATTATTATTAGCTGACCCCTGCTGTCCTCCAGAATGGGAATCGGTTCGACTAGTGGATAATTATGGGGTAGACGCCGAATCATCCTGTCTCGCATTTCCACGTCCACGACCACGTCCGCGTCCACGACCTCCCCTCAACATACTGTAAACACAAATACTCAATATCCAGAGCAAACTTTTCTAGAAGAAAGTCCGTCAATATTCACAAAACAGGAATTAAATAAAACATTAGTATGTGGGATTAGGAGACTTACAACCACGGTCCTCACGACGATGCTGGCTCAGCAGTGATGTTATAAACGACCAATAATCAAATAACATAAACAGACCCAACTAACCCGACTGCCAAGATATCCATAAATCTTAGCTCCGATACCATATTCTGTAACACCCCGAGATATTCGGAATAATTACAGCGCCGTAAATCCTTTATATAAGAATTTACAAGGCTAATTTGAAGACTACAGAAATAATACAAAGGTGTCATTAATAAAAGGAAATTCAAATCCGTTCTACAATTAAAATAAGTTCATTATTACAAAATGATCCCAAGAAAATAACAACATAATCGTACTCGAGTACTGAAATAACCAGAAAATAAGACAACATAATCCACATCACTGAGCCACTTCATCGTCATGTCGGTACTGTGGCTGCTTCCCCATTCCTCAGCTACCTGAACATCAAAACAATGTCCACCCCCGAAGGGGTTAGCAAAACAATGCTAGTACAAGTATCGCAAAACATAAATCATCAATGCATCATAAAACACACGAAACGGACTCCCGTCATCGGAATCCAACGATGTGAATCCTCACGATTCCATCAACACAATACAGGGTAATCCAACGATCCAGCGCCCTCGGTATAGATCCCCATGATGATCCCGTCGGACCAACGCATGGTGAAAAACCCGTCCAACAATCCAGCGCCCTCAGCATGGATCCCCATGATGATCCCGTCGGACCAACGCATGGTGGACATTCGATCCAGCGCCCTCAGCATAGATCCTCATGATCCCCTCAGATCATTTACAACACAACATTACCATTATGCATACACATATGCAAATCAACACGTTCATCGACGTAAATATCATGACAACTCAAAGAATATAATCTCATGTTCAACAACACGAATAAATCGTACACATGATCAACAATGCAATATCAATAAGCTTAAAATACGATACTTGCCTCAAAGATGGCAAGAACAAATCACTCCAACGAATCTCAACACACTCGAAGGCCGTCTCCTTCGATCAACGTAGCAAGCTCGAACCTTAACAAAAGAAATAATATAGAATTTATCTTATGTCGTATGAATGTCTAACAACCCGGTCTACGGCCGAAAGCTCTAAAAATGCAATCTGCCTGAACTACTTAGCGTACGCTACGTACTCTTCGTAACGTGCGCTAAGCCTGCCCGTTAGCGTACGTAAACGACGAAGTCTAGCGTACGCTAACTTATGTACCGGCAGTCCTCTCTGATCAGCCGACTGACTCGCCTGATGACATAACGAATGTTACGTACCAAACATAGCGTACGTTACTCATTCCCGATAGCGCACGTTAATATATACATCTTAGCGTGCGCTACCTGTGCATGGCAGTTTACTACTGGGCAGAAAACTTAATCTTAATGGTGAAGAAACTCATGAAATCTTCAGTGTTAATACATGTCATCTCGGTGCATATCATGCTCATACGGTTTGTGAAAGATCTTTACGGATTAATCGACTACGAGGTACAAGGATACTTATAATCATCACAACACCATAATTCATCTTGATCTTCAAGAAAATATCCTAAGTTCAATCCATTCTATGTCCCAAAACGTATGATTCCATTATAAGAATTTGATAATCTCCGTATACTGGTCATAATCGGTTTTGAAGATACATGAATATGCTTAGGAGTCCATACACTAGAAAGGTTCAATGGATTATACGATGAATAAGTACCGAAACATCGAAAATATCCTTCTAACACTTGATGTTCGACTACTTATGAATTTAATTGACTAGATAATCCTAAATCATGATCAAAACATCCTTCACAATACTACTAATATTGGTGAAGAATCACCTACCTCAAAGTAGCGAAGAACACGAAGGAACTTGAAGAAATCCAACACCGAGAGCTTGAACACCAATCTCCAAGGATCTACAATCTTCAAACTCTAGCTAGGATTATGATATGAGGGTTTAGGATGGAGAGAGGGACTCTCTATGTCTCAGAATTCGGGTTTGGGAAATGATGAAAACTGAAAAAAAAAATGAAAAAGGGTGCTGTCCTATATATAGAAAAGGGTTATTAGCGCGCGCTAGTCCATATACATAGCGTGCGCTAACGATCATACGAAGCTTACTGACTTCACTGTACTCAGCATTTAGCGTGCGCTATCCTCATATCGTTAGCGTGCGCTACCGCGTTGATTTGGCTTTTCCCGAAAGCCATCCAGGTTCATCCCGACATAATCCGAACAAGATCCGCGGCCTGATCTCACCTACCCACACATCTCAATCATGCTGACTACGTATATCGCGCGCTAAGGTTCATACATAGCGTGCGCTACTAAACCCGAATTAGCGTACGCTATGCCTAGTCGATAGCGTGCGCTACAAGTGCAGAATCACAATATTGAACACAATCATGCAATCATATGCTCAACAACACCGGATTATGAAATACGGAGAATAATACTCAGATCAAAATACAACAAATACAATATCACAAGGTTTAATTACACATCATAAATCTCGGGTATTACACTTACAACCCTGACTACAACTACGTCGCCTTCCCTTACAAAGTGTCGTATGATGTGGTAATTGCGGTTGATATGTTTTACTTGCCTTATGGGCTCGGGGTTCCCTTGAATTTCGACTGCACCGTATTAACACAATAAACTGTAATACCCTTTGGCAAATCGGTAATCACATCTAAGTCCTGCAGGAAGACCTTGAGCCATACCACATCTTTGGCTGCCTCAAAGGCTGCCACGTACTCGGCTTCCATGGTAGAGTCCGAGATACATTTATCCTTCTCCAACTAATGGCCCCACCTCCCAGGTTAAACTCATAACCTGAAGTAGACTAGGGCTTTTCTTTGTCTAATGAAAAATTTGAGTCAGTGTAACCCACTGGACACAGGCCGTCTGATGGATATACTAGCATATACTCCCTAGTCCTTATCAGATACTTAAGTATGTGCTTGATAGCAATCCAGTGTCCGATTCCTGGGTTCGACTGATATCTAGCTGCCATGCCTACGGCATGACAGATATCTGGCTTAGTGCAAAGCATAGCATACATGAGGCTTCCCACAGCTGGCGCATAAGGAATCAGCTTCATGTCATCTATCTCCTTTTGTGTCTTGGGACACATATCCTTAGATAGTTGAATTCCATGTCTGTAAGGTAGAAAACCTTTCTTGGAATTCTCCATGCTAAACCTAGGATACCTGAGATAAGCACAACTTCCTTTTCTCACGATCACGAAAGATCCTGATACCAAGGATGTGCCCTGCTTCCCCCAAACCATTCATATCGGACTGCTCATATAGGCATACCCGTACGTCCGACAAAACCTTCACGTTGTTCCAATCAAAAGAATATCATCTACATACAGTACAAGCAACATCAACACGTTTCCATCGCATTTCTTATACACACAACTCTCACTCGGACATTAGACAAATCCATATGGCTGGACAAACTCGTCAAATCGAGTGTTCCAAGATCTAGATGCTTTCTTAAGTCCATAAATGGATCTCTTAAGCTTGCACACTAAGCGGTCTTCTCCTTCAGAAATGAATCCTCTGGTCAGTGCACGTAGATTTTCTTGTCTAGACTTCCATTCAAGAATGCAGTCTTGACATCCATTTGCCAAATCTCCATATCCAAATGCGCAGCTATAGCTAAAAGAATCTGGATTGACTTAAGCATGGCTACTGGTAAAAAGGTTTCATCATAATCGATATCCTTCTTCTGAGTGTAACCTTTCGCCACAAGCCTCACTTTAAAGGTTTCAACCTTCCCGTCACCTCCTTTTTTCACTTGTAGACCCACTTACTCCCAATGGCTTGTACACCATCAGGTAGTTCTACTAACTTGATAAGTGCCAGTTTTATACACTTATCCATGGTTTGTATCGATAAATATCACCCATAATTGAGCTAATCTACTCATTTTTTGCTTTTAATTAATTTTTAATAATTTTATTTTTATCGGATGATGATGTAAATCTAGTCTTAATCGGATTGAATAACAGATTTACTCAAGAAATAACATGTTTATTAAATATTCTCTTTGTTGAATTTTGATATATTCATGTTGTAGGGCTTTCCGAGACGAATTCAGCAGTCTTTCTGGATTCAAAATCAGAGTTATATATCAAAAGTTATCATCCGAAGAAGATTTGGGGCAAAAACGCAAAGTCTGAGAAATTCTGGGCTGAAAACGTAACTCTCAAAGCAACCAGTGAGCAAATTGATGAAGCCAAGTTACGGCCATAACTACTGAATGTTACGGCCGTAAGTCATCCAAGTTACGGTCGTAACTCCTTAATGTTACGGCCGTAACTCTTGACAGATTGTGATAATTTGTCTAATTTTTTATACTTTTTGTGTATTATTGAGGGGATGGCTGGCATTGATCCGATCTATTGTAATAATGCTGGAGTTTTGGAGCTATTAGATGACTTTAGGTGTATAAATACACCCCTTAGATCCTTCATCATTCATCATATAATTTTTCCACTTTTTGTAATATTTTCTTTTTGTGTGAAGAACACACTTGTGTTCTTGAGTGATTTGTGTAAGTGTGGTATAGCATATGTTGTTCAGAGAGTTTATTGCTTCTTTCTCCTTTATCTACTAAGGGAGTGAGGATGAATTCTTTCTCTTGATTCAACTAATAATGACCACTAAGCTTGTATTATGTATATTAAACCCTTCATGGGCTAAGTTACCTTTAGTTGGGATTATATGTAACACCCCCAAAACCATCCGGGATATTACAGTAGGTGGGTCCTGCCACGAACCCACTGTGCTAAAAACCGTTTACAAAACCAATTCAAAAACGCCAAAAGGCCTATGACGGTAATATTTTAAATACTCAAATATTTTCAAAAGCACAATTTTGAAATACCGTCATAAAATACCATTTGAAAATACAAGGCGAAGTGCCAAATCTCGATAGTTCAAAATGTACGTTAAGACACCGCTTAAACGTACCGATAAAATAGTTTAGGAAAAGGTTTAACGAAATAACCCAAGTTCGCAAAGTGCCAAAAGGGCCATTTAAAATACACACACGCAGCGGATAAAGATACCGAAAAGCCATTTTGAAATATACACACGCAATGGATAAATACGATTCAAAATACACATTTGCAAATGAAATAAAACAACCAAGTAATTACTCAATACTCAAAACATGCCACCGCCAAGATCACATCGGGAAGCTCATCCCTTCACGACCGCTACTAGCTCGATCTCCAAGTACCTAAAAATAAAGCCCACGACTGGTCACCACAATACTCAACAATGATATTGATCACATCAACATAAATAATTACATACCAATGTCATAATATAGTAAGAATACTACCAAAGTAATCTTACCGTCATAACCTTACCAATCCATAACAATCCAATCCTTACCATAATTCACATTTCGCATTCTCAAATGACGAAATGAACTCAACCACAACCAACTGTATCGTATTCCAAAAATACCAACAATCCTCAAAACATCATCATAACTCATAAATCTGGGAATAATCCAATCAGGCAAACTCCCGTCCGTCGGATTACACAATCAAATCTCAACATGAATAAACCAATAATACACAACATATCTCGTAGATCAACTACCACTTGACAATGAATACAAATCCCAAAACATCGACATATAGTCCGAATGCTTATACGATCAATAACCAGATCAACCGATAAATCAACTGAGAATATCATCGACATGATAACTCCAATACGACCAATAAAGGATCACGATAACTAAGAATACCATCAACATGATAGCTCCGACACGATCAACAAAGGATCAACAATAACCGAGAATACCATCAACAAGGTAAACTCCAAATGATCAACAAAAGACCAATAATAACTGAGAATACCATCAACAAGGTAAACTCCAAATGATCAACAATAATGGATCTTCAAAGAAATAACTCGATCACGAACATACCCTCGGGCATATGAACAACTACCACAAACCGTCGAACATACCCAATCATAAAATGGAGGATGAACGACCAAACAATATTGCTCAAAGATGGAAATCATAGTACGACAGATCCGAATATGTGTCGGTGCACATGTCCACCCCGTATACGGAATCCGTGATATACGTGGGACAATGTACCTAATTAGCCTCAACGAACTACGCCTCGTGTGCACAAATCTTTCACGGAAAAATATTCACGCATGACTATATATGTGCCCGCTAAAAATCCTACACAATATCCAATCTAACGCAGATATGACTCCGTATATGTCACGATGCAACATGACAACGAAACTCAAAGAAACACATATCCAATAAGGATCAAAAGACTCACCGAAGTGAACAACAATAGTCTGACAATGAAAAGTCGACACGACTAATCAATATCCAAAACATCAATCCTGGGATCACCATCCCCAAATGAATGACCAAAACGTCTACGATCTCAATACAACAGTCCTGGGATCAACATCCCTCAACGAATAACCGATACGAAACTCACTACACGAAACCTCAACATATACAACAACTCAACATACTAATTATCCACATGATTGAACAAATACTTAGATTACCTCAAAAGCCGAGGACCATATCCATCAACATCCCCCAATGAGACGATCAACACAACCATTAATACCAACATTAGTCCTTTCTAACAACATTGCTATATGAATTATAAATGAAATGAGAATGAAACCATTCATCAAATATTATAAACTGAACAAGTATAAACTTGCCTCGATACCGATACCACGAAGTCGTTACCAAAATCCATTGCCTTCATCCACGAGCTCTTCAGCCCCGCACAAAGCAATATACGAACTCTTCGACCTCAACCGCAACACAACGGTCATAATCCACGATCAAAACATATCAACCTATTGCAATAACCGATTAACACACATTCGATAAAAATCAATAACCGACATACTCAACCAACAAACTCAACGGTTCAACGAAACCTCGATCATATACATAATACCAAATAATCCAACTCAACAAATACGAACCCATATCCACGATACAAGCCAGAATTTGATGATCACAAATAACAATCAATAACCGATCAACAACGGTTCTACAATATCCCGATTAAACACATATCCAACAACCAAATCAATCGATCACGAATTCAAAACCACAATACGATTCCACAATCCGAATATCATATCCATAATCTATTTAAACCAACAAGGGTCTAACATTACCGATTCCAAATTCAATCTTAAATACAATTACAAGTTTCCTCCTTGTAAATCATAATAAAATCCAATTACCGATTATCATCATCAATCCGGACAATCCGATTAATTCAATATCATAGATAACCATATTCCAAAGGTTTCAAATAATTCCATTATCCGAGTTGAACACTTGTTAAATACTTATGAATTCTCAAACTCAAAAGTGAATCATAAACTTATCAAATCCAAATCATATTCGTATTCCTATACGAATATTGTACCAAAACACATAACTTAGTTCTAGATATGAATATTCCATATTCATATATAAAACACCAACACCTTAAAACGTATTCATCAAATCAATGATCAATTCATCTCGACATTAAGGATTTTATAACATATTCGATTCCAACTTCAACTCCAAATACGAAGACAAAACTCCTTCTTGTTCATACTTGTAAATTCGTAGAAAACAATTTACCGATTATTATCGTGAATAATCACATTCCAAATTATCCGAAATCCTTCCAAAATCATAACATGTAACTCAAGAGTTCTTTAAGAACACGAATTATCCAAATTCACGTTCATAATCCATAAAACAACATAACCCGATGTTTTCTAACATCTAAAACAACCCTTATTCACAATTCAAGGTGCATATAATCATGTCCTTCAACATATACTTCTCATAACATCTTGATTCGCAACAAACCACCAAGAACATCGAGAATACAACGATTCCATAATCATAATCAACATATTCAAAGCATATCATCATCTTCCTTCAACATAAACCTCATATATCCTCAAGAATCGCAATAACAACATCATAATCATCTTCATACGAATCATTCATCAACTATAACATCAAAATTCCGAAATGAAAAGGAGAAATATCCAATGCACCTCATAGAATATGGATAACACAAGAAATCACTTCAAGAATCAACAATAGTTCCATAACCAAGCTCTAATTCCATGATTCCAAGCTCACAATCATGTTAGAAGTGTTTAGAACACTCTTAGAAGTGAAGAGGGACGAGTTTTGAGAGAAACATCTCAAAGGATCGTGAGAGAAATGAAAGGCAACACTTCAATATATAAATCGCACTCTCATTACGTACGTAAGTGTCTTTTCTTAACGCATTTAACAACTTTAACGCACGTAATCCAAAATCCATAACGACGTAACCAACTCACCGTCTCATTCCGCGTACCCATTACGACGTAACCCATACCATATAACGCATTTAATATACCGTTGACTTGCTACAAGATAATGGTCGTGTTACGTCGTAACACGCCCCGTATAACGCACGTAACACATACGTTGACTCACCACAACATCTGCGCCAAAGCCGCCACCACGGGCCCCACTGCCTCGATTCCTCTTGTTACGTCGTTATGTACACTATATAACGACGTAAGCTAACACATTTTACGACGTAAGCTCCAAGGCTTAACGTGCGTAATGACTTTTATACTTAGCCAAAATCCAATTGTTCTGTCCGACGCCTCGACGTACAAAATACAAACATACGGCATACCGAATACACATATCAATCCAAAATATTCTCATACGGTATACCGATATCCAAATCGTTTAACTCGATACAACATATCTCGAATATATCTCACCAAAAACGATAATCACACCAAGATAATCGCTTCTGGTTCTCAATTTATTTTATCCATACCGTATAGATACCAAACTATACAAGATATCTCGTATAAAATAACGCGAAAAATTTATATCAAAATTCGGGTATTACATACTACCCTTAAAATAAGTTTCGTCTCGAAACTTGCAACCCGTCACCAACAAAGATCAATCCCAAACTTTACAACTCATCACAAAACAATCGTCGCCGCCACAAGCGAACAACCAAAACGATATACTTACAAAAAGTGAAGCCGATGATCTCCGTGATACTAGCACACGACTCCCACATGAAGTCTCAAAACAATACCAACACACGCCAATATCACACATAGCGCTTGAAAAGAATCTCAAAATTTTGGAAACTCCAAAATCGATTTGACTCAAAAGTCGAAAACCCATTTTCAAAAGTCACGCTACTACTGCACTGAGAGCCACATAACACACACGCCCGGGTTTCACAAAACCCAAGCTCCGATACCATCTTCTCGTAACACCCCAAAACCATCCGGATATTACAGCCATGGGTCCTGCGCCGAACCCACCAGCTAAAAACCGTTTAGAAAACCAATTCAAAATCGCCAAAAGGCCTATGACGGTAATATTTTAAATACTCAAATATTTTCAAAAGCACAATTTTGAAATACCGTCATAAAATACCATTTGAAAATACAAGGCGAAGTGCCAAATCTCGATAGTTCAAAATGTACGTTAAGACACCGCTTAAACGTACCGATAAAATAGTTTAGGAAAAGGTTTAACGAAATAACCCAAGTTCGCAAAGTGCCAAAAGGGCCATTTAAAATACACACACGCAATGATAAAGATACCGAAAAGCCATTTTGAAATATACACACGCAATGGATAAATACAGTTCAAAATACACATTTGCAGCGGAAATAAAACAACCAAGTAATTACTCAATACTCAAAAACATGCCACCGCCAGTATCACATCGGGAAGCTCATCCCTTCACGACCGCTACTAGCTCGATCTCCAAGTACCTAAAAATAAAGCCCACGACGGGGTCAGCCACAATACTCAACAATGATATCGATCACATCAACATAAATAATTACATACCAATGTCATAATATAGTAAGAATACTACCAAAGTAATCTTACCGTCATAACCTTAACAATCCATAACAATCCAATCCTTACCATAATTCACATTTCGCATTCTCAAATGACGAAATGAACTCAACCACAACCAACTGTACTGTATTCCAAAAATACCAACAATCCTCAAAACATCATCATAACTCATAAATCTGGGAATAATCCAATCTGTGCAAACTCCTGTCCGTCGGATTACACAATCAAATCTCAACATGAATAAACCAATAATACACAACATATCTGTAGATCAACTACCACTTGACAATGAATACAAATCCCGAAAACATTGACATATAGTCCGAATGCTTATACGATCAATAACCAGATCAACCGATAAATCAACTGAGAATATCATCGACATGATAACTCCAATACGACCAATAAAGGATCACGATAACTAAGAATACCATCAACATGATAGCTCCGACACGATCAACAAAGGATCAACAATAACCGAGAATACCATCAACAAGGTAAACTCCAAATGATCAACAAAAGACCAATAATAACTGAGAATACCATCAACAAGGTAAACTCCAAATGATCAACAATAATGGATCTTCAAAGAAATAACTCGATCGCCGAACATACCCTGGGCATATGAACAACCAAATACAAACCGTCGAACATACCCAATCATAAAATGGAGGATGAACGACCAAACAATATGGCTCAAAGATGGAAATCATAGTACGCCCGATCCGAATATGTGTCGCTGCACATGTCCACCCCGTATACGGAATCCGTGATATACGTGGGACAATGTACCTAATTAGCCTCAACGAACTACGCCTCGTGTGCACACCTTTCACGGAAAAATATTCACGCATGACTATATATGTGCCCGGCTAAAAATCCTACACAATATCCAATCGGAACGCAGATATGACTCCAGATATGTCACGATGCAACATGACAACGAAACTCAAAGAAACACATATCCAATAAGGATCAAAAGACTCACCGAAGTGAACAACAATAGTCTGACAATGAAAAGTCGACACGACTAATCAATATCCAAAACATCAATCCTGGGATCACCATCCCCAAATGAATGACCAAAACGTCTACGATCTCAATACAACAGTCCTGGGATCAACATCCCTCAACGAATAACCGATACGAAACTCACTACACGAAACCTCAACATATACAACAACTCAACATACTAATTATCCACATGATTGAACAAATACTTAGATTACCTCAAAAGCCGAGGACCATATCCATCAACATCCCCCAATGAGACGATCAACACAACCATTAATACCAACATTAGTCCTTTTTAACAACATTGCTATATGAATTATAAATGAAATGAAAATGAAACCATTCATCAAATATTATAAACTGAACAAGTATAAACTTGCCTCGATACCGATACCACGAAGTCGTTACCAAAATCCATTGCCTTCATCCACGAGCTCTTCAGCCCCGCACAAAGCAATATACGAACTCTTCGACCTCAACCGCAACACAACGGTCATAATCCACGATCAAAACATATCAACCTATTGCAATAACCGATTAACACACATTCGATAAAAATCAATAACCGACATACTCAACCAACAAACTCAACGGTTCAACGAAACCTCGATCATATACATAATACCAAATAATCCAACTCAACAAATACGAACCCATATCCACGATACAAGCCGTAACTTGATGATCACAAATAACAATCAATAACCGATCAACAACGGTTCTACAATATCCCGATTAAACACATATCCAACAACCAAATCAATCGATCACGAATTCAAAACCACAATACGATTCCACAATCCGAATATCATATCCATAATCTATTTAAACCAACAAGGGTCTAACATTACCGATTCCAAATTCAATCTTAAATAAAATTACAAGTTTCCTCCTTGTAAATCATAATAAAATCCAATTACCGATTATCATCATCAATCCGGACAATCCGATTAATTCAATATCATAGATAACCATATTCCAAAGGTTTCAAATAATTCCATTATCCGAGTTGAACACTTGTTAAATACTTATGAATTCTCAAACTCAAAAGTGAATCATAAACTTATCAAATCCGAAATCATATTCGTATTCCTATACGAATATTGTACCAAAACACATAACTTAGTTCTAGATATGAATATTCCATATTCATATATAAAACACCAACACCTTAAAACATATTCATCAAATCAATGATCAATTCATCTCGACATTAAGGATTTTATAACATATTCGATTCCAACTTCAACTCCAAATACGAAGACAAAACTCCTTCTTGTTCATACTTGTAAATTCGTAGAAAACAATTTACCGATTATTATCGTGAATAATCACATTCCAAATTATCCGAAATCCTTCCAAAATCATAACATGTAACTCAAGAGTTCTTTAAGAACACGAATTATCCAAATTCACGTTCATAATCCATAAAACAACATAACCCGATGTTTTCTAACATCTAAAACAACCCTTATTCACAATTCAAGGTGTATATAATCATGTCCTTCAACATATACTTCTCATAACATCTTGATTCGCAACAAACCACCAAGAACATCGAGAATACAACGATTCCATAATCATAATCAACATATTCAAAGCATATCATCATCTTCCTTCAACATAAACCTCATATATCCTCAAGAATCGCAATAACAACATCATAATCATCTTCATACGAATCATTCATCAACTATAACATCAAAATTCCGAAATGAAAAGGAGAAATATCCAACATACCTCATAGAATATGGATAACACAAGAAATCACTTCAAGAATCAACAATAGTTCCATAACCAAGCTCTAATTCCATGATTCCAAGCTCACAATCATGTTAGAAGTGTTTAGAACACTCTTAGAAGTGAAGAGGGACGAGTTTTGGAGAGAAACATCTCAAAGGATCGTGAGAGAAATGAAAGGCAACACTTCAATATATAAACTGCACTCTCATTACGTACGTAAGTGTCTTTTCTTAACGACGTAACAACTTTAACGCACGTAATCCAAAATCCATAACGCACGTAACCAACTCACTGCCTCATTCCGCGATCCATTACGACGTAACCCATACCATATAACGCATTTAATATACCAGTTGACTTGCTACAAGATAATGGTCGTTACGCACGTAACACGCCCCGTATAACGACGTAACACATACGTTGACTCACCACAACATCTGCGCCAAAGCCGACCACGGGCCCCACTGTCCGATTCCTCTTGTTACGTACGTTATGTACACTATATAACGTACGTAAGCTAACACATTTTACGTACGTAAGCTCCAAGGCTTAACGTACGTAATGACTTTTATACTTAGCCAAAAATCCAACTGTTCCTGTCCGACGTCTCGACGTACAAAATACAAACATACGGCATACTGAATACACATACTGAATCCAAAAATATTCTCATACGGTATACCTGATATCCAAATCTGTTTAACCTGATACAACATATCCTGAATATATCTGTCAGTCAAAAACGATAATCACACCAGTATAACTGTCTCGGTTCTCAATTTATTTTATCCATACTGTATAGATACCAAACTATACAGTATATCTCGAATAAAATAACGCGAAAAATTTATATCAAAATTCGGTATTACATACTACCCCTTAAAATAAGTTTCGTCTCGAAACTTGCAACCCGTCACCAACAAATGCATCAATCCCAAACTTTACAACTCATCACAAAACAATCACTCGCCACAAGCGAACAACCAAAACGATATACTTACAAAGCGTGAAGCCGATGATCTCCCGTGATACTAGCACACGACTCCCACATGAAGTCTCAAAACAATACCAACACACGCCAATATCACACATAGCGTTTGAAAAGAATCTCAAAATTTTGGAAACTCCAAAATCGATTTGACTCAAAAGTCGAAAACCCATTTTCAAAAGTCACGCTACTACTGCACGGTAGAGCCACATAACACACACGCCCGGGTTTCACAAAACCCAAGCTCCGATACCATCTTCGTAACACCCCAAAACCATCCGGATATTACAGTGCCGTGGTCCTGCACGAACCCACCATGCTAAAAACCGTTTACAAAACCAATTCAAAAACGCCAAAAGGCCTATGACGGTAATATTTTAAATACTCAAATATTTTCAAAAGCACAATTTTGAAATACCGTCATAAAATACCATTTGAAAATACAAGGCGAAGTGCCAAATCTCGATAGTTCAAAATGTACGTTAAGACACCGCTTAAACGTACCGATAAAATAGTTTAGGAAAAGGTTTAACGAAATAACCCAAGTTCGCAAAGTGCCAAAAGGGCCATTTAAAATACACACACGTAGCGGATAAAGATACCGAAAAGCCATTTTGAAATATACACACGCAGCGGATAAATACAGTTCAAAATACACATTTGCAGCGGAAATAAAACAACCAGAAGTAATTACTCAATACTCAAAAACATGCCACCGCCAGTATCACATCGGGAAGCTCATCCCTTCACGACCGCTACTAGCTCGATCTCCAAGTACCTAAAAATAAAGCCCACGACGGGGTCAGCCACAATACTCAACAATGATATCGATCACATCAACATAAATAATTACATACCAATGTCATAATATAGTAAGAATACTACCAAAGTAATCTTACCGTCATAACCTTAACAATCCATAACAATCCAATCCTTACCATAATTCACATTTCGCATTCTCAAATGACGAAATGAACTCAACCACAACCAACCGTATGTATTCCAAAATACCAACAATCCTCAAAACATCATCATAACTCATAACTGGGAATAATCCAATCAGGCAAACTCCCGTCCGTCGGATTACACAATCAAATCTCAACATGAATAAACCAATAATACACAACATATACGTAGATCAACTACCACTTGACAATGAATACAAATCCGAAAACATTGACATATAGTCCGAATGCTTATACGATCAATAACCGGATCAACCGATAAATCAACTGAGAATATCATCGACATGATAACTCCAATACGACCAATAAAGGATCACGATAACTAAGAATACCATCAACATGATAGCTCCGACACGATCAACAAAGGATCAACAATAACCGAGAATACCATCAACAAGGTAAACTCCAAATGATCAACAAAAGACCAATAATAAGCGAGAATACCATCAACAAGGTAAACTCCAAATGATCAACAATAATGGATCTTCAAAGAAATAACTCGATCGAACATACCCCTGGCATATGAACAACCAGTCACAAACCGACGAACATACCCAATCATAAAATGGAGGATGAACGACCAAACAATATGGCTCAAAGATGGAAAACATATTACGCCAGATCCGAATATGTGTCAGTGAACATGACCACCCCGTATACGCAATCCGTGATATACGTGGGACAATGTACCTAATTAGCCTCAACGAACTACGCCTCGTGTGCACACTTTCACGGAAAAATATTCACGCATGACTATATATGTGCCCTTCTAAAAATCCTACACTTTATCCAATCGGATCGCTGTTATGACTCCAGATTTGTCACGATGCATCATGACTACGTATATCAAAGAAACACATATCCACTAAGTATCAAAAGACTCAACGAAGTGAACAACAATAGTCGACAATGAAAAGTCGACACGACTAATCAATATCCAAAACATCAATCCCGGGATCACCATCCCCAAATGAATGACCAAAACGTCTACGATCTCAATACAATGATCCTGGGATCAACATCCCTCAACGAATAACCGATACGAAACTCACTACACGAAACCTCAACATATACAACAACTCAACATACTAATTATCCACATGATTGAACAAATACTTAGATTACCTCAAAAGCCGAGGACCATATCCATCAACATCCCCAATGAGAAGATCAACACAACCATTAATACCAACATTAGTCCTTTTTAACAACATTGCTATATGAATTATAAATGAAATGAAAATGAAACCATTCATCAAATATTATAAACTGAACAAGTATAAACTTGCCTCGATACCGATACCACGAAGTCGTTACCAAAATCCATTGCCTTCATCCACGAGCTCTTCAAATTTCCGCACAAAGCAATATACGAACTCTTCGACCTCAACCGCAACACAACGGTCATAATCCACGATCAAAACATATCAACCTATTGCAATAACCGATTAACACACATTCGATAAAAATCAATAACCGACATACTCAACCAACAAACTCAACGGTTCAACGAAACCTCGATCATATACATAATACCAAATAATCCAACTCAACAAATACGAACCCATATCCACGATACAAGCCGTAACTTGATGATCACAAATAACAATCAATAACCGATCAACAACGGTTCTACAATATCCCGATTAAACACATATCCAACAACCAAATCAATCGATCACGAATTCAAAACCACAATACGATTCCACAATCCGAATATCATATCCATAATCTATTTAAACCAACAAGGGTCTAACATTACCGATTCCAAATTCAATCTTAAATAAAATTACAAGTTTCCTCCTTGTAAATCATAATAAAATCCAATTACCGATTATCATCATCAATCCACAATCCGATTAATTCAATATCATAGATAACCATATTCCAAAGGTTTCAAATAATTCCATTATCCGAGTTGATCACTTGTTAAATACTTATGAATTCTCAATCTCGAAAGTGAATCATAAACTTATCAAATCGAAATCATATTCGTATTCCTATACGAATATTGTACCAAAACACATAACTTAGTTCTAGATATGAATATTCCATATTCATATATAAAACACCAACACCTTAAAACATATTCATCAAATCAATGATCAATTCATCTCGACATTAAGGATTTTATAACATATTCGATTCCAACTTCAACTCCAAATACGAAGACAAAACTCCTTCTTGTTCATACTTGTAAATTCGTAGAAAACAATTTACCGATTATTATCGTGAATAATCACATTCCAAATTATCCAAATCCTTCCAAAATCATAACATGTAACTCAAGAGTTCTTTAAGAACACGAATTATCCAAATTCACGTTCATAATCCATAAAACAACATAACCCGATGTTTTCTAACATCTAAAACAACCCTTATTCACAATTCAAGGTGTATATAATCATGTCCTTCAACATATACTTCTCATAACATCTTGATTCGCAACAAACCACCAAGAACATCGAGAATACAACGATTCCATAATCATAATCAACATATTCAAAGCATATCATCATCTTCCTTCAACATAAACCTCATATATCCTCAAGAATCGCAATAACAACATCATAATCATCTTCATACGAATCATTCATCAACTATAACATCAAAATTCCGAAATGAAAAGGAGAAATATCCAACATACCTCATAGAATATGGATAACACAAGAAATCACTTCAAGAATCAACAATAGTTCCATAACCAAGCTCTAATTCCATGATTCCAAGCTCACAATCATGTTAGAAGTGTTTAGAACACTCTTAGAAGTGAAGAGGGACGAGTTTTGGAGAGAAACATCTCAAAGGATCGTGAGAGAAATGAAAGGCAACACTTCAATATATAAACTGCACTCTCATTACGTACGTAAGTGTCTTTTCTTAACGTACGTAACAACTTTAACGTACGTAATCCAAAATCCATAACGTACGTAACCAACTCACTGTCTCATTCCGTGCAGTCCATTACGTACGTAACCCATACCATATAACGTACGTAATATACCAGTTGACTTGCTACAAGATAATGGTCGTGTTACGTACGTAACACGTCCTGTATAACGTACGTAACACATACGTTGACTCACCTGTCAACATCTGCGCCGAAAGCTGCCGACCACGGGCCCCACTGTCCGATTCCTCTTGTTACGTACGTTATGTACACTATATAACGTACGTAAGCTAACACATTTTACGTACGTAAGCTCCAAGGCTTAACGTACGTAATGACTTTTATACTTAGCCAAAAATCCAATTGTTCCTGTCCGACGTCTCGACGTACAAAATACAAACATACGGCATACTGAATACACATACTGAATCCAAAAATATTCTCATACGGTATACCTGATATCCAAATCTGTTTAACCTGATACAACATATCCTGAATATATCTGCTACAAAACGATAATCACACCAAGATAATCGTCTCGGTTCTCAATTTATTTTATCCATACCGTATAGATACCAAACTATACAAGATATCTCGAATAAAATAACGCGAAAAATTTATACTCAAAATTCGGTATTACATACTACCCCCTTAAAATAAGTTTCGTCCTCGAAACTTGCAACCCGTCACCAACAATGATCAATCCCAAACTTTACAACTCATCACAAAACAATCACTGCCGCCACAAGCGAACAACCAAAACGATATACTTACAGTGCGTGAAGCCGATGATCTCCCGTGATACTAGCACACGACTCCCACATGAAGTCTCAAAACAATACCAAAACACGCCAATATCACACATAGCAGTTTGAAAAGAATCTCTAAAATTTTGGAAAATCCAAAATTCGATTTGACTCAAAAGTCGAAAACCCATTTTCAAAAGTCACGCTACTACCGTCTGGTAGAGCCACATAACACACACGCCCGGTTTCACAAAACCCAAGCTCCGATACCATCTTCTCGTAACACCCCCAAAACCATCCAGATATTACAGTAGTGGGTCCTGCTACGAACCCACCAGCTAAAAACCATTTACAAAACCAATTCAAAACGCCAAAACGCCTATGACGCAAATATTTTAAATACTCAAATATTTTCAAAAGAACAATTTTGAAATACAGTCATAAAATACCATTTTAAAATACAAGGCGAAGTGCCAAATCTCGATAGTTCAAAATGTACGTTAAGACACCGCTTAAACGTACGATAAAATAGTTTAGGAAAAGGTTTAACGAAATAACCCAAGTTCGCAAAGTGCCAAAAGGGCCATTTAAAATACACACACGCAATGGATAAAGATACCGAAAAGCCATTTTGAAATATACACACGCAATGGATAAATACAGTTCAAAATACACATTTGCAGCGGAAATAAAACAACCAAGTAATTACTCAATACTCAAAAACATGCCACCGCCGCATCACATCGGGAAGCTCATCCCTTCACGACCGCTACTAGCTCGATCTCCAAGTACCTAAAAATAAAGCCCACGACGGTCAGCCACAATACTCAACAATGATATCGATCACATCAACATAAATAATTACATACCAATGTCATAATATAGTAAGAATACTACCAAAGTAATCTTACCGTCATAACCTTACCAATCCATAACAATCCAATCCTTACCATAATTCACATTTCGCATTCTCAAATGACGAAATGAACTCAACCACAACCAACTGTACTGTATTCCAAAAATACCAACAATCCTCAAAACATCATCATAACTCATAAATCTGGGAATAATCCAATCTGTGCAAACTCCTGTCCGTCGGATTACACAATCAAATCTCAACATGAATAAACCAATAATACACAACATATCTGTAGATCAACTACCACTTGACAATGAATACAAATCCCGAAAACATCGACATATAGTCCGAATGCTTATACGATCAATAACCAGATCAACCGATAAATCAACTGATTCTTTGAGTTATTTTCATAAATCCTAATGCTATGTATTGAAGCCAATCAACATAGAAATATAGTGGATCGATTCAATATGTAAGGGGCGTTTTATAGTTCGAAAGAGAAACCGTCTTTTTAAGGAAAATCGAATCTACACAACATAATAAGTAAATTCATCTTATGATCTCCTATACATCTTCTATAACTAATGACGAACTATGTTTGTAATCCCAACTATTTCATTTTATCGTTAATCAATCTATTATTATTGCAATCTTTTTATTTCCTTAAAATATTAGAACTATTATTGCATTTTCTTTGCAATTATTAAACCAAACTCTTTAATTGTGTGTTTCACTCATCTTAGTATCTATAAAAATAGAATAATAGTGTATAATTCAAATTATAACCAAACTTCCTCGTGGGACCGATAAACCGGACTCAAAAAGTCCACTTACTACTTGATACGATATCGTGCACTTGCGATAGTTACACTAAAAACGTGTCAAGTTTTTGGCGCCGTTGCCGGGGAAGTATAAGTTATATTTGAAATCTTACATTGTAAACTATTTTTATAGGTACAAATTTCTCGACGTTGTAACTTAGTACTCAATTGTGTTTGTCCGGTCAAGTGGCGGATAACGGTACTCCGTGACTATTAAAGTCGGATTTTTTAGTTTCCCACAACAACTGATATTTGTAGATATTTTCTTCAATTATTTTCATTGTCTTTTTATTTATTCTTTTTATCATGGAAGAAACTTTGAATAAAATCGAAAAAAGATTTCCCTTTCTGAGCAAAAATGTCATTTTAAAGATTTATAAGACGAAACTTGAAAGGATGAGGTTGCTTATGAATAAAAGCATACCTTTTGACATAAGATTCATAATTGAAGCCAAAGTAAGAATAGCAGGTGAATTCACAGAAATACCGACTAGATTTTTACCAGGGCTACGAAAAAGTTCATATGCAAAGAAACGGCGAGCAAAGATAATAGCCGTTTGCTATAAATGTGCTAGATGGAACTGTAATTTAAAATATCGATCTTTAGGAATTCCGTCTACAAACAGAGAAGATAAAATTCAATTCATTAAGGATGGTCTGAATAAAGAGAATTTAGATAATATCGAAATTTCTCTTGACACGCATCCTAGTGGACTCGTACATTACGGAATTCGATGTTTGTCGAATAAATTCAAACCAGAATATGAACAACGTCTTGGGAATCTGACGTTAAAATACCCTGTTTGCCAATTTGTAAGAAAATTGGATGGGAAGCTTCTCCCCGACTCATAGAAGGCGTTTAGGCCATTTCTGAACGTAAAATCAGAGGAAGATGTGAGCCACAATCACAACTACTGTACATACGCGTAAGTATCTTTTATTTTTGTCGTGTGGTGAGATTTTCTGAATAAAAAAATGTGATACGCGATAAATGCATTCATTATTCTATTGAGTAGTTGTAGCGCAATCAACGCAATCACAAACTTGTTTAGCAATTTTCCTCATTTTTCTTCTATAAATAAACTTTGTGATTATTTCTTTTTTGCATCCCTCAAACTTCTACTTTTCTCTTTCTCTCTAAAAATTTTTTCTTTTCAAAAATGGAGTCATCATCTTCCACAAAAAAATTTAGCACAGTCTGCATTTTTGGTGGAGCTAGTTATGGAAAAGATGCATGCTTTACTGAAGCAGCCCACAACTTGGGTCATACCTTAGGAGAAAAATACATTCATGTAGTTTACGGAGGAGGAATTCTAGGATTAATGGGACGAGCTGCTGCTTCTGTCTATATGGAAGGAGTAAGAGTGTTGGGAATAATTCCAAAATCTCTGGCTGAAAGTAAAATCACCGGGTCAACTATTGGAGATGAGTTTAGATCTGTAAATATGCAAGATCGCATAACTCACATGATAAATAATTATGGCGCCTTTATCACCCTTCCCGGTGGTTTTGGCACTCTTGAGGAACTTTTTCATGTGGTTACCAGAGCCCAGCTAAATGTTCATCAAAAACCAATATGTCTGCTTAATGTCAATGGTTTCTTTGATGGTTTACTATCTTTCATCGACTACTCTGCTGAAAAGGGTTTTATTTCCGAGCGTGTTAAACGAATCATAGTCGTTGCAACAACACCTGATGAACTAATCAAAAAACTCAATGAATTTGTTCCTCAATCAGATCCAGCTCTAGCAAAAATTGTCTGGATGGAAGATTTTACCGTGAGAAATCGAAAAGTGGATTGATTCCTCTCCCTTTGATAACCCATGTCGGACCTCTTGTATTTTTACTTTTTGTCGTGTGTAATAATCGTGCTAAATGGTGGCAGCTTAAGGAGTTTCTTCTTGATCTCTTGACGCGCATCTATTCGCGATTTATGTATTGTTGTTTTATTGCTGTAAATTTTATTGTGTTTTTTTTTTATAAAAGCATTGATGGCAACGTAAGGGGACTCTTCGGACTTTCTTGATGCGTATCTTAAAAATTGTGTTATACTTCCGAGTATATTTTATTTTCTTTTGTTGTGTTCCTCGTATATTTATTCTCTTGTAGATTCTAAATGGCGTTAGCACAAGCATCAACTTTCATTTCAGGGAGTTTTCTATTTTCTCACTTGATTTTCATTTCTAAAAACTGAGGACAGTTTTATTTTCAAGTTTGGGGGTGGTATGTTTAATTATTTTGGTGTGTTGGTATTTTGGTGTGTTTTGATTATTTTGGTTATTCGTCTTAAATTTTTTTTTTGGTGAGTATATATATATATATATATATTATTTTGATTTGTGAGATTTTTAGATCTGACCATAACACCAATAAGTTAGCTATATACAAGCTTCTAAAATCGTTTTAAACCGGTTAAAAAATTATATATTTCAAAAATTTTGAGCCTTAATCTCTCTTTCCAAGCCTTGTAGTTATCATATAAAATCGAGTCATTCGTTACCTTGAGAAAAGAAGAATCAGTCGGTTGATGAAAAATAGAACTGAAATTTACTTAATTTGTGGAGTTTTTTATTTTTCATGCTTAAACTAAGAAATGATTTTCTACAAGAATTCTATTCCCTAAAAAAAAGGAGTCATTGGTGAAAAGAGCTACACGTTAGCAAATAACGGTGTGAATGCTATCACCTAAAAAAAATGACGAAAAGGAGAAGTGTTGAGCAGCAACAGCTGCCTAATTTTGGGGGTCTTAAATTTTACGAAAAATAAAGGACTAACCATTGTTGGTGCGTAGCTGCCGTCTCAAACAAAAATTGGTGAAAAGAGCTACACGTTAGCAAATAACGGTGTGAAAGCTATCACCTTTTAAAAAAAATGAGATAGAAATAGTTGGTGAAAAGAGCTACACGTTAGCAAATAACGGTGTGAAAGCTATCACTAAGGGATGTAGTTTATGAGCAGATCTGAATTAATTAGCGGCTGAATTTCAATACACTCAATTTCGTGAAAAATCGCAATATTTGATGACGCCAATAAAATTCTTCTTCATATTGAGTCGAAAAATAAACGAGTGATCGAGAGCAACCATTAAAGGGAGTCATGTGTATCACAAGTGGGAAAGAAATAATCAACCTTTTGGGGGGAAAAACCTTGCATTTTGGAATTACAAAATAAAATCGCGTTTTAACTTGAAAATCATTAGTAGATTTATTTTGAATCTTGATTCATTTCTATCTACTGTATAAAGCTGGTTGTTGTGTATTAATGGCATTTTGATCTCCTTTTCTCTTTTTATATTTTAATTTATGTGTGTATTAATTTTTCTTATTTTTATTTTTGGAGCGTGAATAATAAAGAGTCTTGCTCGGGACTAGCAAGAATTCAAGTTTGGGGGTGTGATAAATGTCAGTTTTATACATTTATCCATGGTTTGTATCGATAAATATCACCCATAATTGAGCTAGTCTACTCGTTTTTTTCTTTTAATTAATTAATTTTTAATAATTTTATTTTTATCAGATGATGATGTAAATATAGTCTTAATCGAATTGAATAACTGATTTACTCAAGAAATAACATGTTTATTAAATATTCTCTCTGTTGAATTTTGTTATATTCATGTTGTAGGTCTTTCCGAGACGAATTCGGCAGTCTTTCCGGATTCAAAATCAGAGTTATATATCAAAAGTTATCATCCGAAGAAGATTTGGGGCAAAAACGCAAAGTCTGAGAAATTCTGGGCTGAAAACGTAACTCTCAAAGCAACCAGTGAGCAAATTGATGAAGCCAAGTTACGGCCGTAACAACTGAATATTACGGCCGTAAGTCATCCAAGTTACGACCGTAACTCCTTAATGTTACGGCCGTAACTCTTGACAGATTGTGATAATTTGTCTAATTTTTTATACTTTTTGTGTATTGTTGAGGGGATGGCTGGCATTGATCCGATCTATTGTAATAATGATGGAGTTTTGGAAATATTAGATGACTTTAGGTGTATAAATAGACCCCTTAGATCCTTCATCATTCATCATATAATTTTTCCACTTTTTGTAATATTTTCTTTTTGTGTAAGTGTGGTATAGCATATGTTGTTCAGAGAGTTTATTGCTTCTTTCTCCTTTATCTACTAAGGGAGTGAGGATCAATTCTTTCTCTTGATTCAACTAATAATGACCACAAAAGCTTGTATTATGTATATTAAACCCTTCATGGGCTAAGTTACCTTTAGTTGGGATTATAAACAAGGTTAGTCATGTTATTTATGTTTGTATAAAGATCTATTGTGAATTACTTATTATTGTGTGTGATTTTCATTGTTTTAAAAATCTTTATTTATTTGGCCAATAAATGACGATATTTATGTAAAATCCCCAAAACCATATGGGAATATTAAACGCCGTAGACCCCTTTCCACAAGGATCTACCAGGCTAAACATCCATAAACAACCAAATGCTTGCCCAGCCAGGGTCAAACAATAAAATGATACAGACCGATATGGTCACTTACACGTGAATACACAGACCGATGAGGTCACACAACCCAATCGATAAAACTGACATAAATAACATTACCCACACAGGGGTCTAAATACAATACAGCGGAAGACTGAAATCAACTCTGACAACACAACAAAAAAAAATCAAAACAACTCTCGACTCATGATTAGTATCGCAGCTCGTCATCCTCTTGTGCCAATCGTGTGACTGCTCCCCTGAATCTGCATGTACCTGGACGCAAAACAGACATCCACCCCCCGATTACTCGGGAGTTAGTAAAACTCCACTGTTTTACTAGTGCAAGTATCAAACCATACGAAATGTAACAAGCAAAAAGCAACTACGAATTTAATACGGAAATCCATTATCAAAATGTTCCCGAGAAGTTTTAGAATTTCGAACTCAAGTAAGAGGTATTTGAAAAGGAACACATCATCTCGGGGATTTTTAAAGCAGAAAATCTTTTGGACCTCGAGTCCCAATTTACCAAAACCTTTTTGTAAACATTAGGGCCTTAGCCCGATTCTCGTTTCAAAGCACACTAGATAATATATCATTATGAGTCCGAGACCCATATTTAAAATGTTACCCAAACAATCACTGCTACACGGTCATTGTTCGTACACATCATGTACCGAACTCCAGAGGCCTTGACGGACCTTACCCGGACCACCCACGCTGTTCGTACACATCATGTACCGAACTCCGGAGGCTTCAACGGACCTTACCCGGACCACACACATTGTTCGTACACATCATGTACCGAACTCCGGAGGCCTCAACGGACCTTACCCGAACCACACACACTGTTCGTACACATCATGTACCGAACTCCGGAGGCCTCAACGGACCCTACCCGGCTACAACATCGTTCGTACACATCATGTACCGAACTCCAGAGGCCTCGTCAGACCCTACCTGGATCACACACCTTGTCCGTACACGTCATGTACCGGACTCCAGAGGCCTCGTCAGACCCTACCTGGTTCACACACTTTGTTCGTACACATCATGTACCGAACTCCAGAGGCCTCGTCAGACCCTACCTGGATCACACACACATCGACTCGACACAATTCATAATCATTAAATGTCAAGTCATTCCACATTACGCCGAAAGGTACAATCAAACATGTAAACCAAAACAACACAAACATCATGATCATCACAACGACTCTTAACCAACACAACACACATTCGGTACACAATACATTGAACAAACACGTGTACAACCATCTCATATGTACATCGCAATCCTGCACAAATGGCACAACGCCTAACACGTATACCAATATATCACTATTATCACAAAGCCTTCAAATTTCGGAAAACACGACCAACTCAATGGAACATATTTGCGGAGGCAAGCAAAATCGTCATACAAATCATACGTAATTACTATTCACAAGATACAAGTCGTATAATAAGATACTTGCCTCGATAGTCGGCACCCGAATATTCCGACGAATACGGCACAACCCGGAAAACCCCGAACACCTACAATCCTCCGTGAAATCCAACGGAAACACGGTTACTATGAGATTAACAATTGAAAACAAAGGAAAACACGGTCAAGCATTGAAGGGAACCCTTTGAGACATTTAATTGGATACTAAATGTTCAAGGTTCCTAAGAAAACCAAAAATCCCGATTGGGTTCCAACGAACTCAAAATACGGATATACAATCCGTAGAACATGTCCAAAACAATGGAAATCCCAACAAACTATCGAAGGGAAACTCATTGGGACATTTAATCGAACACTAAATGTTCAATAATTCCCAAGAACACTCGAATCGTCAATCGAGTTAAACAAACTCGATATATGGATATACAACTCATAGAACACGATTAATAACATCATACTACACCAATCGATGTATCAAAATCGGATTAGAAACGAAATCAAGAACAATTTCTCCAAAAAAGTCAACTTGAAGGAAAATCAAGAATATACCTTGATTTGACGAAGAACACGGATTGGATGATGATATAATCCACAAGAATCTTCCAAAATGCCTTGGAAATGATTAGAATCGGCCAAGAACTCCATTTCCCGTCGCACCCGTCGCCAATCGCCGAAAGAAGGAAAAAAATCGGGTAGGAAATGAAATCTGGCCGAGCCAGGCTATATATAGCCGGCAGAGTTACGGCCGTAACCGGCAGGCCTTACGGCCGTAACTCGGACACCTTACGGCCGTACTCGGCAGGCCTTACGGCCAGAATCGCATTCGTCAAAAATCGCCCGGACTAATGGACACTTACGGCCGTAACTCGCACACCTTACGGCCGTAACCAACCTTCGTCAAAATCCGCCCAGCGCTCGTACGGCCGTACCCGATCATGCTTACGGCCGTAACTCGGACACCTTACGGCCGTAACCGGCACCTTACGGCCGTAACTCGGCCCGATCCAGCCTGCTCGGCCGTGACTTCCCGTAGCCACTCCGACGCCGGACGACCCGAAACCCGAACACGAGTAAAATCGAAGATACGATTCTGAGTACCCGCAAAGACGAATCCAAGCACTAAGAGAAAACACGATTCCGACCATCCGAAGTGTCGAATTCGACAACTAAGTAATTACCCCAAACTTTGGGAAATTACAAAAATGGCCCAAAACATCCGAAAATCACGATACGTGATCGAAACACCGAACCAAAGCTCGCAACATGAATAATAACATTAAATGAACTTGCGAGAAACTCGAAACAACAGTTTCGGACGAGATTCGCAAGAATCGAGCTCAAGTGCGGAAAAGTCGCTAAAAAGCACGGAACTCAGCAAAACGATACCGAAACGAACTCGGATGACAAAAAGTGCAGAATTAATCATTCTCGAAATGACGAAACGGTCATGATCGAGTCGTCAAAACGAACTCCGGCCGAAAAAAAGAAATTTACCGGAAATCCGAAATTGCGGATATTACATTCTACCCTCCTTAAAAGAAGTTTCGTCCCGAAACTTAAAATAAGTAGGGAGGAGCAACATCCCGCCAGAAAATACTCAACGAGATACAGAAGAACTGTAACTCGCGACAACGACGTGTCGCCACAAGCAATGCAAAGATACTTAAGGCGTGAAATCACGCACCTCGATGACCAACACAACGCCACGTAGAAACATAATAAAATCATCAAGTGACAAGCGTCATCAAAATGCATAATACAATCGAGTCGATTATCCGACAATCACAAAACACAACGAACGAAAATCAATAGGATTGACTAACCCAATGGTACATCAATCAAAACGCGAGCCAACCGAACAAAGACGGAATTCCACCGCCCAAGGGTTGGAAGATTGAAAACGAGACTAAATTCCCGAACTTAAGGGAATTAGGAAGGAGCCCGAACGCTCAACAATCACGAACGAGAACAAAACCGAACAAACAAACGATCGAGACAAAAATCGAACGATCATGTTCGGATCACGAAGAACAATAAGGTTCAACCGACAACTCCGAGGTTCACATCTCGACTCGAGACAAAACATGATCCGGTGAAAACAACAAGATGCACACTCGCATAAGATCCACAGAAAGGGAATAACAATTGAAAAGTCACATCGACGAACGAGTAATTCCGAAATAATACCACCCTCGTTCGATCAACAAAAGCAAGGGCGGACAAGCTCGTAAAATGTCAATGAACATAAACGAGTCGACAGTCGAAAATACGAAGTTCCAAATCCGATCTACTATGAATAAAAGAACTAGTAGAACCAAAAGATGTTACTTCCGAACAAGGTTCACAAGAATCGAACCGAACTCGGAAAAGTCACAACATACCTGTGGACCCAAAAAGATCACGGCTGCTCGAATGATGAACCCGAAATACAAAACAAGTTCGAGACAGATCAACGAACACGAGTGAATCGATAGATCGAGAAAGAGAAAATGAAGAAGTCCAAAACAATACGGGTATTACATTCGACCTCTTATAAAAGAAGGTCGTCCCGATACTCACAATAACGAAATCAAGGAGACGACACAACAGCAATCGGCGAAACATCCTTCAAAGGCCTCTCAAAGCCGATTCGATATCTGTCTTTGAAGCGCGAACTCCGAAAGTCTCGGTAGCCACCCGCAAAATCAATTCGATGACCCTCGAGTCCACACTCGAAATGTGTTACTGACGAGAAGGACAAATTGCACGTACATTCCCCCGGCACATCACGGTTGAAATGCCTCGGCTCGGCATACCGAAAATACAAATGCTAGATACAATGGAACATAACACCGCAAAACAACATACCGGAGATGCCAACTCAGCATAACAAGGAATTCTAACACATAGCATATACAACGATTACCATCGTAAAGTAATACACACACAAACACTACAACAACGACGGTATCGTTTGGCGATCTCAATGGCCCGAACGATAACCAGCACGTAATACAAACATCATGAAACAATCACATATGTACACCAACGTACAAACCCAAGCTTCAACATCTCACACTCATGTGGGACACGCAATCCACCACGAGACGACAACCATTAAGTACCAGTTCACACCTCTCACAGAGGGCTAGTACAACAAATACGTGGCAACGCCTCAACGTTCATGCCACCAACTCGATCATATTCGGGAGTTAACATCATAGCGACAAAGCCAACATCATACATACATACCCAGCCCTCAAACGGGAATGAATAGGTTTTAAAAACGAAAACCTCATTCGGAAAATAATTTAGAAAAACACCGGTCGATCTTGAGTATCACATTTCCAAAAAAAAAAAGTAAAAACGTGAAACATCATTATCGAGACTTTGGAAAACCATTTCGCATTTGATAAAAATGAGGACACTTTCTTTTAGTGAAAAGCTTTCAGAATATTCAACCCTCGGGTCTAAGTAAAAGTGTTTATGAAACATTGAAAATATCTCAAAACATTTTGGTCCTCGAGGTAGAAGAATTTTGAAACATATTGTGGCACCCTGGAAGTACCGCGAGAAAACAATTGATTTTAAACGTCGTCTCAAATTTATTTCTAAGATACTCAAGTTTTCAAAATAATTCAATGCCAAAGAAAAGGACGATGCCAAAAAGGCTAGAATGCCCAAAAATTTCGTAATTACACAAAACTTTATAGCGCCGTGGGTCCCACGCCGGAACCCACCAGGATAAAACCATTTACAAAAATGCTAAAAAGGGCAATGACGGTAATATTTCAAAACTCACAAAGGCCATTTAGAAAATACTAAATACCGTCATAAGAATTTCGCCAAAATGATCAAGGCCATAATGCCAAAAACTCGGTTAAGGGAATCGGTTTTCGAAATAAAACTCACCAGTAAAATACCGAAAGTCATTACAAAAGAACTCACGCATGGAAAAGGAATACACCCAACATGCACAATCCAATTGAATGCATCTCACAAAGATCTAGTTTAAACATACAACAAAACCATTCATCGGAGTTTCTCACGAACTCAATCGTCGATACCTTATTCGAAACCCATCAAGGTTCTCAATTTTTTACACCATACCACCCCTCACAGTGGTTCAAAGGTAAAACAACAATAGGCCCAGTTTTATACATATACTATATATCACACGTATTAAATGCAACTATATTCACAACACCGTACAAATAAAATTATGCACCGCAAATATCACACATAAATGAAATCATGAATACAGATATTATGTATAAAAGAGGAGACTTACATCCACAGGTCGCACGGAGGTGACAGTCGCCCACGATACTAATCTCGTCCGACAACATAACCGACACGTTGTGTCTACGCACAACTCAACTTGTCACCTGACGACTCGAACGACAAGACAACACATTACTCGACAATCACGACTTGACTCGACCCGACAGCCTAGGTTTCCGCAACCAAAGCTCCGATACCATAAATGTAACATCCCCAAAACCATATGGGAATATTACACGCCGTAGACCCCTTTTCACAAGGATCTACCAGGCTAAACATCCATAAACAACCAAATGCTTGCCCAGCCAGGGTCAAACAATAAAATGATACAGACCGATATGGTCACTTACACGTGAATACACAGACCGATGAGGTCACACAACCCAATCGATAAAACTGACATAAATAACATTACCCACACAGGGGTCTAAATACAATACAACGGAAGATCAAATCAACTCGACAACACAACAAAAAATCAAAACAACTCTCGACTCATGATTAGTATCGCACTCGTCATCCTCTTGTGCCAATCCCGTGATCGCTCCCCGAATCTGCATGTACCGGACGCAAAACAGACATCCACCCCGATTACTCGGGAGTTAGTAAAACTCCACTGTTTTACTAGTGCAAGTATCAAACCATACGAAATGTAACAAGCAAAAAGCAACTACGAATTTAATACGGAAATCCATTATCAAAATGTTCCCTAGAAGTTTTAGAATTTCGAACTCAAGTAAGAGATATTTGAAAAGGAACACATCATCTCGGGGATTTTTAAAGCAGAAAATCTTTTGGACCTCGAGTCCCAATTTACCAAAACCTTTTTGTAAACATTAGGGCCTTAGCCCGATTCTCGTTTCAAAGCACACTAGATAATATATCATTATGAGTCCGAGACCCATATTTAAAATGTTACCCAAACAATCACTGCTACACGGTCATTGTTCGTACACATCATGTACCGAACTCCAGAGGCCTCGACGGACCTTACCCGGACCACCCATGCTGTTCGTACACATCATGTACCGAACTCCGGAGGCCTCAACGGACCTTACCCGGACCACACACATTGTTCGTACACATCATGTACCGAACTCCGGAGGCCTCAACGGACCTTACCCGGACCACACACACTGTTCGTACACATCATGTACCAAACTCCGGAGGCCTCAACGGACCCTACCCGGCTACAATATCGTTCGTACACATCATGTACCGAACTCCAGAGGCCTCGTCAGACCCTACATGGATCACACACCTTGTCCGTACACGTCATGTACCGGACTCCAGAGGCCTCGTCAGACCCTACCTGGTTCACACACTTTGTTCGTACACATCATGTACCGAACTCCAGAGGCCTCGTCAGACCCTACCTGGATCACACACACATCGACTCGACACAATTCATAATCATTAAATGTCAAGTCATTCCACATTACGCCGAAAGGTACAATCAAACATGTAAACCAAAACAACACAAACATCATGATCATCACAACGACTCTTAACCAACACAACACACATTCGGTACACAATACATTGAACAAACACGTGTACAACCATCTCATATGTACATCGCAATCCTGCACAAATGGCACAACGCCTAACACGTATACCAATATATCACTATTATCACAAAGCCTTCAAATTTCGGAAAACACGACCAACTCAACGGAACATATTTGCGGAGGCAAGCAAAATCGTCATACAAATCATACGTAATTACTATTCACAAGATACAAGTCGTATAATAAGATACTTGCCTCGATAGTCGGCACCCGAATATTCCGACGAATACGGCACAACCCGGAAAACCCCGAACACCTACAATCCTCCGTGAAATCCAACGGAAACACAGTTACTATGAGATTAACAATTGAAAACAAAGGAAAACACGGTCAAGCATTGAAGGGAACCCTTTGAGACATTTAATTGGATACTAAATGTTCAAGGTTCCTAAGAAAACCAAAAATCCCGATTGGGTTCCAACGAACTCAAAATACGGATATACAATCCGTAGAACATGTCCAAAACAACGGAAATCCCAACAAACTATCGAAGGGAAACTCATTGGGACATTTAATCGAACACTAAATGTTCAATAATTCCCAAGAACACTCGAATCGTCAATCGAGTTAAAAAAACTCGATATATGGATATACAACTCATAGAACACGATTAATAACATCATACTACACCAATCGATGTATCAAAATCGGATTAGAAACGAAATCAAGAACAATTTCTCCAAAAAAGTCAACTTGAAGGAAAATCAAGAATATACGTTGATTTGACGAAGAACACGGATTGGATGATGATATAATCCACAAGAATCTTCCAAAATGCCTTGGAAATGATTAGAATCGGCCAAGAACTCCATTTCCCGTCGCACCCGTCGCCAATCGCCGAAAGAAGGAAAAAAATCGGGTAGGAAATGAAATCTGGCCGAGCCAGGCTATATATAGCCGGCAGAGTTACGGCCGTAACCGGCAGGCCTTACGGCCGTAACTCGGACACCTTACGGCCGTACTCGGCAGAAAATGGGATGATTCCTCAGGCAGTGTAGCTTTGTCGGGGTGCACTGGCCGCGACCACATCCGAACCAATAATATCCCAGGCCGAGTGATAGAAGACGCCCGAAAACCCATCCGGGCCCGGCGCGCTACTGGGATCCATGTCGAAAATCGCTGCTTTGATGTCGGCACTGCTCGGACAGCCCACATAAGTCTCCATTGTCCGTCGGCGCCCGGCGACCCATGCAAGATTGCATGGAATAAAAACCTTTCACTCTTTATGAAAACAGCTGCATTAGCTTGAATAGTCCGTGCACTGCTTGCCCCTTTCTTTTTGTGAATCCACTTCGCTCCTAGTTGGTTTAGGACAGCTTCCCTAAGAGAAGTCTTACGGCCGTAACCGGCATTCGTCAAAAATCTGCCCAGCACCAGCCGGACACTTACGGCCGTAACTCGCACACCTTACGGCCGTAACCGGCCTTCGTCAAAATCCGCCCAGCGCTCGTACGGCCGTACCCGATCATGCTTACGGCCGTAACTCGGACACCTTACGGCCGTAACCGGCACCTTACGGCCGTAACTCGGCCAGTCCAGGCCCTGCTCCGGCCGTGACTCGGCCGTGGCCACTCCGACGGCCCGGACGACCCCGAAACCCGAACCTGAGTAAAAATCGAAGATACGGTTACGAAGTACCCGCAAAGACGAATCCAAGCACTAAGAGAACACACGATTCCGACCATCCGAAGTGTCGGAATTCGACAACGGAAGTAATTACCCCAAACTTTGGGAAATTACAAAAATGGCCCAAAACATCCGAAAATCACGATACGTGATCGAAACACCGAACCAAAGCTCGCAACATGAATAATAACATTAAATGAACTTGCGAGAAACTCGAAACAACAGTTTCGGACGAGATTCGCAAGAATCGAGCTCAAGTGCGGAAAAGTCGCTAAAAAGCACGGAACTCAGCAAAACGATACCGAAACGAACTCGGATGACAAAAAGTGCAGAATTAATCATTCTCGAAATGACGAAACGGTCATGATTGAGTCGTCAAAACGAACTTTGGCCGAAAAAAGAAATTTACCGGAAATCCGAAATTGCGGATATTACAATTTATGGTCTTCATGTTAGGAATATGCCCTCGAATGCCACTCAGGGGATGAGAGAGTAAGGGCATTGTACTTGTAATTATGGAATAATTAATAAAAAGGCAATACGATTCATTCACTGTTTATTGTACTTCAATTGCATTCTTGACTTGGTAAACATTGAAGTGAAGTCCATGTAAATAAATCTAACATTCCATTCTCGTTATGTGATAAGAGAAAATGCACTAGAAGTGTTTAAAGTTTATTTACGTAAATTGTTCGCAAGTCAATAAACTTAAAATGGGCATTAAGTTTTAATACGACTTGTATAACTGATGCTAGGACGTGTGCACGTCTTGATAGCATATTTATAAGTATATTAGTGGGGCCAGTATACTCGAACACGACTCATACTCGATTCTGTCACACGGTATTCACTCTCGGAGAGTCGATGACGAATCGAAAGGTTGTGATAGTATACGTGGATCTTTGACTTGAGGGTTCAGTAGAAGATGTGCCTGTGACGTTTAGTTTGTCATTAGAGTAGTTAGACTCATTTGCTTAATTGCTGAGTCGACCTCGAAGTGCGGACTATACGGGCAGTGCAGCGCCTTTATCAGACGCCAAGAAAGGATTCTATCTCCTGTTAGTGAGCAGGCGAATGTCCTATACGGTTAATGGCAAATAAGACCATAAGTCTTTGGCCAAAGCATTCTGATATAGTCGTATTAGATACACTATTAATCAGTCGGTCTTGATTTGCATTAACACATGTATAGAGTTTAGTCAATAGTAGGGTTTGACTTTACCGTGACCCGAAGACTTGACCGGGACATCTAATGAAGGGTCTATACGTATATAGTATTCACGACATAATGGTTCTGGAATGATCCCTTCATTCGTTCTCAGTCGGGGTTTACAAAGGCGCCCGCTAGTCAAGCTAAGTGCCGCCGCACTCATTGGTTCCTCCCAATGCCGGCTGAGACGGACCTATGGAGTCGCGCATCAGGAACGTTGACGGATTAATGTGAATTTATTATCTCTCTATTAATATTAGATATTTGATATCTAATTAGATTTATTGGATAAATCAAATAGCGGTCTTATGAATTAAAATTAAGTTACCGGGTAATTAATTTAATTCATAAATTATATTTCTTAGAGAAATATATATGTATTTGATATAATTAATTAATTAGATTAATTAATTAATATAAATATATTGGTGATTAAACGGAATGTATTTAACGGAGTCGTTTGATTTAACGTCGCATACACGAGCCGAGTGGCTCGGCTCGTTTCTAGGAAATTTCCAATGGGCCGCCCCCTCTCTCACATGGCTTGGATATACTTGCATGTTATGTTGGTTGGTATATGATTATAATGATGAGATTCCACTCATTTTATAATATAGGTTGATGAGTTGTTATGTGTAATTGTTGTATCATTCTCATGGTGACAATAAATATAACATTTTTCAACTCTCCATATTGAGTAGTACACCAGCCCACTGCCGTGAGGTATCATATATGGTGAGAGAATTTTTCCTCTTCAATTTTTGTTCATCCTTGAGGTGATACAAAATCAAGAAACAGAGAGAAATAAATTCCTATAGTAGTTCCTAGCCGTGTTCTTGGAGAACGGATTGCTATCGAATTTTTCCGGGCAACTTCCGACGCGTGTGAAGTAGAGGCTTCATACCTTTCGATGCTTGGAACGAAGGGATTTCGTGTTCGGGACGGGGTTCGTGATCATCATCATTTTTACGAAGATTTATTTCAAAGGCTTCAAGAGTATGATCTTTATCTTCGTATTTATATTTTCGTATATACGTTACTTGATCAATCCTGTTTGGGATTCGTATTTATTTCCGCTGCGTATTTCGTTTTATTTTTGGAATCCCAACACTTCATATGTTTCGAAAGAAAATATGTTTGATTAGATCAAATGATCTTCACTCTAAGTTGTTCTAGGGGATAGAAATATACCTCTAGACCTTAGATGATTCTTTGAGTTATTTTTATAAATCCTAATGCTATGTATTGAAGCCAATCAACATAGAAATATAGTGGATTGATTCAATATGTAAGAGGCGTTTTATAGTTCGAAAGAGAAACCGTCTTTTTAAGGAAAATCGAATCTACACAACATAATAAGTAAATTCATCTTATGATCTCCTATACATCTTCTATAACTAATGACGAACTAAGTTTGTAATCCCAACTATTTCATTTTATCGTTAATCAATCTATTATTATTGCAATCTTTTTATTTCCTTAAAATATTAGAATTATTATTGCATTTTCTTTGCAATTATTAAACCAAACTCTTTAATTGTGTGTTTCACTCATCTTAGTATCTATAAAAATAGACTAATAGTATATAATTCAAATTATAACCAAACTTCCTCGTGGGATCGATAAACCGGACTCAAAAAGTCTACTCACTACTTGATACGATATCGTGCACTTGCGATAGTTACACTAAGAACGTGTCATAACTCCCACACTTGATTGGAATCCATAGATCCTATTTATGATTCCATTGCTACTTGCCAGGAATCAGCATCTTTATCTTGGATTGCCTCCTTGTAAGTCCAGGGATCTGATTCATCTTCGCCTAGGATTGAGTCTGAAGACTGTCCCATGCCTATGAATCATTACGGTTGATGAAAAACCCTCCCACTATGACGAGGCAAATTCTGAGTTGGTATAAAAGTCTCAAAATCGATATATGGTGCAATGTTAGTTGGTGCTTATACGATTGGTATAGACGGAGTTTCGCCTCTCAACTCTTCCAGAATTATTTCGCCCATGGGCTTGTGACTATTCATATAATCCTCTTTCAGGAATCGGGCATTGGTGCTCACAATGACCTTCTGATCATAGGGACTATAGAACAAGACACCCTTCGTTTTCTTAGGATATACTACAAACGCTCGCACCTATGTACGAGATGCCAACTTATCAGCTTCCTTATTCAGCACATGTGCTGGAGTACCCCAAATATGAACATGTCCTAGACTGGGCTTTCGCCCACTCCACAGTTCTGTGGGTGTTTCTGGAATTGATTTCGAAGGAATCAGATTTAGAATGTACGCCGCTGTTTTAAATGCGTATTCCCAGAACGAAATAGGTAAATCTGAATAACTTATCATTGACGTAACCATTTCTAAAAGAGTTCTATTTCTTCTCTTAGCAACACCATTTTATTGTGGAGTTCCGGGCACAGTGAGCTGGGATCCCCTCATTTACCAAGAAATCCAAAAACTCTCCACTAAGAAATTCGCCACCACGATCAGATCGTAGTGACTTGATACTCTTCCCATGATGCTTCTCCATTTCAATCTTGAAATCTCTGAACTTGTCAAAGGCTTCAGACTTACGTTGCATCAAATAGATGTATCCATATCTAGAATAATCATCTATAATTGGATGAAATATTTGAAACCACCCCTGTCCTGGATGTCCATTGGACCACATACATCCATATGAACTAATTCTAACACATTCTGAGCACGGTTTCCCTTGGTCTTAAAGCCCTCTTGGTAATTTTATATTCCAGACAGGATTCACAAATAGGAAATGACTCAACTTGGAGGTCGTCCAATGGGCCATTATCTACCAATCTTTGAACTTCCTAAGGTTTACATGACCTAACCGTAAATGCCACAGATATGTTTGGTTCATGCTCGAATGTTCTTTTCTCTTTTTAGGTTTAGACAAAGAGTTAAGCAAGTTATGTTTATACATAGGAGGTTGTGTAGTATTAATGGCATACAGTCCACAGTATAAATACATTTGCAAATATATTCACCGTTTCTTCTAATAATAGCATCATCATCAAAAGAAACTGAATAACCATCACAACTTATTTAGAAAATGAAATCAAATTCATTGTAAAATCTGGTACTAATAATAAAACATTAAGGACTAATATTTACCATTAATCTTCAACTGCACGACTCCCACTGCAACAGCCATAAGTTTGGAATAATCACCCCAGTTGATGGTGATCTCGCCCGAACTAAGTTGCTTGGTTTCCTAAAAACCATGCGAGTCAAAGCAAATATGATCAGTGGAGCCTGGATCAACTATCTACGAAGTGGAAGAACAAACTGCCAAACATGTTTTGACTACTAGTGCACGAGACATACCTCTCTTAAGAGCAGGCCAGTCTGCTTGGAAATGTCCTTTTTGACCGCACTTATAGTACTTTACCTTTAACTTTTTGTTCGCCTCAGGATTAGGAGCTTTGCTCTTTACCGTGAGAGTTGCAACTTGCTTCTTGACAACTTGTTTCTTCTCCTCCCCCCACTTGGGTTTAGAAGTCGAAACACAAGTTGTCGCAAGAACTTGATACCCTTTCCTGAAGAAACCTTCCACAGCTTAAAGCTCTGTCAGCAATTCCGCCAAGGTATACTACAAAAGATTCATATTGTAGTTTAGGCGGAACTGCTCAAATCTCCTAGGTAAGTTGCCTAGGATGATATCGACCTGCATTCCCACATCGATAGTAGCCCCTAAGATATCAAGATCGTTTAGATAAGAAATCATCTTCAGAACATGATCCATTACCGGGGTTCCTTCAGGCATTTGGGTTGTCATCAAGACCCTCACAACATTTTGCCTAGCGCCCAGTTCCGATGACCAAACATCTCGCCGAGATTTTTCATCATTTTCACGGCCGTGCCCATACTCTGATGCGCGTGCTGCAATATATTTGCTAAAAAATCCAAGATGTAACAGCGAGTCATCTTATTAGATTTCTTCCATTTACGGCATTCATTCACCTCATCAGGTGTCGAATCCGCATCTGGTTCCAGTGGGCATTCTTCAGTTAGAACAAACTTGTTCCTCAGTAGTCAGAACAACATTAAGATTATGTTTTCAATCAGCAAAATTAGTGCAACGAACGACGGAAAAATGAACATGATCATACACCAGGCGACCCGACCTGGACGAGTAGCTTGGACCACGGTCTGGACCGCACGGCAGATTCTCGGTCCTGGTCGGTTCGTCCGATTGGAACTACTTTTCGCACGGGACTCATTTTCCTTCGTACTTTGTATACTCCAATTCGATTATAATTTTATACAAAATAAAAAGCATTGAATTTACAACAAAATTATAAGGAAAAATAAATTCCTATTCTACCCGTGGATTTTCTTCAGGGAAAAACTTATGCATGCCTCAAAATCGGGCCAAATTATCAAAGCGCATAAAACAAAAATAAAAACATATAGCTATGATAATTGGACCATATTCACCTGCAAGATAAATTCTAGCAAAATATTCCAAATATCATAATATATGAATATTTTCAAAAAGAGAAATGATAGGGACACACCTCCCTAACCACACCCCATACACACGCGTGCTTTATGGGGTTGTACCTTATGCTCTACAGATAAAATATAGAGTAGTACCACTCGAACCTTATTATTATATCGGAATTAAATCCACCTGCAGGGTTTAATATAATCATAATTATCGAGCCCCTCAAGGGGACATCATCAACCCACACGAGTCGGGACAGAACTTCTAGTTATAATAATAATTGTCATATAAATTATATTATTGCCTAAGATATGAAGCTTATTGAGTCAATCATTTTGACTATCACCCATGGTAAATCAAAGCAATAAATATTATATATACACAAGTAAATATTATATACTTAGAATTAAGAAATAATAATTATACGAGATTTACGTTTTTCTTACAGTCAGTACAGAAGACACTATCTCACTTCGATCCTGTTCAATGTATGCAAATACGCTAATGCATGCTAATAGTCAAGACCAACTAATCTCAAGCATACATTACAACCTTTCAGATAATTTGTCAAATAATTATATAAGTTGTGAACTATTATATTATTTTCTAAGGCACCGATAATATGATCTTCCGTGTGATACCAACACACCACATTATCTACAATAATAAATAATTAGAAATTTCATTTGCATAACCATAACGTGGATAAATATGCAAAACATGTGATTAAATGTAATTAGTATTCCCATAGGTAGTTAGAGGGAAATAAGTTAATACAAGCATAAAGTATGCTTTGCAGTAACAACCCTAATAGTCCCCCACTTATACTCAAAGCATGCTTTTAAGTATACTACTCTATTACATAGTCTCTTATTTCTCCCACTTATACTCAAAGCAATGCTGCCATACACGTAATCCCATTCCTTCCACATGTCTTTCAAAAAAATTTGCGGGTAGTCCTTTCGTGAAAGGATCAGCAAGATTATCTTCCGATGCAACCCTGACTACAACTACGTCGCCTTCCCTTACAAAGTATTGTATGATGTGGTACTTGCGGTTGCTATGTTTTACTTGCCTTATGGGCTCAGGGTTTCCTTGAATTTCCGACTCCACCGTATTATCACAATAAATTGTAATACCCTTTGGCAAATCGGGAATCACATCTAAGTCCTGCAGGAAATACTTGAGCCATACCACCTCTTTGTCTGACTCAGAGGCTTCCACGTACTCGTCTTCCATGGTAGAGTCTGACATGAATTTATGCTTCTCTAACTAATGGCCCCACCTCACAGGTTAAACTCATAACCTGAAGTAGACTTGGACTTTTCTTTGTCTAATGAAAAATTTGAGTCAGTGTAACCCACTGGACACAGGTCGTCTGATTGATATACTAGCATATACTCCCCAGTCCTTATCAGATACTTGAGTATGTGCTTGATAACAATCCAGTGTTCGATTCCTGGGTTCGACTGATATCTAGCAGCCATGCCTACGACATGACAGATATCTGGTTTAGTGCAAAGCATAGCATACATGAGGCTTCCCACAGCTGGCGCATAAGGAATCAGCTTCATGTCATCTATCTCCTTTTGTGTCTTGGGACGCATATCCTTAGATAGTTGAATTCCATGTCTGTAAGGTAGAAAACCTTTCTTGGAATTCTCAAGGCTAAACCGCTTTAGCACTGTATCGATATAGGATGGCTGAGATAAGCACAACATCCTTTTCTTCCGATCACGAAAGATTCTGATCCAAAGGATGTGCCCTGCTTCCCCCAAATAATTCATATCGATCTGCTCAGATAGCCATACCCGTACGTCCGAGAACTCCTTCACATTTTTTCTAATCAGAAGGACATCATCTACATACAGTACAAGCAACACCAACACGTTTCCATCGCATTTCTTATACACACAACTCTCACACGGACATTGGACAAATCCATATGAATGGACAAACTCGTCAATTCGAGTGTTCCAAGATCTAGATGCTTTCTTAAGTCCATAAATAGATCTCTTAAGCTTGCACACTAAGTGTTCTTATCCTTCAGCAATGAATCCCTCTGGTCGGTGCACTTAGATTTTCTTGTCTAGACTTCCATTCAAAAATGCAGCCTTGACATCCATTTGCCAAATATCCATATCCAAATGCGAAGCTATAGCTAAAACAATCCAGATTGACTTAAGCATGGCTACCGGTGAAAAGGTTTCATCATAATCGATATCCTCTCTCTAAGTGTAACGTTTCGCCACAAGCCTCGCTTTGAAGATTTCAACCGTCCCGTCACCTCATTTCTTTCACTTGTAGACCCACTTACTCCCAATGGCTTGTACCCCATCAGGTAGTTCTACTAACTCCCACACTTGATTGGAATCCATAGATCCCATTTCTAATTCCATTGCTACTTGCCAGGAATCAGCATCTTTATCTTGGATTGCCTCCTTGTAAGTCCAGGGATCTGATTTATCTTCTCCTGGGATTGAGTCTGAAGACTGTCCCATGCCTATGAATCATTACAGATGATGAACAACCCTCCCACTACGACGAGGCAAATTCTGAGTTGGTGTAAAAGTCTCAAAATCGATATGTGGTGCAGTGTTAGTTGGTACTTGTACGATTGGTATAGACGGAGTTTCGCCCCTCAACTCTTCCAGAACTATTTCGCTCATGGGATTGTGACTATTCATATAATCCTCTTTAAGGAATTGGGCATTGGTCCTTACAATGACTTTGATCCCGTGGACTATAGAACAAGACACCCTTCGTTTTCTTAGGATATCCTACAAACGCTCGTATCTCTGTACGAGATGCCAACTTATCAGCTTCCTTATTGAGCACATGTACAGGAGTACCCCAAATCTGAACATGTCCTAGACTGGGCTTTCACCCACTCCACAGTTCTGTGGGTATTTCTGGAACTGATTTCGAAGGCACCAGGTTTAGAATGTACGCCGCTGTTTCAAAGGCATATCCCCATAATGAAATAGGTAAATGTGAATAACTCCTTGCCTGGATGTTCATTGGACCACATACATCCATATAAACTAATTCTAACACATTCTGAGCACGGTTTCCCTTGGTCTTAAAAGCCCTCTTGGTAATTTTACCTTCCAGACAGGGTTCACAAATAGGAAATGACTCAACTTGAAGGTCATCCAATGGGCCATTATCTACCAATCTTTGAACCTCCTAAGGTTTACATGACCTAACCGTAAATGCCACAGATATGTTTGGCTCATGCTCGAAGGTTATTTTCTCTTTTTAGGTTTAGACAAAGAGTTGAGCGATTTATGTTTATACATAGGAGTTTGTGCAGTATTAATGGCATGTAGTCCATCAGTATAAATACATTTGCAAATATATTTACCATTTCTTCTAATAATAGCATCATCATCAAAAGAAACTGAATAACCATCAACGAAATCAAATTCATTCTAAAATCTGGTACTATCTAATATTTATCATTAATCTTCAACTACACGACTCCCACTGCAACAGCCATAAGCCTGGAATAATCGCCCGAGTTGATGGTGATCTCGCCCGGACTAAGTTGCTTGGTTACCTAAAAATCATGCGAGTCAAAACAAACATGATCAGTGGAGCCTGGATCAACTATCCACGAAGTGGAAGAACAAACTGCCAAACATGTTTTGACTACTAGTGCACGAGACATGCCTCTCTTAAGAGCAGCGCACTCCGCTTGGAAATGTCCATTCTGACCGCACTTGTAGCACTTTTCCTTTTACTTTTTGTTCGCCTCAGGATGAGGAGCTCTGCTCTTTACCGTGAGAGTTGCAACTTGCTCCTGGAAAACTTGTTTCTTCTTCTTCTTCCCCCACTTGGGTTTAGAATTCGAAACACAAGTTGTCGCAAGAACTTGATGCCCTTGCTTGAAGAAACCTTCCGCGACTTGAAGCTCTGTCAGCAATTCCGCCAAGGTATACTCCATACGATTCATATTGTAGTTTAGGCGGAACTGCTCAAAGCTCCTAGATAAGTTGCCTAGGATGATATCGACCTGCATTTCCGCATCGATAGTAGCCCCTAAGATATCAAGATCGTTTAGATAAGAAATCATCTTCAGAACATGATCCCTTATCGGGGTTCCTTCAGACATTTGGGTCGTCATTAAGGCCCTCACAACATTTTGTCTAGCGCCCGGTTCTGATGACCAAACATCTCGCCGAGATTTTTCATCATTTTCACGGCCGTGCCCATATTCTGATGCTGATGCTGCAATATATTTGCTAAAAAAGCCAAGATGTAACAGCGAGCCATCTCATTAGATTTCTTCCATTTCCGGCATTCATTCATCTCATTAGGTGTCGAATCCGCATCTGGTTCCAATGGCATTTCTTAGTTAGAACAAACTTGTGTTCCTCCGTAGTCAGAACAATATTAAGATTATGTTTCCAATCAGCAAAATTAATGCCATCTAGTTTGGTTTCTTTGAGAATTACAGCAAGTAGATTGAAAGATATCCGAGATAAAATTAAAAACATTCATCATATAGTGCATAGCAAAATATATTGAAAAACCTCAAACCACAATACATATGCTAGCAACCAACACCTCAAAAAACCCGCATATGCAAGCCACGATCGTGTGGACGTTTACACACACATTTTTCAAGTAGAGTTTTACGTCTTTAATTTTACTATCTAGTCAATTTATGTTATGATAAGTAAAATTAATTGTTTGTTCCTCTTGGCCATGTATTAATTAACATAGACGTCGATGGGGAGCTTATTGATTAATACACCTAACTGAACACCATAATTTAACAACCTTAAAATATTATCTTTTAAATAATAGTCCTACAGGTGGAGAGGTCCTATCATAAAAATAATATTTTTCTTTTGTTATCATTTGAATTTTTAAACTAGTGAACCTATAATTAGCACATCAGATATGGAGGAAGACCCTAACGTCAACGCGCATGCTAATTACTTCATAATTTAAATTAATTACGGAGGCTAAATTGATTTTATTTAAAAAATAATAAATCAATTTAATCACTCAGTTGTTTTAGCCTTAAGATTTTTAATTTTTTTCGTCCTAACATGCAAGGAACATATCACGCATACATTCATACATGCCATACATCAAAAACAGTAAAAACCAACAATAAAAAATTAGATTATTAAATCCAATTATCATGGCTTTTATTCCTCGTTTTGAATAACGAGAAAATCTTCGGCTCGAAATCTCCCACTGCTTCAAGCATCTCGTCACCTCTTCCCAGTTGGCCCACAAAATTTCTAAGTTTAGAAACTTTCTTTTCCATACAAATTAATTACACAAGAAAATCCAAATTTTAAATATTGTGCACCAACGGATGCAACGAACGGCGAAAAAATGAACAAGATCATACACCAGGCGACCCGACCTGGATGAGTAGCTTGGACCACGGTCTGGACCGCACGCCCGCGGCCAGACCGCATGGCAGATTCTTGGTCCTGGTCGGTTCGTCTGGGACTCCTTTTCGCACGGGACTCCTTTTCCTTCATACTTTGTATACTCCAATTCGATTATAATTTTACACAAAATAAAATGCATCGAATTTAAAACAAAATTATAAGGAAAAATAAAATCCTATTCTACCCGTGGATTTTCTTCAGGGAAAAACTTATACATGCCTCAAAACCGGGCCAAATTACCAAAATGCGTAAAAACAAAAATAAAAACATATAGCCATGATAATTGGACCATGTTCACCTACAAGATAAATTCTAGCAAAATATTCCAAAGATCATAATATATGAATATTTTTAAATGAGGAATGATAGGGACACACCTCCTCAACCACACCCCATACACACCCGTGCTTCAATGTATCTTGGTCAACGTGACCAAGTCTTTTGCTGGCATGAAAATTATCTGTTTTTCCTTTAACTTTCCCAAGGAACTCCAAAATCCAATTAATCTGAGTCCCATAAGCCAATTTTTGTCTGAACTTCTTCTCATCATCATCCCAGCTGGCTTTGTTGACTTCACGGACTAACTGCCTGTAATTATAATCAGGCCAGTTAATCCTCTCCCGCTGGATCAGGGCTCCCATCACAATATATTTGGCAGATGATAGTTGATCGAAACTTCCTGCCATGCCCATGACAATTTTGTTGGTAATGTCTAGGACATATTTGTACCCCTTCTTTAGGTCTCCCTTTTTTGCCGTGAATTTGACCTTTGTTGGGTGTTGTGGTAACTTGACTTCATACCAAGTATCTGTCGGACTTTGCTTCAGGGCCTCAACTGCTATGCCCCTATTTTCCATCTTGAAGGCATCGGCGATGGTTTGCTGGGTTATGGTGACTTCTTCTCCAAAGATCGAACTTACAATGCAGTGCTCCGTGACCCGTGCTTCCTTGAAGAAGCAGATGACAACTTCCTTGAATAGTTGCGAACGGTTGATATCCAAGAACTGGTAGATACTATTCTTCTTCATCCTTCGAATTATGTGTTCCATCTCTGTCGTGTTGTTTGATTCCAGCAATCCTTTAAAATCGACGATGATGCTGAAGATGATTTGTTCTTTCACCAGCTTTAAGTTGACGTCCCTGAAATAGGTAGTTGAGTCCATTTCTGCAAAAGAGATCAATTTAGTGCAGTGAAGATTCTAGGGTTCTTTGCTTTTCAGAGAAATTAGGGTTCTTAGAGCTTGAAGACGATAAGGTTTTTCTGAAATGATTATCGACCGTCTTAAATAGCCAGTTGAAAAAATGTCTTAAATGATCGTGTGTTTTAGCCACATATAATAAAATTAAGTATTTAAAGAATTAGAAAACTTAGCTGGTTGACCGTTTGACTTCTGATGCAGTTATGATTTCAATTCCTTATCTGCTCTGATCAGGGGACATTTCTTGTCTGTGCTTATGATCAGCTTGCTTTTCTTCGTTTGTCCTTATCTGCTTCTGCATCAGGTGAGGTATATCTCATGTAGTTGATATCAGCTAGATTTTCCTTGTCTGTGCTTTGGATCCTCGTCTGCTCTAATCAGGTGGCTTTCTTGTCTGGATCAGCTCAGGTGACTTCTCTTCATCTCTCGTCTGCTTCAGGTCAGATGAATTTTACCATCTGTTTTTAAGCTAAGTACTAGATTCCCAATCTAGTAGTCCAAGATCCCTGCTTAGTTCCAGAAACCTTTCTTCTCGTAAAGGCTTTGTGATTATATCAGTAATTTGATATTCTGTGCTGACTCTTTCCACTTTTACTCTTTTGTTGAGCACATGATCTCTGATAAGGTGATGTTTGACATCTATGTGCTTTGTCCTTGAATGTAAGACTTGATTGTTGGTTATAGCAATTGCACTATTGTTGTCACACCAGATAGGGACTTCATTTGCTATGATGTTGTAATCCCTTAGCTGTTGTCTGATCCACAAAATTTGAGCACAACAGCTACCTGCATCTAGGTATTCTGACTCAGTTGTGGATATTGAGGTAGATACTTGTTTCTTATTAAACCATCATATAAGTATGGTTCCATGGAATTGACAAGTTCCACTGGTGCTTTTCTTGTCGATCTTGCATCCTGAAAGTATGCATCTGAATATGCAGAAAGTTCGAACTTGTCATCATTTGGATACCATAAACCAACATTGATTATGGAATTAAGGTATCTGATTATCCTTTTAGTTGCTTCTGGTGAAACTTCTTCGGCTTGGACTGGAATCTTGCACACACTCCTACTGCATATGAAGTATCAGTCTGCTTGCAGTGAGGTATAGAAGTGAACCAATTAGTCATCTGTAGTGTGTTGCATACCATGCTCTTGGTGCCTGCTTTAGTCCATATAGAGCTTTCAGAAGCTTGCATACCTTCCTTTTACAAATCCAGGGGTTTGCTCCACATAGACTTCTTCTTCTAGTACTCCGTTGAGAAATGCACTTTTCAAGTCCATTTGGTAGAATTCAAAATCCTTGAATGCTATATATGCAGGGAATAGTTTGACAGCCTCCAGTCTTGCTACAGGTGCATATGTTTCATCAAAATCTATTCCTTCACACTGAGCATATCCTTTTGCAACTAATATGGCTTTATTCCTAACAATAGCTCCATCTTCATCACTTGTTTTTATACACCCATTTAGTGCCTATGACTTTCTTGTTATCTGGTCTGTCTGTTAGTTCCCAGACATTGTTTCTCTCCATTTGGTTTAGCTCCTCTTGCATTGCAATTACCCATGTGTAGTCATCCAGGACTTGATCTGATGTTTTGGGTTCCATATGAGACATGAAACATGAGAACATGGCCATTCCTGCTGGTTTTGTAGATTGCCTGGTTTTGACTCCATCAGTTAAGTTTCCAATGATTTGTTAAATGGGATGATCTCTGAGCCATTTAGGGGTATCATCTTCAGGGTTTGTTCCCCTTGTTGAGTTGCTTTGATGGACTTCGTCTCTCTCTGCATCAGCTTGATTTTGGCCTTCTTGAACTGCCTCTGGTTCTGCTGCAGTTTTGTCACCTGCAGATGGGGATCCTGTCTGCTCTGTAGTTGTGTCTTCATCAGCTGCAGTTGGAATAGGTACAGTTGGATATCCTATCTGATCTGCAATTGGGTCTTCTGTATGATCTGCAGTTGGGTCTCCTGTATGATCTGCGGTTGGGTCTTCAGTCTGATCTACAGTTGGGTCTTCAGCTGAGTCCATCATTCCTGTGTCATTGATGATAATTTATTCCAGGGAGACGGATTAGATCTTTTTCTCAATTGATTCCACCTGTTTCCTGTACTCAACAGTAGATTCATCAAACATAACATGGGGTATTTCTTCCATAACTAATGTTCTTTTATTAAATACTCTGTAGGCCTTGATTATTTGTGAGTATCCCATAAAAAGACCATCATCAGTTTTAGCATCAAAGGCATTCAGTTGGGCTTTACCATTATTGTGGATGAAACACTTACAACCAAAGATATGAAAGTAAGCAACAATTGGTGTTCTGCCATTCCCAACCTCATAGGGAGGTTTGCCATGACTCCCTACTATCATACTCCTATTATGAGTATGGCATGCTGTGTTGACAGGCCCAGAACCTCTTGGGCAGGTCAGCTTCTGCAATCATTGACCTGGCTGCTTCCTTCAGGGTTATGTTTCTTCTTTCAGCTACACCATTTTGCTGTGGTGTTCTTGCGGCAGAGACTTCATGATGGATTCCATTCTGATCACTGTATTCAGTGATTGCCTTATTGAGAAATTCTCCTCCTCTGTCTGATCTGATCTTTATGATTGAGAGAGATTTCTCATTCTGAATTTTCCTCAGCAGTTCAGGTAGCTTTGTTAGTGTTTCACTCTTTTTATAGAGAAAAATAACCCATGTATATCTGGAGTAGTCATCCACTACTACTAAGGCATGCTTCCTTCCACTCAATGTCCTTGGCTTGATGGGGCCAAAGAGATCCATATGAAGTAGATCCAAAGTTCTGGTGGTGAGTGTCATATGTTGAACCGATTTGAAACTTGCCTTGGTTTGATTTCCCTTATGACATGCATCACAGAGGGCTTATTTCTTGAATAGTTCTTCTGGAAGTCCTCTGACCAACTTCTGAGAGCTGATTTTGTTGATAGATTTGAAATTCAGGTGACATAATCTTTTGTGCCATAGCCATCAATTTTCAGCAATTGTTTTTTATATGAAACAGGTGTTTGGAGTGCTTGTATTCAAGTCTATCATGTAAACGTCTCTTCTTCTGAATCCTTGTAGTTTCACTTCTCCAGATAGGATATCAATCACCATGCATTTCTAAATAGTGAAAACTACTATGTTCTTTTCATCACAAAATTGACTTGTGCTCAACAGGTTGTATTTGAGCCCTTAGACATACTGCACTTTTGATATGATTATGTTTCCTCTGTGCAGCTCCCCATATCCTTTTGTTTGGCCCCTAGAACTATCTCCAAAAGTTACATCAGGACCTTTTTTCTTTGATGTAGTTTGTCACCAAATTCTTGTTTCCTGTCATGTGCCTTGAGCATCCTGAATCACCAAACCATTCTTCACCTCTTATTGTTGAACTTGAGGTGACATAATGGTAGTCCTACCACCTTTTCTGCAATCATACAAGCAGAGATTTAGGTACCCAAATTTGAGTGGGTCCTTTGGGGTTAGTGGGCTTCCTGGAGAATTGATTTCTCCTAGTGTTTTGAAAATGTTGGTTATTCCTATGAGGTGCATGGTGTCTTGGTCTATATCCTTGATTTGATTTGTATATCGGATATGATTGAAAATGGTTTTGGTGTGAAAAAACCAAACCAAACCAAACCAAACATACCCAGTATATTCCGCTCAGAGCAGGGTCTGGGGAGGGTAGGATGTACGCAGACCATGCCCCTACTTATTATGGTAGGGAGGCTGTTTCCGTGAAGACCCCCAGCTTAGTGAATAGCAGAATCTTGTGTGATAAATACAAAGGAAAACATAAGATTCGAAAAAGCTCGAGACCATACCTGAGCACATGGCTTAATCCACATGGGACTTACCTAAGCGGAATTTGGCTACTTCACTCCCGATGAACGCTGCTCTAACAAAAAAGAGGTTGGCTCTGCGCACAGCTCCCTGTCAAAAATACACCACACGCAAAGACAATAGGATAAAATATACAATAAAAGTAAAAATGCAAAGCTCTAGGTCAAAGCTAACCGAGACAACCCAACCCTGAGGCTCTCAACTACAGCACCGCTCCCTTCAAAAGAATCCACAACTCTGATATGGCGCCTCCAAGCGCACCTATCAACAGTCATGGTCTTGGAAAGGTTTAAGGCCTTCAAATCTAATCTCAGTTGCTCCTCCCACGTCCTCCTCGGTCTGCCTCTCCTCCTCTCCCCGACAACCATTAAACTCTCGACCCTCCTCACTGGAGCAGATGCCTGCCTCCTGCGGACGTGGCCAAACCATCTCAATCTCCCTTCCCTAACTTTCGTTGAAATGGGCGCCACTTCCAGCGCGTTCCTGAAAACCCCATTCGCAATTCTATCTAACATTGTGTGACCACACGACCAACATAACTCGCGGTGGAAGACTACGCTCACCCAACTGCTGCATCTCGGCACTCTCACCATCTTCATCACCCTCAGCATCCCTCTCACAACTATAACGATCAGAGGCCTGTACAACCGGCTGCTCAGTCTCAAAAACTGGCTGCTCGATCTGAAATGGAGGCCGCTACTGAGGACTACTACCTTCACATTGAAACATCGCACTATAGTGATGCTCGTCCTGAAACCAATCGAACATCATCCCATACTGCTGAAACGGCGCGTCAAATGGCTGATACTGATGCTCATAATCTAGAAACCACAGAGTTGGCTCAAGGGGCTGCTCAGTCCGCTCAAAAGAATGATGAATCTGAGAATGATGACTGTGCTGGATCTTAGAATGGTGACTGTGCTGGACCTCAGAATGGTGACTAGGCTGACGCTGAGAATGGTGACTAGGCTGGCGCTGAGAATGATTACTAACGGAGTCTAAATAAATGGATTGAGAAAGGGCAGATGTATAGAACCTTTCAACGAGATAGTGTTTTTTCAATTCTCTCAAAATGGAATCTATTCAAAAAATATATGCCATGGTTCCTTACTTCGATAGGGTACAAATATCTAAATTTGATATTTTTAGATACTTTTGCAGAACTATTGCCGATACTAATAAGTAGTAGTCAAAATTTTGTATCCATTTTTCATGATATTATGCTTGAAAAATGGATGTCATGGCGAATTCTTCAGAGAAAATGGTGTCTTCCACAATTGAATCTGATAAGTGAGATTTCGAGTAAGTGTTTGTGGGCTGCACCAGAGACTGAGTGATGTGGAGGGTCAGGAATCCTCCGTTGGGCGCTACTAACAGATGCAGAATGACGAGGCCTATCGGGAAACCTATCATGGCTCCCAGCTGAGTAGTGCACCGGGATCCTAGAACGTCTATGTGTAGGTCCAAAGAAATCCACGATCCCAGAAAGCACCTTTCGAGAAACTCGAGCAATAAATCCTGTCTCAGACTCGTCATACAAAATCGCCTTCAAACGGCGATCGAAGTACTCATCCCTGCTCGCGTCCTGGGTGTGGTCTGGACAAGGAAGTCCATGGACACAACACACCCTCTCTGGCTGCCTCTCCCGGTCCGATGTCTCTGCACCATCTACTGGTGGGGTACTCTGTCGGTGTCGCTTCGACACTTTATGTGCCGACTCATATGTAATCAATTTCCCAGCAGCTTTCTTCAACCTATCCATAACTTCTTTCTCGGCATCGGTGCAGGCTCATCCTCCTTGTTCTTCACATCTATTCTTATAGGCTTTATGAACTTAACGTCATATGGTGAGCCATTCTCAAAACTCAAGTAGTAGTAAGATAAAACCCCAAAGGCATAAGAACCCCAAGGAAACATATCTCACTGCTCGAAATCCTCAACTAATGCCCATGCCCATGTCTCGACCATCATGTTGTCACGGCATAGGATAAATTAGTAGTATATAAGCAAATTGGCAACCTTCACATAATCTCTTATGTCTCTACCAAAATCTCGAGCATTGAACATCTTCCGCAGAACACTAACCTTAATATTTTTCCCATGGAGTATTCTATGGAAAATACCGTTAGACCGAAGGAGATGGTCGTCCTGTGGATGGAAGGTAGGGTTTCCAAAATGCAGTTCAGTGATCATGGCAAAATCACAGGCCGTAAAACGAATGGTCCTCCCGCAAACCTAGAACCACGACTCATCCAGGGGGATTTGATCACCCTCCAACTGACGGGCAATCAAGTGATGTAGGGAAGTATTTGTACTCCCATTTCTCCTCACTTTAATCAAACGCCCCAGGACCCCCTCGGTCAAGCTCTCGATAGCTCGATCACCAACTGTGGAATTGCGGCCCATACTTCTTAGTGTCTCGATGGTCTCTTTAAATACCGCCTCCCATATGCAAAGATTCACTTGACGTGTAACAAAGCGCAATATAGGTCTCTTCCATACGGAACGAGTCTGCAATATAGACATACAAATCATAAGAATATGATAGAATGCTTAAGAGAACGAAAAAAAATAAACCTTCTTGCACACGATGGCATGCACACAATCGATGCTCGTCGTGTGAAGACCATCATGTGCAACACGATGGCTCACACGATGGGCATCGATCGTGTGCATGACATCGTGTGCAAGGCAGAAGCCTTTGGTATTCTTGCCCACGACGGCGCACACGATCGACGATCGTCGTGTGTAACCATCGTGCCCACGAAAGACCATCGTGCACACCATCGTGAGACGATGAACAACCATCGTGGCACGATCGTGTGTGAATAATGTTGTTACCCAAAATATTATACGTAATGGTTTGCTGAATATGGCTACGGGTGAGTAACAAACAAAATGCGAGAGCACGTCCGAGGGAATGTAAATAACACAAGATTTGCTGGGTTTGTTAGGCCCGGGCTCGAATGCTCTCACGAGATGTTATTAATACGAATACTTTGGAGTACGAATATTAATGTTAGAGTACAATTACCATGAGTGTAACGACCCTAGTTATCTAGCTCTTGAGTGCTGATGATTGCCGGAAGAACCAGAGTTAATGCTCTGTGTGTTCTTGTAACAGATGAAATATGATGCTCGTTTCTGCCGATCGTCTTTCGGTCGATCGTGAGTGAGAGAGGTTTTTAGAGAGAGTCCAGAGATATATGAAAGAAGCCAAAAGTCCTTTTCTAAATGCTGGAAGTCCTCTATTTATAGGAGAGGAGGTAGTTCCCAAGCGGGCGATCGCCTTTCTCGTATTATAAACATCAGGCGATCGTCTCAGCACGTTGGTCGGTTCCCTTAAAATACGCGGCTGCTACTGGCAGCCAGCTGTGCGAACCAATGAGAAGACGACAAGTGTCTCATGTCGCTGTCTTGGGAGGTCCACCTTGGACCTTTCGGCGGTCTGTCGGTAGGTGAGGTTGTCCTTGTTGTCTACAGATGGTGATGGGCTGGAGTCAAAGATCCTTTTCCTACGGCACCTTTTCCGGATCTGCATGTGGGCCTTTATCCCGAGATTCAGTCTTCGCAGACTTTGATGGATGTTTGGCTTTACACGTGGCGTAAGACGATCGTCCTCGTCGGGCACTAGGGACGATCACTGTGTGCCAAGAGACGATCGCCTTGGATGATGATCTCTCGGCACTTGACCTCGATCTGGAACCCTTGTTTGACAAGTCTGCCTTGGTTCATCCGACGCTGGCTTGGTCGGTCGGTCCTTGGGACGATCGTCGTTGAGGCGTTTTAATTGCCGCACAACAATTGCCCCCCAGCTCGCTCTGATGTTGAAGACATGGGGTGAGGTGGTTCTACTGGTGATCGTTTGAAATAATGACGAGCGACTCATCGAGCGGACTTTGATTTGGAATTTGGACGACCTACTCGGTTGCTCCGGTTTTGTTCTTGCGATCTTCAATTTTGCAGATTCCTCGAGGAAGGCCATTTCGGCCTAGAGGAACCGTGCACGGTCATGGAGTTCGATGGAACCGACCTCCGTGACCATGTCTTGTGCGCGAACGACATTCCATCTGTAGGTCTGTCTCGCAACTCACTTTATTGTGAGGGTCCTCCGGTGGATACGTTTCACCTCGCAATGTAGCGATGGAGCGGACGATCTCAGCCTAGAGGAGTCCTTGCACGGTGCGCCATCGAATGAATCGACTTCGCGACCGCGGCTTGTTAGCACTTTTCTGCATGGGGCCGACATGTTAGATGGCGGACCTTTGAGGGCATACGTTGTGACGGGGGTAGGGACGCATCGCATTGTCCGGGTCCACCATGTTAGATGATGAACCTTTGAGGGCGGGCGAGCGTGTCCGCAAATCTGTTTTGGAGGGTCCTTCGGCTACGCCCGCCTCGTATTTAAATGAAGGCGAGCGATCTCTGCCCAAAGGAACCTTGCATGGACGGGCTGTCGGTTCCATCGACCTCCAGAACCATGGATGCACTCTTCTACCTCGGATCGTCTCGTTAGATGGCGATCCTCGACGGTATACGTTGTGATGAGGGAGGCGATCTTGTGCCTAGGTCCATCATGTTAGATGATGAACTTTAGAGGGCGAGCGAGTCCTCCATTTTTTGGAGACGTTGCTTGGGCAGTAGCCTTTCGTTTGACATGGCGGAAACTGGTGAAAGACCTCCGATATTTCCACCTCTTGATTGAAGCATATAGATCTAGCCACCAGGGTTGATCAGGAGGATCAACTCATACGAATCATTCGGATCGCCGTGTTTGATTCTGGTGATCGGATTGGGAAACTGGTGATCGTCGTTCTGTCGCCGATCGCGGCCCTTGATCCTTTCCGCCCAGGGCTCCGGCTAAGTTACTAGAATGTCCAGCTTGCCCTCCTCGAACAATCTCCAGAGTTGTCTGAGGAGGTCGCGGTATTGGTCGGTGTTGTGGCCGGGACTTTTGTGGTAAGCACAAAATTTGTTGCGGTCCAGATGACCATTATCCCTTATCGCCTTCGGCTTGCTTAGCCGCTCGCGCGCCGGAGATAGGTAGAGGTTGTGGAGGATATGGGCTTTCACATCCTCGAAGGCCCTGAAATCACCGGGTGGTTTGGCGACCGCCTTGTTGGACTTGACGATCGCCGTCTCTGCCCCCTCGCCTAGGTGAAGGGCGAGCAACCTCCGCCTGGCCAAAAAGTCTACGGCCTTGGCGCGGAAGATCGCGTAGGTTGAGGGGATATCCTTCGTAAGGTGCCTGAACATGGGCGAAAGACCATCGAATCCCCCTAGGACCGATAGAGTGCGATCTTGTCACTTATGGGCTCGCCGAGGAGGATTATTTCATCCACCGGTCGATGTAATATTCATCGGACTCATCTTTCCCCTGCCTGATCTTCATCATGCGGTGGGGACCTTCTGGCCGAGCGACCTTGGCGGTGAAGTATGACGTGAAGTCGCTTGCCAGTTTTTCAAAGGAATTGATGGAACGCGGTGGCAATGAGATGTACCACCTATGGGCCAGATTGCCCAGCGTTAACGGGAACATTCGGCACCTGGTCGCGTCTGACGCCCCACATCCGGTCATGTAGATCCGGAACCTGCTTAAATGAGTCTCGGGGTCCGATCTCCCCTCATATAAAGGTGTTTGAGGAGAAGCAATCTTGGGTTGCACGGGGGCAAGATTGATCTGGACCGCGAGCGGCTCACTTGGTCCAGTGACCTTTTTCCTGGCACCTGCCCTAGTTTCTAGGAGCGCCTTCATATCGTCGAGCTGGCGTTTCATTGCGTCCATCGTCGTAGCCTGGCTGCTCGCAGTTTGGCTCTCGGAGCAAGAGCCGATACGATCGTGTATTGACCTCCTAGCTCCGCGGTAGGCGATGAGGTCTTCGCCGCCGAGATTGTTTTTTCGGCGAGGGGGAGCCAAATGGACAACCTGCCTTTAGGGAGTTGGGTACGCCGAACTCCTGGTGACGGATTCAGATTCTGAGGTCTCATGGCTGGGGCCAGAATGCCCCAGTCGCCATGAAGGGTCACTTACAAGCCGGCTGAAGACGGAACTGTCCCGCCTTGCGAGTGCCTTTTCTCATGAATCAGGGCTTTCGTTTGCCCGTGCGGCGGAAGGCTGAGGGTGTAATAGTGGGTGCGTCGCACGCTCTCCGTCGCTCCTTTAGAATGGCCATGGCCTCCCCGATCTGTTCCGCGGTTTGGAACTGATCGAGTGAGAGGTTGGGACCGTCCCTCGGGGGCGGGAGTGAGTGTCTGGCGTCGCCGCGGCTGCCTTCCGCTGCAGATTGGGACTCAGTCTGGGCCGGAATAAGACGTCCGGCGAGCCGTAAAGTGGCTCTCTTCGAGGTGGTGGAAGACGTCATTCTGAAGGTTTTTCTTTAAAGAACAGTGAGTGTTTCTTCAAGTGTAAGTTCCGGAGAACATTGGGTGTTCTTCGAAACGATCGGAATGAAAATGAGGGTTCAACGCCCCCTTCCTCTAGCGCCAATTGTTATTACCCAAAATATTATACGTGATGATTTGCTGGATATGGCTACGGGTGAGTAACAAACAAAATGCAAGAGCACGTACGAGGGAATGTAAATAACACAAGATTTTCTGGGTTTGTTAGGCCCGGGCTTCAATGCTCTCGCGAGATGTTATTAATACGAATACTTTGGAGTACAAATATTAATGTTAGAGTACAATTACCATGAGTGTAACAACCCTAGTTATCTAGCTCTTGAGTGTTGATGATTGCCGGAAGAACCAGAGTTAATACTCTCTGTGTTCTTGTAACAGATGAAATATGATGCTCGTTTCTGCCGATCGTCTTTCGGTCGATTGTGAGTGAGAGTGGTTTTGAGAGAGAGTCCAGAGATATATGAGAGAAGCCAAAGTCCTCTTCCAAATGCTGGAAGTCCTCTATTTATAGGATAGGAGGTAGTTGGGATGTCTTGATCACGAGCGGGCGATCGCCTTTCTCGTACTATAATAAGCGGGCGATCGTCTCAGCAGGTGGGTCGGTTCCCTTAAAATCCGCGGCTGCTACTGCATCCAGCTATGCGAACCAATGAGAAGACGAAAAGTGTCTCATGTCGCTGTCTTGGGAGGTCCACCTTGGACCTTTCGGCGGGTCTGTCGGTAGGTGAGGTTGTCCTTGTAGTCTACAACTGGTGATGGGCTGGAGTCAAAGATCCTTTTCCTACGGCGCCTTTTCCGGATCTGCACGTGGGCCTTTATCCCGAGATTCGGTCTTCGCATACTTTGACGGATGTTTGGCTTTACAAGTGGCGTAAGACGATCGTCCTCGGTCGGGCACTAGGGACGATCGCTATGTGCCAAGAGACGATCGCCCTGGATGTTGATCGCTCGGCACTTGACCTCGATCCGGAACCCTTGTTTGACAAGTCTGCCTTGGTTCATCCGACGTTGGCTTGGTCGCTCGGCCCTTGGGACGATCGCTGTTGAGGCATTTTAATTGCCGCACAACAAATAAAAATACACTAACCGGCTGCTCATTGACGAATTCCTCTTCATATGGAGTGTCACTAGCTTGTGAGGAACTTCTGGCGTCTTCAAATTCTCTATCGTAGTCGGAGTTCGACATCTTATGGCCGGCGAAAGGGTTTCACGTTGGGATTTTTCGGTTTTACGAGAGATACAGCAAGAGAGGTTTTTTGCAAGAGAGAGAAATACTGAGTTGCGGGACCGTTTATATTATTGTTGTATGCTTTTAATAATTTTCTATTTTTTATGTTTTTTATCTTCTAGTGGTAGACTTTAAGGGTAATAATGTCTTTTAACATATTTTGGTATAAAAAACTTAGAGTTTTATGAATGAGGATATATAACTTATTAGTTTTATGCTTTGGTACTAAAAAAAAGAGATCCCGTAAATAATTATACAACTATTATAAACCTTCCACAAAGTTGATCACTACCTATTATTGATTCATATCACATCAACAATGTACTGAACACTGTAACCTGAATAACACTTAAATATTTCACGCTACCATGCATCCTTCACGGAATCACTTTACTGTAATTCTAGAACATCAGATTGTTTTACCTCATCTTTTCAAGGATTTCCCCTATCAGGATAGTCTTCTAATTTAGCTACACTGTGTTGGAATCGTTACTAAATTTAATTTAATTTTGTAAAGTTAAATATCATGGGAACAATTTACGTTCCGAGTAGATGATCGTGGTATATTCACATTCTCTAAATCGTCCCGGTGAGTGAGAAATAGTGAATTAAAGTTTGTCACTTAATTGTGGATTAGTGGGGGATGGCTATCACACATTGATTAATGAGCTATCATTGCTCAAGTATATAAGGAGTTTTCATTATACATGTATTAATTAATGCCACATGTTAGACTGACAGTATTTAAATACTTTATCCTTGAGTATTTAAATACTTCTTTATTCAACGGGACTTGACTTCTGAAGATTCCTTCTTGTCCTGTTGAGAGCTGTATGGAAGATAACTGTTTTGGTGTTTCGAGACAGTTTCCATACTTGGTCTTTATAAGACTTCTTTGCTGTACTGAAGGGTTCCACTATATGCTGTATTCGAGACAGGTCTTCGATACAGGTTGATGCCGCAATACTTCGATACAGTTTCCTTTACTGTATGCGGATTGGCATATATGTCAAAACCTTTTTATCAAATAATATTCGATACAGGGATTGAATATCCCGACTGTTTCGATACAGGGTTCTTGTTTTCCCAATAATTTCCCCCTTTTGACAATTTGCCAAGACTTTAACTTTCTAACATTCAAGTCTTCTTGATGATGCCAAAACCTTCTTCATGAGATGACGCGCAAAGAGCAAAGTCACAAAATAAGAGTCATTTCGAGTAAATTTTCTATTGGGGATGACTCGTTTTCAGAAGCGTCATAACATATGGGTCATAATAAGTTAAAATTTAGCCTGCTAGATGACGCTCGTTTTCCTTCGTCCTAAATAGGGGTCATCTATGTTTTTTTTGGCACGATTCCCTAGGCATTTCGTCATAACATATGTTTTTTTGACAATCTGCTTAATCAAAATCTATCGGGTTTTTTTAGCCAAAACACTTTCCCGCTCTCAAACTCTCCAAACCTTCACTCGACATCAAACCCCTCTCAAAACACTCCCGCCCTAATTTCCCATCTCAAAACCTTCGCTCGACATCAAAACCTCTCAAAACTCTCAAAACACTCCCGCCCTAATTTGCCCTAATTTTGAAAGGTATGCCCTAATTTGTTTGTTTTAGAGTTTTATGTTTTCTGTTTTAATGTAGTTGTAGAGTTTTATTTAGGTTATAAAATCAATTTATTGATTTTTAATGTAGCACACCAGGTGTTTGTGAAAATGTAACTAGGTTTTTGTATCAGTTTTTGTATCATTATTTTTTGGTTGCAAGATAACATTTTGTAGGTGTTTGTGAAAATGTTACTATGATGAAGATAATATTTTTTGGTGTTTGTGAATAATATTTTATAGGCTTCATGTAAGTTAACTGTAAATAATGTAACATGTATAGTTTAATAGAGTAAACTTTAACTGTAAATGATTTGTATAGTTTAAGGTAGTTATTTAGTTAAATAAGGTAGTTATTTAACATGTAAGCTGGTGTTCTTGTTTAACATGTATAGTTATTTAACATGTATAGTTTACTAGGTAGTTATCTTTTTCTGTTTTAGTTTAATAAGGTTGGTAGCAGACTCGACACTTACACGAGATGTTTTCTGTTTTACACTTACTCGACATTTAGGTAATGGATAAATCTTGGATTTTGTCCGATAGATTATCAATCGCATACGAGGAAGGTGTGAATGCCTTTTTGGAGTTTGCACAATGCAATAACCCAAATTCCGACGCCATTCCGTGTCCTTGTCTAAATTGTATCAATTTGTGTCACACTTCCATCTACAATGTGCGTTATCACCTGTTTAAACACGATTTCGATGAGAATTATAGTGTTTGGTCCTTCCACGGAGAAAATTCATCTAAGGATGAAGCTTAATGCCCTAATGAGTCTAGACCTCCCGAGTTCGATTACACAAAGGAGATGCTACATGAGGCCTTCACATATGTAGAGAATGAACCTAGTTTATTGAAGTCACTTCTCGCAGAATGCGACAAGCCACTGTATGAAGGGTCTAAGTATAATGCACTAAATGGATTGCTGAAATTCCAACATTTGAAGGGTCAATTTGGCTGGTCTGATACAAGCTTTGATGCTTTATTGGGCGAGCTAAATGATGTTTTGCCTTCAAATAATACAATCCCTAAGTCGATATACGAGGCCAAGAAGTTGCTAAAAGGAATAAGCATAGAATACATTAAGTATCATGCTTGTGAGAATGATTGTGTATTGTTCTGGGATGAGCACAAGGATGCTTCTCAATGTCCAACTTGTGGCACTTCTCGGTGGAAAGAGAATAGCAAGAAGGTGCCGAGAAAAGTTGTTTGGTATTTCCCGCCCATTCCTAGATTTAGAAGAATGTTCTCGTCACCAGAAACCGCACATGACCTAACTTGGCACGCGCAAGGTCGGGTCAGTGATGGCAAGCTAAGACATCCTTGTGATTCCCCATCTTGGAAGCTTGCTGACGACAAGTGGAAAGAATTTGGAAAAAAAGATAGGAATCTGAGATTAACCTTGCCCACGGATGGTATAAACCCTCATAAATCAGTAAGTGCAAAGTATAGTTATTGGCCGGTTACCCTAGCAACATACAATCTGCCTTCTTATTTGTGTATGTCAAGAAAGTTCATGATGTTGACTCTACTGATATCAGGTCCAAGGCAACCTGGTAACAGTATTGATGTCTACTTGGCACCACTAATAGCAGATCTGAAACAGTTGTGGGAACCTGGCGTTAAGACGTATGATGCTTATAAGAAACATTTCTTCAATCTAAAAGCGGTCTTACTTTGGACTATAAATGACTTTCCCATGTATGGTGACCTGTCGGGGTGTGTTACCAAAGGTTATAATGCGTGTCCAGTATGCTCAGAGGATACCTACTCACAGTGGTTGCCAAAATCCAAAAAAGTATGCTTCCTCGGGCATAGAAGATTCCTCCCACATACACATCCTTTTCGCAGAAAAAAAAAAGATTTCAATAATGAACAAGAGAGCGGTGTGATGAAAAAACCGTGATCGGGTGAAGAAGTTTACGACTATCTGGAAGGATTTATGACTAAATGGGGGAAGAAGAAAAAGGCAAAGAAGGAAGTTATCTGGAGGGCGTTGAAGAAGAAAAAATCAAAGAAGAAAATGCCACGTCAACAGAGAAGGCCAAAAAAGAAAAAAGAAACTATCGATGCGAGATCGAAAGTTTGGCGTAAAAAATCAAACTTTTTTGAACTAGAGTACTGGAAGCATTTGCTTGTTCGTCATCTGTTAGATGTTATGCATATAGAAAAGAATGTATGTGAGAGTGTTTATGGGACGTTACTGAATTTGCAAGGCAAGACGAAGGACGGTTTAAAGGCACGATAAGATCTCGAGGAGTTAGGGATTAAGCCTGAGTTAATAAGTCAACCAAAAGGGAAGGGTCATTATCTGGCGCCTGCCATATACACATTAAATAGCGCGGAGAAACGCATGTTTTATAACACGTTGTCTAACATAAAAGTGCCTGATGGGTATTTCTCCAATTTCAAGAATCTCGTGTCCGATGATAATTCGAAGATGAATGGATTGAAGTCCAACGACTGTCACGTATTAATGCAACAGATTCTTCCTTTTGCAATAAAGGGGGTGTTAGACGTGAAAGTTAGGAAGACTATTATAAGCTTGTGTCACTTCTTCAACGAGCTGTGTAGTAAAGTAGTTGATGTTAATAAGCTAGGCAAGCTGCAAAGTGACATCGTAGTAACTTTGTGTTTACTAGAGAAGTATTTTCCGCCTTCATTTTTCGATGTCATGATTCACTTGATGGTGCATTTAGTCAGAGAGGTGAGGTTATGTGGCCCAGTCCACTTTAGGTGGATGTATCTGTTTGAGAGGTACATGAAAACACTAAAAGGTTACGAAATCATTATCGGCCCGAGGGCTGCATGGCAGAATGTTATGTGGCAGGGGAAGCAATAGAATTCTGTTCCGATTACTTGGAAAACATGAAATCAATTGGCAATCCTCAAGATCGTGCTGATGAAAGAAACCACACTGGTAAACCTTTATCGAGGCTACCATCTGTGTTGTGGATTCTAAGTTACTTGATCAAGCTCATCTTTATGTATTAGGAAACACCGCCGACGTTGAACCATACATAAAGCAGCATATGTTAGAATTGAAGGATCTTAACCCGCGTCGAAATAATACATGGTTGCAGAGCCAACATAGTCGGATGTTTATTGACTGGTTTAAGAACGAGGTTGAAAAGCGTTTGGCTAACGGGGAAAATACCGGTGATAGTGTTCGTTGGTTGGCAAAAGGCCCTGATTTTACTGTTAGTAAATATACCGGGTTTGCCGTAAATGAGTATCAATTCCATACAAAAGAGCGTGATGAATCTAAAACCACTCAAGGTAGTGGAGTATCTATAGTTGCAAATACTATGCAGATTGCTAGTGCAAAAGACTCCAATCCGGTGTACGACGCTGTTACCTACTTCGGTCATATATTGGAAATATAGGATCTTGATTATCGTACATTTACGGTTCCTGTTTTCATGTGTGAGTGGGTAGATAGTCGTGGAGTAAAAAAAGATGATTTAGGATTCACGGTGGTTAACTTTGATAGGCTTGGTCAATGGTCCGAACCTTCATATTACCTAGTAAAGCAAGACAAGTTTTTTATGTTCAGGACCAACAAGATAGGAACCTGTCTGTTGTTGGCTTCACACCACATAGGATACATAAGTATGGAGATAATAATGGTGAAACTGATGATGTGTTTGAATTTGATGTTACACAAGATATGAACCTGTCTTTAGTAGACCTAGACGATGATTTTAAGTGTACGCGCTCGGATGACGAGGGCATATTCGTTTTAGATCATTAGTTTTTGGTATGAAATAACTGTTTATTTTAGTAACTGTTTATTTGTTAAAGTCTGTCAAGCATTATTTATTATTTAAAGTTTTTGGTATGAAAATAACTGTTTATTTTGTTTATTTTAAACAGGTTGCTTTTTGGTAATAAAAGATGGCCTCGAGTTCTGATTCGGACCGCGAAGAAGATGCGGTTCCCGGGAGCAAGAAAACGGTCTACTTTTGAGGGATTGGTGGCAAGATCTATGGTTCTCATAACCTATGATTCTTGGTTGAACGTAGATAATGAAACAAAGGAAGCTTGTTGGCAATATGTTAAGGTAAGTATTTTATTATTTTATTCTAACTATGTTTTAGTTTTAGTATTTTATTCTAACTATGTTTTGATTCATTTTTTTACGTTTCAGACACATTTTGCACTTCACCCAAAGAGTCGGAAGCAAGTTCTCCAATCAATCGGGATAAAGTGGAAAAACTTCAACCATTATCTTTATAAGAAGTTCATTAAGCCACTAAAAGATGATAAGTCTAAGGAGGCCAAGAAGCAATTATATACTCCTCCTGAAAAGTATCCGTCCGTGAAAAAAAAAAGACTGGAAACTTTTCGTATCACAAAGAACTAAGACTTCGTTTGAGGTATTTGTTTAAGTTTCCAAAAACAGTTATTTATCACAAAAACAGTTACTAACATGTTAATTGTATATATTTATGCAGGAAATAAGTCAGAAGGCTTCAGCTATCCGTTCACGTAATAAGTACAACCATCGTTTGAGCCGAAAGGGATATGCTGGACTCATTTCTGAGATAGTATGGAATTTATTGCTTATGTTAACTTTTTTATTGCTTATGTTGATGCTTTTTAACTTTTGCTTTTAACTTTTTTAGGTGGAAGAAAGCGGTAAAGAGGAAGAGGAGATTGATAGGATAGAATGTTGGAAAAAGTAAGAAAAAAGAAAGAAGGAGGTTTCGACCCAGCTGTCCAAAAAGTTGTCGATAAATTGTAAGTATTCATATTGAACAGTTTTATTTTGGTATGTTTTAGTTAGTTTTGTTAACTTTCAGTTAGATTTCTCAGTTAGCTGCTTAGTCTCGTTAGTCAACAGAAGTTTGTTAGTTGCTTAGTTAGTGTTAGTTAAAGTTTGACTTTTGATGTTAAGTTATTTGATGTTCAGTTAGTTAAAGTTTGACTTTTCACCATAAGTCAACAGATGTTAAGTTATATGTTTGTTTACTCAGGAGATGCTAAAGAAGGACAAGGATTATTCAGAGGATCCAATGAGATCATTAGATTTGCCTACAGAGGGCCTGGGTACTGAAGAACAACGTGGGCGTGTACGTGGGATGGGTCGATATATAACACTGCACCAGTATTTTTTAATACCCAGGAATGTCAAGCAATACCTGAAACAACATGATAAGATGATGAATAAACGGCTAAAAGCTGTTGAAGATGAGTTAGAAATAAGAAGATGTGCAAGTACCAATGCTTCGGAGGGTGCAAGTAATTGTCAAATATGGAGCGATGAAGACGAAGAACCAAATGTACCAAGTGAACCAAATGTAAGTCTTCATTTGTCATAAATTCATTGCAATTCTTGTCTGTTTTAATAATATTGTGTACATTTGTAGGATAAATCATGCTATCTTGCGGTCGACGATCCTTCAAATATAGTCGCCAAAGGAACCATAGTGAATCATACTGCCTTGGATATTTAAAGTTAAATTACTTATTTAATATTTATATATATTCTTACTTATTTAATATTTATTTGTTCATATATTAGATGTGAACATTGAAGTTATGGTGGACACATCTGTTCAAGCAGAAGCTTTGATACCGAATCCAATTCCCGAGGAGTTCGTTGAGACTGTTAAAGATGCCATTGGGTACATACTAAGCTGGCCGAGTCACCTAGTCATTCCATGCTCTGGTTTGGTAAGACTTTTTTATAAAACAGTTTAATCATTAGAACAAAATGGTTTGGTAAAACTTTTTTATATTTTTGCAGAACAAGATAGTGGCCAAAAAGAAAGAGAAAAAGGCTGCTGATCAAGACAAGGAGAAAAGAAGAAAAGAAGAAAAAGAACAAAGAAAAGAAGAACAAAGAAAAGAAGAAGAAGAAGAATAAGAAGGAAAAGAAAAGAAGAAGAAAGAGAAAAAGAAGAAGAAAAAAGAGAGTTGGGCAGTGGGACCCACAAGAAAAAAGAAAAAAAGAAGCGACAAAGAGAACCCGACAACGAAGAAGAAGCGACGATGCCAAAAACAGGTACTATGCCAAAAACATCATATTTTTACAGTTATGTTTACAGTTATTTTTAGTAACCAGAAACTGTTATGTTTACAGTTGCAGTTGAAGAAGGAAAAAGCCCAGAAACTCTCGCCTCCATTGCAAAAGTAACTAAGAATGGAAATCCGTTGAAAAAAATGATGACGAGAGGTCAGAAGAGAGGAAGGAAAAGAATTGAAGAAAGGATGGGATTGAAAATGACTGCAATGATGGTTGATGGACAAGTTGCAAAGGTCGATGGATTAAAAGTGCAATGCGAGGACGATTTTTTTGGGCACCACAGTTACACGTACTTAAATTGGAATGATTTTGACAGTCTATTTGCAATGGATGAGTTAAGCGGGGTTGTCATTGCTTCTTATATCATGTAAGTGATAAATATAGTTTATAAAAAATTGGTACTTGTATGTTAACAGGACTAATTGAATGTAAACTTTGTATGTTAATTGTTAACAGGTACCTGTATGAGCAAATCAAGAATGAGTCACAAAGAGATCATGGAGTTTGTTTCATGACCCCGACTGTGATCATGCATCATGAACGTAAAGCGAGGGCCAAGAATACCGAGGATGCAAGTCGAGTTATTGCTAAAAGGTTATCTACAAGGAAGCAAAATGACCTCGTCTTATTGCCATACAATCCCGGGTTAGATTTTCGACAACATTTAAATTAATTAATAAAAATTAACAGTAATTAACAGAATTTGATTTTTGTTTTTTGTAGAAGACATTGGGTGTTAGGCGTGCTTAACATGAAGACAAGTACCTGCTATTATCTTGATTCCCTATCGATTAGCGACGTCAATCATCAGTTTAAGCAAATAATGGATGCATAAGTAATACAAATTATAGAATCTTTATGATGTATGATGTAATACTTAACTGGGTTAATTCTTTGTAGGGCAATTGCATTGTTTGATGTAGAAACTGGAACCAATAAGAGGACTAAACTTAACTGGGTTCATTCTAAGGTTAGTAATTTGTTGAATATTATCTTGTGTTGCTGTTGTTTGTTAAGTATGCAGTTAGTTGTATGTTAAGTTAATTAGTTAGTTTGGTTAGTTTTGTTAACTTTCAGTTAGTACACCTGAAACTGAGATCCAACTAGTTGTATGTTGTTGTATGTTGCTGAATTTATGCTGCTGATTTTTTTTGTTGCTGTTGAATTTATACTGCATGTTTTATATTACAATTTGTGATCATTCTTGTTAATCAACTGTAGTTGCATATCATATATAATTTGTGTTTCTTGTGTAGTGTCCACGTCAGCCCGGATGCACCGAATGAGGGTACTTCACGTTGAAGTTTATGAAGGAAGTAGTTAAACATGGAGTTCGGGTTCTCGAAAATGACAATGTAAGTAGTTAACTGTTTTAAGTAGTTTAAGTAGTAATTAACTGTTTCTAAAATGTTGTTTTATTTGACTAGATTGGTGGTGATAGCAATAAGTACATGGATGCGGATTTCGATGATATTCGAGAAGAATGGGCAATTTATGTGTCGAATTTCATTTTTAGGTAGAAATCGTATATTGTAGTAACTGCATTTAACTAATTATCGGTATATATTTTGACATGAATTGTTATGTAATGAATTGGTAACGCATGGTTTTGATATATATGAAATGCGTTAATTTTGTACAATTATCAGGTTTATTGTCAGGTTTATTTTCAGTAATTATGTATATAATCAGGTTTTAAAAATAGAACAAATAAAAAAAATGATTTTAAGGTAATGACACGCAAAAACATATGTCAGAAAAGTGGGTCATAAAAGTTATGACGCGCTACTACGAAGGTCAAAAAGGAGCGTCATAAAATGTGGGTCATAAGTGCGCGTCATAGAGGGATGACGCACATATGCGAGTCATGAAGCTTTATGACCGGTCCATCCTTGACGGGCATTACGCGTCATCCGACCTCTTCTTGACACCAAATGCGCATCAAGGATGGGTCTGTTTGTAGTAGTGAGGTCGCTGTCCAAAAGTGTGCTTCGGTGATAATTCGAAAGGAAGAACAAGAAGGAAAGGAACCCTGCTTGTAGGAAAATGCAAAGTCACCGATGTAGCTTAGGTTGAAGGCTTACAGTATAATCTACTTAGTATTATCCAGTTCTGTGACAAACAGTTCTCGGTGAAATGCAATATAGACCACTATAGAGTCAAAAACATTCTGACCAAAGAAGTTGTGCTCACAGGAAGCAGATCAGGTAATATCTATATTGCTGACTGGATGCCTACGAGCTCCACAATTCCTTGTTTTGTTGCCAAAAGTACTGCAGATCTAAGATGGCTATGGCACAAGACGATGTCTCACGTCAACTTCAAGACAATCAACAAGCTCGCCAGATAGGGAATGGTTAGATGTTTGCCCAATGTGTCATTCCAAAAAGACAGCGTCTGTGGACCCTGGCAGAAAGACAAGCAAATCAAGACCACCCTCAAAAGCAAATCCTACCTTTCCACTCAAAGAGTTCTAGAAATGCTACACATGGATCTCTATAGTCCTGTAGACCCGGTAAGTTTGAAAGGTAAGAAATACTGTCTCGTTATTGTTGATGATTTTTCCAGGTATGCTTGGACAATCTTCCTGAGCAAGAATAAGGAAACCACATCAAAGCTGCCCGAGCACCTGAGAAAGCTTCAAAATAAAAAGGGGTTGAGTATTGTGTCCATTCGTTCCGACAGAGGTACTGAATTTACTAACCGCTTTATAGAGCAATACTGTTCGGAAAATGGGATATATCACAAATACTCAGCTGCCCAAACACCTCATCAAAATGGTGTTGCCGAGCAAAAGAACATGACGCTCAAAGAAGCAAGAAGGACCATGATTGCCGCAAGCAAGTTGCCATAACGTTTCTGGGGTGAAGCCACCAATATAACATGCTATACACAAAACTACTGTATCATCAACAAACATCACAACAAAGCAGCATACGAGGTATGGAACAACAAAACTCCATTAGTTTCATACTTTCACATATTCGGATGCAGGTGTTATGTTTTGAACAACGGGAAGGATCAAATTAGAACCTTCAATGAGAAATCGGATGAAGGGATATTTGTAGGATATTCCTCTGTCAACAAAGCTTACAGGATCTTTAATAAACGGAAGCTGACAATTGAGGAATCAGTACATGTAGTGTTTGACGAACCTCACCATGATCATACAGGAGTAGAAGATGTTACTCAGAATATCCAACAACTCACCATTAATGACCCTCCAACTCTTTAGGAGCCTGTCGTTGACTTGGAAATCAACCCCGCAGCTGTAAGAACAGAAGTAGATGAAGCAGAAGCTGTACAAGCTGAAGCTGAAACTACAGCAACTCAAGATACAGTACGGGACGCCGAATTAGAACCCGACAGAAGATGGTTGAGAGATCACCCACAGGAGTTGATCATAGGAAACATTGATGCTGGAGTATCTACCCGTAGCAGAATATAGAGTACACAAGGAAATGTACTATGTGCGCAAGAAGAACCCGAATCTGAGATATCTTCATTTCCTGCATCGAAGTCTCAAGCTGAACTTAGAAGACTTAATATGTGCACTATCGTTGTATTCTTAGCTCAATCCGAACCTATTTCTACCAAAGAAGCTCTAGACAATTCTCACTGGATTACATCTATGGAAGAAGAGCTTAATGGTTTCGAAAGAGACAACGTATGGTATCTAGTACCCAGACCTGCATCAAGCTGTAATAGGAACTAAATGGGTATTTAGAAACAAGAAGGATAAGAACGGACTTGTTATCAGAAACAAATCCCGTCTATTCGCAGAAGGCTACAGACAGAAAGAAGGCATAGACTACGATGAAATATTTGCCCCTGTTGCCAGACTAGAAGCCATTAGGATATTTCTAGCCTTTGCCGCCTATAAGAGCTTTATTGTATATCAAATGGACGTCAAGAGCGCATTACTGAATGGAGACCTTGCTAAGAAGTCTATGTTGAACAACCACCAGGGTTTGTCAATACAGAAGGCAGAGACCTTGTATACAGGCTACGGAAAGCACTGTATGGACTTAAGCAAGCACCCAGAGCATGGTATGAGACCCTGTCCCTGTACCTTACCGATAATGGATTCGAGAAAGGTGATGTGGACAAGACCCTATTTAAGATACAAGAAGGTGATAAACTCCTGATGGTTCAAATATACGTAGATATTATATTTGGTTCAACTAACCTTGCTCTGTGTCAAAAGTTCTCTCATCTCATGCTAAGCAAATTTGAAATGAGTATGATGAGAGAACTTAGTTATTTCCTAGGATTGCAGGTAAAGCAGTTGCCTACAGAAATTTTCATCAACCAGGAAAAGTACAACAAGGAGCTTCTCAACACAAATTTGGGATGAACTACTAAGCACATTCATATGAAGCATCACTTCATTCAGAATCATGTTGAGAACAAGGATGTTCGGCTCGAGAAAGTTCATACCGATATCCAGTTAGCCAACATCTTTACCAAGCCTCTCAGCACAGCCAGATTCTATATGCTTCGACAAGAATTGGGAATGCTACAGCCCGACTCCCTGTAAGTTTTAATGCTTTTACTCGACAATTGAGGGGGAATGTTGTAAGACCCAAGAATACAGTATCCACCGTTAATTATCTGTACACTCAGACAATCCGACTGCACTGTAGGAATAAAAAGACATGAAATCATCATACAGCTGACGTGTGCAATAACTAAGGGGGAATAAATTATGACCCATGAATATAATATTAATCCAAAAATTGCTGTAAGAATTGAATCCTGTATGTACCTTTTAAGGGGGAACGCTGTATTTTCGCGGATACAACACATACTATGGGAAATCAATTAATATTATACTAATATTTTATTCATTTTAAAACTGTTTTGAGTCCACGTGCCCTATTTAAAATCAAACGTCTTTTCATTTAATGCTTTACACGACATCTGGACTATTTTATCTCAAACGCCGCAATTTTTTCAAATTAATTAATAACAAGAAGCAATTATATACTCCTCCTGAAAAGTATCCATCCGTGAAAAAAAAAGACTGGAAACTTTTCGTATCACAAAGAACTAAGACTTCGTTTGAGGTATTTGTTTAAGTTTCCAAAAACAGTTATTTATCACAAAAAAAGTTACTAACATGTTAATTGTATATATTTATGCAGGAAATAAGTCAGAAGGCTTCAGCTATCCGTTCACGTAATAAGTACAACCATCGTTTGAGCCGAAAGGGATATGCTGGACTCATTTCTGAGATAGTATGGAATTTATTGCTTATGTTAACTTTTTTATTGCTTATGTTGATGCTTTTTAACTTTTGCTTTTAACTTTTTTAGGTGGAAGAAAGCGGCAAAGAGGAAGAGGAGATTGATAGGATAGAATGTTGGAAAAAGCAAGAAAAAAAGAAAGAAGGAGGTTTCGACCTAGCTGTCCAAAAAGTTGTCGATAAATTGTAAGTATTCATATTTAACAGTTTTATTTTGGTATGTTTTAGTTAGTTTTGTTAACTTTCAGTTAGATTTCTCAGTTAGCTGCTTAGTCTCGTTAGTCAACAGAAGTTTGTTAGTTTTCTCAGTTAGCTGCTTAGTTAGTGTTAGTTAAAGTTTGACTTTTGATGTTAAGTTATTTGATGTTCAGTTAGTTAAAGTTTGACTTTTCACCATAAGTCAACAGATGTTAAGTTATATGTTTGTTTACTCAAGATATGCTAAAGAAGGACAAGGATTATTCAGAGGATCCAATGAGATCATTAGATTTGCTTACAGAGGGCCTGGGTACTGAAGAACAACGTGGGCGTGTACGTGGGATGGGTCGATATATAACACTGCACCAGTATTTTTTAATACCCAGGAATGTCAAGCAATACCTGAAACAACATGATAAGATGCTGAATAAATGGCTAAAAGCTGTTGAAGATGAGTTAGAAATAAGAAGATGTGCAAGTACCAATGCTTCGGAGGGTGCAAGTAATTGTCAAATATGGAGCGATGAAGACGAAGAACCAAATGTACCAAGTGAACCAAATGTAAGTCTTCATTTGTCATAAATTCATTGCAATTCTTGTCTGTTTTAATAATATTGTGTACATTTGTAGGATAAATGATGCTATCTTGCGGTCGACGATCCTTCAAATATAGTCGCCAAAGGAACCATAGTGAATCATACTGTCTTGGATATTTAAAGTTAAATTACTTATTTAATATTTATATATATTCTTACTTATTTAATATTTATTTGTTCATATATTAGATGTGAACATTGAAGTTATGGTGGACACATCTGTTCAAGCAGAAGCTTTGATGCCGAATCCAATTCCCGAGGAGTTCGTTGAGACTGTTAAAGATGCCATTGGGTACATACTAAGCTGGCCGAGTCACCTAGTCATTCCATGCTCTGGTTTGGTAAGACTTTTTTATAAAACAATTTAATCATTAGAACAAAATGGCTTGGTAAAACTTTTTTATATTTTTGCAGAACAAGATAGTGGCCAAAAAGAAAGAGAAAAAGGCTGCTGATCAAGACAAGGAGAAAAGAAGAAAAGAAGAAAAAGAACAAAGAAAAGAAGAACAAAGAAAAGAAGAAGAAGAAGAAGAAGAAGGAAAAAGAAAAGAAGAAGAAAGAGAAGAAGAAGAAGAAAAAAGAGGGTTGGGCAGTGGGACCCACAAGAAAAAAGAAAAATAGAAGCGACAAAGAGAACCCGACAACGAAGAAGAAGCGACGATGCCAAAAACAGGTACTATGCCAAAAACATCATATTTTTACAGTTATGTTTACAGTTATTTTTAGTAACCAGAAACTGTTATGTTTACAGTTGCAGTTGAAGAAGGAAAAAGCCCAGAAACTCTCGCCTCCATTACAAAAGTAACTAAGAATGGAAATCCGTTGAAAAAAATGATGACGAGAGGTCAGAAGAGAGGAAGGAAAAGAATTGAAGAAAGGATGGGATTGAAAATGACTGCAATGATGGTTGATGGACAAGTTGCAAAGGTCGATGGATTAAAAGTGCAATGCGAGGACGATTTGTTTGGGCACCACAGTTACACGTACTTAAATTGGAATGATTTTGACAGTCTATTTGCAATGGATGAGTTAAGTGGGGCTGTCATTGCTTCTTATATCATGTAAGTGATAAATATAGTTTATAAAAAATTGGTACTTGTATGTTAACAGGACTAATTGAATGTAAACTTTGTATGTTAATTGTTAACAGGTACCTGTATGAGCAAATCAAGAATGAGTCACAAAGAGATCATGGAGTTTGTTTCATGACCCCGACTGTGATCATGCATCATGAACGTAAAGCGAGGGCCAAGAATACCGAGGATGCAAGTCGAGTTATTGCTAAAAGGTTATCTACAAGGAAGCAAAATGACCTCGTCTTATTGCCATACAATCCCGGGTTAGATTTTCGACAACATTTAAATTAATTAATAAAAATTAACAGTAATTAACAGAATTTGATTTTTGTTTTTTGTAGAAGACATTGGGTGTTAGGCGTGCTTAACATGAAGACAAGTACCTGCTATTATCTTGATTCCCTATCGATTAGCGACGTCAATCATCAGTTCAAGCAAATAATGGATGCATAAGTAATACAAATTATAGAATCTTTATGATGTATGATGTAATACTTAACTGGGTTAATTCTTTGTAGGGAAATTGCATTGTATGATGTAGAAACTGGAACCAATAAGAGGACTAAACTTAAATGGGTTCATTCTAAGGTTAGTTATTTGTTGAATATTATCTTGTGCTGCTGTTGTTTGTTAAGTATGTAGTTAGTTGTATGTTAAGTTAGTTAGTTAGTTACTTAGTTGGTTAGTTTTGTTAACTTTCAGTTAGTACACCTGAAACTGAGATCCAACTAGTTGTATGTTGTTGTATGTTGCTGAATTTATGCTGCTGATTTTTTTTGTTGTTGTTGAATTTATACTGCATGTTTTATATTACAATTTGTGATCATTCTTGTTAATCAACTGTAGTTGCATATCATATATAATTTGTGTTTCTTGTGTAGTGTCCACGTCAGCCCGGATGCACCGAATGTGGGTACTTCACGTTGAAGTTTATGAAGGAAGTAGTTAAACATGGAGTTTGGGTTCTCGAAAATGACAATGTAAGTAGTTAACTGTTTTAAGTAGTTTAAGTAGTAATTAACTGTTTCTAAAATGTTGTATTATTTGAATAGATTGGTGGTGATAGCAATAAGTACACGGATGCGGATTTCGATGATATTCGAGAAGAATGGGCAATTTATGTGTCGAATTTCATTTTTAGGTAGAAATCGTATATTGTAGTAACTGCATTTAACTAATTATAGGTATATATTTTGACATGAATTGTTATGTAATGAATTGGTAACGCATGGTTTTGATATATATGAAATGCGTTAATTTTGTACAATTATCAGGTTTATTGTCAGGTTTATTGTCAGTAATTATGTATATAATCAGGTTTTAAAAAACAGAACAAATAAAAAAAATGATTTTAAGGTAATGACACGCAAAAACATATGTCAGAAAAGTGGGTCATAAAAGTTATGATGCGCTACTACGAAGGTCAAAAAGGAGCGTCATAAAATGTGGGTCATAAGTGGGCGTCATAGAGGGATGACGCACATATGCGAGTCATGAAGCTTTATGACTGGTCCATCCTTGACGGGCATTTACGCGTCATCCGACCTCTTCTTGACACCAAATGCGCGTCAAGGATGGGTCTGTTTGTAGTAGTGAGGTCGCTGTCCAAAAGTGCGCTTCGGTGATAATTCGAAAGGAAGAACAAAAAGGAAAGGAACCCTGCTTGTAGGAAAATGCAAAGTCACCGATGTAGCTTATGTTGAAGGCTTACAGTATAATCTACTTAGTATTAGCCAGTTCTGTGACAAACAGTTCTCGGTGAAATGCAATATAGACCACTATAGAGTCAAGAACATTCTGACCAAAGAAGTTGTGCTCACAGGAAGCAGATCAGGTAATATCTATATTGCTGACTGGATGCCTACGAGCTCCACAATTCCTTGTTTTGTTGCCAAAAGTACTGCAGATCTAAGATGGCTATGGCACAAGACGATGTCTCACGACAACTTCAAGACAATCAACAAGCTCGCCAGACAGGGAATGGTTAGATGTTTGCCCAATGTGTCATTCCAAAAAGACAGCGTCTGTGGACCCTGGCAGAAAGACAAGCAAATCAAGACCACCCTCAAAAGCAAATCCTACCTTTCCACTCAAAGAGTTCTAGAAATGCTACACATGGATCTCTATAGTCCTATAGACCCGGTAAGTTTGGGAGGTAAGAAATACTGTCTCGTTATTGTTGATGATTTTTCCAGGTATGCTTGGACAATCTTCCTGAGCAAGAATAAGGAAACCACATCAAAGCTGCCCGAGCACCTGAGAAAGCTTCAAAATAAAAAGGGGTTGAGTATTGTGTCCATTCGTTCCGACAGAGGTACTGAATTTACTAACCGCTTTATAGATCAATACTGTTCGGAAAATGGGATATATCACAAATACTCAGCTGCCCGAACACCTCAACAAAATGGTGTTGCCGAGCAAAAGAACAGGACGCTCAAAGAAGCAAGAAGGACCATGATTGCCGCAAGCAAGTTGCCATAACGTTTCTGGGGTGAAGCCACCAATATAACATGCTATACACAAAACTGCTGTATCATCAACAAACATCACAACAAAGCAGCATACGAGGTATGGAACAACAAAACTCCATTAGTTTCGTACTTTCACATATTCGGATGCAGGTGTTATGTTTTGAACAACGGGAAGGATCAAATTAGAACCTTCGATGAGAAATCGGATGAAGGGATATTTGTAGGATATTCCTCTGTCAACAAAGCTTACAGGATCTTTAATAAACGGAAGCTGACAATTGAGGAATCAGTACTTGTAGTGTTCGACGAACCTCACCATGATCATACAGGAGTAGAAGATGTTACTCAGAATATCCAACAACTCACCATTAATGACCCTCCAACTCTTTAGGAGCCTGTCGTTGACTTGGAAATCAACCCCGCAGCTGTAAGAACAGAAGTAGATGAAGCAGAAGCTGTACAAGCTGAAGATGAAACTACAACAACTCAAGATACAGTACGGGACGCCGAATTAGAACCCGACAGAAGATGGTTGAGAGATCACCCACAGGAGTTGATCATAGGAAACATTGATGCTGGAGTATCTACCCGTAGGAGAATATAGTAGGGGTGGGCACAAAAAATCAAAATCTCAATCCCGTCCCGATCCCGTCTCAAAATTACTCGGGATGGGACGGGATCCAAAATTAAAAACACTAGGCCCGTCCCGTCCCGTCCCATTAGAGTAACTGCGGGACGGGACACGGGACAAAAAATTTGAGGCCCGTAAGGCCCGTCCCATCCCGCTAAGTTTTTAACCCTTTTTTAAAACCATATATTTTTATTATTTGTAACCCTTTTTTAATTAATTCTCAATAATAAACTATTTTTATTTTTTATTATCTATATTTTATAATTATACACAAACCTAATCAACCGATATAAAGTTAGTAACTGATATTTTTTCAAAAAAAATGGATATGTTGTAGTCAATGTTAATAATTGTTATTTTAAAAGTTTAATTTAGACTATTAAATTAGTTTGTTGGATATTTTTCCCGAATTTAGATGTATAAAATTATAGATTTTCTTACTTTTTTCTAACATATATTTTGAACTTTTTTATGTGGGACTAAACCCGTCCCGTCCCATTCCGTCCCGTCCCAATCGGCATAAGGCCCGCGCGGGATGAAATTTGAAATCACCAATCCCGTCCCGTCCCGCTTGTTATAACACGGGACGGGACGTGGGATGACCCCAGGCCCGTCCCATCCCGTCCCATGCCCACCCCTAGAATATAGAGTACACAAGGAAATGTACTATGTGCGCAAGAAGAACCCGAATCTGAGATATCTCCATTTCCTGTATCGAAGTCTCAAGCTGAAATTAGAAGACTTAATATGTGCACTATCGTTGTATTCTTAGCTCAATCCGAACCTATTTCTACCAAAGAAGCTCTAGACAATTCTCACTGGATTACATCTATGGAAGAAGAGCTTAATGGTTTTGAAAGAGACAATGTATGGTATCTAGTACCCAGACCTGCATCAAGCTGTAATAGGAACTAAATGGGTATTTAGAAACAAGAAGGATAAGAACGGACTTGTTATCAGAAACAAATCCCGTCTAGTCGCAGAAGGCTACAGACAGAAAGAAGGCATAGACTACGATGAAATATTTGCCACTGTTGCCAGACTAGAAGCCATTAGGATATTTCTAGCCTTTGCCGCCTATAAGAGCTTTATTGTATATCAAATGGACGTCAAGAGCGCATTACTGAATGGAGACCTTGCCAAGAAGTCTATGTTGAACAACCACCAGGGTTTGTCAATACAGAAGGTAGAGACCTTGTATACAGGCTACGGAAAGCACTGTATGGACTTAAGCAAGCACCCAGAGCATGGTATGAGACCCTGTCCCTGTACCTTACCGATAATGGATTCGAGAAAGGTGATGTGGACAAGACCCTATTTAAGATACAGGAAGGTGATGACCTCCTGATGGTTCAAATATACGTAGATATTATATTTGGTTCAACTAACCTTGCTCTGTGTCAAAAGTTCTCTCATCTCATGCTAAGCAAATTTGAAATGAGTATGATGGGAGAACTTAGTTATTTCCTAGGATTGCAGGTAAAGCAGTTGCCTACAGAAATTTTCATCAACCAGGAAAAGTACAACAAGGAGCTTCTCAACACAAATTTGGGATGAACTACTAAGCACATTCATATGAAGCATCACTTCATTCAGAATCATGTTGAGAACAAGGATGTTCGGATCGAGAAAGTTCATACCGATATCCAGTTAGCCAACTTCTTTACCAAGCCTCTCAGCACAGCTAGATTCTATATGCTTCGACAAGAATTGGGAATGCTACAGCCCGAATCCCTGTAAGTTTTATACTTTTACTCGACAATTGAGGGGGAATGTTGTAAGACCCAAGAATACAGTATCCACCGTTAATTATCTGTACACTCAGACAATCCGACTGCACTGTAGGAATAAAAAGACATGAAATCATCATACAGCTGATGTGTGCAATAACTAAGGGGGAATACATTATGACCCCTGAATATAATATTAATCCAAAAATTGCTGTAAGAATTGAATCCTGTATGTACCTTTTAAGGGGGAACGCTGTATTTTCGCGGATACAGCACATACTATGGGAAATCAATTAATATTATACTAATATTTTATTCATTTTAAAACAGTTTTGAGTCCACGTGCCCTATTTAAAATCAAACGTCTTTTCATTTAATGCTTTACACGACATCTGGACTATTTTATCTCAAACGCCGCGATTTTTTCAAATTAATTAATAATTTCAAACCGCCATTTCGGGCAATAAGGGAAGTCGAAATGTCAGATGTGGGATCAGTTATCATTTCAAAATCAGATGGATAAGATGTACCAGTTACGCTCGATTCATCCTGTTCGTTCATTTAAAAGACGGTTCCTATCCCTTAATTCTGACCGTTCACTGTCTGAAAAACCCTAATCTTCCCCGCCCACTATGAAATGACAATTATTTTCTCCCTTCGACTCTTTACGCTTTATGCAAAATTAAACGAGTTCTTTGAGCAAACAGCCTACATTGTTTACTGCATTTTACTGCATTTTCTTTGCATTTCATTCACTTTGTCTTCAGATATCACTATGGCATCTTCACGGACCCTCTCTGCATCTCTTAAGAAGACCGCCACCATCATCGACGGGCGAATCTATGCCAGATCTATAGTGATACAATGTGTTCATGCTGAAAATGATGACGTTGACTCCATGAAGATCATCGTCTCAAGGATACATCAGCAAGGCCTCTCTCGCCTTGGAAGCCACACTGCTGAGCTCTACGATGAGCAAATGGTCAAGGAATTCTATCTCGACGCCTCTGTTTGTTTATTCTATCTGGCAAGAGGAGGAAATGTTTCCGAAATCACTGCCACTGTCTGCGGAATCGAGATCCGCGTTGACCAGGATTTATTGCAAAATTTGTACAGGCTGCCTTCTGATGGCCTGACTATGGAGGAGCTTGAGACTTTTGGGTCCCAAGAGATCCTCACCGCATATTGGGGATTATTCACTGGCTCTGCATCGAACGTGAATGTTCATGCCTCCTGCCATAAGAAAAGTTTCTACTTACCATTCGTTTACTTACACGATTTTTGTTGCCGTGTTGTTGAGAACAGGACTGGCGCTTTTGAGATGTGCACTAACCTTCGATTCAAAATGATGGTCGTCATCATGTCTGGAGAAAAGGTCATTTGGTGTCAAATTGTCCTAAAAAGGCTGCAGGAAGAGACTTCTAAGCCTGCCATACAGAAGAAGTCCTTTGGTCTTATTCTCAACAATATCCTAACCAAATGCAGTGTGCCGCAATCAAACGTAGCCAAGAAGATTGGCCAGCGCAAATATATTGGAGGAAGCAAGCCCTCCGTATTTAACAAAGACGGACTGATTGGGTCAAGGCCATATGTTCGAAATATTCCCCTTTCTGCTGATCCCAGGGACACCACTTTGAAGTCCGGGAGTGAGGAGACATCAAAGAAGAGGAAGAAATCTCACAGCAAAACTCCCCTTGCTGGTGAGAAGCCGAAAAAGAAGCTAAGGAAGCTTTCCAAAGCCAAGGCTGCAGAGATTACAGCGATATCTGTGGATGCCCCTTCGTCGGAGCAACCCGCTATATCAAACCCCCAGGGCGCAACCTCTGCGGAAGAAATAGCTGCTACTGTACAAACGGTAGATCCCGAGCTTTTGGCGGCAATGACGGATAAATAGCTACCAACATTGAAGACTCTGGCAAGTCGGCTGCCCCCTCAGAGCCAAAAGCTGCATCTCCTGCACGGGAACCCACACCCGTAAGGGATCCATATCCCATCAGGGTACCAACCCCTGTACGGGATCCCTCTCCAATACAGGTTCCCACACTTGTACTGTAACACCCCCAGGATATCCGAGTTATATTACAGCGCCGTGAATCCCTATATGGGACCCACCAGGCTGATCAAGCATTATACTCATCGACTCACAGAAACAACAACAAAAAAAATACCTCGTCATAAAGACGCCCAACAAAATAATCCACCCGGTTCAACCGGTCTAACATAACACCATAATCCGACACAAACATAATAAACAACAATACAATCCCGACGAGTAAAAGTTCTTAAGTACTCGAGTACTTCTATTAGTTTAAAGACCCCAAAATGTAAAAAGGTAGAAGCAATAAGACACCACTCGTGCACAATCATCACGCACGGCCATCATCCGCATACTGGTCCAGCACCCGTTCGTCTCGATGAACCTGACCTGAAATTCATAAAACGAATTTCCCCAAAATGGGTCCCCAGAGGGGTTAGCAATTACGCTAGTACAAGTAACCAAATGAACGACTTACATCTTACACATATAGTAATGCATGCAATACAAAAAAACATAGTTCCAAATCACTCATTTCCGGAAATGCCATAATCAAATCACATTTGTAAAAATGCACCACAATTAACCGCGGATCCACCCCTCCGTGGACCCCTACCGAGACCCCGTCGGATCTAACCCATAGTGGTTAATAGCAAGCTCGCGGATCCACCCCTCCGTGGACCCCTACCGAGACCCCGTCGGGTCTAACCCATAGTGAGCATACACACACACACAATTCTCATGCAATACTAATACATTAAGATTGTAAGTTCATAAGGGTACTTGCCTCGGCTAATAGACGGTGATACGAACGGAAAGGAAGAATCGAAAAGGACCGCGAGGAACCGGCGGAAATGAACCTAACGATTCGAATAACACAATTACAACCAACTCTAGACGAATACGTAAATGGAATACACCCGGAAACCCGCCTACGATTCATGTATATTCGTACCAAAAATAACAACGAGGGCGGACCACAACCAAACCCTCTCGATTCCGTAAAAACCCACAAAATATCCATGAATCCGTAGGAAAACTAAAGATACTAACAATATTAATCGTATACATCATGAATCCACCAGCAAAACGGAACGAATCGGAAGAAAAACCCAAAACCCCCAAATTAATCGAAAATAGGGTTCTAAGAGATATTACCTTTGGAGATTCAAGTACTAAGATCCGTAGAACGCGCGTTAGATTGATTATCCGGGCCTCACAACCGAAGGAGAATGATGAAAATCAACCCCCAATTGATGAATGCTTGAGAAGTTCTCCCCCTTAGTCCTCTCTCTCTCGCGCGCAGGTGAAGAAATGGGGGAAATGGCCGATCTCGTCTAATAAGAACGAGATTATACAGTTGACCGCATGGTGTGCCGCACGGCGGCAAAGTGTGCCACAAGACAGCCAAAAATTGCTCCTGTGGTTCGGCAGAAGGTGCCGCAAGACGGCTGCGTGTGCCGCGGCACCTGCAGATGTCAGTTTGGTCGCAGATGTCACACGAGTGTGCCGCGGCACCGGAAGGGTGTGCCGCGGCACTGACTCGGCAATGTGCCGCGGCACCGGATGGGTGTGCCGCGGCACACAGTACAGTCCGCTCGACCAACAACTGGAGAAATATGTGTGCCGCGGCGCACACACCATGTGCCGCGGCCCACACCCCCTTTGGGTCCCAAAATGATAAAAATGATCCGGAAAGAGAATAAAAACGATAGGAATCAATATTTGGGAACCAATAACACGAAATGGATCCACGGCAACCCCGAAACGGCGGTTCCGCACAACAATAACGAGAATACAGTTCAATAGTTGATAGGAAGGATACACAGAAAGGTACACGAGGGTCACTACGATCGAGAAATACACCAAAAATGAAAATACAAGGGATAGAAAAATGCGGATATTACATTCTACCCCTCTAAAAATAAGTTTCGTCCCGAAACTTAAGAAACAAACAACTCAGGGTACCTAGCACGCATGCTATCTTCAGTTTCCCAAGTTGCCTCCTCGACACCGTGTCTCGACCACTGCACTTTGACCAAAGGGATGGTCTTATGCCTCAGTCGTTTCTCACGATGCTCCAAAATCTTCAAAGGACGCTCCTCAAAAGTAATATCTTCAGCGACATCAATCTCGCCATAATCGATGACGTGATTAGGATCCGGAACATATTTCCTCAGCTGGGAAACATGAAAAACGCTATGAACATGACTCAAGGCCGGAGGTAACGCCAAACGGTATGCCAACCCACCGACTCGCTCAAGGATCTCAAAGGGTCCAATAAATCTCGGACTCAACTTTCCTTTCTTCCCGAAACGAAAAACTCCCTTCGTCGGTGATACCTTTAGCAGAACGTGGTCTCCCACCTCGAATTCCAAAAGTCGACGACGGACGTCGGCATACGACTTCTGTCGACTTTGGGCAGTCAACATCCGTTCCCGAATTAATTCTATCTTTCGCCTCGTCTCTAAAACGACATCCGGCTCGGTCCCGACCAAATCGGACGCCTCATTCCAACAAATCGGTGATCGACATCGCCGCCCCTAAAGTGCCTCATACGGTGCCATCCGAATCGACGCGTGCCAACTGTTGTTGTACGTGAATTCGATCAATGGCAAATGTCCCTCCCAGTCACTACTCCAATCGAGAGCACAGGCACGCAACAAATCCTCGAACGTCTGGATAGTGCGTTCCGACTGTCCATCTGACTGGGGATGAAAAGAGGTACTCAAACGCAAATGGGTACCCAACGCCTTATGCACCGCCTGCCAGAAGTACGATACAAAACAGCCATCACGATCCGAAACAATAGATTTCGGAGTACCGTGAAGCCTCACAATCTACGCGATAAACACACGAGCTAACTTCTCCAGGCCCCAAGTGTCCTTGATGCCCAGAAAATTTGCCGACTTGGTCAGACGATCGACAATCACCTATACCATATTCATGCCCGACCTCGATCTCGGCAGACTCGTAATGAAATCCATCGATATATCTTCCCATTTCCATTCCGGAACGGGAAGTGACTGCAAAAGCCCAGCCGGTCGCTGATGCTCGATTTTGACTTGCTGGCAAGTCAAACACCTTGCTACAAACTGCGCGACCTTCTCCTTCATATCATTCCACCAGAAGTTCATTCTCAAGTCCTTGTACATCTTACTCGAACCAGGATGAACGGATTAAGGTGTAGCATGGGCCTCACGCAAAATACTTTGTCGCAACTCTGAGTCGTTCGGCACACAAAGCCGACTCTGGAATCTCAAAGCACCATCCTCGTGAATCACAAATCCAGGAGACTTTCCTTTAAGAACGTTCTCTCGGATTTGAGTAATCATCGGATCCTCTAACTGCTTCAGTTTAATTTCATCGATTAAAGATGACGAAATCTCTAAAGCACAAAGTTGCCCGACAGCTCTAGGCAACAAAACCTCAACATCTAACTTGATCAAAGCCCGCCGTAGCTCAGACTGAGTCGTAAGGATCTCAAGCGATCGCAATGCAATCGGTTTCCGACTCAAGGCGTCGGCCACGACGTTCGCCTTGCCCGGATGATAAAGGATTTCGAGGTCATAATCCTTAATCAGCTCTAACCACCTCCTCTGCCTCATATTCAACTCCCGCTGAGTAAATATGTATTTCAGACTTTTATGATCGGTAAAAATCTGACATGCAGAGCCGAAAAGATAGTGACGCCAAATCTTGAGCGCGAAAACGACTGCCGCTAACTCCAAATCATGAGTAGGGTAGTTCAGCTCATACGGCCTCAATCAGACGACGCAAAGGCAATGGTCTTGCCGTGCCGCATTAATACGCACCCAAGACCACGACCAAGCATCGCTATAAACGGCGAATCCTCGTTGCCACATGGCAACGCCAAAACCGAGCTGAAGTCAAACGCTTCTTCAGCTCCTCAAAATCGATCGCCTCGTCATTCCGCATTTAACTTCTGATTTCGCGTAACTGTGTAAGTGGCCGAGCTAGTTTTGAGAAACCCCCGACGAACCTACGGTAGTAGCCAGCCAAACCCAAGAAACTACGGACCTCCTTCACACTAGTGGGCGGCGCCCAGTCCAACACTGCCTCAATCTTCTGCGGATCCACTCGAACTCCCCTACCAAATCACGTGACCCAAAAACATCACTTCCTTCAGCCAGAACTCATATTTCGAGAACTTCGCATAGAGTTGCTCGGCCCTCAAAATGTCTAACACTATCCGCAAATGATGGGCATGCTCTTCCTCGTTCCTCGAATAACTAAGAATATCGTCAATGAAGACGACGACACACTTATCCAAATACTCGATAAAGACTTTGTTCATCAACTGCATGAACACCGCCGGCGCATTAGTTAACCCGAAAGGCATAACTACGAACTCATAATGTCCGTATCTCGTCCAAAAAGCTGTCTTCGGCACATCAGACTCTCTTACCCGGAGCTGATAGTACCCCGATTTCAAATCAATCTTCGAGAATACTGCAGCTCCCTGCAACTGGTCGAACAATTCGTCAATTCTCGGCAAAGGATACTTGTTTTTGATGGTCACCTTGTTTAGTTCGCGATAGTCGATACACAAACGTAGTGAACCATCCTTCTTCCGCACAAACAGGACCGGTGCGCCCCAAGGCGAGGCGCTCGGTCGAACATACCCCGACTCAAGAAGCTCACTCAACTGCTTCATCAACTCGGACATCTCTGAAGGTGCCATGCAATATGGCGCCTTCGAAATAGGAGCCGCACCCGGCTCTAACTCTATAGGGAACTCGACCTCACGATCCGGTGGCAATCCCGGTAACTCGTCAGGAAATACATCAGAAAACTCATTAACGATTGGAATCGACGAAAGCTCGACCCCACCACTCTCCGCCTTCAAGGCGTAGCACCAATAGCCAGTACACCCCTTTTGCAGGAGTCGCATCGCCTTCAAGGCGTTAATAACGAATTTATGGTTCCCCCTCTTTCGCCCGGCGAAAGAGTTCTCGGTGCCGTCCTCAGCTAGCATAGTGATGATTCTCGTGCGGTAGTTCATGATTGCACCATGCCGCTCGAGCCAATCATCCCCGAGAATTAAGTCCTCACCCTCAATAACCACAACAATAAGATTAGAGGGCCAAGCCCTCTCACAAATAAACACAGAACAGTCTCGAACCTCCTGATCACCAACGATCCTATCACCGCTAGGAAGCTTAACGATGAAGGGCTCACAAGGCGTCAAATAGTCGAGTCTCAAACGGCGCACACAATCCAGAGATATGAACGAATGCGTTGCACCAGAATCGAAAAGCAAACTGAAAGGATGAGAAAGAATATGAACGGTACCTGTTGCCACGGTATCCGCTGGGTCGTCGGCTCTCCGCATCTCATAGACACGCGGGTGGGCTGAGCCGACACTGGAAGCTCCCCCCTTAGCGGGCTGACCCCGTCCTCTCCCTCGACCAGCACTCGGCGGAGATTGAGAAGCAAACGATCCTTGATTCACACTTGGTTCCCTAGGCGCTGGAATGGAAGTCCGGGCACCCACGATTCTCTCCCTCTCAGCACAGAAAGCCGCCTTGTGGCCCGGCTGGCCACACTGATTACATGTCAGCAAAGGACTCGGACAATTACGACTGATGTGGCTCGGCCGGCCACGCTTAAAACACTTCACCTCTCGAGAAGGGGCCTTTGGTAGCCTACGGGAAAACCAGAGATCGAGCCGGGCCACCACCGGAAAAGTTAGCAGACCGGAATTTCTCCGCCCCCACCTTGTGGCCCGAAAATTCCCGTGGACTGCTTTCTTGCTCTCGCGGGCCGCCTCACTCGCCGTCACAGACATATCGTAAGCAAGGGCCCTACTCTGGTAATCCTTCAAGGTAGTACAGACGAGCCCCGACATATAATCCCGAATAGACAATTTCATCCTCCTGGAAAAATGGAAAATTTTGTCGCTCTCTTCGACAACTTGGGTCTTCACATAACCCAACTCCTTATTAAAATCGGCAATAGCTTGAGATACGGGGATATCCCGTGGTTGAGCATCATAGAAAGCATGTACTCGAGCCTGTCTGACCGGCCACGGGCAATATTCAGTCTCCATCAGTTCTTGGAATTCGGTCCACGAAGCAACATGGTCTTTGGGCCCAACGGCCTCCCACCAATCCGTAGCGTCCCCAGTGAGGAAGTACTGGGCAATGGGGACCTTACCGTCCTCGGGACAGTTGGTGACAGTGAAGACTTTAGATATCTCCTTGATCCACCCCTCCCAGCCGATCGGGTCTGAAGCTCCCGAAAACTGAGGAGGATGCATGTTGATGAAATCCTGAAGCCAACGATCCACTCCGCCCCGATTAGCATGGGCCGGATCCAGGTTCTGAACCGCCTGAGCTATCGCCGCCATTTGATTCACCATTTGCTGCATAACAGCCGCAATACCAAGGTCGGCGCGCTCCTGAGAAGAAGCATGACTGTGACGGTCGCCGGTACTGCCGGCTCCCGAAGACTGTGACGTGGCCGCCCCACCGGCTGCCCCACGTCCCCGGCCGCGTCCACGACCACGACCGCGACCACGACCACGACCTCTTCCAGCATCCATGTTGTAGTTGAATAAGTAGCAAAAGCCATACGATGGTAAGTACAAGAAAAGAACAATCACAAATCGAGAATCAAATGTACGATACGAGGATATAAGGAACAGAGGAAGGAAAACTTACGGGCACTGGTAGTACCGGAATCATGGCAGCGTGATGATGATGTGCAAAACAAAATACAACAAGACCCAATAAACCGACAAGCCTAGGTATCCATAAACCTAGTGCGCTCTGATACCATTTTCTGTAACACCCCCAGGATATCCGAGGTATATTACAGCGCCGTGAATCCCTATATGGGACCCACCAGGCTGATCAAGCAGTATACTCATCGACTCACAGAAACAACAACAACAAAAAAATACCTCGTCATAAAGACGCCCAACAAAATAATCCACCCGGTTCAACCGGTCTAACATAACACCATAATCCGACACAAACATAATAAACAACAATACAATCCCGACGAGTAAAAGTTCTTAAGTACTCGAGTACTTTTATTAGTTTAAAGACCCCAAAATGTAAAAAGGTAGAAGCAATAAGACACCACTCGTGCACAATCATCACGCACGGCCATCATCCGCATACTGGTCCAGCACCCGTTCATCTCGATGAACCTGACCTGAAATTCATAAAACGAATTTCCCCAAAACGGGTCCCCAGAGGGGTTAGAAATTACGCTAGTACAAGTAACCAAATGAACGACTTACATCTTACACATATAGTAATGCATACAATACAAGAAAACATAGTTCCAAATCACTCATTTCCGGAAATGCCATAATCAAATCACATTTGTAAAAATGCACCACAATTAACCGTGGATCCACCCCTCCGTGGACCCCTACCGAGACCCCGTCGGATCTAACCCATAGTGGTTAAAAGCAAGCTCGCGGATCCACCCCTCCGTGGACCCCTACCGAGACCCCGTCGGGTCTAACCCATAGTGAGCATACACACACACAATTCTCATGCAATACTAATACATTAAGATTGTAAGTTCATAAGGGTACTTGCCTCGGCTAATAGATGGTGATACGAACGGAAAGGAAGAATCGAACACGACCGCGAGGAACCGGCGGAAATGAACCTAACAATTTGAATAACACAATCACAACCAACTCTAGACGAATACGGAAATGGAATACACCCGGAAACCTGCCTACGATTCATGTATATTCGTACCAAAAATAACAACGAGGGCGGACCACAACCAAACCCTCTCGATTTCGTAAAAACCCACAAAATATCCATGAATCCGTAGGAACTAAAGATACTAACAATATTAATCGTATACATCATGAATCCACCAACAAAACGGAACGAATCGGAAGAAAAATCCAAAACCCCCAAATTAATCGAAAATAGGAATCTAAGAGATATTAACTTTGGAGATTCAAGTACTAAGATCCGTAGAACGCGCGTTAGATTGATTATCCGGGCCTCACAACCGAAGGAGAATGATGAAAATCAACCCCCAATTGATGAATGCTTGAGAAGTTCTCCCCCTTAGTCATCTCTCTCTCGCGCGCAGGTGAAGAAATGGGGGAAATGGCCGATCTCGTCTAATAAGAACGAGATTATACAGTTTACCGCATGGTGTGCCGCGGCACAGGCCAAAAAATTGCTCCCAGGGTTCGGCAGTGTGCCGCGGCACGGCCTGCGTGTGCCGCGGCACCCGGTACAGTCGGGTTTTGGTCGCAGATGTCACACGAGTGTGCCGCGGCACCGGACGGGTGTGCCGCGGCATCGACTTCGCAATGTGCCGCGCATCGATGGGTGTGCCACGGCACACAGTACAGTCCGCTCGACCAACAACTGGAGAAATGTGTGTGCCGCGGCGCACACACCTTGTTCCGCGGCCCACACCCCCTTTGGGTCCCAAAATGATAAAAATGATCCGGAAAGAGAATAAAAACGATAGGAATCAATATTTGGGAACCAATAACACGAAATGGATCCACGGCAACCCCGAAACGGCGGTTCCGCACAACAATAACGAGAATACAGTTCAATAGTTGACAGGAAGGATACACTGAAAGGTACACGAGGGTCACTACGATCGAGAAATACACCAAAAATAAAAATACAAGGGAAAGAAAAATGTGGATATTACATGTAGAGGAACCCATGCCTACAGTAGACCCATGTACTGTACGCAGCCCCTCCCCCGACACTATAATCAACAAAACTCTGCTGTCAGTTCAAATTGAACAAGCTTATGAACGCTTTGTTCAATGGAAATCCTACAGGGTCGCTCCGTACGACACTCTGTACAACTGGAGTGAGTGGAGAAAAGAAGAATTATTTGTTCTGGATGTAACAGACTCCCCGAACATTGAAGTCCTAATCCAATGGGACAACATCTTTTGCAAGGAGCTTATATCGAGCTATTTTATGGATAAAGCTGACGCTCGATTGAAAGAAAAATCGATATCCGAAGACACTATTCATGTCAGTCCCAAAATAGACCATGACTCAGACAATGACGACGCCTTTCAGGCCGGTTTGAGAATGAGCCGTGAGGAAACTCGAGAACAGGAGTTTTCATGGATGCAACATCAACAGGGAAAAGGGACCTCCAGCCAACATCAGTTCCCTCCCCGACAGCAAGAAACTGCCCACGACAACGAGGAATCAATCCCTCATGTCGCTGAAGCCCCGACAGTTTCTCCAAAGGCACCCGAGCCTGTCGCCACACAACAAGACGATCAAGCCCGTGCCATCCTACAGGAGGAATAAGTCCCTCTGCAGGAGCAGGCGGACGCTGAGAGACAGCAGGAGGAATCAGTCCCTCCTGTACCTTTGTATACAAAACATCCATCGGAACATGAGGAATCAGTCCCCCTGTCACCGAGACCAATCAGGCCGAACAACCACCAGCCGCAACAGCACCTGATGCCCCTGCATCTCCAACAGCAGAATCCGATGACGGTTTCCTACCTGAGGATGAACCACAACGACCGCGCAACCATGTGGTCGTCCAACATCTCAATAGATCTGATGATTAATAGCTATCCAAGCCAGGCTCTCCAGGATCGTAAGCTAGGAAAGAGCAACTTCATGCTCTCGGCCGCCAAACCGTTTTTATACAGGATGCTGAGAATGCTTTGCACAACGTTGAAAAAGAGATCAACTGGATGCACGAGACTGCCATTGATGAAATTACGGGTGTAAAGAGAGAAATCTCCAAAGTGGAAGAAGCCTTCTGCCTTTTGCCCAACGCAAGCTGTCCATCAACTCCAACAACGCCAGGAGCAAATTCTCAAGGACGAACAAGCCAAGCTCCACGTCTCTGAAGCCAAAACTGTATCTGCCCTACAGAAACATGCTCCCAGCTTAGAGAACACGATCGAAAGATAGATGATATGTCACTGGTGCTTCAATCCCTAGTTGATAAAATGTCAAGCATGGAGACCAAACAGGATAATGCGATGAAAATCCTGGAACGCCTTGATACGAAGGTCTCTTATCTTGATGAGGCCAAAAATGGGGAAGAGGCCAGAGTGGCTGGAAGACAATGGAGATTAGAGAAGGAAAAGGAGTTTGATGCTGCATTGGGAGACAGTGTCACTGCTACAATTAATCGATTATCAGATCCTTCACATTTTGTTAGGATACAGGGTGCTCGCCCTGAATTCCACGATCCTAACTTTTCTTGGAAGAACCTTGTGCAGAAGCCGCCCGTGATGAATCTCCCAGCCAACCGACAGCCTTCATCCGATGAGATAAAGGACTGGAGGAAAAATGAACTGATGAGATACTTCGTAGTTCTTATCAGGGAATCCACCATATTCAACAAATGTAAAACGCTGAAAGAAACTGTCGAAGAATTTACAAGGATGTTGGATGCAAAAATGCTTCCCCTACAGCTCCAGATGAAATCCAAAAATAAGAAAGGGGAACCAGTTACCCACCCTGACGATTGGATCCTTGCTTTCGACAAATCATATGAAGGTCAAGAAATCTAGTTGAATCGAAACCAGGATGCCCTGCAAAATTGGTGTAAGTGAACCGAGAATGATCCGAGAAGGCCATGGAGGCATGATCATCACAGGAGATAGCCTGTATGATTATTTGTTTTTGTGCAAATTTTGATATGTTTGCCCAAACCTGTAACCTTTTAATTATTATCAATAAAATTGTAACACCCCCAATCCGCTCAGGGATATTACACGCCGTAGAACCTTTCCTCAAGGATCTACCAGGCTGGTAACGACATATAACAACTCAACCATGCCTCTCAGGCTAAAATGACTCAGTAGACCGATTTGGTCTTTCAACAAATACATACAACTCAAATACAACTCATGCCCACGCAGGGGTCAAAATACAACCACACCCGTACAACGGGAAAATATAGCAGCGGAAAGAATAAAGTACAACTGAACCAATAAACAAAGTACGGTTCCTCATGTGATTAGTATCGATCGTCTTTCATCATCCTTCGTGCCGACCCTGTGTTATGGTCCAAAACCTGAATGCAAAAACAGACATCCACCCCCCGAATACTCGGGGGTTAGCAAAACTCCACTGTTTTGCTAGTGCAAGAACAAAGTGCAAATACGAGCCATACAATTCACATTCCACGAATAACAATAACTGAGGATCCTCAAAGATCCAAACGAAACGAAAAGTACTTCCCGAGGCAAGGGTTTGAGAAAACATTTCAAAATCGAAACATCATAAATCAATGGAAGTAATTTATAAAACGGTTTAGAATGCCATCGAGAGTTTTAATAGAAAACAATTTAGGATTATCAAATCCTACTTTTCAAAATCCAAAAGGCAAAAAGGGGTCACCGCCCCAAATGTTTACTTTCTGAAAAAAAATGATATTTACCAAACCGTTGGGATTTTAGCCCCAAATCCGTAAAATGACTTTTATAAAACCATTGGGATTTTAGCCCCAAATCTCATCAACTCACAGTACACGAGAACGACAACAAGGTTCGTCTTCCAACATCAAAATCCACAAATAAAGGATTTAAAACAAACAACAAAATACTCTAGTGCCATCCTAGCCAAGTAAGCCAAACGAACACTTACCTCTTACACACTTAGTCAATGCATGCAATCATGAAAACCGTTCAAAAAGCACTCATTTCCGGAAATGCCATTATCAAATCACATTTGCAAAATGCACCACAATTAACCGCGGACCCACCCCTCCGTGGATCCCTACCGAGACCCCGTCGGATCTAACCCGTAGTGGTTAAAAGCAAGCTCGCGGATCCACCCCTCCGTGGACCCCTACCGAGACCCCGTCGGATCTAACCCATAGTGAGCATACACACACACACGTTACTCATGCAATACTAACATGCTAAGAATGTAAGTTCATTAAGAATACTCACTAGAGATGGCCATTAACTCGACACCATTATCAAACTCTTCAAAACACAATAACAAGATTAAACACGGAATACACGATTCCATAACTTTAAACAATAGGAGTATCATCATCAAATCCTTCAACGTTCAAAATAATCAAATCATAATCAATTCCCAAAACACGCCGTTCACAAAACACACACGCATTTTGAAAGAAAGCCTTTAGCGAGGCCAAACCGAAATCTTTTGAAACTTCATTTCAAACAACCAAACAAACACACCAAGACGATCACCGATCATCATATCCACAAAATAAGAAAAGTATGGGCAAGGTACTTCCCTCGAATAACCACAACGCGAAGAATCGACCGAAGTAGGTTGGCCCGAACCGACTACGAACCCGCCGACTCCACCGAACGCCAACTCACGTTCATAAACTACGAAGGACAAATAATAACAATGAAATGAATTCCATAACACGACTCAAAGCCGTTGAATTCAAAGAACGAATGACGAAAGTTCACGGATTTCCCCCAAAACGGCTAAGAACACGATTCGTCCCGTCAAAACCCGAAAACGGATTTCCAAGTTGAAATATAGATATACAATCCATAGAATATGTTTAACAACATCATTTAACCATAATCGATCCATCGAAAACGGATGAAAAACGAGATCGGGGACAAATCCCCCAAAAAGTCAATTCGAAGGAAATCAAGAAATATACTTCGATTCGACGAAGAACAATGGATTAAATGATGTTAAACACAAGAATACTACCAAGATTAATCATACCCATCATGAATTAATCAACAACACGGAACGAATCGGACGAAAATGCAAAAATCCCCAAATTCACGAAATTAGGGTTCTAAGGAAGATTACCTTGATTCGCTGGATCAAAGGATGATAACGGACGATTGATTGATGTTATGAACTCAAGAACTTCATGGATTTGTTGTTAAACAACATGGCTTCATGACCCATGAATCGCCACCCGCGGACGGAGAAGGAAGGAAGTGAAAAACGAAATAAAATGTGACTGCTCTGTCATATATATACTGGGCCGGAGCTAGCGTGCGCTAGCCTACCCGGCCTAGCGTGCGCTATCGGCCAGTATCGGCCGAGCACTCTCGGCCATGGCCCGCATGACCCGGCACCACCGACCAATTCTGCCGACCATGACTCGACCGCCCGACTCCCGCTAGCGTGCGCTACGGCCGGAAGCCTCCGCGCGCAGCCGACTCCGCCTGAGCCACCGGATCGACAAACTCACCTGTAACGTACGCTAGTCGGCCGGCGGCGCTACACTGCCGGTTAGCGCGCCACGACCGACAGCGTGCGCTACCCGCCGATCCCGACCGAGTCCGTAACCTCGAAACCCCACCGTCTCGCCCGAGAAGCGTCGTTGGTCGACCAGGCTAGCGTCGCTACACTGCCGGTTAGCGCGCAGCCTTTCCTAAGTAGCGTACGCTACGCCGGTTCTCGCGCACCTATCCGGCCGGTGCCTGCAATCGTCGGCGCCCCGCAACCGTCTGGCGCCTCCGCAACCGCTGTGGCTCGACGACCCGATTTCCGAAAACGCACGGAACGAACACGACGAAAAGTTCGCGGACGAAATCAACGACCCGAAATGAAAACATAATACCATAATTAGTCACACGCGACCAAGAAACGGGTCGAGACAACCATTACAGATACGGATACCCGTAACTTTCAAGAAATTACAAAATGGCCCAAAATGCCCGGAAATCACGATACGTGATCGAATAACCAAACCGAAGTTCACAACACGTCTAACAAAGTTAAACGGACTTGCGGGAAACTCAAACAAATAGCTGACGAGATTCGCAAGAATCGAACTCAAGTGCGGAAAAGTCGCTAAAAAGCACAGAACTCAACAAAACAACACCGAAACAAACTCGGATGACAAAAAGTGTAGAATTAATCATTCTCAGAATGACGAAACGGTCATGAGCGAGTCGTCAAAACGGACTCCGACCGAAAAAAGAAATTTACCGAAAATCGAAAATTTGCGGATATTACATTCTACCCTCCTTAAAAGAAGTTTCGTCCCGAAACTTAAAACAAGTAGGGAGGAGAAATATTCCGCCAGGAAAAACTCAACGAGATACACAAGAATGCGTAACTAACGCCCAACGGCGAAATGTTACAAACAACGCGAAGGAATATACGGCGTGTAAACACGCTCCACGGCGACCAACACGACGTCGCCGTTAGGGATATAATAAAACCAACAAACGACAAGCGTCATCAAATGGATAATATAGCCAAGTCAATTATCCGACAATCACAAAACACAACGAACGAAAATCAATACGATTGACCAACCCAACGGTACATCAATCAAAACGCGAGCCAATCGCTGAACAAAATACGGAATTCCACCGCCTAAGGGCTGGAAGATCGAAAACGAAACTAATTTCCCGAACTGAAGGGAATTACGAAGGAGCCTGAATGCTCAACAATCACGAAACGAGAACAAAAACCGAACAGACAAACGATCGAGACAACAAAAATCGAACAATCATGTCTGAAACACGAAGGATAATAACTTTCAAACAACGACTCCCAGGATGATCTGGTGAGAATTACAAGGCATGCATTCCCATAAGATCCACAGGAAAGGGAATAACGACTGAAAAGTCACAACGACAAACGAGTTATTCCGAAACAATACCACACTCGTTCGATAAACAAAAACAAGGGGCAGGACAAGCTCAGAAATGTCAACGAACATAAATGAATCGACAGAGTCGAAAACATAAGAGTTCCAAATCCGATCCACTTCGAATAAAAGAACTAGTAGAACCAAATGATGTTACTTCCGAACAAGGTTCACAAGAATCGAACCGAACTCGAAAAAAATTACAACGATAACCAGATCGACTCAAAACAAGATCACAGCTCGTTCGGACGATGAAATCGAAATACAGAACAAGTTCATAAAGTACCAACGAACATGAGCAAATCGATAGACTGGAGAAAGAGAAAATACAAAAGTCAAAATAGTACGGGCATTACCTCCGACCTCGTCCACGAAATTCACAAAAACGGGAGCAAGGTAACAAGACATTAAACAATCGACACATAACGGAACCATTACCGATGCACACGGTCATACCAAACCAAGCTCTAACAGCTCGCACATGCGCGACAACGCAGGAATCACTACGAGGCAATAATATTCAACACCAACACCCCGCCTCTCACAGGGGGATAACACAACAAATGTGTGGAAAGCGACTCAACGCTCACACCGCCAATTCGATCATACTCGGGAGAAAGTATCAAGATGACAACGCGAACATCACACATTCATACCCAGCCCTCAAACGGGAATGGATAGGTTTTAAAAACGAAAACCTCATTTTGAAAATAATTTGAAGAATACCGATTGATCTTGAGTATCACCTTTCAAAAAGTACAAACGTGAAACGTCGTTATCGAGACTTTGGGAAAACCATTTCGCATTTGATAAAAATGAGGACACTTTCTCTTAGTGAAAACTTTCAAAATATTCGACCCTCGGGTCTAAATAAAAGTGTTGAAAATATCTCAAAACATTTTGGTCCTCGAGGTAGAAAAATTTTGAAATATATCAGGCATCTAGGATGTACCACAAGAAAATAACTCATTTGAAAAGTATGTCTCAAATTTGTTTTTCTAAGATACTCAAGGTTTTCAAAATCCAATAGCCGTAATGCCCAAAACTCACACATATCGACGTTCACTAAAACAACTCCTAGCACACGCATCAAAAGGTTTAAAATCAAGACAATACATGTCTTTAAACGGAAATAAACGATAAAATACCACATTCAGAACAAAACCACTGATAAAATACCCTCCCGCACTGGCTAGTGAACAAGTCGAACGCGTATAAGCACAAAGCTTCCACAATAGAACTTGTAAAACGTGCAAATCGATTCGAAAATCATCAACAACGGACAAAAACAACAATAAAAAGACATCACAAGCGATTTACACTCCTCGTATAAATCAAATACGAGAGTCGACTAAATACATATCGTGAAATCAAAATTCACATAAGGATTCCACCACTTAACAAATAATCATAAAAATAGCTCGTGTCACACGAGGCACAACACAAAGAAGGGAGACTTACTTCCACAGGTCGCACGAAGATGATGATCGCCCCACGATACTAATAACGACCAATAAACTCAAACGACGCGTCGCGACACGACTCAGTCAGATAAAATCCGGCGAAACCATACTCAAACAACACGACTTGACCCGACAGACTAGGTTTCCTCAAAATAAGCTCTGATACCATTTATGTAACACCCCAATCCGCTCGGGGATATTACACGCCGTAGAACCTTTCCTCAAGGATCTACCAGCCGGTAACGACATATAACAACTCAACCATGCCTCTCAAGCTAAAATGACTCAGAGACCGATTTGGTCTTTCAACAAATACATACAACTCAAATACAACTCATGCCCACGCAGGTCAAAATACAACCACACCTGCATAACGGGAAAATATAGCAGCGGAAAGAATAAAGTACAACTGAACCAATAAACAAAGTACGGTTCCTCATGTGATTAGTATCGATCGTCTTTCATCATCCTTCGTGCCGACCCTGTGTTATGGTCCAAAACCTGAATGCAAAAACAGACATCCACCCCCCGAATACTCGGGGGTTAGCAAAACTCCACTGTTTTGCTAGTGCAAGAACAAAGTGCAAATACGAGCCATACAATTCACATTCCACGAATAACAATAACTGAGGATCCTCAAAGATCCAAACGAAACGAAAAGTACTTCCCGAGGCAAGGGTTTGAGAAAACATTTCAAAATCGAAACATCATAAATCAATGGAAGTAATTTATAAAACGGTTTAGAATGCCATCGAGAGTTTTAATAGAAAACAATTTAGGATTATCAAATCCTACTTTTCAAAATCCAAAAGGCAAAAAGGGGTCACCGCCCCAAATGTTTACTTTCTGAAAAAAAATGATATTTACCAAACCGTTGGGATTTTAGCCCCAAATCCGTAAAATGACTTTTATAAAACCATTGGGATTTTAGCCCCAAATCTCATCAACTCACAGTACACGAGAACGACAACAAGGTTCGTCTTCCAACATCAAAATCCACAAATAAAGGATTTAAAACAAACAACAAAATACTCTAGTGCCATCCTAGCCAAGTAAGCCAAATGAACACTTACCTCTTACACACTTAGTCAATGCATGCAATCATGAAAACCGTTCAAAAAGCACTCATTTCCGGAAATGCCATTATCAAATCACATTTGCAAAATGCACCACAATTAACCGCAGACCCACCCCTCCGTGGATCCCTACCGAGACCCGTCGGATCTAACCCGTAGTGGTTAAAAGCAAGCTCGCGGATACACCCCTCCGTGGACCCCTACCGAGACCCCGTCGGATCTAACCCATAGTGAGCATACACACACACGTTACTCATGCAATACTAACATGCTAAGAATGTAAGTTCATTAAGAATACTCACTAGAGATGGCCATTAACTCGACACCATTATCAAACTCTTCAAAACACAATAACAAGATTAAACACGGAATACACGATTCCATAACTTTAAACAATAGGAGTATCATCATCAAATCCTTCAACGTTCAAAATAATCAAATCATAATCAATTCCCAAAACACGCCGTTCACAAAACACACACGCATTTTGAAAGAAAGCCTTTAACGAGGCCAAACCGAAATCTTTTGAAATTTCATTTCAAACAACCAAACAAACACACCAAGACGATCACCGATCATCATATCCACAAAATAAGAAAAGTATGGGCAAGGTACTTGCCTCGAATAACCACAACGCGAAGAATCGACCGAAGTAGGTTGGCCCGAACCGACTACGAACCCGCCGACTCCACCGAACGCCAACTCACGTTCATAAACTACGAAGGACAAATAATAACAATGAAATGAATTCCATAACACGACTCAGAGCCGTTGAATTCAAAGAACGAATGACGAAAGTTCACGGATTTCCCCCAAAACGGCTAAGAACACGATTCGTCCCGTCAAAACCCGAAAACGGAATTCCAAGTTGAAATATGGATATACAATCCATAGAATATGTTTAACAACATCATTTAACCATAATCGATCCATCGAAAACGGATGAAAAACGAGATCGGGACAAATCCCCCAAAAAGTCAATTCGAAGGAAATCAAGAAATATACTTCGATTCGACGAAGAACAATGGATTAAATGATGTTAAACACAAGAATACTACCAAGATTAATCATACCCATCATGAATTAATCAACAACACGGAACGAATCGGACGAAAATGCAAAAATCCCCAAATTCACGAAATTAGGGTTCTAAGGAAGATTACCTTGATTCGCTGGATCAAAGGATGATAACGGACGATTGATTGATGTTATGAACTCAAGAACTTCATGGATTTGTTGTTAAACAACATGGCTTCATGACCCATGAATCGCCACCCGCGGACGGAGAAGGAAGGAAGTGAAAAACGAAATGAAATGTGATCTGTCACATATATATATCGGGCCGAGCTAGCGTGCGCTAGCCTACCCGGCCTAGCGTGCGCTTATCGGCCAAGATCGCCGAGCACTCTCGGCCATGGCCCGCATGACCCGGCACCACCGACCACCCCGCCGACCATGACTCGACCGCCCGACTCGCTAGCGTGCGCTACGGCCGAAGCTCGCGCGCTAGCCGACTCCGCCTAGTAGCCACCGGATCGACAAACTCACCTGTGTAACGTCGCTAGTCGGGCCGGCAGCGGCGCTACACTGCCGGTTAGCGCGCCACGACCGACAAGAGCGTGCGCTACTCGCCGATCCCGACCGAGTCCAACCTCGAAACCCCACTGTCCGCCCGATAAGCGCGTTGGTCGACCAGGCTAGCGTGCGCTACACCTGCCGGTTAGCGCGCGCAGCCTTCCGGCAGTAGCGTACGCTACGCCGGTTCCTGCCGCACCTGTCCGGCCGGTGCCCGCAATCGTCCGGCCAGTCCCTCAACCGTCCGGCCAGTCCCGCAACCGCCAGGGCTCGACGACCCGATTTCCGAAAACGCACGGAACGAACACGACGAAAAGTTCGCGGACGACATCAACAACCCAAAATGAAAACATAATACCATAATTAGTCATACGCGACCAAGAAACGGGTCGAGACAACCATTACAGATACGGATACCCGTAACTTTCAAGAAATTACAAAATGGCCCAAAACGCCCGGAAATCACGATACGTGATCGAATAACCAAACCGAAGTTCACAACACGTCTAACAAAGTTAAACGGACTTGCGGGAAACTCAAACAATAGCTTTGACGAGATTCGCAAGAATCGAACTCAAGTGCGGAAAAGTCGCTAAAAAGCACAGAACTCAACAAAACAACACCGAAACGAACTCGGATGACAAAAAGTGTAGAATTAATCATTCTCAGAATGACGAAACGGTCATGAGCGAGTCGTCAAAACGGACTCCGACCGAAAAAAGAAATTTACCGAAAATCGAAAATTTGCGGATATTACAAAAATATCATTTTATCTCTGAAATATTACAGGTCGTGATCTATGCTTACTGTCTTATTTGCTTGATTTAAGTTATTTGCTGTAAACTAACAAGTATACAAACTTGTATAGTACAAAGCTGTAAGAACTTGTCTACGAACAGTTCATAGGCTAAGTTGTATTCAACTAGATCATACTGTAAGATTGAGCCTGCGCGCCAATCATTAGTTTAAGTTGTAAAACACACCCTGTTAGATGCTATCATTTTAGAACTTGCCTGCGAGCAGTTCACATTTTTTATATGCTGAAGGCCAGAACATTCGATAGAAGATCAAGAAGAAAACCTCTCAAATCAAAGATATTTAAAAGGTTTTGGCATCATCAAGAGGTTTTGGCATTATCAAAAAGGGGGAAATTGTTGGGATAAACAATCATATACCGTGTTTTGATAAAGTGCCAACATACAGCAAGTAGCTGTCCCGAAGATAATCATATAGCAAGATGTCAAGTGCCTCATCATACAACAAAAGAATAAAATGCCATCATACAGCAAGAATCTCATCAGTCGATGACACCAAGTATGGAAGCTGTCCTGAAACATTCATACAACATCTTTTCATACAGCAGCACTAAGATAGCCTACAGCGTGGAACCTACAACTACAGCAGTTTAAACGCAACATGTTGGATACAGCAAACAGGTTGTAAGTGTTGAGATCTTCAACACTTATCCAACATGACTGAAGACCGTTGGAACGGAATCTACTTTATACGCTAAAGTCAAGCCACCGTTTGAAAAGAAGTATTTAAATACTGACTGGATATAGTATTTAAATACCAGCCGACAAAGATCTACAGACAAGGAGCAAAATCCGGATCTTGTACTGTGCAAGTCAAACAACACGGAACAGATTCTTTGCTCAACAGATCTATTCCCAACGGATCTATTCCAAAGGCTATATATACCCCAAAGTTTGAAGATCAGAACAACAATGATATACACGAATATTCATTAGATCAAGATATGAAAACTGAGCAAACTGAGATATACTGAGATACACTCGTGTACATCACAAGAACAGTATATCAAGAGCAATCATATTTCTTCAAGCATACTGCCTTACCTGAGAGAAGAAATATACAAGTGCTCAACCTTGAACAACACATCGTCAGCTCAAGCTCAAGAAAGTCAAGCTGTTGTTCAACCCTTGTTCTTACATTTGAGGAAAACCATCAGCCCTGTGTGGACTGAAGAAAGCCTTGCTTTTCCTGAACTGTGTGTGACGGATCTGCATTGAAGACGAAGCTTTGGAACTATGTGTGAAGAAGCGAGTCAAGTGAAAGCTTTAACCAATCTGTGTGAATGGTTGAAAGTGGCAATCTTTGTATCAATCTGTGTGAGTGATACAAGGATAGGTTTGATTATAGACACGTAGTTGTATATGTAGTGTTTATACTAAATATTTTTAAGTGGAGGACCAGTGGACGTAGATGGATTTACCTCGAACCACTTTAAATATCGTGTCATTTACCTTCTGCACTTATTGTTTTCATTACTATGATTATTTCATAAGTATACATTGCATACCCTTTACGCACCAAACTAACAGGAGAAAATCTAGTTGTTGTATTTACAGCAACTTACTTTAACATACTTCCGCTACGCACTCTTATTTAAAAATCGTACGGCTTGTTGATTAAACACTTTCCAAGCTGTATTCTATATACTTAGTGGCCAACAGTTTGATTGTTAGATGTTGTATGGAGAATTGCATTTTTTGGCTAAGTCCTTAGTAGTTAACGTACGCTACTTCTGTTGCTTAACGTATGTTAAATGTGCTCTATTACGTACGTAAAATGTCTTTGGTTACATACGTAATATAGGGAATCCGATCTCATCTCGACTTTCGGCGTGTAGGGCCATGTAAGATCTGGATATTTGGCCTTTTGAGACAGCCAAGTCATCGGGCATTACGTACGTAATACTTATGCTATAGCATACGTAATGCAGGTGAGATTATGTACTGCTTTCTGGCAACGTACGTAAAGGGGTGTGTGTGTTGAGGCAGTAGCTTCTGGAGGATTGTTACGTACGTAAAACTCATGTGTTAGCGTACGTAAAAGGTTCTAACGTACGTTATCCTCTGTTGATAATGTACGTAATGAAAAATGTAGATTATAAAGACATGCCTTATCTTTCATTTTTGCACGATCCAAACTCGAGTTTTCTCCCAACAAAATCATCTCCCTGTCTTCCTAAGTCGATATTATCCCCTTCCATCTTGTCTTGGAGCTTTGTATCTTGGATTGGAGCTTAGTGTTTGGAAGTTGGAGTGTGTTCTTGAAGTCTTGGGTGTTTGTTCTTCATTTCCAAGAGGTTAGTTACCTAATTTTGTGCTGATTTTGTAACACCCCCAAGATATTCGAGGTGTATTACAGCGCCGTGGACCCCTACATGGAATCCACCAGGCTAACACAAGAGAACACCTCTCGACTAACCGTCTCGGTTAGCAAGGAGACAATATTATTAACAACAAGAACATAAAACAACACGCCCGGTACAACCGGCATAATAAACATCAACCGACAAATAGGGTAACTCCAACGAAGTCTAAATATAACCAGAAAGGAAAAAGCCTAAGTACTCGCGAGTACAATCTATAAGTTTAGAAATATAGGAAACAACCATATCGAATTAGACAAAGGAAATAAGACGACCCAAATGCACATGTCAACGGCCTTGACCAACATCCTCGTACTGTCCCGGTGCTCGCTTGTCCGGATAATTATGACCTGAAATCCATAACAAGAATTTCCCCAAAACGGGTCCCCAAAGGGGTTAGCAATTACGCTAGTACAAGTAGTCAAAGCAAACCAATCGCTTACACATTTCATAGTACATGCACCAATATCATTTTCAAAAGTCAAAACCAGACATGTCTTTTCCGGAAACAAACAGTCAACAATTTGCCTAGGACCGGGACGAAGCCACGAATCCCACCCGAGGCCTCTAAGGACCCTCCCGAGCTGGCCATTTCATAAAACAAATCACGCATGTGCATCGCCAGACCGGGACGAAGCCACGAATCCCACCCGAGGCCTCTAAGGACCCTCCCGAGCTGGCTAGCGAAACAAACTCATGAATCCAGAGTGAAGTCATAGATTCCCCCGAGGCCCCGTCGGACCCTCCCAGGGTGAGTATAGCACACACAACATACATTACCATTTCATGTTAAGCATAAAGGTTTCCAAAAATACTTGCCTTGAATTAATGACGACGCGAAGAATGAAAGGAAGGTCACCGACGAACGCTAGGAACCAATGAAACCGAACCTAACGATTCGAAGAATACAATCACAACCATTTCTAAACGAATACGGAATTGGAATACACCCGAAAACCCGCCTACGATTCATGTATATTCGTATATAAACAACAACGAGGGCGGACCACAACCAAACCCTCTCGATTCCGTAAAAATCACGAAATATACCATGAATCCGTAGGGAAACTAAGAATACCAACAAGATTAATCATATTCATCATGAATCCATCGACAAAACGAAACGGATCGGAAGAAAATCCCAAAACCCCCAAATTATCCAAAAGTAGGGTTCTACGAGATTACCTTGGATTTAGGATGAGAAACACAAGTGGATGATGTTAATCTACACCAAGAATTCAAGCAAAAGAATCTCTGAAGTGATTGGAAGAAGAAAATCGCCTCAAATCGCCTCTGGAGTCGCTCGGCCGCGGAAGAAGGAGAGAAATAACAATTTGTGACTATCTCGGTCAACTCCCTGGTTTATATAGCCAGGGAGTGTTAGCGTGCGCTAATCCTTAAGGTTAGCGTGCGCTAACGGGGAAAAATTACAGGCCAAACTAGTTAGCGTCCAGTCCAGTAGCCAGACTTTTGGCCGTTAGCGTGCGCTACTCGAAACGTAGCGTGCGCTAATAACCTCTCGGTAGCGCGCGCTATCGACCAATAGCGTGCGCTACCTGGACATCATCCGAGTCCAGAGGCAACTGCCCAGAACCTACCTGATACGTTAGCGTGCGCTACCATACAAGCGTAGCGTGCGCTAACTGATCTGTTAGCGTGCGCTACCATACAAGCGTAGCGTGCGCTAACTGGCACCTGACCGGGTTCAGTAGTAAACTGTCCAGTACTGGACACTCACGCTAGCGCACGCTACCGGGCATCATCAGCGTGCGCTAGCCTCTCGACATTAGTGTGCGCTAGCATATGTAGCGTGCGCTAATACGCTGGTCCAGAAGGCTGGAAAAACAACACTGCCACTCCCAGGGCTACTCGCTAGCGCGCGCTACGGAACAAACGTAGCGTGCGCTATGCAGAAAGAGTAGCGTGCGCTAGGTACGAAATATGAACGGTCCAAAAACACAGGAATGTGAACGAAACATCAAACGGAACATCTCAACAGGCATCATAACGTAGAATGGATCCACGGCAACCCCGAAACGGCGGTTCCGCAAGACAATAATGGGAATAAAATCCATAGATAATAGGAAAGATACACTGAAAGATACACAAGGGTCACTACTATCGGGAAATACGCCGAAAAAGAAAAATACAAGGGAAAGAAAAATGCGGATATTACATTCTACCCCTCTAAAAACAAGTTTCGTCCCGAAACTTAAGAAACAAACAACTCCGGGTACCTAGCACGCATGCTATCCTCGGTCTCCCACATTGCCTCCTCGACACCGTGTCTCTACCACTGCACCTTGACCAAAGGGATGGTCTTATGCCTCAGTAGTTTCTCCCGATGTTCCAAAATCTTCAAAGGGCGCTCCTCAAAAGTAATATCCTCGCGACGTCAATCTCATCATAATCGATGATGTGACTAGGGTCCGGACGTATTTCCTCACCGGGAAACATGAAAACGCTATGAACATGACTCGTAATGGGGCAACGCCAAACGGTATGCCAACCCACCGACTCGCTCGAGAATCTCGAAGGGTCCAATAAATCTCGGACTCAACTTCCCTTTTCCCGAAACGGAAAATTCGCTTCGCCGCGACACCTTCAAAGAAAACGTGGTCCCCCACCTCGAATTCTAAAGGTCGACGACGAACATCGCATATGACTTCGCCGACTGCAGGCGCCAACATCCGTTCTCGAATTAATTCTATCTTCCGTCTCGTCTCTAAAACGACATCCGGTTCGGTCCCGACCAAATCGGACGCCTCATTCCAACAAATCGGCGATCGACATCGCCGCCCATAAAGTGCCTCATACGGTGCCATCCGAATCGACGCGTGCCAACTATTGTTGTACGTGAATTCGATCAATGGCAAATGCTCCTCCCAGTCGCTACTCCAATCGAGGGCACAAGCACGCAACATGTCCTCGAATGTCTGGATGGTGCGTTCCGACTGTCCATCTGACTGGGGATGAAAAGAGGTACTCAAATGCAAACGGGTACCTAACGCCTTATGCACCGCCTGCCAAAAGTGCGATACGAAACGGCCATCACGATCTGAAACAATAGACTTCGGAGTACCGTGAAGTCTCACAATCTGCGCGATAAACACACGAGCTAACTTCTCCGGGCCCCAAGTGTCCTTGATGCCCAGAAAATGTGCCGACTTGGTCAGACGATCAACAATCACCCATACCATGTTCATGCCCGACCTCGATCTTGGCAAACTCGTAATGAAATCCATCGATAAGTCTTCCCATTTCCATTCCGGAACGGGAAGTGACTGCAATAACCCAGCCGGTCGTTGATGCTCGATTTTGACCTGCTGGCACGTCAAACATCTCGCTACAAACTGTGCGACCTCCTCCTTCATATCATTCCACCAGAAGTTCCTCCTCAGGTCCTTATACATCTTACTCGAACCAGGATGAACGGAATAAGGTGTGGAATGGGCCTCACGCAAAATACTCTGTCGTAACTCTGGATCGTTCGGCACACAAAGCCGACTCTGGAATCTCAAAACACCATCTTCGTGAATCACAAATCCAGGAGACTTTCCTTTAAGGACGTTCTCTCGGATTTGAGTAATCATCGGGTCCTCTGATTGTTTCAGCTTAATTTCATCGATCAAGGACGACGAAATCTCTAAAGCACAAAGTTGCCCGACAGCTCCAGGCAACAAAACCTCAACATCTAACCCGATCAAAGCCCGCCGAAGCTCAGACTGAGGCGTAAGGACCTAAAGCGTTCGCAACGCAATCGGTTTCCGACTCAAGGCATCGGCCACGACGTTCGCCTTGCCCGGATGATAAAGAATTTCAAGGTCATAATCTTTAATCAGCTCTAACCACCTCCTCTGCCTCATATTCAACTCCCGCTGAGTAAATATGTATTTCAGACTTTTGTGATCGGTAAAAATCTGACATGTAGAGCCGAAAAGATAGTGACGCCAGATCTTGAGTGCAAAGACTACCGCCGCTAACTCCAAATCGTGAGTAGGGTAGTTAAGTTCATACGGCCTTAACTGTCTCGACGCATAGGCAATGGTTTTGCCGTGCTGCATTAATACGCACCCAAGACCACGACCAAGCATCGCTATAAACGGCGAATCCTCGTTGCCACATGGCAACGCCAAGACCGGCTGAAGTCAAACGCTTCTTCACTCCTCGAAACTCGATCGCTTCTCATCGGTCCAGATGAACTTCTGATTTATGGAGCAATCGAGTAAGTGGCCGAGCTAGTTTTGAGAAACCTCACGAACCTACGGTAGTAGCCACCAAACCCAAGAAACTACGGACCTCCTTCACATTTGTGGCGATGTCCAATCCAACACCGCCTCAATTTTCGCGGATCCACTCGAACTCCCTACGAAATCACGTGACCCAAAACATCACTTCCTTCACGGAACTCACATTTCGAGAACTTCGCATAGAGTTGCTCGGTCCTCAAAATGTCTAACACTACCCGCAAATGATGGGCATGCTCTTCCTCGTTCCTCGAATAAATAAGAATATCGTCAATGAAGACGACGACACACTTATCCAAATACTCGATAAAGACTTTGTTCATCAACTGCATGAACACCGCCGGCGCGTTAGTTAACCCGAAAGGCATAACTACAAACTCATAATGTCCGTATCTCGTCCGAAAAGCTGTTCTCGGCACGTCGGACTCTCTCACCCGAAGCTGATAGTACCCCGATTTCAAATCAATCTTCGAGAATACCGCAGCTCCCTGTAACTGATCGAACAAATCATCAATCCTCGGCAGAGGATACTTGTTCTTGATGGTTACCTTGTTTAGTTCGCGATAGTCGATACACAAACGTAGTGAACTATCCTTCTTCCGCACAAACAGGACCGGCGCGCCCCAAGGCGAGGCGCTCGGTCGAACATACCCCGATTCAAGAAGCTCACTCAACTGCTTCTTCAACTCTGACATCTCTGAAGGTGCCATGCGATACGGCGCCTTCGAAACAGGAGCCGCGCCCGGCTCCAACTCTATAGCAAACTCGACCTCACGATCCGGTGGCAATCCCGGTAACTCGTCAGGAAAAACATCAGGAAACTCATTAACGACTGGAATCGACGGAAGCTCGACTCCACCCTTTTCCGTCTTTAAGGCATAGCACCAAGAACTCAGACACCCCTTTCGCAGAGACTCATCGCCTTCAAGGCATTAATAACGAACTTCTGGTTTCCCCTCTTTCGCCCCGCGAACGAGTGCTCGGTGCCATCCTCGGCTAACATAGTGATGATTCTCGTGCGGTAGTTCATGATTGCGCCATGCCGCTCGAGCCAATCATCCCCGAGAATTAGATCCTCACCCTCAATATCAACAACGATAAGATTAGAGAGCCAGGCTCTCTCACAAATAAACACAGAACAGTCTCGGACCTCTCGATCGCCAACGATCCTGTCACCGCTAGGAAGTTTAACGATGAAAGACTCGCAAGGCGACAAACAGTCGAGACTCAAACGGCGCACACACCCCAGCGATATGAACGAATGTGTAGCACCAGAATCGAAAAGCACACTGACAGGATGAGAATGAATATGAACGGTACCTGTCGCCACAGTAGCTGCTGGGTCATCGGCCCTCCTCATCTCGTAGATACGCGGCTGGGCAGAGCCGACACTGGAAGCTCCTCCTCTAGCGGGCTGACCCCGACCCCTACCTCGACCGGCACTCGGAGGTGGCGGCGGAGCAAAAGAACCCTGATTCACACTTGGCTCCAAAGGTGCTGGAAAAGAAGCCTGAGCACCAGGAAGCTTTCTTACCCGCTCACAAAAGAAGGCCTTGTGGCCCGACTGACCACAAGTGTGACAAGTTAGAGGCGGACGAGGACACTCCCGGTTCCGATGGCCCGGCTCGCCGCAGTTAAAGCATTTGGCATCCCGAACGGAGGCACCGGCAGTACCCCGATAGCCCCCAGAGAAACGAGCCGAATTACCTCCAGGAATATTCACAGACTGAGACTTCTGCTGGCCTCCACCTCTGTGACCCGAAAAATTTCCGGCGGATTTCTGCTTCTTACTCTCCCGAACCGCCGCACTGGCTGTCACCGACATGTCGTAGGCAAGAGCTCGACTCTGATAATCCTTCAGGGTAGTACATACAAGTCCAGACATATAGTCCCGAATGGCGACTTCATTCTCTGGAAAATGGAAAATTTTGTCGCTCTCAGCGACAACTTGGGTCTTCACATAACCCAACTCTTTATTGAAATCAGCAATGGCTTGGGATACGGGAATATCCCGAGGTTGGGCATCGTAGAAAGCATGCACTCGAGCCTGTCTGACCGGCCACGGACAATACTCGGTTTCCATCAACTCCTGAAACTCGGCCCACGAAGCAACATGATCTTTGAAACTAACGGCCTCCCACCAATCTGTAGCATCTCCCGTGAGAAAGTATTGAGCAATAGGGACCTTACGGTCCCTGACAATTGGTAGCAGTGAAGACTTTGGATATCTCCTTGATCCACCCTTCCCAGCCGATCGGGTCCGAAGCTCCCGAGAACTGAGGAGGATGCATCTTGATGACATCCTGAAGCCAGCGACCCGCTCCGCCCCGATTAGCGTGGGCCTGATCAGGGTTCTGGACCACTTGAGCTATAGCCGCCATCTGGTTAACCATTTGCTGCATAACAGCCGCAATACCAAGATCGGCGCGCTCCTGAGAAGAAGCATGACTGTGACGGTCACACGAACTGCCGGCTCCCGAAGAATGCGACGTGGCCGCCCCACCGGCTGCCCCACGTTCTCGGCCGCGCCCACGGCCACGACCACGACCACGACCACGGTTTCCTCCGGCATCCATACTGATGTTGAGAGATAACAGAAGTATATCGATGATGAGTAAGGGGAAAAGCAATTACGATTCAGAAGTAGAAATACAATGCAAGAAACAAAAGAGCCGAATAGGAAAACTTACGAGCACTGGAAGTACCGGGATGCTGGCAGCGGCGTGACAATGTGCAAAACAAAACACGACTAGACCCAAATGACCAACAAGCCTAGGTATCCATAAACCTAGAGCTCTGATACCATTTCTGTAACACCCCCAAGATATTCGAGGTGTATTACAGCGTCGTGGACCCCTACATGGAATCCACCAGGCTAACACAAGAGAACACCTCTCGACTAACCGTCTCGGTTAGCAAGGAGACAATATTATTAACAACAAGAACATAAAACAACACGCCCGGTACAACCGGCATAATAAACATCAACCGACAAATAGGGTAACTCCAATGAAGTCCAAATATAACCAGAAAGGAAAAAGCCTAAGTACTCGCGAGTACAATCTATAAGTTTAGAAATATAGGAAACAACCATATCGAATTAGACAAAGGAAATAAGACGACCCAAATGCACATGTCAACGGCCTTGACCAACATCCTCGTACTGTCCCGGTGCTCGCTCGTCCGGATAATTATGACCTGAAATCCATAACAAGAATTTCCCCAAAAAGGGTCCCCAAAGGGGTTAGCAATTACGCTAGTACAAGTAGTCAAGGCAAACCAATCGCTTACACATTTCATAGTACATGCACCAATATCATTTTCAAAAGTCAAAACCAGACATGTCTTTTCCGGAAACAAACAGTCAACAATTTGCCTAGGACCGGGACGAAGCCACGAATCCCACCCGAGGCCTCTAAGGACCCTCCCGAGCCGGCCATTTCATAAAACAAATCACGCACAGGCATCGCCTAGGACCGGGACGAAGCCACGAATCCCACCCGAGGCCTCTAAGGACCCTCCCGAGCTGGCTAGCGAAACAAACTCATGAATCCAGAGTGAAGTCATAGATTCCCCCGAGGCCCCGTCGGACCCTCCCAGGGTGAGTATAACACACACAACATACATTACCATTTCATGTTAAGCATAAAGGTTTCCAAAAATACTTGCCTTGAATTAATGACGACGCGAAGAATGAAAGGAAGGTCACCGACGAACGCTAGGAACCAATGAAACCGAACCTAACGATTCGAAGAATACAATCAAAACCATTTCTAAACGAATACGGAATTGGAATACACCCGAAAACCCGCCTACGATTCATGTATATTCGTATATAAACAACAACGAGGGCGGACCACAACCAAACCCTCTCGATTCCGTAAAAATCACGAAATATACCATGAATCCGTAGGGAAACTAAGAATACCAACAAGATTAATCATATTCATCATGAATCCATCGACAAAACGAAACGGATCGGAAGAAAATCTCAAAACCCCCAAATTATCCAAAAGTAGGGTTCTACGAGATTACCTTGGATTTAGGATGAGAAACACAAGTGGATGATGTTAATCTACACCAAGAATTCAAGCAAAAGAATCTCTGAAGTGATTGGAAGAAGAAAATCGCCTCAAATCACCTCTGGAGTCGCTCGGCCGCGGAAGAAGGAGAGAAATAAGAATTTGTGACTATCTCGGTCAACTCCCTGGTTTATATAGCCAGGGAGTGTTAGCGTGCGCTAATCCTTAAGGTTAGCGTGCGCTAACGGGGAAAAATTACAGGCCAAACTAGTTAGCGTCCAGTCCAGTAGCCAGACTTTTGGCCGTTAGCGTGCGCTACTCGAAACGTAGCGTGCGCTAATAACCTCTCGGTAGCGCGCGCTATCGACCAATAGCGTGCGCTACCTGGACATCAGCCGAGTCCAGTGGCAACTGCCCAGAACCCACCTGATACGTTAGCGTGCGCTACCATACAAGCGTAGCGTGCGCTAACTGATCCGTTAGCGTGCGCTACCATACAAGCGTAGCGTGCGCTAACTGGCACCTGACCGGGTTCAGTAGTAAGCTGTCCAGTACTGGACACTCACGCTAGCGCACGCTACCGGGCATCATCAGCGTGCGCTAGCCTCTCGACATTAGCGTGCGCTAGCATATGTAGCGTACGCTAATACGCCGTCCGTAAGGGAAAAACAACACTGCCACTCCCAGGGCTACTCGCTAGCGCGCGCTACGGAACAAACGTAGCGTGCGCTACTAAGGGCACCCTAGCGTGCGCTATGCAGAAAGAGTAGCGTGCTCTAGGTACGAAATATGAACGGTCCAAAAACACCGGAATGTGAACGAAACATCAAACGGAACATCTCAACATGCATCATAACGTAGAATGGATCCACGGCAACCCCGAAACGGTGGTTCCGCAAGACAATAATGGGAATAAAATCCATAGATAATAGGAAAGATACACTGAAAGATACACAAGGGTCACTACTATCGGGAAATACGCCGAAAAAGAAAAATACAAGGGAAAGAAAAATGCGGATATTACAGATTTTGTATTGATGATGATTACTTACATATGATATTCAATTAATCAAGTATAATATGTTGATTATTAAGACTATGAACAATTAGTGAAGAACATGATGATGATATTACTTAATACCTCTTGAATTAGCGAAATGTTTATGGATGACACGGTTGATATTGATTTTTAAGATAACATGATGAGGAAAAGGATGATGTTCTTAAGACTCAGAGATTTTAGATGATATAACTATGTTTTTGGAATGGGTTAGCAAATTCATTGAGAGATAATAATGATATGAAGAAAACAATTATACCTTTGATATATTCAAGTTAAACTGGATGTTTTGATGACTTAGGATTGTATAAAACATCGTGTTCATAGGTTGATGATGTTCTTAGGGAGATTATGGTGATTATTGATGATAATGTCATAATAGAATGAGTAGTTAAATTCATTCGCGAAAATCCTTGTGTAATAGATGATATAAATATTGAAGAACCTTAAGAACTTGGTAATCCGATTTTTAAAGATGAATTGGGTGTATTGAAGTTCGTTAATAAGATGATAGAATGTTCATTGGGATAGGATGAACTATTCAGGTAAAATTACGGGTGTCGTTTCCTATGAATTTATATCAATATCGTATGAATGTGTTGTTGAATGAGTTACGTTTCATTCAAGGTTGCTTGTTCGAGTGATTATTATTAGTCGAGGAAACCGTCCGTTCGTTCATTCAAAGAAGGACTATTTTGTCTACGGAATTGAGGCAGGTTATCTCGCTTGGTTATAATGATGATTTAATTCTTGTGTACGTTATACATTTCGTGTATATGTAATGCTTTATGAATCTATGATTCATAATGGGGTTTTATTCTTGATCGTGCTTACCGTTTCGTTGTGGGATTGTATTCCCAAGTTTACTACCTTCGTATCGTTGATCTCGTTGATCATTGTTGTTACTTCGGTGAGTTTCTTGATTTTTGGTTGGTTGTGTGATTCATTGAGTTTGTTGTCATGTTATATCGTGACATATCTGGAATCATATCTGCGTGCAGATTGGTTATGTGTAGGATTTTTAGTCGAGCACATATGGTCATGCGTGGATGTTTCCGCATTGGACTGTGCACACGAGACGTAGTTCGTGAGGCTAATTAGGTACATTGTCCCACGTATATTCTGGATTCCGTATACAGGGTGGACATATGCACGGACACATTTTCGGATCGGGCATACTGTGATGTCCATCTTGAGCCATACTGATTGGTCATTCATATTCCATGTTTGATTGGTTATGATTGACGGTTTGTGATTGGTTGTTCATACGTCCGAGTGGTATGTTCAACAGTCGAGTTGTTTCCTTGAGATCCAGTGTATGTGAATTGTATAACGTCTTGAGAATTATTATCATGTATATCTGACCCTGTGGTTTTGGGCGAAATACTTGCATTGTATTTTAGGTTGAGGAAAAGGCAAGGCACGGGAAGAGTACGGTGACGGCAAAGGGTATGAAGGATACTAGTTCGGGGGGCCCAAGTCGTTTGTTGTTCGGTTACATTTGAAATCTTGTAATACTACTTTTTCATGTTATATAAACTCTTGTCGGTTGTATTACTATTTTAAGTATATTCCATCTTCACATGGTTTATACTGGTATTGGGTTCTGTGTATTGTAACGATAGTACTCGCCTGTCGTATAAACTCCTAATCGGAGTAATAATTATTATCTTGTGGTTCGGTATCACAATAATGATATATTTAATTTGTGTTTTGGTATCGCCTGGTGGGTCCCAATGTGGGGTCCACGGAACTGTAATAGCCGCCATATCTGGGGTGTTATAGATACTCACCCGAAACATTAGTGTTCCGGATACTGGTACCAAAATTAGAACTAAAACCGATAAGGACCGAAACCGTTAACCCGATAAAAAATCGATAATTTTTCATAAATATACATCGTACAAAATATTGTATAAGGTATTAGTACATATAGAAAAAATAAGTTTAAAGAACCTTATTTCATAATTTCTTTAGCATATATTTGAAAAAAATCCTCCATTCTTGTTTTGATTAAGAGGTTTTGGTGATTGGGGCTTTTAACGATCCAAGATACCCGAGAATCCGCCCGAAACACTCGGGACCGATACTCACCCAAAATGTTAGCGGCCCAGATACAAGTACTGAAGTTGGGACTCGAAACCGGTAATACTCAATACCTTAACGGTTCAGAACCGGGAAGACAATACTCGGACCGAATTGGACCAAGAACAGCCTTAGAAGTCACTATATCTTATGCTCTCCAAGTTGCTTTGGAAAATAATTTCTTTTTGGTTAAATTTAATTCTTATTTGATGTTTGAGCTTTAAATTTTGTGTTTCCTTCAATATTTTTATATGGGTTTGAATAAAAAATTTATGTTAAATACCAATTTTCATGCATATTATATATTATAATTTGATTTTATACACACACACACTATATGTTTGGAGTGTTGTTTGGGAATGGATTATGTGACGTGTAGCAGCTGCCCACGGTGGCGACCTCTCTGGATCTAGCCTGCTTTTCGAATATGTTCGAAAATATTTTAGACTCTGACTTGATAACTTACTAACTCGTAACCTATCAAAATCGATGGTTATATATGTAATATCCGCAATTTTCGATTTTCGGTAAATTTCTTTTTTCGACTGGAGTCCGTTTTGACGGCTCGCTCATGACCGTTTCGTCATTCTGAGAATGATTAATTCTACACTTTTTGTCATCCGAGTTCGTTTCGATGTTGTTTTGTTGAGTTCTGTGCTTTTTAGCGACTTTTCCGCACTTGAGTTCGATTCTTGCGAATCTCGTCCGAAACTGCTGTTTCGAGTTTCCCGCAAGTCCGTTTAACTTTGTTAGACGTGTTGTGAACTTCAGTTTGGTTATTCGATCACGTATCGTGATTTCCGGGCGTTTTGGACCATTTTGTAATTTCTTGAAAGTTACGGGTATCCATATCTGTATTTGTCGTGTTGACCCTTTTCTTGGTCGCGTATGATTAATTATTGCATTACGTTTTCATCTCGAGTCGTTGACGTCGTCCGCGAACTTTTCGTCGTGTCCGCCTGTGCGTTTTCGAAATCGAGGCGTCGGGTCGTGGCGGCCGAGCAACCGGCCGGACGGGTGCGGATCGGGCCGGACGAGTCTTTGGACATCGCCGAGCAGTGCACGGCAGAACCGGCGTAGTGCACGCTACGGACGGACGCCGCGCGCTAGCTTAGCAAAGTAGCGCACGCTGCCGAGTCACCAGCCAGACGCCATCGGGCCCGGGCAGAGGTATTCTCGAGGTTCTCGACTCGGCCAGATCGGCGGGTAGCGCACGCCATCGCCGGTCGTAGCGCGCGCTAACCGGCAGGGGTAGCGCCGCCGCCGACTAGCGTACGCACGGGACGAGTTGTCACCCAGTGGCTACCGATGTGCGCTAGCGCGCGCAGCTTCCGGCCCGTAGCGCACGCTAGCGGGAGTCGGGCGTCGAGTCACGGTCGGCAGATTTGGTCGGTGGTGCCGGTCGTGCGGGCCATGGCCGAGTGTGCTCGGCCGATGCTGCCGATAGCGCACGCTAGGTCGGAAGGCTAGCGCACGCTAGTTCCGCCAAGATAAAAATGACAGACAATGACTTTCTCCGTCATTTTTCATTTCATTTCTCTTCGGTCCGCGGCTGGGGTTTCGGAGGAGACGAAACCATGTTGTTGAACAACAAATCCATGAAGTTCTTGAGGTTATATCGTTGATCAATCATCCTATAACATCCTTCGATCCAGCGAATCAAGGTTAGATCTTTAGAACCCTACTTGTGGGTAGATTTGGGGATTTTCGCATTTTTGTCCGATTCGTTCCGTTTTGTCGATTAATTCATGATGAATATGATTAATCTTGTTGGTATTCTTAGTTTCCCTACGGATTCATGGTATATTTCGTGATTTTTACGAAATCGAGAGGGTTTGGTTGTGGTCCGCCCTCGTTGTTGTTTATATACGAATATACATGAATCGTAGGCGGGTTTTTGGGTGTATTCCAATTCCGTATTCATTTAGAAATGGTTGTGATTGTATTCTTCGAATCGTTAGGTTCGGTTTCATTGGTTCCTAGCGTTCGTCGGTGACTTTCCTTTCCGTCAAGTCGTCAATAATTCAAGGCAAGTATTTTTGGAAACCTTTAAGCTTAACATGAAATGGTTATGTATATTACTTGTTTGTAACTCACCTTGTGTTGGCCCGACGGGTCAAGGAGGGAAATCTATCCGCCGCCCGGATTTCACGAGTTTCGCACCGCTAGCCAACTCGTTAGTGGTCCTTGTGAGGCCTCGAGTGAGAATGTATCCGCCGCCTGTTCTCACGGCATAGCGTGTGCGTAGTTTTGTTTTTCTGAAATTGTAGCCAACTCGGTAGGGTCCCTATGAGGCCTCGAGTGAGAATGTATGCTGCCGCCCTGTTCTCAAGGCTAATTGTGGACTGTTTATTTCCGGGAAAAGACATGTCTTGTTTTGGTTTTCGAAATGATATTGGTGCATGTACTATGAAATGTGTAAGCGATTGGTTTGCCTTGAATACTTGTACTAGCGTAATTACTAACCCCTTTGGGGACCCGTTGTCGGGGAAATTCTTGTTATGGATTTCAGGTTATGTTCATCCAGACGAGCGGGCGCTGGGATGGTACGAGGATGTCGGTCAAGGTTGTTGACATGTGCAATTGAGTCTTGTTATTTCCTACTGTCTCTTTTGATGTGGGTGTTTTCCAAATTGTAAACTTATAGATTGTACTCGCGAGTACTTAGGTTTTTCCTCTCAGATTGTGATTGGTCTTTGTTGGAGTTACTGTATTTGTCGGTTGATGTTTATTATGCCGGTTGTACCGGACGTGTTGTTTTATGTTCTTGTTGTTAACAATTGTTTCCTTGCTAACCGAGACGGTTAGTCGAGAGGTGTTTTCTTGTGTTAGCCTGGTGGATCCCAGGTAGGGGTCCACGGCGCTGTAATACACCTCGAATATCTTGGGGGTGTTACAGAAAATGGTATCAGAGCTCTAGGTTTATGGATACCTAGGCTTGTTGGTTATTTGGGTCTAGTTGTGTTTTGTTTTGCACATTGTCACACCGCTGCCGGCATCTCAGTACATCCAGTGCTCGTAAGTTTTCCTTACTCGATTCTCTTGTTTTCTCGTATTGAAATTTCCACTTCTTGAACTGTGATTGCCTCTCTCGCACTTATTGTCGAGTTGTTTTTCGATCCATCTGGTTCGTGTACTTTTGATTCTAGTATTGCGCAGTCCATTATCTCTCTGGAGTATGTGCGCCGTTCTGGGCTTGACCGTTTGTCGTTTTGCGAGCCCTCCATCGCTGAACTTCCTAGCATTGGTGGGATCGTTGGTGATCGAAAGATCCAAATTTTGCTCCGTGGTATATTGTGAGAGGGCTTGACTCTCTAGTCTTTTGTTGTATGATGGAATCTGCGTTTGGTAATTGCGATATACTAAATGTATGTTGAGCCGAATGTACCGATGAGTTGGACACCGTAGGTGCGATGATGTAGTTGTTTTGAACATTGATATGTTCCGGTATAGGTATTGATGACAGAGTTTGTTGAGAAACTCACATAGCTAGTTTCGACATATGTCCAAATCGGTGATATTTGGTTACGCTGTTAAACTTGAAGAGATAGTTTGACAAATGCTTGGAATTAGTATTTTCGAGTTGCGCTTGTTGAACTGGTGATTTTTGAATGCCGTATATGCGTGTCTTCTGGAATTGTTGGTACTTGGTTAATTATTAATATTTACAACCAATGTGTTTATGTTAATAATAATACATGTGGCGTGCATGATTGAAAATTTCTTAGACTTGATCGTATTGTGGGTTTTGAAAGTGACATGAATTTGGGCGAGCCAAATTTTGTATTTTCAAATAAAACCTTGTGTCGTATTTAAAGGTCGTGTTTAAAAGTGTTTAGGACATTTTATAAAATGCTACCGTTGTTAAGCCCTTGTCGTGTTTAAAAGGGTCTTGAAAACGATTTTTAACTTATCGGTTTTATTTTCGAATAACTAGAGTATACGATTTTAAAAATCAGATTAGCCTGGGGAAACCTAGGCTGTCGAGTCACGTTGTGTTTGTTGAGTTTTGTCTTGTCGGATTTTGTCTGACTTAGTCGCATCGCGACGCGTCGTTTGAGATCATTGGTCGTGATTAGTATCAAGGGGTGGTCGTCACTTACGTGCGACCTATGGATGTTAAACTCCCTTCCTTGTGTTGTGCCTCGTGTGACACGAGTTATTTGTATGATTAGTCGATTGAATGATGGAATCCTTCTGTGGATTTTGATTTCACGATATGTGTTTATTAGACTCTCGTATTTGGTTTATACGAGGAGTGTCGTCTCTGCTGATGTATTTTCGTACCGTATTTTATCCGCTGCGTGAGTTCTTTCAAACGGCTTTCGGTATTTTGCAAACTGAGTTTATTTCGTAAAACCGATTCCTTGAATCAAGTTTTGGCATTTTGGCCTTGAATATTTCATGATGGTTTGACAAATGATTTTGTGAGCTTTGGAAAAATATTACCGTCATTGGTCTTTTTAGCATTTTCGAAATGACATGGGAAATTGTGCTTAGCCAGATAAATCCTTGTGAGAAAGGTTTACGGCATGTAATTTTTCTGATGTGTTCTGTTGTTGTCTCTGTGGGTCGTTAGCGCACGCTACGCTTTGCAGCTAGCGCGCGCAAGAGTGCATTGGTAGCACGCTAAGGGGAGGATAGCGCACGCTACCTGGTAGTTCAGGGCAGTCCAGGAGCTACTGGATTGGGCCTGAAGTTCTCGTTAGCGCACGCTAACACTTGGGGTTAGCGCACGCTAACAGTGTATTTTTGGTCAGGAGTTTTGTTTGGTGCCGTGATAGCGCACGCTAACCTTAATGATTAGCGCACGCTAATTGTGTCCAGTATAAATACTGGACACCAGTCTAGAAGTTGCATTTTTCTTCATTTCTTCTCCTTCCTCCATGAGTTTGAGACGTAGCGACTCGGTTTCGCATCTGGGCTGATTTTTCTTCCACCCAAAGGTGTTTTGGGAGTATCCTAGATGATTTTTAACATCATCTAATCCATTGTTCTTCGCCGAATCTAGGTATTTTCTTGAATCCCTAGAGTTGACTTTTTGGAGTTTTGTTCTTGATATCGTTTTCCATCCAGTTTTGATAAACCGATTGTTGTTTTAACGATGTTGTTAAACATATCCTGAGGATTGTATATCACTGTCGTGATTTTGAGCGATTTGATGCGTGTGATATGATGTGTTTAAGTAAATGTTGATACGTGCGAATTTTGGGCATTCTGGCCTATTGTACTTCTGAAAAACCTTGAGTATCTTAGAAAATAAACCTCGAGACGTACTTTTAAAATAAATTATTTTCTCACAGTGCTCTCAAGATGCCTACTAGTGCCACGCTATGTTTCAAAATTATTCTACTTTGAGGATCAAAATATTTTGAGATATTTCTAATGATTTAGAAACGCATTCGCTTAGACCCGAAGGTCGAAAATAGCTGAAAAGTTTTAATTTAACGAAAGGTGTCTTCATTTTTTTTATTAAACGCAAGATGATTTTTTTTAAAAGTCTCGATGACGATGTTGTACTACTTTTTGATATATGATACTCAAGATCAATTGGTGCTTGCAAGTTATTTTCAAAAGATGGTTTTCGTTTTCACAACCTATCATTCCTATTGTGGTCCGGGAATATATGTGTGATGTTCGTGCTCTCGTTAGGGTGTTAACCCCGAGTTGTTGTTGAATTGGTGGTGTGAGCGTTGAGTCGTTCGCCACACAGTTGTCGTGGTAGCCTCTGCGAGGGGTGTGATATTGGTATTGGATGTTGTCGCCTCATAGCGGTTTATGCGTTATCGCATATATGCGAGCTGTTAGAGCTCGGGTTGGTATGATTATGTGCATCGGTGATTGTTCCGCATTGTGTCGATTGCTTATTGTATCGTTACCTTGGTTCCGTTGTTGTGAGTTTCGGGAGCGAGGTCAAAAGTAATACCCGTACTATTTTGACTTCTATATCTTCTCTTTCTCCAGTCTATCGATTCGCTCGTGTTCATTGATACCTTCTGAACTTGATCTATACCTTGGTTTCATCATTCGAACGAGCTGTAATCTGGTTATCGCTGTGACTTTTCCGAATTCGGTTCGACTTTTGTGAATCTTGTTCGGAAGTAACATCTTTTGGTTCTAATAGTTCTTTTATTCAAGTGGATCGGATATTGAACTTCTGTATTTTTGGCTCTATCAACTCGTTTATGCTCGTTAACATTTCTGAACTTTCCCTATCCCTTGCTTTTGTTGATCGAACGAGGGTGGTATTATTTCGGAATAACTCGTTTGTCGTTGTGGCTTTTCAATCGCTATTCCCTTTCCTGTGGATATTGTGGGAATGCACGTCTGGCTGTTCTCACCAGGTCATCCGGGGACTTGTTGTTTGAATTTTATTATCCTACGTGTTTCGGACATGATTGTTCGATTTTTGTTGTCTCAATCGCTTGTTTGTTCGGTCTTTTGTTCTCGTTTCGTGATTGTCGAGCTGCCTGTGCTCCTTCGTGATTCCCTTAAGTTCGGGAAATTAGTCTCGTTTTCGATCTTCCAACCCTTGGGCGGTGGAATTCCGTATTTGTTCAGCGTTGACTCGCGTTTTGGGTTGATGAACCGTCGGGTTGGTCAATCGTATTGATTTTCGTTCGTTGAGTTTTGTGATTGTTCGGATAATCGACTCGATTGTATTGTCTATTTGATGACGCTTGTCACTCGTTGATTTTATTATGTCTCTACCGGTGGCGTCGTGTTAGTCGCTGTGGAGCGTATTTTCACGCCGTATGTCTCTTTGCGTTTCTTGCAGCATTTTGCCGTCGGGCGTGAGTTTCTGGTTTTTGTGTATCTCGTTGAGTTTTCCTGGAGGGATATTGCTTCTCCCTACTTGTTTTAAGTTTCGGGACGAAACTTCTTTTAAGGAGGGTAGAATGTAATATCCGCAATTTTCGATTTTCGGTAAATTTCTTTTTTCGACTGGAGTCCGTTTTGACGGCTCGCTCATGACCGTTTCGTCATTCTGAGAATGATTAATTCTACACTTTTTGTCATCCGAGTTCGTTTCGGTGTTGTTTTGTTGAGTTCTGTGCTTTTTAGCGACTTTTCCACACTTGAGTTCGATTCTTGCGAATCTCGTCCGAAACTGCTGTTTCGAGTTTCCCGCAAGTCCGTTTAACTTTGTTATACGTGTTGTGAACTTCGGTTTGGTTATTCGATCACGTATCGTGATTTCCGGGCGTTTTGGGCCATTTTGTAATTTCTTGAAAGTTACGAGTATCCATATCTGTATTTGTCGTGTTGACCCTTTTCTTGGCCGCGTATGATTAATTATTGCATTACGTTTTCATCTCGAGTCGTTGACGTCGTCCGCGAACTTTTCGTCGTGTCCGTTCCGTGCGTTTTCGGAAATCGAGGCGTCGGGTCGTGGCGAGTACCGGTGGCCGGACGGTGCGGGATCGCCGGACGAGTCTTGGACATCGCCGAGCAGCACGGCAGAACCGCGTAGCGCACGCCACTGGCCGGACGCTGCCAGCTAGCTCGGCAGCTGTAGCGCCTTGCCGAGTCACCAGGCAGACGCTATCTGCCCGGGCAGAGGTATTCGAGGTTCTCGACTCGGCCAGATCGGCGGGTATCGCACGCTACTTTCGGTCGTAGCGCGCTAACCGGCAGGGTAGCGACGCCGGCCGACTAGCGTGCGCACGGGACGAGTTGTCGACCGGTGGCTACCGGATGTGCCATTAAGGCTAGCAAGAAGCTTCCGGCCGTAGCGCACGCTTCGGAGTCGGGCGGTCGAGTCACGGTCGGCAGATTTGGTCGGTGGTGCCGGTCGTGCGGGCCATGGCCGAGTGTGCTCGGCCGATCTTGGCCGATAGCGCACGCTAGCCGGGAAGGCTAGCGCACGCTAGTTCCGGCCCAAGATAAAAATGACAGACAGCCGACTTTCTCCGTCATTTTTCATTTCATTTCTCTTCGGTCCGCGGGCCGGGGTTTCTGGAGGAGACGAAACCATGTTGTTGAACAACAAATCCATGAAGTTCTTGAGGTTATATCGTTGATCAATCATCCTATAACATCCTTCGATCCAAATAATCAAGGTTAGATCTTTAGAACCCTACTTTTGGGTAGATTTGGGGATTTTCGCGTTTTTGTCCGATTCGTTCCGTTTTGTCGATTAATTCATGATGAATATGATTAATCTTGTTGGTATTCTTAGTTTCCCTACGGATTCATGGTATATTTCGTGATTTTTACGGAATCGAGAGGGTTTGGTTGTGGTCCGCCCTCGTTGTTGTTTATATACGAATATACATGAATCGTAGGCGGGTTTTTGGGTGTATTCCAATTCCGTATTCATTTAGAAATGGTTGTGATTGTATTCTTCGAATCGTTAGGTTCGGTTTCATTGGTTCCTAGCGTTCGTCGGTGACTTTCCTTTCCGTTCGTTGCGTCGTCAATAATTCAAGGCAAGTATTTTTGGAAACCTTTAAGCTTAACATGAAATGGTTATGTATATTACTTGTTTGTAACTCACCTTGTGTTGACTGACGGGTCAAGGAGGGAAATCTATGCCGCGCCCGGATTTCACGAGTTTCGTACCGCTAGCCAACTCGTTAGGGTCCTTGTGAGGCCTCGAGTGAGAATGTATGCTGCCGCCCTGTTCTCACGGCATAGCGTGTGCGTAGATTTGTTTTTCTGAAATTGTAGCCAACTCGGTAGGGTCCCTATGAGGCCTCGAGTGAGAATGTATGCTGCCGCCCTGTTCTCAAGGCTAATTGTGGACTGTTTATTTCCGGGAAAAGACATGTCTTGTTTTGGTTTTCGAAATGATATTGGTGCATGTACTATGAAATGTGTAAGCGATTGGTTTGCCTTGAATACTTGTACTAGCGTAATTGCTAACCCCTTTGGGGACCCGTTGTCGGGGAAATTCTTGTTATGGATTTCGTGTTATGTTCACCAGACGAGCTGCTACTGGATGGTACGAGGATGTCGGCCAAGGTTGTTGACATGTGCAATTGAGTCTTGTTATTTCCTACTGTCTCTTTTGATGTGGGTGTTTTCCAAATTGTAAACTTATAGATTGTACTCGCGAGTACTTAGGTTTTTCCTCTCAGATTGTGATTGGTCTTTGTTGGAGTTACTGTATTTGTCGGTTGATGTTTATTATGCCGGTTGTACCGGACGTGTTGTTTTATGTTCTTGTTGTTAACAATTGTTTCCTTGCTAACCGAGACGGTTAGTCGAGAGGTGTTTTCTTGTGTTAGCCTGGTGGATCCCAGGTAGGGGTCCACGGCGCTGTAATACACCTCGAATATTTTGGGGGTGTTACAATATAAGTGGATTATTTTAGAAACATGAAAAATGTTATTTAATATTTAAAAAAAGAAGTCAACATTATTACTATGTTTATTAAAAAGAATTGATATACATGTCATCATTTCACAATATAAATATCGATAAATCAAGGGGTTTCTTTGATGCTTTTTCCAACATCTATAAAAGTAATAACTAGTGTATAGCCCGTCAAAACTCGACGGGTAATCAGTTTACATTGTAATTTATAAGTAAAAACTTAAAAATAATTTAGTGCTTTGTTATGGTTCAGTCACTTGGAATCGAACCGCAGCGGAACACACCAATAAACAGAATTGATGAGAATAAGATTCAGCCACTCGAACTCATTTAGAATTTATGTACTTGTACTCGTCCTAAACTCGATTGAAGATAATTTTACTACTTAGTCGAGTTAAAAACTCGTATAGCAGTATTATATATATTTATAGATAATAAAACTATATTTGTTAATTAAATTTATTAATGTAAGATATTCGCTAGTTATACATATTAGTTGGGTTCAGCCATTCGGAGTTCCGCATCAAGGCAGAACAAAATAAAACCAAAATGATGAGGCAAAGATTCACCCACTCGAACCCATCTAATATAATATTGACGTGGTATTCAAAATTTATGATAAATACGATTAATACAAGTTTGATAGTTGATCAAATTAGATTCTCCAATAAGAAATAAACTAATTATTTTAACTAAGGGCTTGTTTACTTTTTACTTAATCAGCTTAATGCTTAATCAACTTAATGGATCAACTATATTTTGCTGTTTACTTTCTACTTAATGATCTTAATAATGTCTTTTTCATTAAGCAACTTTTGGGGTGTCCTTACCATTAAGACAGAAATACTTCCCCAATATACCAAAAGTACCCTCTTTAATAATAAAAGAATTGAGTATATATAGTATAAATTATCATACAAATCTTAATTATAATTGAGTATATATAGTATAAATTTAAAATATATATTAATATTATACATTTAAAATTCATAAAATATAAGCTATTTATTGATAAAAACAATTAATATAACTATATATATTAAAATATAACTTAATATATTTAAAAAATATTATCTGATTATTTAAATATACCTGAAAATTATAATATGATTTATGAATATAAATATATTATAATATAAATTAAAATATATATTATTTTATATTATATAAATTGATTTTTTTTATATTGACTATTAAAAAAATTAATATAACTATATATAATAAAATATAACTTAATATATTTATAAAAATATTGTCTGATTATTTACATATACCTAAAAATTATAATATGATTTATGAATATATATTATAATATAAATTAAAATATATATTATGTTATATTATATAAATTAATTTTTTTATATTGACTATCAAAAAAATAATATAACTATATATTAAAATATAACTTAATATATTTATAAAACTATTGTCTAATTATTTAAATATATCTGAAAATTATAATATAATTTATGAATATACATTAAAATATAAATTATGTTATATTATTAAAATTGATTAAAATATAAATTATAATATAACATAAATTAAAAAATATATATTATGTTATATTATTATGTTATATTATGTTATATTATTTAAATTGATTTGTTATATATTATGTTATATTATTTAAATTGATTTGTTATATTGACTATTAAAAAATTAATATAACTATATATATTAAAATATAACTTAATGTATTTATAAAAATATTATCTGATTATTTAAATATATCTAAAAATTATAATATAATTTATGAATATATATTATAATATAAATTAAAATATATATTATGTTATATTATTTAAATTGATTTTTTATATTGATTATTAAAAAATTAATATAACTATATATATATATATATATTAAAATATAACTTAATGTATTTATAAAAATATTGTCTGATTATTTAAATATATCTGAAAATTATAATATGATTTATGAATATATATTATAATATAGATTAAAATATATATTATGTTGTATTATTTAAATTGATTTTTTTATATTGACTATTAAAAAATTAATACAACTATATATATATATTAAAATATAACTTAATATATTTATAAAATATTGTCTAATTATTTAAATATACCTGAAAATTATAATATGATTTATGAATATATATTATAATATAAATTAAAATCAATATTATGTCATATAATTTAAATTGATTATATAAACTAAAATGCTCAATCCATCCTTTATCAAAAAGGACTTAATTCATATTGAGGGGTAAAATGGTCATTTCTGTCATTCAGATAGTTCATTCAGAAAAGAAAGAAACAACAATCAGACAGATTAATCCACTCATACAGCTTAATCCATTCAGGTATTAATGGAAAAAAAGTAAACAGCCCCTAATTTAGTAATTGATATGACGAATATTGACCAAACTAAAATTTTTAATTAAATAGAACTACTATATAAAACAGATGTGAGATTCAAATTGTATAAACATAATTAATGTATATTTAATAATTGACCAAATTATATTTTTACTAAAATTAAATTATTATTTGTCCAACTTAATAATTGGCCAAATTAAACACAATAAACTAAAATTCTTAAGCTTGTGTGTGAAATAATTATGGGGTTGAAAAATACACATCGAATTCTAAGCATTTATTTATGTTCTCCATTGGTGGAGTTCTATGTTTAATCGATGTGGGATTCAAGACAATGAATTCTATTTATTTAGGTTATCCATCGTTTAAATACCAATTTAAATCAATGTGAGATCCAAGACTTTTAGATAAATAAGGATTCAAAAATAATAGAATACCACCTAAGAGAGAGAATTAATGTGGTGCTTTGGATCCGTAACGCTATTATATATATATATATATATATAGATGCTAGTAACATAAATATATTAGTTATACTACATATAAATTAGACCATTTTAAGTTGGAACATATTCTAAATTAACAAAAGATTACTTAGATAATACAACAATATTTGTCGAACACTTTTTATACATATAATATTCATTATATCGTGCATCTCACCAACCTTATTCGAAATTAAAACTTTTAGACCCTTTTGCTAGTGACTTTAGCTGAAGAAAGATTGGGAAAAGTAGAGACCTATGTGGGAAAAAGTTGTCGGTGGATCTTTTCTACAGTCGTAATGAAACAAACAATCAATGGGACGTATCCTTTGCCACATGATGGAGAATTTTGTGAGATCCGATGAGTTCATAATCACTCGATGGCCTCTCTCCTTAGGAAATATCAGTAATGCCTCGATTATTTGCTTTCTGAGTCCAGTTACTGCCATCCTCGTCCTATTACATATACCTCGAGTCTGATCAATATACCTAAGCACCATAAGCAATAATCAACCTTCAACTTGGTCATGTGGTTAAACAACCCAAGATATTTTATCGTGCCAGGGAATTCAGGAGAAAATACATCCATGTGATCAGACACATCTCCTTCCATTTTGCAAATATTGTGAGAACTAAGATACTCACCTCTTCACCGTCTACAACATCATGTGATTCTTGATTTTTCAATACCATTAGTCGGGGCAGTACATCTCTATCCTAAAAAAATATGGACCTGACATAGTCTACAAAATGGACTGACGTATATTCCATTATGACATAAATAGGATCGCCAGCATCTCAGATACAAATAGCGTTTGATCAGTTAACACGGGATTCTCCATCATTTTTCTTGCTAGCAATTTCATTCACTAGCATGCCAAATATGGAATGTGCAATCATACCCTTAGAAAGAAAGAGCAAAGTGATATCAATAAGGTTTATGGGATAGATAAAATCATTCGTGCATCATAAGGCCGAAAACAAAATCCTATATAAAAATCTTTTTTCGTACCGCTGTATCGATACAGCCACTCCCCCAATTATTGCATACATGATATCTTCAGAAGAATCCGCCACCTGGCAGACCATTGAAATTGCCACGTGCAAAGATACATGATATCCTCATAAACCAGCATCTGATCATCAGCCAATAATGAATACAACCTAGTGCGCTCAATCATATATCTCATCTAGGTTGCAATATGTCTCTTCCAATTTAAGCATATTTCCAGTATCAGAAAATGACAAATTCATCTCATAAAGTCATGCAATCAGAGTTACGCATAATGCTCTAATTATCTCGAGTAAAACTTCAGTTTCATCTGAAGCAAAATTCTGCACCTGTTAATGTGTGAGCTTTAAATCTACAAATATTAGCAATATCAACTAAAACATAAACAATATAATTTAATATTATTATTCTTATCAGACCACAAAAACAACTTTTTCACCGAGTGGAAAAGAGAGAACTACCATGATTGAATAACAATATATGCTTTTAATGATAACAATAATATTATTAAAAAAACTAATGAACTACACAAATACAATCTACTATGAATAAGATTTGTACAAAAATAAGTATAGTGTGGTAAATAAATTGTATAAGTATAATTACTAGAATTCCAAAAAGTTCGGTGCCTCATGTGAACAATGTCATTTGAAAGCAAATAAAAAATCTTCATCCACACCTCACGGCTATCGACATACCGTAGAACATCAATAACATGGCACATAGACACCATAACTGATATCCGGATGCCCAAATATTGTAATATCCGACAGAAATTCTTACTTACTGTTGTATCATTCGGATAATTCAAATACTGTTGTACTCTTGTTGCATTTGTGTATTGTTATTGATATTGGAATATATCATAAATAGACATAATAATAACGATCACTCGCACTATAATCGGATTCTCAACGTCGCGTAGATTAATACATTTTTGAGCTACTAACCTGAGTATAACGTACGCTAATCCTTAATCATAACGTACGTTATGCTTAGTTCTTTACGTACGTAAAGGTGTACTTGTTACGTACGTAACATGTGTAATCGTATCCGATCTCAACTTTCGGCGTGTAGGGCCGGACAAGATTCGAATATCTGATCTTTTGGAGGCAATCTAGTTGACCTACATTACGTAATGCGTTGATAGGTAACGACGTAACGATATTCGTGTTTCATCCAAAGACCTGCGGAATAAGCTTACGTACGTAACATTTTTGGTGTAGCGTACGTAAAGCTCTTAACGTACGTTATCCTCTTGCGATAACGTACGTAACAAACTGTGCTGTTATAAAAAGACAGCTTGTGTCTTTCATTTTGCACGACCAAACTCTGAGTTTTCACTTAGATAATCATCCTCCTGCACTCCTAGATCAAAATTACCTTCTTCCAACTTGTGTTTGAGCTTTACATTTGGATTTTGGAGCTTGTTGATTGGGAGTTGGAGTCATTCTTGAAGCTTAGATTGTGTTCTTGTGGTCTTGGTGTATTGTTCTTCAATTCTGAAGGTATATCATACGTTTTAACCCTATAATCTCATAGTTATAATGATAGTGATTAAGTATACTCCACCTAGTGATGATTTAATCAAGCTAAACATGTTCATAGTTAAGCTTCCAACAAACTTAATGATGAATATGATAGTTAAGGGTTTTGTAAGGTTGTGTTCTTAGTATCTTAAATGATGATGATCATGTTTAGTTAAACCAAACTCTTATTCCTGGACTAATAACACCAATAGAATACTATAAATCTTTGTTTCATTATGATGTAAATAACTTCTTGGAATAATTACCATAAAATATTTTGAGAAACCCTTGTTGATCATTAGAAGTATGGAATCACCTTCTTGAACCTAAGCTAAAGTGAATCCAGAGGAGTAATGTTTAAACTTCCAAGTTAACTAGAAGATTATAAGGAAGGTGTTGAACTCGTAGTGGTCTTCATGATCATAATATGGAATTATAACTACTTAACTCAACATAAGTAATTGATTGAAGTGCAGATTTTACTTTTTGATGTTGTTGATAAGTTTAAAGAGTAGGAGATTATTGGTTAACACATCTTAATCCAGCAAACATTTGGTAAACATCTTGTAATCAATTGTAAGAATAGAATGGTATTGAATGAGGTTCTTGGAGTAACGCTCAACATCTTAAAGTTGAACTACTCAAATGAGAATTAGGATGTTGTCTCGTTGAAGTTTGGTATAGATGATCATATGAACGCATTATTGAGTAAAATATACTTCATTCAAGGTTGATTGTCCGAGTAACCAATTTTGAATCGAGGTCACTGCTCGTTCGACAAAGAAGGACTTTACACGCCTCCGTATTGAGACAAGTTATCTTGCTTGGTTATAATGATGTGTGGATTCTTATGATGATTATGCATTTCGTGTATATGAAACACTTATAAACGTATGTCTTGTGATTTGAGGTTGTTTTTAATGATGTCCCGTTTTCATCATGGGATTGTATTCCCAAGTTCGTCACTTTTGGACCCTTGATATTGTTGATCTTGTTGTCATCTCGGTGAGTCCTCGATCCTTAATCGGATTTTGTGAATTATTGAATTCGTTGTCATGTTGCATCGTGACATATCCGGAGTCATATCTACGTTCCGATTGGATATTGTGTAGGATTTTTAGCTGGGCACATATATAGTCATGCGTGAATATTTTTCCGTGAAAGGCTGTGCACACGAGACGTAGTTCGTTGAGGCTAATTAGGTACAATGTCCCACGTATATCCTGGATTCCGTATACGGGGTGGACATGTGCACTGACACATATTCGGATCGGGCGTACTGTGATGTCCCTCTCGAGCCATACTATCTTAGTCGCTCACAGTCCATTTTTATACTTGGATGTGTTCGACGTTTTGTGACTGAGCGTTCATACGCCCGAGGGGTATGTTCGTTAGTCGGGGCGTTATTCTTGAAATCTTATATACGTGAATTGTATACTATCTTGAGAATCATTTATCATGTATATCCGACCCTGTGTTGGGCGAAATACTTGTGTTGTATTTTAGGTCGAGGAAAAGGCAAGGCACGGAAAATCAAGGTGATGACGAAGGGTTCAAGGATACTAGTTCTGGGCCCAAGTCTTTCGTGTCCGGTCATGTTCGCACTGTAATGTTATCTTTCCGCTTTATTTTAAGTTTGAACAAATGTATTGTTATTTAAGGTATAATTCATCTCCATATGGATTATACTTATGTTTTAGATCCTGTGTAATAAGGCCGTAGCTATATCACGTAAACTCCAGATCGGAGTAAGTACTATGTTTTGTGGTTCGGTATCACATGTATTGTGTATTGAATCTGTATTTTGGGTATCGCCTGGTGGATCCCAGTGTGGGGTCCACGGCACTATAATGGCCGCCTTATCGGGGTGTTACAGAAGATGGTATCAGAGAGCAATTGCTAGAGGTCGTTTTCTTTCTTTTTGAGTCTTTGTGTATTGAACTAGTATCAAGAGACCTTCGTGTCACGTGTGACCCGTGCAAGCGCATGATCCTACGAGCCAAATGCGGTACGTACTTTATGAACCATGAATAAACTACTGACATGATATTGATCTCTGAATAGATCTCCTTGTTGATCTCGGCATTTTAAGGGTTTGTGGCAGGAATTATCTGATTGATGATTCAAATAAAATTCTGGATTGATTATATGATTGAAATCATTCGACTCAAACGTCGATATGATATTTTGTGTGACTCTCGTAGTGATGATAACTCATTACGAACTGTTTTCTTGAATATGTAATTTCTTACTGCCATTAACTTAGCGTGAATTCTGATTGGTATCATGAACTGTACTTATGATTATCATTACAAATTGATTCTTTCAGTATGGAAAGAAATTTGAGAGGCCGTGGCAGAGGGGGACGAGGCCGCGGAAGGGGCCGAATCCCGATACCGCGAGCCAACAGACGTGCGAACGCAGAGCATAGTTCCGCAGGCAGTGATTCGCCTTCTAGGGACCAATCGCACCACAATGGACGCGAGGATGCTCGTGTCGATCCTTACACTGTAATGTAGGGCATGATGGCTCAGATGACCCAAATGGGTCAGTTAATGGAAACTATGCAAAGAGCTACTATCGACCAGCATCAGGGGCCACCTCCTGTACATGGCGGGCCGGTGAATCGGATCATCAGCGACATCTCGCGCCAACGACCCCCAATTTTTGAAGGTTCCTATGAGCCGGCTAATATCGTGCATTGGATCGAACACTTCGAGAAATTGTTCGATATGGTAGGCTGTCCAGTAGAGAATCGCGTCTCCGTAGCAGCTTACTATTTGGGCAAGGGCGCCCACACTTGGTGGCTTTCGGTGAGGCCAGCTGATGGCGTATGCACTTGGGAAGAATTTAAAAATCTCATGCTAGATCGTTACTATCCAGGTCCTCTCTGCGAGGCCAAATTATCAGAATTGCTGAATCCGGAACCGTCCGAAGATGATGACGTAATATCTATCGCCGAAAAATTCCAGGCACGTCTCCCTTTTGCCGCGACGATTGTCCACACAGAAGCTGATAAGATCAAATACTTTCTCAAAAGGCTTAAACCCCAAATGAGGATGCAGCTGTTGAACCATCATTGTGTGACCCTACCAGAGTTCATCGAGAAAGCTCTGGAGTACGACCGACCGTGAAGGAAATTTCCAAGAAGCAACCGCATCTAACAACAAGAAATTCAGAACTGAACTACTGACAAAGAACCGGAACATTCAAGAGACCCCAACCAAGCAAATCCTTCGAACGGAAACCTACGGCATCGAAGCCAACCGGATCGCAACCTCGAGTGGTCACCTATCTGTGTGTGCTATAATTGTGGAGACCAGGCACATCAATTCGAAATGTCCTAGGCCACCGTGTCATGCCATACTTGTGGGAAGAACGGACATCGTGCTCGTTATTGTAGGAGTGGACTAGGACGTATTCCCATGACACCTCATGCTCGGACAATCTTGATTCGGGACCGAGTACCTCCATCCGCTTCTTATCGACTACCGGGCAAACAAAGGAATGGGACGTGGAAATCAAGCAGTACATCCAGTGCAGGGGCTGCAAAACCTAGAGTTTACGAGATGAAGAGGGCTGAATATCCGGCCGCATGATTGCAGGTACTCTCGAGATCCAATCTCAGCCTGTCTGTGTTCTTTTTGATACTGGTGCTTCACACTCCTTTTTATCTACTTCTTGTTTGAGTCGTTTGCAATTAGAGCATGTTATCAATTGTGAATCTTATATAATTGGTCTACCCGATGGTAGAAGAATTGTTGGGAATCGTGAAGTTCAGGACTGCTCGATTCGAATGAACGACCGTGAGTGGTTGTCAAATTTAATTGTGGTCGATTTACCTAAAGATGATGTGATCTTGGGTATCGATTGGATAGACCGTCATGATGCCACAATTAGTGTCCGCAAGCGAACAGTGACCGTCACATCTGACGATGGTCTTGAGTGTACCTTCCAGGGTGATAATCACAGCCGTTCCGGGAGAATCATCAGCGCTATGAAAACGGTGAAACTGCTTAATCAAGGATGTATTGGATATTGGTGTTACATGACCAAGACAATGGATCGACCAGTTGAATTGATCGATATTCCGGTAGTCCGAGACTACCCAGACGTATTTCGAGATGAGTTGTCAGGCTTACCTCCGCATCGTGATATAGAGTTCAATATTGAGTTAGAGCCTGGTACGTCCCCGCTTTCAAAAGAACCGTATCGTATGGCTCCGACTGAGATGCAGGAGCTGAAAAGCCAACTTGAGGACTGGACCGATAAGGGCTACATTAGACCTAGCGCGTCCCCTTGGGGAGCACCAGTACTATTCGTACGTAAGAAGGACGGATCCCTACGTCTGTGTATTGATTATCGTGAGCTGAACAAGGTAACCATTAAGAACAAATACCCATTGCCGCGTATTGATGATTTATTGGATCAGCTTCAAGGGGCTGCTGTGTTTTCTAAGATCGACCTGAGGTCTGGTTACCATCAGTTGAGGATTCGTGAGTCTGATATTTCGAAGACCGCTGTACTCGCTATGGGCATTATGAGTTCGTAGTGATGCCTTTTGGGTGACGAATGCACCGGCAGATTCATGGAGCCGATGAATCGAGTGTTTATTAATTATCTGGATCGCTTTGTAGTCGTTTTTATTGACGACATTCGATCTATTCTCGTGACCATGAAGAGCACGAGCGTCATCTCCATCTAGTTCTCGAGGCGTTAAGGCGAGAGCAGCTTTATGAAAAATTTTCTAAATGTGAGTTCGGATAAATGAAGTTATCTTTCTCGGGCATGTGATATCAATGATGGGGTGCGAGTAGACCCATGAAGTGAAGCTATCCGAGACCAGTTACCACCAAAGAACGTTAAGGAAGTACGCAGTTTCTTGGGACTAGCAGTTATTACCGATCGCTCGTGGAGGGTTTTTCCAAAATTGCCCAACCAATGACTAATTTGTTGAGGAAGGATAAGAAGTATTTCGGTCGGAGGCATGTCGTGAGCTTTGATGAACTTAAGAGTCGGTTGATTTCGGCGCCTATTTTAGTCCTACCAAAAGGAACGGAAGGTTTTGTAGTGTATAGTGACGCATCTAAACAGGGCCTTGGGTGTGTACTAATGCGAAACGGGAAGGTGATCTCCTATGCATCGAGACAGCTACGACCTTACGAGGTCAACTACCCCACCCATGATTTAGAACTCGCAGCTGTGGTGTTTGCTTTAAAAATCTGGCGTCATTATCTGTATGGAGTTACCTGTCAGATTTTTACGGATCACAAGAGCTTGAAATACATTTTTACTCAGAAGGAGTTAAACATGAGGCAGAGAAGGTGGCTAGAACTCATCAAAGACTATGATATCGAGATCCTTTATCATTCGGGCAAAGAAAATGTAGTTGCTGACGCTTTGAGTCGTAAAACAGTACAGGAGCAGATGCTTGCCCGCCTAACAACTCAGAGGGTATTGCAGTTAGAATTGGTGAGGCCGGAAATTGAAGTCTGGTTACAGCGTATTCAAGGGCAACTCTGTACACTTGAGATTTCATCGTCCCTTGAGGATATAATTAGATCGAAGCAAGTTACGGACCCATTCTTATCTCGAGTTCGCGATGAAATAACTCAAGGGAAAGCTCCTGGCTTTGTAATACACGAGGATGGATTGATATGCTTCAGAAATCGAGTTTGTGTACCCGCTGATGATGAGTTAAGGAATTCTATCCTGAAAGAAGTTCATGCTACCCCGTACTCTATCCAACCGGGGTCTAGCAAAATGTATAAGGATTTGAAACAATATTATTGGTGGGGAGGTATGAAACGTGAAGTTGCAGAATTCGTTTCGAGGTGTTTAACCTGTCAACAAGTTAAGATTGAGCACCAGCGACCCGCAGGATTGCTGAAACCGCTTCCGATCCCCGAGTGGAAATGGGAGGACATATCGATGGATTTTATTACCAGCCTGCCGACGAGTCGTCGAGGGATGAATACGATTTGGGTGATTGTGGATCGTTTGACCAAATCAGCCCACTTTCTAGAGATTAAAGATACTTGGGGACCCGAGAGATTGGCCCAACTATTTATCAAAGAAATTTTAAGGTTACATGGTACCCCTAAGAGTATTGTATCAGATCGTGACGGGCGATTCGTGTCACATTTTTGGAAAGCAGTTCATCGTGCGATGGGTACGCATTTGAACTTCAGCACAGCATTTCACCCGCAGACGGATGGTCAGACTGAGAGAACTATCCAAACTTTAGAAGATATGCTGAGGGCGTGCGTTCTCGATTGGATAGATGATTGGGAGTCCCAACTACCCTTGGTGGAATTCACTTATAATAATAGCTGGCACACTTCTATTCAGATGGCACCTTATGAAGCATTGTATGGCCGTCGTTGTAGATCCCCTCTGTGTTGGGACGATCCATCTGAAACCCTGGGTACGGAACCCGATATGTTGTTAGCAGCCCGTGAGAAGATCGCCCTAATTAGGAGTTGTTTGTTGACGGCTCAAAGCCGACAGAAGTCCTACGCAGACAACCGCCGGTGACCGCTTGAGTTCGAGGTCGGCGACCATGTACTAATGAAGGTATCCCCTACTCGAGGAGTTTTTCGTTTTGGGAAGAGAGGCAAGCTGAGCCCGAGATATATCGGGCCGTTTGAGGTTTTGGACCGAGTAGGCGATTTAGCCTATCGCCTGGCTTTACCACCAGCCCTGAGCCAAATTCATAACGTGTTCCATGTCTCTCAGTTAAGGAAATACGTTGCTGATCCGAGTCATGTACTTCAGTTCGATGAGATCGATTTAGCGGAGGATCATTCGTATGAGGAGCGCCCCGTACGAATACTTGAGAGGAGGATCAAACAACTGCGTAATAAGACGATTCCCCTACTGAAGGTTCAGTGGTCACGATACGGGGTCGAGGAAGCCACGTGGGAGACGGAGAGAAGCATTCAAGAGAGGTATCCTGAATTGTTTACCCCTTAGTTTCGAGGACAAAACCCCTTTTAAGGGGGGGAGTATGTAAAATCCGACAGGAATTCTTACTTACTGTTGTATCATTCGGATAATTCAAATACTGTTGTACTCTTGTTGCATTTGTGTATTGTTATTGATATTGGAATATATCATAAATAGACATAATAATAACGATCACTCGCACTATAATCGGATTCTCAACGTCGCGTAGATTAATACATTTTTGAGCTACTAACCTGAGTATAACGTACGCTAATCCTTAATCATAACGTACGTTATGCTTAGTTCTTTACGTACGTAAAGGTGTACTTGTTACGTACGTAACATGTGTAATCGTATCCGATCTCAACTTTCGGCGTGTAGGGCCGGACAAGATTCGAATATCCGATCTTTCGAGGCAATCTAGTTGACCTACATTACGTCGTAATGCGTTGATAGGTAACGACGTAACGATGTTTGTGTTTCATCCGGCCTGCGGAATAAGCTTACGTCGTAACATTTTTGGTGTAGCGTCGTAAAGCTCTTAACGACGTTATCCTCTTGCGATAACGCACGTAACAAATCTTTGTTATAAAAAGACAAATTGTGTCTTTCATTTTGCACGACCAAACTCGAAGTTTTCACCTAGATAATCATCCTCCTGCACCCCTAGATCAAAATTACCTTCTTTCAACTTGTGTTTGAGCTTTACATTTGGATTTTGGAGCTTGTTGATTGGGAGTTGGAGTCATTCTTGAAGCTTAGATTGTGTTCTTATGGTCTTGGTGTATTGTTCTTCAATTCTGAATGTATGTCATACGTTTTAACCCTATAATCTCATAGTTATAATGATAGTGATTAAGTATACTCCACCTAGTGATGATTTAATCAAGCTAAACATGTTCATAGTTAAGCTTCCAACAAACTTAATGATGAATATGATAGTTAAGGGTTTTGTAAGGTTGTGTTCTTAGTATCTTAAATGATGATGATCATGTTTAGTTAAACCAAACTCTTATTCCTGGACTAATAACACCAATAGAATACTAATAATCTTTGTTTCATTATGATGTAAATAACTTCTTGGAATAATTCCAGAGGAGTAATGTTTAAACTTCCAAGGTAACTAGAAGATTATAAGGAAGGTGTTGAACTCGTAGTGGTCTTCATGATCATAATATGGAATTATAACTACTTAACTCAACATAAGTAATTGATTGAAGTGCAGATTTTACTTTTTGATGTTGTTGATAAGTTTAAAGAGTAGGAGATTATTGGTTAACACATCTTAATCCAGCAAACATTTGGTAAACATCTTGTAATCAATTGTAAGAATAGAATGGTATTGAATGAGGTTCTTGGAGTAACGCTCAACATCTTAAAGTTGAACTACTCAAATGAGAATTAGGATGTTGTCTCGTTGAAGTTTGGTATAGATGATCATATGAACGCATTATTGAGTAAAATATACTTCATTCAAGGTTGATTGTCCGAGTAACCAATTTTGAATCGAGGGCCGGCTGTTCGTTCGACAAAGAAGGACTTTACACGCCTCCGTATTGAGGCAAGTTATCTTGCTTGGTTATAATGATGTGTGGATTCTTATGATGATTATGCATTTCGTGTATATGAAACACTTATAAACGTGTGTCTTGTGATTTGAGGTTGTTCTTAATGATGTCCCGTTTTCATCATGGGATTGTATTCCCAAGTTCGTCACTTTTGGACCCTTGATATTGTTGATCTTGTTGTCATCTCGGTGAGTCCTCGATCCTTAATCGGATTTTGTGAATTATTGAATTCGTTGTCATGTTGCATCGTGACATATCCGGAGTCATATCTACGTTCCGATTGGATATTGTGTAGGATTTTTAGCCGGGCACATATATAGTCATGCGTGAATATTTTTTCGTGAAAGGCTGTGCACACGAGACGTAGTTCGTTGAGGCTAATTAGGTACATTGTCCCACGTATATCCTGGATTCCGTATACGGGGTGGACATGTGCACTGACACATATTCGGATCGGGCGTACTGTGATGTCCCTCTCGAGCCATACTATCTTAGTCGCTCACAGTCCATTTTTATACTTGGATGTGTTCGACGTTTTGTATCGACGTTCATACGCCCGAGGGGTATGTTCGTTAGTCGGGGCGTTATTCTTGAAATCTTATATACGTGAATTGTATACTATCTTGAGAATCATTTATCATGTATATCTGACCATGTGTTGGGCGAAATACTTGTGTTGTATTTTAGGTCGAGGAAAAGTCAAGGCACGGGAAAATCAAGGTGATGACGAAGGGTTCGAAGGATACTAGTTCGGGGGCCCCAAGTCTTTCGTGTCCGGTCATGTTCGTACCGTGTAATGTTATCTTTCCGCTTTATTTTAAGTTTGAACAAATGTATTGTTATTTAAGGTATAATTCATCTCCATATGGATTATACTTATGTTTTAGATCCTGTGTGTAATAAGGTCGTAGGCCATACTGCTGTAAACTCCAGATCGGAGTAAGTACTATGTTTTGTGGTTCGGTATCACATGTATTGTGTATTTAATCTGTACTTTGGGTATCGCCTGGTGGATCCCAGTGTGGGGTCCACGGCACTGTAATGGCCGCCTAATCGGGGTGTTACAGAAGATGGTATCACAGAGCAATTGCTAGAGGTCGTTTTCTTTCTTTTTGAGTCTTTGTGTATTGAACTAGTATCAAGAGACCTTCGTGTCACGTATGACCCGTGCAAGCACCTGATCCTACGAGCCAAATGCGGTACGTACTTTATGAACCATGAATAAACTACTGACATGATATTGATCTCTGAATAGATCTCCTTGTTGATCTCGGCATTTTAAGGGTTTGTGGCAGGAATTATCTGATTGATGATTCAAATAAAATTCTGGATTGATTATATGATTGAAATCATTCGACTCGAACGTCGATATGATATTTTGTGTGACTCTCGTAGTGATGATAACTCATTACGAACTGTTTTCTTGAATATGTAATTTCTTACTGCCATTAACTTAGTGTGAATTCTGATTGGTATCATGAACTGTACTTATTATTATCATTACAAATTGATTCTTTCAGTATGGAAAGAAATTTGAGAGGCCGTGGCAGAGGGGGACGAGACCGAGGAAGGGGCCGAATCCCGATACCGCGAGCCAACAGACGTGCGAACGCAGAGCATAGCTCCGCAGGCAGTGATTCGCCTTCTAGGGACCAATCGCACCACAATGGACGCGAGGATGCTCCTGTCGATCCTTACACTGTAATGCAGGGCATGATGGCTCAGATGACCCAAATGGGTCAGTTAATGGAAACTATGCAAAGAGCTGCTATCGACCAGCATCAGGGGCCACCTCCTGTATATGGCGGGCCGGTGAATCGGATCATCAGCCACATCTCGCGCCAACGACCCCCAATTTTTGAAGGTTCCTCTGAGCCGGCTGATATCGTGCATTGGATCGAACACTTCGAGAAATTGTTCGATATGGTAGACTGTCCAGTAGAGAATCGCATCTCCGTAGCAGCTTACTATTTGGGCAAGGGCGCCCACACTTGGTGGCTTTCGGTGAGGCCAGCTGATGGCGTATGCACTTGGGAAGAATTTAAAAATCTCATGCTAGATCGTTACTATCCAGGTCCTCTCTGCGAGGCCAAATTATCGTAATTCTTGAATCCGAACCGTCCAAGATGATGACGTAATATCTATCGCCGAAAAATTCCGAGGCACTTCTCCCTTTTGCCGCGACGATTGTCCACACAGTGATAAGATCAAATACTTTCTCAAAAGGCTTAAACCCCGAATGAGGATGCATTTGTTGAACCATCATTGTGTGACCCTACCGAGTTCATCGAGAAAGCTGAGTACGAATTGACCGTGAAAGAAATTTCCAAGAAGCAACCGCAGCCTAACAACAAGAAATTCAGAACTGTATCAGACAAAGAATCGGGAACATTCAAGAGACCCCAACCAGTGCAAATCCTTCGAACGGCAACCTACGGCATCGAAGCCAACCGGATCGCAACCTCGAGTGGTCACCTATCTCAGTGTGCTATAATTGTGGAGACCAGGGCACATCAATTCGAAATGTCCTAGGCCACCGTGTCATGCCATACTTGTGGGAAGAACGGACACCGTGCTCGTTATTGTAGGAGTGGACTAGGACGTATTCCGCAAAGACCTTATGCTCCAAGACAATCTTCAATTCAGACCGAGTACCTCCATCCGCTTCTTATCGACTAAGGCAAACAAAGGGATGGGACGTGGAAATCAAGCGGTACATCCGTGCGGCTGCAAAACCTAGAGTTTACGAGATGAAGAGGGTCAAGATCCCGAAGCCGGCATGATTGCAGTACTCTCGAGATCCAATCTCAGCCTGTCTGTGTTCTTTTTGATACTGGTGCTTCACACTCCTTTTTATCTACTTCTTGTTTGAGTCGTTTGCAATTAGAGCATGTTATCAATTGTGAACCTTATATAATTGGTCTACCCGATGGTAGAAGAATTGTTGGGAATCGTGAAGTTCAGGACTGCTCGATTCGAATGAACGACCGTGAGTGGTTGTCAAATTTAATTGTGGTCGATTTACCTAAAGATGATGTGATATTGGGTATCGATTGGATGGACCGTCATGATGCCATAATTAGTGTCCGCAAGCGAACAGTGACCGTCACATCTGACGATGGTCTTGAGTGTACCTTCCAGGGTAATAATTTTAAATAAATATAAATATAATATATTAAAATATATTCTTATTTTTTGAATAAAATTGACTTATTTTATATAATCAAAAACAGAAGCATGAGTTTAGATTGATTGGGTCATACTAATTTTTCTTATCGCCGTCAAATTTTCTCTCTTCTTCGCCTTAGCTTGACTCAAGAAAATTTGTTTTGCGGACATCCCCGATCCCGAATACATAATGTCAATATAAATTGAGTGAGAAAATACTTTATTAAAAACTGGAGTTTAAAATTTTAAGCAAAGTGGCGTATAAATAGTTCACATTCTCCTAGTCTTTTGCCACCTAAATAATTGCGCAAGGTAGTGTGCTGAACAACAATGAAATAATATATAAAAAGGTTAAAGATATATACTAATTGGTAACTATCCGAAAAAAATACTATAGCCCATATATAATCAAACAGTCTCGAAAAAAATTCTAGGCGAATTTTGCCTTTCTGTTAAGCCCATCTTAATAACGCATGAAACTCGTGCTATATTTAATACATAAATATTAAGTAATAAAGTGCACTCCGTACAATTTCAAAATTAAGGTTTTATTTGATAAACTTTTACCACTGAACATAGAGTTTTTAAGTATATTTTTCTTGCTTATAATTTAAACTAAGTTAAAAATAGTACGTTAAACAAAATCACATAAGCATAATTTATATAGATAAACTCTTACCAATTTTTTCTTTCGGTAAAATTTTCTTTATTTTTGTCCTAGATTATCTTGCTATAATATGTGTGCTTTGGGCATCCCGATCCTTGATAAATGATCGGAACATAAGTTTGAATGTTAAAGCATACAATATTATGTATAAATAGTTGGTCAAATTAAGAAGAGATTTGCATATTACCTAAATTATTGCACAAATTAATAGCGACTTGAACAAATAGAAAATAATCTGTAAGGAAAATATAAAAACTTATAATTTATGTATCTAACAGTGTACTAAAATATAACATAATACATAAATAATTAATTCATTAACAATTCATGCAACTCCTACAATTTTTATACAAAATAATTACTAATAACTTAAATGTAGGATTAAAAGTAATTTTTTATTTGATAGAATTTTATCATTTTTAGACATAGAGTTTTATTTTCCACTATCCATATTATTTTCTTCTTATTCGATCTTGTGAGCTCGTAATAATTGTGCCTGGACATTCTTTGTCACAAATACATAATGTCAACACAAGTTGTATGAGTAGAGTATTATACAAAACTATTTAATTTAACACTATCTTGATTTGGTAGATAAAAAATATCTTTGGAGTTAGAAAATCAAAAATACTTGTTAAGTGCTATGCTTTTAGATATAAATAATAAATTTAGTATATCAATCGCGATTTTAAAAATTTTCGAAATCGAAATTATTCAAGTAAGAATAAAAATTTTAGAAATTCTGGCAATTATTTTTCTTAGGAATTCAAAAACACACGTAGATATTGGTAAAAAAAACACGTGGATAAGAATTTGGGTCAATAACTATATTTTATTATAATCTTGAAAATTTATGTTAATAATTAAATAAAACAATTGATCATTAATAAATAAAATAAGTGCTAAGTTTATTGGTTGTTTTTAAGTGTTAGTAATAAATTTCGCATATGAATTGTGACTTTTTTAGGAATTTAATAATTTAAAATTATTTAATTTTAGACAAAGATTGATTTCTGCAGGCCAAGTTTATTAGGAATTCCAAAAATTTTGTAAATAAAACTTAAGATGATAACTAAAACAGAATAAACAAATGAAACACCCAAAATCACTCTTCCAACTTTTGACACAATGAGCAGTTTGTCGTCTAACTTTTACACAATTGCAAGTAGAGCTGAACACAAATGGACCAGATCCATTTTTTACTCAGATCCAGATTGGATCCTGATCGGACCTATTAATCATGTCCGGTTTCTGAATCTGCATTTTTTCAAAATTTGGGTTCCGAACGGGACAGGGTCAGAATTCAGAAAATTATGATCCAATCCGGAGCAGCCAAGTAAAAATCAAAATGTATAAAAAAATATTTTTTGTTCCAATTTATCTTAGATGGTGATGAAATAATGATGATTGATGAGGCTCGATTATGATTGCACATGATTCTAATTAAGTATTTTTATCCTAAAAAGTATTGAAGTTGGGAGTTTGGTGACTGAACGAAGATATTAGAATTGATAAGTGTACATTTTGTGACTGTTGAAGGAGTAGGTAAACAAGAAAGCATTTCAAATGTAATAACAGGACACTCAGTATGCAACATGATTTTTTTAACTAAGTAAAAGAGTCAGCAGGGCTAGAACCGGTCTAGGCTTCGGGTCGATAAAGTTCAACCCTTTATCTCTCGGTCCATTTCGGGCCGAGTCGATCCAGGCCGGGTCAGGCCCGGTGCTCAGCCTTAACTGCAAGAGTCTATCTTCACTGTTGTTGGTTCACAAACAATGATAGTCGCTGATTGCATATTTGTTTTTCACTAAGGACATGTTAACTTAAGTATTTTCAGCCTAAGAAATCCCAAATCTTCTCGGCGTTCATGTAGTATAAGGATGGAGAGAATAATAAGTTAACGCAGATCTAAAATCCAAGACCCTTTTTCGGACCAAGTCAAAAATGATATAGCATAGCGGACAAGGTGATAAATGCTTAGAGATAATAAAGGTGGCGGCATGAGAGGAATCAACAATGAAGATCGACTACCTTGCATCAGCCGGTTCATGGTGCGATTCCTGCCTGCACACGCCTTTGTATGGTGGTTTGGACTGTTTGGTACCACATTGGATTCGCCACGACATGGGTCGACAGCTAGGGGTGGGCTTGGAGGCTAGTTTTGGCCTTAATTAAAAATCCTAGTTTTATTTTGAGGGAAAATTTGTGATGTTGATGTCCTTTGTCTAATTTTAAATTTAGAAACTTATGGGCAATTTTAGGATACTTTTATATGTAGTTTTGAATTTTGGACTAGCTTGAAACTTCTCAAAAATCTAACCGGGAAATATTATCGGAAAGTGGACATTTTGTACGATCAGTCAAAGGCTGGTGGGCTTTGCACTTTTTCGAAAATTAGGCAGCAAACATTCATAGCGCCAAAGATTGGAGGTGATTGGATTTTTTCCAAAAAATATTTGTTGAGGTGCATTTGGAAATTTTGAAAACCAAATACTTTTAATTAAATAATTTTTGTAAATAGGAAATGGAAATAAGAAACTAAAAATAGAATATAAGAAAATGATTAGTGATACAGACAACTCGGAGGCTACGATGAATGTGGTGAAAGAATGACTATAATACATATTTGAATTTTTCTTTTAATATAATAATAATAATACCTATGTTGAGACACATGTTCGATTCCCTTTGAAAACGAATTAAGAAGTTATAAGGTAGCTTTGTGGTAAGAGTGTTGGAGTTAAGAAATCTGAGAATATTCGATGCGTGGTGAAATAACTACTAATAACAACTAGAAAAATTACTAACATTTCCTGATAAAAAATATTAATAATAATAATAATAATACTCTCTCCGTCCCGCTCGAAGTGCAACATTTGATCCAAAAAAATATTCCTTTAAAAGTGCAATATTTCATTAAATACCTCAAATCAAATCAAACAATCATCTTTTACTTTTTAATCTCTACCACATACTCACCAACCAATAATTTTTACTTTTTAGTCTACGCCACACATTGGCTGTGTTTAGCACTAGTTTTATCAGCTAGCTTATAAGCTTCAAGAGCTTATTTGACCATTGACTAAAAAAAGCTCGTTTCGTAAATATCTAGCTTCTCAAATCAGCTAGCTTATAAGCTAGCTGATTGAGAAGCTAATTTTTCAAGCTTATGAAAAAAAGAAATTAGCTTCTCATCTTTATATATTCCATACATGTCTGTGACCTAAATAAAAATATAGGATTTTTTACATAAATACCCCCGAGTAAAACCCACCATCCGTTAATTTTTCACAATTAGACCCCCTGGCGTTATAATTTTTTGCAAAACACCCCCTGCCGTTAACTGTTTAATTTTCAGTATAAAAATATTAATTATGACGTCATAATCCCAGGGGCTCTAAATATAAAATTTTAATTACAAATTTTTTTAAAAGAAAAAAATAACAATTTGAGTGAGATTTTTACGAACTCTTTTATTTTATTTTATAACAATTATTGTTATAATATAATGAGAAAGTTTAAAAAATAATAGAAAAATAAAAGTGATGTCATTTTATGTAATTTTATAAATAAAATCAGCTAGCTTATCAGCTAATTTGCTAAACATCTAAATTAAAATCAGCTAAATTATGAGCTACCTAATCAACTACATATTCACCATCAATATTTACAAAATTTATATATATATTATATTCAATTATTTACCTAAAATATCCCCAATTTCTTCTAAATATTTCAATTAGATTGGGACGGAGGGAGTAATAATAATAGATAGGTAGATGATTGCTGGGCTCGGGGGTGGAAATGTCTTTTTTTTCCGCCACCTCATTTTCCTGGTCGATGTTTCCCTCACCCTCGCAATAATCCAGAAGATCCATCATAAATTCTAGGGGTGAGCTCAGTTCGGTTTGGTACGGTTTCTAGCTAAAACCGATACCAAACCGTATCTTATCGGTATCTAGTATTTGAATACCGAAATGATTCGGTTTTAAATCGGCTCGGTGTGATCGGTTTCGGTGTCGGTTCGGTAGCGGTTCGGTGTCAATGGGCTGATTAAATGGGCCACTTAAGTTGGGCTTTCACTGCGCCCAATTGAACTACTTAAATCGCATAATCAGAGCTTCAAATGAAGGATTTATACATAATTAATCCACTTCAAAGCTTGAATAAAAATAAAATCTACTTCAATAAACGATAATAACTAAGGATTCAAAAAGTCGATATCGTAATAAACAAAAGTCTTGAATTTCCTCCTCAAGACAAGTCCATCAATTCATAACAATACGCACAAAGAAAACAAAGTCTGCAATAGTCATCTGCTTTATCTCGGTTGCGGTTTTAAAGTCGGGATCCATATCTAAAACCGAAACCGAACCGCATAATTCGGTTTTCAAAATTTTAAGAACCGTACCATACCAATATCTTATTGGTTCGGTTTTTCGGTTTCGATTTTTTCGGTATTTTCGGTATTATCGGTTTTTGTCGGTTTTTATGCTCACCCCTAATAAATTCAACAAAATCGTGGATGATAAACTGCAGCTGTCCGAAATAGGCAGGATGTTTATTTGTAAACCAAGGACTTGACTGTTCCCGTATAGGATCAATTATATTACCCAACCAATGGAAATAAAAGCAAACATGATTTGACCCACAGGATATTGGGTTTTGGCCCACAGGATTTGGAGGAACCTCGTGGGCTATATGGGCCCATTGAATTGACGTGTCACTCTCAGAGTCAGACTGACGACATGTGGCCAATCATTATACAGCCCACTAGCAATTAAGAAACGTAGATTCCTTCTTGTGTTAATTAAATATTACTTTCTCCGTCTCAATTCATGTGTAATATTTAAAAAAAGAATAGTGTATTTTAAGTAAATGATTGGATGCGATAGATGTGTAAGTTTGTAAGTATTAATAATGAGTGTGTGGTGTGGATTAAAAGGTAAAAGTATTGATGGTGAGTGTGTGGTGAAGATTAAAAAGTAAAATGTGATTGTTTGATATGATTTGAGATATTTAATGAAATATTGCACTTCTAAATAGACACTGTTTTGGATCAAATGTTGCACTTTAAGCGGGAATAACATAATATTGTTTGAGGAGAAAGTAAAGACAGCAAATCAATTGTATTGATAACAATGAATAGAGGGGTCTTTATATAGGCATTACAAAGAGATGCCTTCCATACATAGGATTCCTAGTTAAGGTAAGACATCTAACAGGATCCTACTACTTATGGAAGAGTCTAGAACCTTCCATAACTCTTATCCCCCTACAACCAGTATTAGGTAAGACATCAATACGGGAAGGATTTCCCGGAACACTCCCCCTGTGTCGAACACTAAGACTAACATGGTGCACAAGGTGTTGCCTCGGTAAAAAATCTTTCCAAGTCAAATAAAACCCCGTGGGAAAAACAAAGACTTTGGTGAGGAAAAAGAGCGCAACGCACCAACTACAAATGACAAAATCATGTGAAGTATACTCCCCCTGAGGTATACATGACAGCTCATTCCGTCGAGCTATCATTAGTTGAGCTCGGATAATCGACACATGCCGATGCTTCTCACATTTTTCTCAAATGTAGATTTCAGCAGAGACTTAGTGAACAAGTCTGCGATATTCTCATCGAAACTCACTTGTTTCACTTCGATATTCAGCAATTTCTGTTGCTGCTGATTATAAAAGAACTTCGGCGCAATATGCTTGGTATTGTCACCCTTTATGAAACCTAACTTCATCTGCTCAATGCATGCCGCATTGTCCTCAAAGATGCAAGTAGGGGTTGTTGTAGTGGGATCTAATCCACACGTTCCTCGTATATGGTCTATGACTGACCGGAGCCAAATGCACTCCCTTACGGATTCGTGCAATGCAATTATCTCTGCATGGTTCGAGGAAGTAGCAACCGTGGTCTCGCTTGGTAGATCGCCAAGATATCGCCGTATTCCCAATGGTGAACACATAACCAATTTGGGAACGCCCTTTATGCGGAGAGATAATCGGCATCAAGAAATCCAACTAACGTGTCGTTAGGATTCTCTCGCATAAGGGGTAAGCTTGCTCGCATTAGCACTTCCGTAGTCAAGCTACCATACTTAGCCGCAATATCGAGGAAGATCGACTACGGTATGCGTCGTCTTAACCTCAAATAGCCTTTTCTAATATCGCTCTCTCTTGCGTAGGGAAAGAACAATCCAAGGTCACTGGAGCCTTTCAAGTATCGAAAGATGTGTTTTACTCCATTCCAATGCCTTATCGTGGGAGCGGAGCTAAATCTCGCTAACAGATTCACAGAGAATGCGATGTCTGGACGAGTACATTGAGCAAGATACAACAACGCACCGATTGCGCTAAGCTACGGTGTTTCTGCTCCAAGGACCTCTTCATCCTCCTCTTTGGGACGAAACAGATCCTTGTTCATTTCCAGACTTCGACCAATCATGGGGGTAGCAAGAGGATGTGCTTTGTCCATACTAAATCGCCTGAGCATTTTGTGGACATAGGCAGACTGATGAATGAGTATGCCATTATCTCGATGTTCTAGCTCTAAGCCCAAGCAGAATCGAGTCCTCCCCAGATCTTTCATTTCGAATTCGGATTTAAGGTATCGGTCCGTTTCATTGACCTCATTTATGGTACCGATAACATTCATGTCATCTATATAGACGGCTACAATCATGAATCCTGTATCTGTTCTTTTCACGAAAATGCATGGACAGATGTCACTGTTCTCGTATCCCTTCCCAACCAAGTATTCACGTAGGCGGTTATACCACATCCTTCCGGATTGTTTCAACCCATACAGTGAACGACGCAATTTCACAGCGTAAGTGCTCCGTGGTTTAGAGCTACTTGATTTGGGCAATGAAATCCCTTCGGGGACTTTCATATAGATATCCGTATCTAGATCCCCATAAAGATACGCTGTAACCACATCCATAAGCTGCATGTTCAGTTTTTCGGACACTACCAAACTGACTAAGTAGCGGAAAGTGATGATGTCCATAACGGGAGAATACGTCTCCTCGTAGTCAATGCCAGGGCGCTGCGAGAAGCCTTGGGTAACTAATCTCGCTTTGTAACGCATGACCTCATCTTTATCATTGCGTTTACGAACAAAGACCCAATTATGTCCAACCGGTTTAACGCCCACGGGTATTGGCTCGATACGGCCAAATACCTCACGTTTAGCCATTGAGTCTAGTTCAGCCTGCATTGCATCTTTCCATTTCGGCCAATCGGCTCGTTGTTGATATTCAGCAACCGAGCGCGGCTCAGCGTTGTCTTCTTCAATAATTTCTTGAGCGACGAAGTAGGCAAAAGTATCATCGACTAGCGTGGATGACCTGTCCAATAGTACCTATTCACTCGTACATTACATCGAGATTTCTTTATTCTTAGACATCAACAAAGTTTCCGACGCGTCCGTCGATTGTTCCATTGTTGATTCGAGGACATATCCGTAGTTAGAGATAATCTCGTGTGACGGAGTCACTGTGTCAATGATGAGAGGATTTTGTGCCTCCGTTCCTCTTCTCTTTCGAGGTTCGGTATCCTTTCTACCCACTGGCATCCCCCTCTTTCGAAAGGTGGATAAGAGCCAAATAAATTGGCCCCACCACTCAGGTTGACGCCGGGGGCATCATTCCTTTGGGCGGCTGAACTTTGCCCTATAACTGGAACTTCTAACCTTGTAGGAACATTCGCAGCGGGAATGGTAGATCTTGTCACTTTCGCAGACGCAAAGTGTCGGGCATCGAATCCGCAACTTTCTCAAGATCGAGAATACGTTACACTTCTAGCTTGGATTGAGTGCGGGGATCTTGATGAGGCAAGGAGGAGCACACTGCATAATTTCTGGCGTTCAATCGAATCGCTCGATTCCTCTCTCCCCTAACGACGGGAAGTTTGTCTCATCAAAGTGACAATCGCAAATCTTGCAAGAAATGTATCTCTGTCAAAGGTTCCAAATAGCGGACAATTTTAGGCGATTCATAGCCAACATATATACCTAATCGTCTTTGCGGACCCATTTTAGTACACTGTGGAGGCGTAATTGGCACATAGACTGCACAACCAAAAATGCGTAAGTTTGAAATATCAGGCTCATATCCAGTTACCAACTGGTACGCACTAAACGGTTGATTGGCAGTGGGTCGAAAACGAATAAGTATAGCCGCATGCAAAATTGCATAACCCCAGGCAGAAATCGGAAAGTTGGTGCGCAATACCAATGCTCGGGCGATAAGATGTAACCACTTAATCATAGCCTCGGCAAGGCCATTCTGCAAATGAACATGGGGGACGGGATGTTCAACTTCAATCCCAATCGACATGCAATAGTCGTCAAAAGACTTTAACGTAAACTCACCAGCATTGTCCAATCTTAATGACGAGATTGGGAAGTCGGGGTGGTTAGCCCGTAACTTGATGATTTGTGCTAGGAGTTTAGCAAATGCAGCGTTTCTCGTGGATAGCAGAGCGACGTGTGACCATCGCGTCGATGCATCAACCAGAACCATAAAATATCTGAATGGTCCGCACTCTGGCTGAATAGGTCCACATATGTCCCCTTGAATTCTTTGTAAGAAGCGAATGTTTTGTGTTGAGTCTTTAGCAAAGGACGGAGATGGTATCAACTTTGCTAGTGAACAGGCTTTGCAAAACGATTTATGGGTATTAGAAATTGCCACGGAAGCCTTGGGATTTACGAAAGATGCACCGTCAACCTTATCAGGGCGTGCGATCTTTAATCCCGGTGATACGGTATCAAGCTCACTCACATCAATGCCGATATCGAGTGGTGCTTCCAATCATTTTCTGGACTTGAAAAACGGATGACCATGTGAGTTTTTAAAAATGCGAATCATCATGTCGCGTCCAGGGTGACCGAGTCGGTCATGCCATAGTTGGTATGCTTCGGAATCACACAGTTCGTGACTCACAGCATAGGATTCAATAACCCTTATTGTAGTCTGGTATAAACCACTACTTAGACTCATAAGTTTCTCGAGAACGCGGTGTCTTCCGCATTCTTCCAGAGTAACACACAAAAATTCTGTCCCATTCTCACAATGTGTATCAAGGTGATAACCGTTGGCACGGATGTCCCTAAAACTTAGCAAGGTTCGGTTTGCTCTTGGGGCATAGAGAGCATTTGTGACATTAATATACGTACCATTAGGTAGCAAGAAATGAGCAGGTCCTCTCGCTTGAATTACTTGGGAGGAACCAATCATTGTTGTCACTGAGGATATGTATGGCACAATATCCTTGAATAATTGCCTATTCCGAAGAATAGTGTGGGTTGTTCCACTATCAGCAAGGCACTCAATTTCGCCACGAGACATCTACAATAAGACATGAAACTTGATTAGTCTTGTGATGAAAGACATAGCGAAAACTCATTAACTTCGAATTTGGGGAAATTTGACCAAGTTGGTTAGGATCAAAGTTAGCACAATCGCTGGAAATAATTTCCGCGCAGCTTGACCTTTGTTCACTAAAACAGCAATAACTTCTTCGTTAAGAAGGCTATGGACGAACGGTCAGTTGTTCTGGAAACTAGACTTCCGTATCTTTCTGTCTATGGGTCGTGCACTTTCTGTATCATTAAACTAAGATCTCAGTGCTCGTTTCAAGTTGCTATTTTGGTATTTCCCTATTGTTGAGTGATAGAACAAGGTTGAAGCCTTTTTCAAAGGCATTATTGTTGATACAATACTATGGTAATATGGCCATAGGAGCGTTTAAATACTTCAAAACGCATCATGGTGTTCGATTTATATCTCGACTAATGATCCTTTTGGTAACTCCAACTTGGTAGACTTGCAGAGAAAGTAGGAATGTCGGTACAGCTAAGGCTGTTTAAAAACCACTGATTCCGTTTGAACTTTCAAAGCATAAACAAATACCAAGGAGGATGCACCTAGTCTTGATCAAAAGTTTTGATGAAATACACTAATGTATCAATTTAACCAAGCAATTCATTACTAGCAATTATTTTGTGATAAACCAAACATGCTTTCGAAGGGAAAAAATAAAATTCGTTTTTGCACAATCATAGAAATTGAAAGAATTTTATTCATCATGGCTAACTTTATTACATTCATAAAAATCCAAAGTAGTTCTCGAAAACTAAAAACAAGACAAAACATAACCAAAGCGTAAAACTAGTCAAAGTCGGCAACATCCATATGTTGGTCTTTATCCGCAATGGTGAGAGGAGGGATCTCAGTCTGGATCTCAGTATGGTTCACCTCCGTATTCTCATTATCTTCTTCCATGTAATTTAACTCTTGAGTCAAATATTGTTTATAGTGCTTGTAGTAAGCTTGGATGTTCTTTGGCGCCTTGTAATTGCGGTAAGTATGCTTCTTCGATCCGCAAGTATAGCAATTCCGGCCTTCCTTTGGAGTGGTTCCAATCCCGGCGGCAGGAGGCGGTCCACGTGGTTGGGTTCCACTGGTACCGTGGCCGAGCCACCTTGCCTCTTCCACACATTGGAACGACGACCTCGTCTTTTCCCTCGCTTGCTCGAGTCATGCACCCGTGGTGCTTGCAAAAACTGAGTAGCGTTGCCTTTTCTATTTTGTCGTGGTGCCTTCCTGTGGGTAGCCTGATTCACTTCCGGAATCGGCTTAGTACCAGCTGGGCGCGCATTGCTATTGAGAATAATCTCATGGTGCCTTTCTTTTTTCGCGAGGTGGGAGATAAGGTCACTAAAATTTTTAATTCTCCCTTCCTCATAGGCAACGCGCAGCTGATGAGCAATCACACTTGCTCCCATGGGAAACGTGTTAAGAGTCTTCTCGATCAAATCTTGATCCGATTTCTTGACACCATAAAAACCAAGATCAGCGCGAAGATCAAGGATAGCTTGATTATAGGCTTCCACATTCGCATAATCCAAAAATCGGATTTGTTACCACTGAAGTTGCAATTCGGGGAAGCGCTGATCATGCACATTATTAAATCGTTGTTCGAGTGTATCCCATAGTTCTTTCGGGGTTTGCAAATTCATATAACACTTTTTCAACAACGGATGTATATGTCTACGCAAGTACATCAGTGCATTAGCCTTGGTTTCCTCGCTCGGTTCTTGAGCGGTAGGCTCGTTAGAGGGAAAGATGGTGGTGGTAAATCTCTTACCGACGAACGCCAAGCGAACGTCTGAGACCTACCTATGGTACTCCTTACCAGCATGGTCAAGGATGTCGAACTCCGGATGAACATTGGAGCTTTGTGCCATCTACAAGATATAAACAAGAGGAAGTTAGTCTTGTTGGATTTTCAGGGACAATGTAAACGGTCACAATCGATGCTTTTAAAAGCGTGTAACATAACCGTTACTCTATTTACTTCCCTTAATTGTTGTTTAGTAAAGTAGACAAAAAACGGCGATATCAGATCGCACCCAGATACGTGGTGTATGCAACAACCACAAGTATCGACTTTCAACAATTCCGTGACTCCCCCAGGATCGTCACACAGTTTTCTTCGACACGCAGAGATACCGACTTCTCTCGCAGTCTCATCCACCGCAAAGTAGCGTGGGAGATAAAGAACCCAAGAACCCATGTCCCCAAAAGAAAAAATCCCAAAAGGAGGGAATTGAAATAGGGACAAGTCAGATAATTACCTAGATTATAAAATGAGGCACGTGCTGAATTTGTGGTGTGCTTCGATCTACCGGTTGATACTCGATGCGACGACGTGAAACCGGAGGCGCAATTTTGGCGACTTCCGAAGATAAGTTGATGTTCGGGTTTTGGTCCGAGAGTCGAACTGGTCTGACTTGGTCGGCTGGGAGATGGCCGGCGGCGGTGGTCGGGCCAGTGCGGCGGCCAATGGTGATGTTTGGCCGATCGAGCGGCGCGCTTCCTACTGGATCGATCGGCGGATTTCCGGCTGAAGTGGTTGTCCGGCGGCTGGGTAGAGGCGGCAGTGCTCGGCGGCGGCGGCGCTGGGTAGTGGTGCTGGGCGGCGGCTGGCAGTGGTGGCGGCGGTTGGGCAGAGGCGGCGGTGCTCGACGGCGGTGGATGGGCGGCGGCACTGGGCGGTGGCACTGGGCAGCTGGCGGTGGCTGGCAGCGGCGGCGGGCGATGGCTGGCGGCAGACGGCAACTGGACAGTCGGCGGCTGGCAGCGGGCGGCGGCAGGCTGCGTCGGCGGAGGGCTGGCCGATTTTTTTTTTCTTTCGTTCGAGCTACGTGCTGATAACGTGTTTGAGGAGAAAGTAAAGACAGCAAATCAATTGTATTGATAACAATGAATAGAGGGGCCTTTATATAGGCATTACAAAGAGATTCCTTCCATACATAGGATTCCTAGTTAAGGTAAGACATCTAACAGGATCCTACTACTTATGGAAGAGTCTAGAACCTTCCATAACTCTTATCCCCCTACAACCAGTATTAGGTAAGACACCAATACGGGAAGGATTTCCCGAAACAAATATAAACTTTTATCGATTTTTAGGTAAAAGAATGGATATGGTAGATTAATAGATTATATAAATATGACGATTAGTGTGTAACTGCAACTAAAAATAAAAGTGAAGAGGTCGACCATGTTGCTGTTGAAATAATTTATAAATGATTACTTGAAAAGAACAGAATATATATATATATATATATATATATATATATATATATATATATATATATATATATATACGAATATATATATTATATAAATCCTGCAGAAAATTGTCAGCAAAACGAAATCCGCCGATCCCGTACGTGAAGCGAAAGTTTTCGCTGTTGAGTCCAGATAATCTGTCTCCTTAAAGCAAATTCGTCCTCACCACGGTGTATGACGTCTGCCTCCCAGGATAAAACGACAGCTCGATGTAATGAATCTGTGATCCGCTGCACCCTCAACGAACTAGAACAACTCTGTCTACTATCACCGACCGAAGAAGAAAGAAAAATGAAGAAGAAAAATATTTGGCTGTTTTGGCTGTAAAAATTCGTCCGCAAAAAGAAGTGTGTAAAACTAGCCCCCTCAGTCGGGTATTTATAGGTGAAGACTGGAAGAGGTTGTGTGCTGTAGGAACTCTATACCGATCGAAATTGGTATCTGGAGGAACTCTAAACCGATCGAAATTGGTATATGGAGGAACTCTAAACCGATCGAAATACTTATCCATATTCGATTTTATCCGGATCCGAAAAATTCGGAATTTATCAATTGAGGTATATTCGGTAAAATAAAATTTTACCGAATAAAATTGCAGTAAAAAGATAACTTCGAGATGCCGAGACATTTCGCCCAAATCGCCCTTCGACCGAGACCGACCCGACCCGACCGACCCGACCCGAGCCGAGCCGAGCCGAGCCGGACGGACGGACGGCGGCGGCAGCAGCGCGCGCATGTGTGTGTGTGCGCGAGGGGCGCCTAGTCACACATCCACACACATGTCTCATTTTGAACATGCCTTTGTCCACATCTCCTTATATACTCATAATTTCTCCCTTCTTTTTCCAATGTGGGATAGCATCCCAAATTCATTTTTAAAGGGTTCACTTTGGAACATTATATCTCATTCATACCTCAATCATTTTGAGTGTTCTTATATGTTTTGGAAACCTCGTACGGAGTACTACGTATTCCAACTAAGTCCCGACTTTAGCTCGTAGTTGAGCCCACTCAAAATTTCCTCTCAAATGGGCTGCTTAAAATAGCCCATTTCCTCTATTTTATCTTACATTTCCAAAAATCCCCCACATGAATGAGATTGATGGTCCAGCAGCACACTCAGACATGGAGTTGACTTGGTGATAGTTACTACGGTTAGGCATTACATAGGATATGTAGAGTATGCTCCTTGAACCTTCCCTCGAAAAGATATATTCTCCTTACTGGCTAGACAGTGTGACTAGATGCCTTTGAACTGTCCGACCGCTTGTGTAAGTGATCGTATATCCTTCACAAGTGCCCTTCCTGATTTGTTCTGTTCTCATTATTGTGCCCATTTTGGCCGTGGACACCGTCCTGGTTCTGCGAGAATTTCTAAAGAATTTTGCCTTAGCAATTCTCCTTTGAAGCGGCCCCTCTTCTCTCTAACATAGGTGATTCCTCTTTAAGTGTTTTGAGTAAATCCGTATTTTACTCCACCCGACTATACGTTGTCAACTTAAGAATCATTAAAAGCATAAGCTTAACCTCTCCCTACGGGTATCACTGTTTTCATCCTAGGAATGGTCGGTTCGGGGTAACCCCCACAGTGATCGTGCCCAGTTTTATGGATTGGTTGTCCCATTGAACCTAGATCTTGGGATCTCCAGTCAGCTTAGGTTGGGTATCCTCCATAAAACTATTAGCTCAAGACAATAGATCCATTCCTCTTGATGATTTATGAACAAGGTCTCTTGATAACCCTTTGGTTAGCGGATCCGCAATGTTATCCTTTGATGACACATAATCAATAGTGATAACTCCTGTTGATATCAATTGTCTAATTTTATTATTTCTTCTCCTTATGTGACGAGACTTACCATTGTACATTACGCTCTGTGCCCTGCCAATCGCAGATTGACTATCGCAATGAATACATATTGCGGTCACAGGCTTTGCCCATCTTGGAATATCTTCTAGAAAATGGTGTAGCCATTATCCCTCTTCTACAAATTTATCTAAGGCTATAAACTCGGATTCCATAGTTGACCGAGATATAAGTGTCTGTTTCGAAGATTTCCATGCCACTGCTGCACCGGCTAGTGTGAATACATACCCACTTGTAGACATGGAGTCTTTTATATCAGATATCCAATTTGTATCACTATATCCTTCAAGTACTGCTGGATATTTGGTATAGTGCAGCCTAGAGGTGTACATTCCGTTTTTTTTTTCAAACCGGTTCGGGTTGTATAACCGAACCGGTTTTTGGGCGTGGTCAAAAAACCGGTTTTTTGACCAAACCGGTTCGGGTCGTGTTGGGTTGGGGAGTGTAAAAACTCGACCCTATACTAACCGGTTTGGGTCGGTTTGTGACCGGTTCGGGTATAAAAAACCGGTTAAAACCGGTTTTTTAAAAAAAAAAAATTAAAAAAATAATATATTCTTATTAAATAAACCCATTATACATTAAATATAAACTTTTATTAAATAAACTCATTACAACATCAACTTTTATTCAAACATTTAGAATTTAAAACATAAACTTTTATTAAATAAACTCATTACAACATCAACTATTATTCAAACATTTAGAATTTAAAACATAAATTTTTATTAAATAAACTCATTACAACATCAACTTTTATTCAAACATTTAGAATTTAAAACATAAACTTTTATTAAATAAACTCATAACAACATCAACTATTATTCAAACATTTAGAATTTAAAATATAAATTTTTATTCATCGAGAGTGATATCTTCTTCGGAGCTAGCCTCGCGCGAAGCTTCATCGAGAGCAATTTCTTCATCGGAGAGTGAGATTGCAAAACCTTCTTCCACCTCGATATCGTGTATTTCTTGTTCAATGTCAAGTTCTCCTTCAAGACTTTGAGTGTGTTGTATACGCTCGGATGCGTCCAAGTGATCCTTCAAGCAAATACACATCTCCAATGATGCCGGTGTGAGTCTTGTTCTTCGTATAGATAATACCCTACCACTAAGAGAAAAGGCGGATTCCGAAGCTACCGTAGAAGCTTGGACGGTTAGTAAATCTCGGGCCATAGCGGTTAGAACGGGAAATTGAGTCTCCCTTCCTTTCCACCAAGCCAAAATATCAAAATTTGCGAATTCATGGGGTCCCATAGTCGATAAAAAATCGGTTCCAATATATCTCCCACATTCGCTAGTCGATGATTGATCACCCTCACCCCTAGCCCGTTTAGTGTTTTCTTCTCTTAAACTATTATATAAGTTAAGCATGGGATCCACGCTAGTAGAAGTAGAAAATGATGATGAAAACGAACTTGAAGAATCATTTCTTGAACCATACTTTTTAAAATAAACCCCGAATAAGTCTTTGAAATTTTTGTTAAAAATGGCTTTTGCGTCTCTTGAATAGAAAACATTTTCGTTATGCAACTCTAAATCAATAGAGATTTTGTCGATAAGTAGTTCCACCCCGCTAATATTCATACATGGGTTCAAGGCAGCGAAACAAGTAATTACCGGTGGCATTTCTTTAAAATATTTTCTTAGTTTTTCTTTCATGGGCGAAACCATTTTTTCATATAAATCACCACTTAATTCGTAGTCGCTTAATTTTGAACACATTAAATAAATTTGATTAAGTACCAAATGACTCGTGGGATAATAAACACCCGATAATAAAGTTGTTGCGTTTTTAAAAACTTTGAGCAATTCGCTTATTTTTCTAACTATATCCCATTGTTCCGACGTAAATGATGTAACCCTACTCGTCCTATTCGCAAGTTCATCATGAAAAAGTTGTAAAGTATCACGTTGGCGTAAGCCACAACAAAACATTTTATAAGTCGAATTCCATCTTGTAGGAACGTCCCAATTAGGGGTTAAAAAAATAGAATTCGTGTCCTTACACAATTTCATATATTGTTTATATCTAGCTTTACTTGAACAAAATATATCTTGTAACATTTTTTTAAAAGCGTCTTTTACCAAACTTATTTCGGGTACCGCTAATCCGTCTTGAACAACCAAATTTATAATGTGTGCAACACATCGACTATGATAAAAAATACCCTTCGAAGGCGGTTTATATGTTAATATTAGTTTTTTACCGCGTTTGTATTATTAGACGCGTTATCAAATGAGATCGAAAAAACTTTTTCTTGTAAGTTAAAGTTATTTATTAGAGTTTGTAACATATGAAATAAATTTTGACCCGTGTGAGGGTACTCAAAATTTTCAAAAGCAATCGTACGCTTCATCATTAGCCATGTATCGGGATCAATCCAATGTGCGGTAACACAAAGGTATGAACCGGGCAAACCATGAGGTGCCGACCAAACATCGGTTGTTAAGTTTACATTTGTATTTAAGTTTGCAAAACCGTTTACTAGTTCTATTTTAGCCTTTTTTTCATAATTTAATACAATCACGTCTAAGAGTAGCACGACTTACTTGTTTATATCGCGGTTGAAGAGTATTTTGAATCACCTTAGTCAATCGAGGGTTATCGAAGTGGTTGAACGACAAACCTTCTTGAATCACGTAGCTTGCAAATTGTTGTCGGCACCGCTCCACCTCGTATGCAAAAAGACCGCCCTCTCGTGACATAGATGCTTGACCGGGTTCCGGAACGGATTTGAGTCCTTCGCAATACTTGTCGGTATGCATCTTCAACGTCGTGTTGGATTCATGTTTCAAAAACTTACCACAATGTTTACAATGAGCCTTAATTTGCCCATCCGACAACCTCACAAGGTTGAAATTACACCAAATTTTTTGGTTTCGAGTTGTTTCTATAACTTCAACAATCTCGAGTGCATTCGTGGAAGCGGAAGAAGATTGAGTTGCCATTTTAATTGAGAGAAACGAGAATTTTGTAATTTTTTGAGTACTTGAAGTGTTTGAGTATTGTGATTAAACCAAAACACAAATAGGGTATTTATAGTTGGTTTAGGGATGGCAAAATGGTAAAAAAATACACAAAAAACGGTCACATTTTTTTAAAAAAACGAAGCTAACGGCTACATGAAAAAAACCGGTTTCAAACCGGTTTTTTCAACCCGGTTTTAGAAACCGGTTACACAAAAAACCGGTTTGGACCGGTTTTTAACGGCTAAATGCAAAACCGGGTAGAAACCGCCGGTTTTGCGACAACCCGGACCGGTTTTGGTCAAAAACCGGTTTTGACCGGTTTCGGTTTCAGTTTTTTTTCGGTTTCGGTTTCGGTTTCGGTTTTTTTGCCCACCTCTAGTGCAGCCCATACTCTCGAGTACCCCTTAAGTATCTTAGTACCCTTATGATCGCCTTCCAGTGATCCTTTCCGGGGTTGCTCGTGTATCTACTTAGTTTACTAACTGAGTAGGCTATGTCTGGTCTTGTACAGCTCATCAAGTACATCAGACTTCCTATTATGCGTGAGTATTCGAGTTGAGATACTCCTTCACCCTTATTCTTGGATAGTCTCAACGTCATATCCACCGGGGTTTTGGCTGTACCCGATTCATCCTTATTAAATCTTTCAAGGATTTTGTCCACATAGTGGCCTTGACTCAGCATGAGACCTTCCGACGTTCGTGTGATTTTAATCCCTAAAATTACATCTGCGAGTCCTATATCCTTCATATCAAATCTCGACCTCAGCATGTCTTTGGTCGATTTGATTATTCTTTCATTACTGCTGGTAATGAGTAAGTCATCTACATATAGACACAAAATGACATAGCCATCTTCTGTATCTTTCACATATACACATTTGTCGGATTCATTAATTTTGAAGCCACCGCTTATCATGACATGATCAAATTTTTCATGCCACTGTTTTGGTGCCTGCCTAACTGCATGCTGATTTTACGAGCTTGCAGACTTTCCTTTCTTGTCCAGGAGCAGAGAACCCCTCGGGTTGTTCCATGTAGATTTCCTCTTCTAAGTCCCCATTAAGAAATGCAGTCTTAACATCCATTTGATGAACTTCTAAGCCTCGTAATGTTGCGATGGCAAGTATCATCCTGATGGAGGTTATTCTTGTCACAAGAGAGTAAGTATCAAAATAGTCTAGGCCTTCACGTTGGTTATATCCCTTCGCTACGAGCCTAACCTTATATTTATCAACTGCTCCATCTTTCAATTTCTTCTTGAAAATCCACTTATTTCCTAATGGTTTACACTTAGGAGGTAATTCCACTAGTTCCCAAGTATGATTCTGCAATATAGAATCAATTTCTTCTTTGATAGCCTCCTTCCATAGAGGTCCATCCGTCGAGCTTATAGCTTCTTTGTAAGTCTGAGGAGCCTTTTCGAGCAAGTAGGTGATGAAATCTGGTCCGTAAGATTTCTCCGTCCTTTGTCTCTTGCTCCTTCTAGGTTCGTCCTCATTATCCATTATTTGGTCTTTATTATCTTCATCCATTAGATCAGAAGTATGTTCGGATGAGATAAGGGGTTCACTTGCAGTCTTGCAAGGAAAGATATTCTCAAAGAATGACGCATTCCTTGATTCCATAATCGTGTTCTTATGAATCTCAGGCACTTTGGATTCATGCACAAGAAATCGGTAAGCATTGATGTTGTGTGCATATCCAATGAAAATGCAGTCAACCGTTTTTGGGCCTATTTTAACTTTCTTAGGAGTAGGTATCAGCACCTTTGCTAGACACCCCACACTTTTATGTAATTGTAGGAAGGCTTGACTCCTTTCCACAATTCATAAGGAGTTTTGTCTCCGTTCTTACGGCATATCTTGTTTAAATTCGCCGTTAAGATGGCTTCTCCCCACATATTTTGCGGCAGCCCTGAATTTAGTAATATCGCGTTCATCATCTCTTTCAGAGTGCGATTCTTACGTTCCGCCACGCCATTTGACTGTGGTGCATATGGGGCAGTGACTTCATGCTAATCCCATGTTGCGAGCAAAATTCGCCAAATGGTTCCACATATTCACCTCCGCGGTCACTTCTCAAGATTTTTATCTTAGCATTCAATTGATTCTCAACTTCCGTTTTATAGAGAACGAATTTCTCTATGGCTTCATCTTTTCTTTTAAGCAAGTATACATAGCAATATTTAGTACAATCATCCACGAAAGTAATAAAATATTTGTTTCCACCTCTAGTTTGAACAAACTTCAAATCACATAGGTCGCTATGTATTAATTCTAAAGGTTTGGTGTTTCTTTCCACTTGTCGGAATGGAGATCGAGTTAATTTTGCCTCTACACAAGTTTCACAACTTAAATTAATTTTAAACTTTGGTATGTGTTCTAATGCAATTAGTCTACACATTGCATTAAAATTAACATGTCCTAATCTAGCATGCCATAAATTAGGAGACTCAAGCAAGTAAGCAGAAGAATTCTTCATTTCATTATTTTTGATAGTCATTACATTGAGCTTAACTAACCCATCACATTCATATCCCTTGCCTATAAACACACCATTGTTCGACAAAATAACTTTATCGGACTCGAAAACTGTTCTAAAGCCATGCTTCATCAACAAGGTACCAGAAATAAGGTTCATTCGAATATCAGGCACATATAACACACATTTAAGAGTCTTCCTTTCCATACGTCATCTTTAAGATCACCGTGCCTTCGCCCAAGATAGTTGAGGTTGCAGAATTTCCCATATACAGTATATCACCGGCATCCTTTTCTTCCAAGGAGGAGAACATAGTCTTGTTGGCACATATATGCCTAGTTGCTCCAGTGTCAATCCACCACTCTTTGGTGTTTGAGCCAACTAGGTTCACTTCGGAGATCATAGCACATAAGTCAAGATGTTCCACTTGTTCGGTAATCAGATGTGCTGCATTACCCTCTTTTTTCTTTGGTTTCTTTGCACTGCAATGGCCGCCCTATGACCCATCTTTTCACGGTTGTAGCATTTTCCAAGGAATTTTTCTTTCTTTTTCCAATTCCTCCTTTAGGTCCCACTTGATTCCCTTTCCATTGTCAGCTTTCTTGGATATCCATTCAGCTTCCACAACATTGGCTTTTGCCACAGCAATATTTACTTTCTTCTCTGATCCTCGGTTGTCTTCCTCTATGCGAAGTCTAACGATCAGATCTTCCATGCTCATTTCCTTGCGCTTGTGCTTTATATAATTCTTGAAATCTTTCCAAGTCGGGGGCAATTTTTCGATCACAGCAGCCACTTGGAAGGATTCGCTAATGACCATTCCTTCAGCATGGATTTCGTGAATGATCACTTGCAGCTGTTGTACTTGACTCACTACAGTCTTGGAGTCCATCATCTTGTAATCGAGAAACCGTCCAACAATCCACTTCTTGGCACCGGCGTCCTCGATTTTGTATTTATGGTCTAGTGAGTCCCATAACGCCTTGGCTGATTTAGCACTGTTGTACACGTTGTACAGTGAATCGGCAAGGCCATTCATCACATAGTTCCGACACAGATAGTCGGAAGTTTTCCAAGCGTCAATGGCCATCAGAGTTTGTTGGTCACTGTCCTCGTCATATTTTGGCGCATCCTCCTTGAGGAATCGAGACAAGCCTAGAGTGGTCAGATAGAACATCATCTTCTGCTGCCATCTCTTGAAATTCTTCCCGTTGAATTTCTCTGGTTTGTCCGCATGGTTGACAGGAACCGAAACCGAAGTAGTTATCGGAATCGAAGCTGTGCCCGATCCAGTTATTAGAGGCGCATCTCCAGTCGCTGAACCCACTACAAAAAAAAACAGTTTTTACCGACGCCAAAATGGTGTTGGTAAAACAGAAAATGGCGTTGGTAAAAAAATTACCGACGCCATTACCGACGGCAACCCGCCGTTGGAAAAACGCTCGACGGTAATTTTTTACCGACGCCATTTACGCCATTACCGACGCCATTACCGACGCCATTTTGGCGTTGGTAATTTTTTTTTTTTTTTTTTTTAATTTGCCGACGCAGCTTACGCCATTTACCGACGCCATTTTTGGCGTCTTTAAATTAAAAAAATTAAAAAGTCGGGACTCAAAGTGGCTCAAAGGGTTAGGTCCGGCTCAAAGTGTGGGTTCGGCCAGTCCAGTCGGGGTCCGGCGGGTCGGTGCGGGTCCGGCGACCAGTCCGGCCCATTCAATTTCAAATGGTTGAGAAGGATTTTGGTTTATAAACCACCAAAACATTGATGTTTTTTCGATGTGGGATTGTGTTAAAATTACCACGCCGAAATGGCGTCGGTAATGGCGTAAACGGCGCGGTAAAAAAAAAAAATTTACCAACGCCAAAGTGGCGTCGGTAATGGCGTCAGTAAATGGCGTCGGTGAACGGCGTCGTTAATTGTAAAAAATAAGTCTCGAACCTATTGCCGGCAATGGCGTCGGTAAATCGGGCGTCGGTAAATGGCGTCGGTAAATTATAAGTTTAACAACGGCAGTACGGGCGTCGGTAAATTATAAGTTTAACAACGGCGGTGCTGGCGTCGGTAAATGGCGTCGGTAAAAACTGTTTTTTTTGTAGTGACCCTAGCCGATTTTCTGAGGCGCACCTCCAGAAACGTCCGTAGACAGTGTTGGGTTTTGAGAATCCATACTGATTAGCTTTACGAAAATAGATCTGTTTTAATCAAGTAAAAAGAAATTTGCTTTAAGATTGTTGAAATAATTTATAAATGATTACTTGAAAAGACAGAATAGAAATATATATATATATATATACATATATATATATATATGTATACATATATATATATACATATATATATATATATATGTATATATATATATATATAAATAAATCCTGCAGAAAATTGTCAGCAAAACAAAATCCGCCGATCTCGTACGTGAAGCGAAAGTTTTCGCTGTTGAGTCCAGATAATCTGTCTCCTTAAAGCAAATTCGTCCTCACCACGGTGTATGACGTCTGCCTCTCAGGATAAAACAACAGCTCGATGTAACGAATCTGTGATCCGCTGCACCCTCAACGAAATAGAACAACTCTGTCTACTATCACCGACCGAAGAAGAAAGAAAAATGAAGTAGAAAAATATTTGGCTGTTTTGGCTGTCAAAATTCGTCCGCAAAAAGAAGTGTGTAAAACGAGCCCCCTCAGCCGGGTATTTATAAGTGTAGACTGGAGGAGGTTGTGTGCTGTAGGAACTCTATACCGATCGAAATTGGTATCTGGAGGAACTCTAAACCGATCGAAATTGGTATCTGGAGGAACTCTAAACCGATCGAAATACTTATCCATATTCGATTTTATCCGGATCCGAAAAATAAGGAATTTATTAATTGAGGTATTTTCGGTAAAATAAAATTTTACCGAATAAAATTGCAGTAAAAAGCCGAGACATTTCGCCCTTCGACCGAGACCGAGACCGACCCGAGCCGAGCCGGACGGCGGCGGCGCGCGCGTGTGTGTGTGCGCGAGGGGCGCCTAGTCACACATCCACACACATGTCTCATTTTGAACATGCCTTTGTCCACATCTCCTTATATACTCACAATTTCTCCCTTTTTTTTTCCAATGTGGGATAGCATCCCAAATTCATTTTTAAAGGGTTCACTTTGGAACATTATATCTCATTCATACCTCAATCATTTTGAGTGTTCTTACATGTTTTGGAAACCTCGTACGGAGTACTACGTATTCCAACTAAGTCCCGACTTTAACTCGTAGTCAAGCCCACTCAAAATTTCCTCTCAAATGGGCTGCTCAAAATAGCTCATTTCCTTTATTTTATCTAACATTTCCAACAGTTGCTTCTCTCAAGGTCCTCTTTTTGCCGAGCCCCCTCGGTCCAAAATATAGAACTTTTGGTGCATTTAGCTCAAGATTGATACAGTATTAAATCAGAGCGAATCAAGTGTAGCTGGTGGTAAGAGTACATCTAAATTCAGGTTGTATATTAGCTCATTCTAAGTTTATATTTATCACTTTTATACTATCAAATCAAATAATCTTTACTCTTTAATCTTCACCACCCACTCATCATCAATTTCCTTTTTTTTTTAATCTCAATCACACACTCACCATCAATATTTACACAAATCACCAATCTATTACATCCAATCATCATATATATTGAAAGATTCACCCAAAAAATTCATTGATGAGGGTAATGACATCAATTATTAGGATAAAAATTTCATGCGAAAGAACAATACCTTAATGAGGGGCATTAAGTAAATTCCATATAAAAATTAATTATAAAATATATGCATTGAATATTTATAATTAATAGTTTTATTATCTAAAATAATATGTTTAATACGATATTCAGCTGCTCAACTTAATAAAGTATATTATATTTAAATACTTATAAATAGTAGTTTCGTTATTTGTTTTTCATCGACTCAAACTTACAATTAGGGATGTCAATTTTATCCGCAGTGTAAAATTATCCGCAGTAAACGGTTATAGGGCGGGAAGTACCCGCAGATAGGTGTTCATAACCGGTACCCGAATTTACGGTACCGGTTATGCGTAATGAAAAATTGTTGCGTGACTCGACCTAAAAGCCGGTACCCAAAAAGCGGGTACCTATTTTTTCGGTCGGGTCATAGGGTACCCGCCCAAAATTTAATACAACTAATTTTAAAATTTTATAAAAATTTGTAATTTTAATATAAATTTATTTTAGAATTTATTATATAAATTAATTCCACGAGTACTAAATACATTATAAATATTTTCCGTACAATAAGTAAATTTCAAAACTAACTAAATTTTCTTATATATATCATTTTTTTATTATATAATTATGTTTAATTCAATATTCAATTATATATATATATATGAAAGAATATATTATTTTTTATTTAATCATCATATATATTTAAAGATTCACCCAAAAAATTTATTGATGAGGGGCAATGACACCAATTATTAGGCTAAAAATTCAATGCCAGGGCAATACCTTAATGAGGGGCATGCGAAGTGTTGGTGTATTCATTGAGACATTCACCGTGTAGTAATTACACTAATATGAAAGGTTCGAGCGTGTTTATTGTGAGGCATACCAAGTGTACATGTATTCAGGATATTATGATTGTAAAGGTTACATAATAAGAATGTCCATCATCAAAAATTGTGCATCTATAAATTATAATTGCTTTCGTAAATCTTCTACCATCATATATATATATAAATAAATATATAAAGATTAGGTCCTAAAAATTGTTGGGGAGTATTAATGACATCAATTTTGAAGTGAAAATTATATAAGTCTCTACATTGATTGTGGAGTCTTAATGATTGAAAGCATGCATCTACGAGGGAGGGCTGTGTAAATGAATGTTGGGAATGCGAATTGGTGCTGCAAATAATTTTATACAGTATCGCAATGCTATGAGACGTGTGTGTTTCTGCTTTTTGACCGAGACTATGTGATGGCGGAATGATTGACTTTTTTATGGTTATTGACCATATAAAATTAAAATGCTCATGTTAGCTGGGACGGAGGGAGTATATAAAAATCTCCACAAACATTACGTACAAAACACGTAAATATTCAACCAAAAGCACAACCGGTGCATCGCACGGGTTCGTAAGGCCTCGTTATTTATAAATTTGTGACAATACATTTTTTATCGACTTTTGGTTGAGACAGTGTGAATATATTTTAACTGTATTAATACATACTCCCTCTGTCCGCCACCCATGTGCAACAATTTCCTTTTCCATCCGTCCGCAACCTATGTGCATTGTTTATTTTTGGCAATTTTTTTACCCTTTTACAACACAAGTGGGTCCATTTACTCCACTCACAACACATCCTACCAACTAAATCAACTCAAATATTAAAACACGTGCCGATCAAAAGAGTGCATATGAGTGGTGGACGGAGGGTATATATCATGTGTATCAATGTATATAATAGTATTATGGTTATAGACGTGGCAACATTTGCAGATTGCAACCCACAACCTGCTGTATTAATCTTGTGTTTATATTGTTTATTTTGTTTCTATTCTAGTAGTTTATCGCTATTTCTCCTCAAAATTAAAACCCTAGCATAGTACGTTTATAAACCCCATTCAAGGTAAGATATTTTTTCTACTTTGGTTGAAATTTTAAAATTTTATTTTAATGTTAAGATTGTTTGGTTTTTATGGTGGTAGAATGCAAAATGGCTGATAATATTCTTGCTCTTGTGATCTAGGCATAGAATCTATTATCGATGAGCTTTATGCTTCGAGAAAACGACAAGACCCATTTTATTTTGTACTTTAGTATTTTGTTATTTTTTGTTAAGGAACGAACCTTATTGTCGAAGCAATAATTCCAAATTGAAAAAATGAAAGTCTTGCCTTCAATATGTAAATTGTTATAATATACCATGAAAGTGATGTTTCAATTACCCTTTGTTTTTATATAGTATGAGTGACTATTATGCCCCTGATGTAATTATATAATTACGATTGTGTCATCTGAAGTTTTCCTATAAATAGGACTTCAGTTATTAATGAAAAACACATCTGAGAATCATTCTATATTCTCTCTCTAAATTCTCTCTCTACGATATTTCGGTTTTATAACACGTTATCAGCACGACTCTAACCTCTTGAGTAATATGATGGAAGTATGCTCTACAGTTGCGTCTTATAGATGATCCTCTGTACCAGAAACCAAATTAATACAAACACAAACACAAGATGATCTCTTTCTCCCTCTTCATAATTAGGAAACTGGCTTACATTCTTGATCTGAGTTTCAACCCGCAACTCTTTACTCTCTCTCTCTCTCTCTCAAAGATAAAAATTTAAAAAAAAAAAGTTCTGCGCATCACAAACAGCAAGCGATATGCCTCAGCATGGACATTGATACTTCACCACCATTTTCTCCTTCTTCCTCCTCTTCCGCTTTTCTACTCATCACCAGCTCCGGCTCCGCCGTCGACCGCGGCGCCGCAGCCATCGACCGCCATAATCCCATCATCAGGGACCCAAAACGAATCCCTAAATCACTCACACCCTGCACAGACTACTCCCAGCCGCCCATCATCCCCAAATCTCAAAAAAAAAAAAAAAAATTATCCATCAGTACAAGAAGAAGAAGAAGAATGGGAAAATCCCTTCCAAGGAAAATGAAGACGAGAAGATCAAAGATGGGGTGGTGAATAAAAGCTGGAAATGCACAAATCCTGGTGATTTTATTAGTCCTCCTGGTTCTAAGAGGTATCTGCTGAGGGAGAATTTTCTTTCCGACGCCACGTCGTCGGATTTCGATCCTTCCGGAGGGAAAGAGCTGCCGGAAATTTCTAGGAATTTGAAAGGAGGAGAGGGATTTTAATTGGAGAAAAATCAGCATCTTCATCTCATCATTCTCCAGAACAGGTATGAATAAAGAAAGTGGTATAAGTCAAAAACAAAATTGGAGAGGAATAAAATAACTGGACTAAAAAAAAAAGCAAAGTGATTCGGCAAGTAAGCAGAGAAATAATAAAATATGAAAAGGAATTATTAAATAAAATGATTCGGCAAATCAAGATTAAAAAGAAGCACAAGAAAATAAAAATAAAACACACCCGTGAATAAGTAGTAAGAAAATTAATAAAATATAAGAATAAAATAATCATTGTTTAAGGAGAAAGTAAAAGACAGCAAATCAATTGTATTGATAATAATGAATAGAGGGGCCTTTATATAGGAATTACAATGAGAGTCCTTCCATACATAGGATTCCTAGTTAAGGTAAGACATCTAACATGATCCTACTACCTATGGAAGAGTCTAGAACCTTCCATAACTCTATCCCCCTACAACCAGTATTAGGTAAGACACCAATAAGGGAAGGATTTCCCGGAGCACTCCCCCTGTGTCGAGCATTAATACTAACATGGTGCATAAAGTGTTGTCTCGGTAAAAAACCTTTCCAAGTCAAATAAAACCCCGTGGGAAAAACAAAGACTTGGTGAGGAAAAAGAGCACAACGCACCAACTACAAATGTCATAATCATGTGAAAGTATACTCCCCCTGAGGTATACATGACAGCTCATCCCATCGAACTATCATTAGTTGAGCTCGAATAATCGACACATGCCGATGCTTCTCACATGTTTCTCAAATGTAGATTTCAACAGAGACTTAGTGAACAAGTCTGCGATATTCTCATCGGAACTCACTTGTTTCACTTCGATATTCAACAATTTCTGCTGGTGCTGATTATAAAAGAACTTCGGCGCGATATGCTTGGTATTGTCACCCTTAATGAAACCTAACTTCATCTGCTCAATACATGCCGCATTGTCCTCAAAGATGCAAGTAGGGGTTGCTGTAGTGGGATCTAATCCACACGTTCCTCGTATATGGTCTATGACTGAACGGAGCCTAATGCACTCCCTTACGGATTCGTGCAATGCAATTATCTCTGCATGGTTCAAGGAAGTAGCAACCAGGGTCTGCTTGGGTGATGTGGTAGATATTGGGAATAATTACAGCGCCGTAAACCCTTTAAGTAAGGATTTACAAGGCTAATTAAAAGAAATGTAAACATAATTCAACAGTACCACTGAAATTCAAAATACAGAACCGGTTCAACTGATCCAGGGAGTTAATTTATACAACCATATCGAAAATGACATTATTAAAACACACGTACTCGAGTACTAAAGTGAACCAAGAAGACAAATCACCATAACAATAAACATCAACCACATCACTGAGCCATTTCATCGTCATGTCGGTACTGTGGTTGCCTCCCCGCTCCTCGGCTACCTGAACATCAAAACAATGTCCACCCCCAAAGGGGTTAGCAAAACGATGCTAGTACAAGTATCGCAATACATAAATCATCAATGCATCATAAAACATACAAAACAGACTTCCGTCATCGAAACCAACGATGTGAATCCTCACGATTCCGTCAATACAATACAGGGTAATCCAACGATCCAGCGCCCTTGGTATAGATCCCCATGATGATCCCGTCGGACCAACGCATGGTGGAAAACCCGTCCAACGATCCAGTGCCCTCAGCATAGATCCCCATGATGATCCCGTCGGACCAACGCATGGTGGACATTCGATCCAGCGCCCTCAGCATAGATCCTCATGATCCCCTCGGATCATTTACAAAACAAACAATACCATTATGCATACACATATGCAAATCAACACGTTCATCGATGTAAATATCATGCCAAATCAAAGAATATAATCTCATGTTCAACAACACGAATAAATCATACACACGATCAACAATACAATATCAATAACTTAAAATACGATACTTGCCTCAAAGATGGCAAGAACAAATCACTCCAACGATCTGAACACACTCGAAGGCCGTCTCCTTCGATCAACGTAGCAAGCTCAAACCTTAACAAAAGAAATAATATAGAATTTATCTTATGTCGTACGAATGTTTAACAACCCGGTCTACGGCCGAAAGCTCTAAAAATGCAATCTGCCTGGACTACTTAGCGTACGCTACGTACTCTACGTAACGTGCGCTAAGCCTGCCCGTTAGCGTACGTAAACGACGAAGTCTAGCGTACGCTAGCTTATGTACCGGCAGTCCACTTTGATTAGCCGACTGACTCGCCTGATGACATAACGTACGTTACGTACCAAACGTAGCGTACGTTACTCATTCCCGATAGCGCACGTTAATACATACATCTTAGCGTGCGCTACCTGTGCATGGCAGTTTACTATTGGGCAGAAAACTGATCTAATGGTGATGAAACTCATGAAATCTTCAGTGATAAAACATGTCATCTCCGTCCATACTATGCTCATACGATGTGTGAAAGATCTTTACGGATTAAACGACTTCAAGGTACAAGGATACGTATAATCATCACAACATCTTAATTCATCTTGATCTTCAAGAAAATATCTTAAGTTCAATCCATACTAAATCCTAAAACGTATGATTCCATTATGTAAGGACCTAAGAACTTGCTAATCTCCATGAACTGGCCAATATCGGTTAGAAGATATATGAACATGCTTAGGAGTCCAAACACTAAAAAGGTTCAACGGTTATACGATGGAGAAATACCGAAACATCGAAAATATCCTTCTAACAACATGATGTTCGACTACTTATGAATTTAACTGACTAGATAATCCCTAATCATGATCAAAACGTCCTCCAGGAATACTACTAATATTGGTGAAGAATCACATACCTCAAAGTAGTGAAGAACACGAAGGAACTCGAAGAAATCCAACACCGTGAGCTTGAACACCAATCTCCAATGATCTACAATCTTCAACTCGAGCTAGGATGATGATATGAAGGGTTTAGGATGAAGAGAGTGGCTCTCTAAGTCCAAGAATTCGGATGTGGGAAGTGAAAAGTCTGAAAATATGAAAAATGATGTTGTCCTATATATAGAAATTGGTTATTAGCGCGCGCTAGTCAATATTCATAGCGTGCGCTAACGGCTATACGAAACTTACTGACTTCACTGTACTCAGCATTTAGCGTGCGCTATCCTCATATGAGTAGCGTGCGCTACCGCGTTGACTTGGATTTTTCCCGAAAGCCGTCCATGTTCATCCCGACATAATCCGACCAAGATCCCCGGCCTGATCTCACCTACCTACACGTCTCAATCATGCTGAATACGTATAGCGCGCGCTAAGGTTTATATATAGCGTGCGCTACTAAACCCAGATTAGCGTACGCTACGCCTAGTCGATAGCGTGCGCTACAAGTGAAAAATCACAATATTGAACACAATCATTCAATCATGCACTCAACAACACCGGATCATGAAATACGGAGGATAATACTCAGATCAAAATACAACAATTACAATATCACAAGGTTCAATTACACATCAGAAATCTCGGGTCCTCTCTCCCTAAAAATAAGTTTCGTCCCGAAACTTAAGATGAAAACAACTCCGGATATCTAGCCTTCATACTGTCCTCTGTTTCCCAAGTGGCCTCTTCAGCTCCATGCCGTGACCATTGTACTTTAACCAAGTGTATTGGTTTATTCCTCAATTGTTTGACCCGACTCTCCAGTATCTTGATTGGTCTCTCTTCGAAGGTGCCGTCATTAGCTATCTCGATCTCATCGACTCAATGATATGACTGGGATCCGGTACATAGTTCCGCAATTGGGATACGTGAAACACATTGGGAACGTGACTCAGCGATGGCGGTAAGGCCAACCTGTATGCTAAATCCCCAACTCTCTCAAGGATCTCAAATGGCCCGATATATCTCGGACTTAGCTTACCTTTCCTCCCAAAACGGAAAATTCCTCGTGTAGGAGACACCTTCAATAGTACGTGGTCCTTAATCTTGAACTCTAGCGGGCGACGACGCACATCAGCATAAGACTTCTGTCGACTTTGGGCAGTCAACAGTCTTTCCCGAATCAAAGCTATCTTCTCTTGAGTCTGAACTATCAATTCTAGTTCTGTCCCGATCAAGTCCGAAGAATCATCCCAGCACAGGGGTGATCGACATCTTCTCCCGTACAAAGCTTCAAACAGTGCCATCTTAATAGAAGCATGAAAACTATTGTTGTAGGTGAATTCAATCAATGGCAAGTGAACTTCTCAATCAGGTGACCAATCCAAAGCACAAGCTCTTAGCATGTCTTCTACTGTTTGTATAGTCCTTTCGGACTGACCGTCCGTCTGAGGATGATAAGCCGTGCTAAAGTTCAGCTCGGTCCCCAAAGCCCTATGAACTGCCTTCCAAAAGTGCAACACGAAGCGACCATCCCGATCTGAAATAATGGTCTTCGGTGTCCCATGTAATCTGACTATCTCTGCAATAAATACTCGCGCCAATCTCTCGGGACCCCAAGTATCTTTAATTCCTAGGAAATGAGCCGACTTGGTTAGTCGATCAACTACAACCCAAATCATGTTCATTCCCGTCTTGGTCCTTGGCATACTGGTGATGAAATCCATCGAGATATCCTCCCACTTCCATTCGGGAATTGGAAGCGGTTTTAACATTCCGGCAGGTAGCTGATGTTCAATCTTAACATGCAGACAAGTCAAACACTTCGAAACGTACTCTGCTACGTCCTTCTTCATATTTCCCCACCAGAAGTTTTGTTTTAGATCCTTATACATCTTATCACGCTCGGGTGAATAGAATAGGGAGCGCTGTGAGCTTCCTTCAAAATTGTCCGTCTCAAATCATCATCATTGGGAACGCACAGTCGCCTTTGAAATCTCAGAACTCCATCATCTTGTATCACGAATCCTGGGGCTTTTCCTTTCTTTACTTCGTCACATAACCGAAGGATCAGAGAATCGTTCAACTGCTTAGATTTGATTTCCTCGACTAGGGACGAAGTCAGTTCCATCACACATAGTTGCCCTTGGACTTCTGGTGACCATACTTCAATCCCTCACGGATCAGTTCTCGTTGAATACTGGTTTGGGACATAAGTGCTTCCAACACTCGAAGAGAAACAGGTTTACGGCTCAATGCATCGGCTACTACGTTTGCTTTACCCGGATGATAGAGAATTTCCAAGTCGTAATGCTTGATTAATTCCAGCCATCTTCTCTGCCTCATGTTTAATTCTTTCTGACTGAAAATGTACTTGAGGCTCTTATGGTCTGTAAAGATCTGACAATGAGTGCCGTATAAATAATGTCGCCAAATTTTCAAGGCAAAGACCACAGCTGCTAACTCCAGATCATGAGTCGGGTAATTAACTTCGTACGGTTTTAATTGCCGAGAAGCATAGGCAATCACCTTATCCTTTTGCATCAACACACATCCTGCACTCGATTTGAAGCGTCAGTATACCATGAATCCATCAGTTCCATCTGGTAACGCCAATATAGGTGCTGTCGTCAGTCTCTTCTTAAGTTCATCAAAACCAACCTGACATTTCTCATCCCACGTGAACTTTTGAGTTTTCTGTAACAGCTGAGTGAGTGGATGAGCAATTTTGGAAAATCCCTCTACAAAACGGCGATAATATCCAGCAAGTGCTAAGAAGCTTCGGACTTCTTTCACGTTATTAGGAGCTTCCCATTCCACGATTGCTTTGACTTTCTTCGGGTCCACCTGAACTCCGTCAGCTGATATCACATGCCCAAGGAAGGTTACTTCCCTAAGCCAGAACTCGCATTTGGAAAGCTTCGCATAAAGCTGTTCATTCCTCAAGGTGCTCAAAACCACACGCAAATGCTCGGCATGCTCCTCTTTGTCTTTCAAATAGATCAAGATGTCATCAATGAAAACGACCACAAACTTATCTAGGTATTCTAAGAATACCCGATTCATCAATTGCATAAATACCGCAGGAGCATTGGTAAGTCCGAATGGCATCACCACGAATTCATAGTGCCCGTACCGGGATCTGAAAGCAGATTTCGGTACATCCAATTCCTTAATTCTCAACTGATGATATCCTGATCGCAAGTCAATCTTCGAGAATACCCTTGCCCCTTGCAGTTGATCAAACAAGTCGTCGATCCGAGGTATATGATACTTGTTCTTGATCGTCATCTTGTTTAGATCCCTGTAATCAATACATAATCGTAGGGATCCATCTTTCTTCCGGACAAAGAGAACGGGCGCTCCCCAAGGAGAAACGCTAGGTTGAATGTAACCCTTCTGCAATAATTCCTCCAGTTGCTTCTTTAGTTCATACATCTCGGTTGGCGCCATGCGGTATGGTGCTCTGGAAATAGGAACGGCTTCTGGGTCTTATTCGTTAGTTTACTCCACTTCTCTCTGCGGAGGTAACCCAGGTAGTTCGTCAGGGAATACATCTGAAAATTCATTCACAACTGGAATAGATGAGAGTTCTACTCCTTCTTCTTTCTTCATGGCATAGCACCAAATTCCATGACATCCCTACTTCAGTAATTTCACTGCTTTCATCGCTTTGATAAATTTTCCCGAGCTTCCCGGTCTCCACCCTCTGAATAAATGTTCAGACCCATCATCAGCAATGATAGAAATGACCCTCTTTCGGTAATTCAGAATAGCTCCATAACGGTTGAGCCAATCGTCTCTGAGAATTAAATCGTCACAGTAGATGTCAACTACAATAAGATTCGATGGCCAATCTCTCCCTCCTATAGACACTGGAAAATCTCTAGTTTCTAGGGTTCCCACAATTTTCTCTCCGCTCGGTAATCCCACAACATAAGGTTCACAATCATACAAGCACGAGATCTTCAAACGATTAACACAGTTCAAAGATATAAAAGAATGCGTAGCTCCTGAATCGAATAAAACACTAACTGGTTGCAAAAGGATCTGAATCGTACCTGATGCAACAACCGTGTTCTGATCGTCTGACTTCTTCATCTCGTAAATATGCGGAGGAACGGACCCAGCGCTAGATGCTTCTCTTTTCCCAACATTCTGCTGCTGGAAACCACTTTGCTGCGTCTGGTTTACACTAGTGTCCTTCGGAACCGGTGCAGGAGTGCGAGTACCAAAATATCGAGTTGCATTTCCACAAAATGTTGCGTGATGCCCTTTCTGTTCACACTCGAAATAGGTCACAGCAGGTGCGAAACAGTCACGTCGAACATGCCCCGCTTTGCCACAGTTATAACATTTCTTTCCTACATCTGAAACGGTCGGTGCTGCCCGGAACTTCTTTCCACCTCGAGAAGGATGCGGAGGCCTCTTGGATGAATGAAATGAGGACTGGCCCTTGCGGGGCCCACTACTATTATTCTCCGTGAAGTTGCCAGACACTTTCTGCTTCTTTGTTTCTGTTGATTTCTCTACTGCCGCCTCTTTCATATCATAGGCCAGCGCCTTGTCCTGATACTGTCGCAGGGTAGTACATTCAAATCCGGACATATATTGCTGAATCTCCGGCTTCATCCGCATGTCAAAATGGAAAATCCTCTCCGCCTCGGTCCTGACCAAGTGGCGCACATAAGTCAACTGGTGATTAAAAGCCTTAATCACGTCGGTCACAGATGCCTCTGAATTTTATGGTGAGAAAAACTCCCGGACTCATGCCTCTCTAACTGGGCGAGGACAATACTGCGCTTCCATCATTAATTTGAACTCCGTCCAGTCAACATTATGCTCCTCAGGTCGAATGGCCTCCCACCAGTCGAAAGCCTCCCCCGTCAGAAGATACTGGGTGATCGGAACCTTTCTGTCGTTGGGACAGTTAATCCCTGCAAAGATCTTCTCTAACTCTTTCAGCCAATGATCCCAAGGAAGCGTCTCAACAGAACCGTCAAATTTTGGAGGATGCAATTTGACCACCTCAGTAAGCCATTTGTTCCCCCGGTTTTCCTCGTTATGCTGCTATCCCATCGCCGTCTGCATGCGATCAACAACCTGAGCAAACTGGTTTATCTGAGCAACCACCTGTTGAAGTACTCCTGGCACGTTAGGATCTACATCATTATTTGCTGATCCTTGCTGTCCTCCGGAATGGGAATCTGTTCGACTAGCGGTTATTTCTGGGGTAGACACCGAATCTTCATGTCTCGCATTTCCACGTCCGCGTCCACGACCGCGTCCGCGTCCACGACCTCCCCTCAACATACTGTAAACACAAATACTCAATATCCAGGGTAACTTTATTTTAAAATAAAGTCCGTCAATATTCACAAAGAGGAATTAAATAAAACGGTAGTAACTGAGATTAGGAGACTTACAACCACGGTCCACACGACGATGCTGGCTCAGCAGTGATGTTACAAACGACCCGTAAATAACGTAAACAGACCGAACTAAAACCCGACTGCCAAGATATCCATGAATCTTAGCTCTGATACGATATTCTGTAACACCCCGAGATATTCGGAATAATTACAGCGCCGTAAACCCTTTAAGTAAGAATTTACAAGGCTAATTAAAAGAAATGTAAACATAATTCAACAAGATTCACCTAATTTCAAAATACAGAACCGGTTCAACTGATCCAGGGAGTTAATTTATACAACCATATCGAAAATGACATTATTAAAACACACGTACTCAAGTACTAAAGTGAACCAAGAAGACAAATCACCATAACAATAAACATAAACCACATCACTGAGCCATTTCATCGTCATGTCGGTACTGTGGTTGCCTCCCCACTCCTCGGCTACCTGAACATCAAAACAATGTCCACCCCCGAAGGGGTTAGCAAAACGATGCTAGTACAAGTATCGCAATACATAAATCATCAATGCATCATAAACCATACAAAACAGACTTCCGTCATCGAAACCAACGATGTGAATCCTCACGATTCCATCAATACAATACAGGGTAATCCAACGATCCAGTGCCCTTGGTATAGATCCCCATGATGATCCCGTCGGACCAACGCATGGTGGAAAACCCATCCAACGATCTAGCGCCCTCAGCATAGATCCCCATGATGATCCCGTCGGACCAACGCATGGTGGACATTCGATCCAGCGCCCTCAGCATAGATCCTCATGATCCCCTCGGATCATTTACAACACAAACAATACCATTATGCATACACATATGCAAATCAACACGTTCATCGATGTAAATATCATGCCAACTCAAGGAATATAATCTCATGTTCAACAACACGAATAAATCGTACACACGATCAACAATACAATATCAATAACTTAAAATACGATACTTGCCTCAAAGATGGCAAGAACAAATCACTCCAACGATCTCAACACACTCGAAGGCCGTCTCCTTCGATCAACGTAGCAAGCTCAAACCTTAACAAAAGAAATAATATAGAATTTATCTTATGTCATACGAATGTCTAACAACCCGGTCTACGGCCGAAAGCTCTAAAAATGCAATCTGCCTGGACTACTTAGCATACGCTACGTACTCTACGTAACGTGCGCTAAGCCTGCCCGTTAGCGTATGTAAACGACGAAGTCTAGCTTACGCTAGCTTATGTACCGACAGTCCTCTCTGATCAGCTGACTGACTCGCCTGATGACATAACGTACGTTACGTACCAAATGTAGCGTATGTTACTCATTCCCGATAGCGCACGTTAATATATACATCTTAGCGTTTCATTCATCACTCAGTCAATCTCATTGCTCAGTCAATTCATTCATCACTCAGTTAATCTCATTGTTACTATTGGGCAGAAAACTGATCTAATGGTGATGAAACTCATGAAATCTTCAGTGATAAAACATGTCATCTCCGTCCATACTATGCTCATACGATGTGTGAAAGATCTTTATGGATTAAACGACTTCAAGGTACAAGGATACATATAATCATCACAACATCTTAATTCATCTTGATCTTCAAGAAAATATCTTAAGTTCAATCCATACCAAATCCTAAAACGTATGATTCCATTATGTAAGGACCTAAGAACTTGTTAATCTCCATGAACTGGCCAATATCGGTTAGAAGATACATGAACATGCTTAGGAGTCCAAACACTAAAAAGGTTCAACGGTTATACGATGGAGAAATACCGAAACATCGAAAATATCCTTCTAACAACATGATGTTCGACTACTTATGAATTTAACTGACTAGATAATCCCTAATCATGATCAAAACGTCCTCCAGGAATACTACTAATATTGGTGAAGAATCACATACCTCAAAGTAGTGAAGAACGCGAAGGAACTCGAAGAAATCCAACACCGAGAGCTTGAACACCAATCTCTAATGATCTATAATCTTCAACTCGAGCTAGGTTGATGATATGAAGGGTTTAGGATGAAGAGAGTGGCTCTCTAAGTCCAAGAATTCGGATGTGGGAAGTGAAAAGTCTGAAAATATGAAAAAGGATGTTGTCCTATATATAGAAAATGGTTATTAGCGCGCGCTAGTCCATATTCATAGCGTGCGCTAACGGCTATACGAAACTTACTGACTTCACTGTACTCAGCATTTAGCGTGCGCTATCCTCATATGAGTAGCGTGCGCTACCGCGTTGACTTGGCTTTTTCCCGAAAGCCGTCCAGGTTCATCCCGACATAATCCGACCAAGATCCCCGGCCTGATCTCACCTACCAACACGTCTCAATCATGCTGACTACGTATAGCGCGCGCTAAGGTTTATATATAGCGTGCGCTACTAAACCCAGATTAGCGTACGCTACGCCTAGTCGATAGCGTGCGCTACAAGTGAAAAATCACAATATTGAACACAATCATGCAATCATGCGCTCAACAATACCGGATCATGAAATATGGAGGATAATACTCAGATCAAAATACAACAATTACAATATCACAAGGTTCAATTACACATCAGAAATCTCGGGTATTACATATGACTGACCGGAGCCAAATGCACTCCCTTACGGATTCGTGCAATGCAATTATCTCTGCATGGTTCGAGGAAGTAGCAACCAGGGTCTGCTTGGTAGATCGCCAAGATATCGCCGTATTCCCAATGGTGAACACATAACCCGTTTGGGAACGTCCTTTATGCGGGTCAGAGAGATAACCGGCATCAGCAAATCCAACTAACGTGTTGTTAGGATTCTCTGCATAAAGGGGTAAGCTTGCTCGCATTAGCACTTCTGGTAGTTAAGCTACCATGCTCAGCTGCAATATCAGAGGAAGATCGACGGTCGGTATGCATCGTCATAACCTCAACAATTCCTTTCGGAATATCGCTCTCTCTTGCGTAGGGAAAGAACAATCCAAGATCACTGGAACCTTTCAAGTATAGAAAGATGTGTTTTACTCCATTCCAATGCCTTATTGTGGGAGCGGAGCTAAATCTCGCTAACAGATTCACAGAGAATGCGATGTCTGGACGAGTACATTGAGCCAGATACAACAACGCATCGATTGCGCTAAGGTACGGTGTTTCTGCTCCAAGGACCTCTTCATCCTCCTCTTTGGGATGAAACGGATCCTTATTCATTTCCAGACTTCGACCAACTATGGGGGTAGCAAGAGGATGTGCCTTGTCCATACTAAATCGCCTGAGCATTTTGTGGACATAGGTAGACTGATGAATGAGTATGCCATTATCTCGATGTTCTAGCTCTAAGCCCAAGCAGAATCGAGTCCTCCCCAGGTCTTTCATCTCGAATTCGGATTTAAAGTAGCAGGCCGTTTCATTGACCTCATCTATGGTACCGATAACATTCATGTCATCTACATAGACGGCTACAATCACGAATCTTGTATCTGTTATTTTCACGAAAATGCATGGACAGATATCACTGTTCTCATATCCCTTCCCAACCAAGTATTCACGTAGGCGGTTGTACCACATCCTTCCGGATTGTTTCAACCCATACAGTGAACGACGCAATTTCACAGCGTAAGCGCTCCGTGGTTTAGAGCTACTTGATTTGGGCAATGAAATCCCTTCGGGGACTTTCATATAAATATCCGTATCTAGATCCCCATAAAGATACGCTGTAACCACATCCATAAGCTGCATATTCAGTTTTTCGGACACTACCAAACTGACTAAGTAGCGGAAAGTGATGATGTCCATAACGGGAGAATACGTCTCCTCGTAGTCAATGCCAGGGCGCTGCGAGAAGCCTTGGGCAACTAGTCTCGCTTTGTAATGCATGACCTCATCCTTATCATTGCGTTTACGAACAAAGACCCATTTATGTCCAACTGGTTTAATGCCCACGGGTATTGGCTCGATACGGCCAAATACCTCACGTTTAGCCATTGAGTCTAGTTCAGCCTGCATTGCATCTTTCCATTTCGGCCAATCGGCTCGTTGTTGACATTCAGCAACCGGGCGCGGCTCAGCGTCGTCATCTTCAATAATTTCTTGAGCGACAGAGTAGGCAAAAGCATCATCGACTAGCGTGGACAACCTGTCCAATAGTACGTATTCACTCGTACATTGCATTGAGATTTCTTTATTTTCTGACATCAACAAAGTTTCCGACGCGTCCTTCAATTGTTCCATTATTGATTCGAGGACATATCCGTAGTCAGAGATAATTTCGTGTGACGGAGTTACTGTGTCGATGATGAGAGGATTTTGTGCCTCCGTTCCTCTTCTCTTTCGAGGTTTGGTATCCTTTCTACCCACTGGCCTCCCCCTCTTTCGAGCAGGGATAAGAGCAGCCGAAGCAGCCGTCCCACCACTAAGGTTGACGCCAGGGGCATCATTCCTTTGGGCAGCTGAACCTTGCCCTATATATGAGACTTCTAACCTTGCAGGAACATTCGCAGCAGGAATGGTAGATCTTGTCACTTTCGCAGTATCAGTAAAGCTGTCGGGCATCGAATCTGCAACTTTATGAAGACTGAGAATACGTTGCACTTCTAGCTCGGATTGATCCGTGCGGGGATATTGATGAGGCAAGGAGGGAGCACACCAGACAATTTCCTGGCATTCAACTGGAATCGTTCGATTCCTCTCTCCCCCTAACGACTGGAAGTTTGTCTCATCAAAGTGGCAGTCTGCAAATCTTGCAGTAAATAGATCTCCTGTCAAAGGTTCCAAATAGAGGATAATTTTAGGCGATTCATAGCCAACATATATACCTAATCGTCTTTGCGGACCCATTTTAGTACTGTGGAGGCGTAATTGGCACATAGACTGCACAACCAAAAATGCGTAAGTGTGAAATATCAAGCTCATATCCAGTTACCAACTGTACGCACTAAACAATTGATTTGCAGTGGGTCGAAAGCGAATAAGTATAGCCGCATGCAAAATTGCATAACCCCAGGCAGAAATCGGCAAATTGGTCCGCAATACCAATGCTCGGGCGATAAGCTGTAACCGCTTAATCATAGCCTCAGCAAGGCCATTCTGCGAATGAATATGGGGGACGAGATGTTCAACTTCAATCCCAATCGACATGCAATAGTCGTCAAAAGACTTTGGCGTAAACTCACCAGCATTGTCTAATCTCAATGACGAGATTGGAAAGTCGGGGTGGTTAGCCCGTAACTTGATGATTTGTGCTAGGAGTTTAGCAAATGCAGCATTTCTTGTGGATAGCAGAGCGACGTGTGACCATCACGTCGATGCATCAACCAGAACCATAAAGTATCTGAATGGGTCGCACTCTGGTTGAATAGGTCCACAAATGTCCCCTTCAATTCTTTGTAAGAAGCGAATGTTTTGTGGTGAGTCATTAGCAAAGGACGGAGAGGGTATCAACTTTTCTAGTGAATAGGCTTTGCAAAACGATTTATGGGCATTAGAAATTGCCACGGAAGCCTCGGGATTTACGAGAGATGCACCATCAACCTTATCAGGGCATGCGATCTTTAATCCCGGTGATACGGTATCAAGCTCACTCACATCAATGCCGATATCGAGTGGTGCTTCCAATCGTTTTCTGGACTTGAAAAACGGATGACCATGTGAGTTTTTCAAAATGCGAATCATCATGTCGCGTCCAGGGTGACCGAGTTGGTCATGCCATAGTTGGTATGCTTCGGAATCACAAAGTCCGTGACTCACAGCGTAGGATTCAATAACCCTTATTGTAGTCTAGTATAAACCACTACTTAGACTCATAAGTTTCTCGAGAACGCGGCGTCTTCCGCATTCTGCCAGAGTAACACACAAAAATTCTGTCCCATTCTCACAATGTGTATCAAGGTGATAACCGTTGGCACGAATGTCCTTAAAACTTAGCAAGGTTCGGTTTGCTCTTGGGGCATAGAGAGCATTTGTGACATTAATATGCGTACCATTAGGTAGCAAGAAATGAGCAGGTCCCCTCCCTTGTATTACTTGGGCGTAATCAATCATTGTTGTCACTGAGGATATATATGGCACAATATCCTTAAATAATTGCCTATTCCGAAGAATAGTGTGGATTGTTCCACTATCAGCAAGGCACTCAATTTCGCCACGAGACATCTACAATAAGACATGAAACTCGATTGGTCTTGTGATGAAAGACATAGCAAAAACTCATTAACTTCGAGTTTGGGGAAATTCGACCAAGTTGGTTAGGATCAAAGTTAGCACAATCGCTGGAAATAATTTCCGCGTAGCTTGACCTTTGTTCACTAAAACAGCAATAACTTCTTCGTTATGAAGGCTATGGACGAACGGTCAGTGGTTCTCGAAACTAGACTTCCGTATCTTTCTGTCTATAGGTCGTGCACTTTCGGGATCATTAAACTCAGATCTCAGTGCTCGTTTCAAGTTTCTATTTTGGTATTTCCCTATTGTTGAGTGATAGAGCAAGGTTGAAGCCTTTTTCAAAGGCATTATTGTTGATACAATACTATGGCAATATGGCCATAGGAGTGTTTAAACACTTCAAAACGCATCGTGGTGTTTGATTTATATCTCTACTAATGATCCTTTCGGTAACTCCAACTTGGTAGACTTGCAGAGAAAGTAGGAATGTCGGTACAGCTAAGGCTGTTTAAAAACCACTGATTCCGTTTGAACTTTAAAAGCATAAACAAATACCAAGGAGGATGCGCCTAGTCTTGATCAAAAGTTTTGATGAAATCCACCAATGTATCAAATTAACCAAGCAATTCATTACTGAGCAATTGTTTTGTGATAAACCAAACATGCTTTCGAAGGGAAAAATAAAATTCGTTTTTGCAGAATCACAGCAATTAAAAGAATTTTATTCATCATGGACAACGTTATTACATTCATAGAAAATCTAAAGTAGTTCTCGAAAACTAGAAACAAGACAAAACATAACCAAAGCGTAAAACTAGTCAAACTACAATGATCTAGTCAAAGTCGGCAACATCCACATGTTGGCCTTTGTCCGCAATGGTGAGAGGAGGGATCTCAGTATGGTTCACCTCCGTATTCTCATTAGCTTCCTCCATGTAATTTGACTCTTGAGTCAAGTACTGTTTATAGTGTTTGTAGTAAGCTTGGATGTTCTTTGGCGCCTTGCAATTGCGGTAAGTATGCTTCTTCGATCCGCAAGTATAGCAATTCCGGCCTTCCTTTGGAGTGGTTCCAATCCCGACGGCAGGAGGCGGTCCACGTGGTTGGGTTCCACTAGGTCTGGTGGCGGGCCACCTTGCCTTTTCCACACATTGGAACGACGACCTCGCCTTTTCCCTCGCTTGCTCGAGTCATGCACCCGTGGTGCTTGCAAAAACTGAGTAGCGTTACCTTTTCTATTTTGTCGTGGTGCCTTCCTGTTGGTAGCCTGATTCACTTCCAGAATCGGCTTCGTACCAGCTGGGCGCGCATTGCTATTGAGGATAATCTCATGGTGCCTTTCTTTTTTAGCGAGGTGGGAGATAAGGTCACTAAAATTTTTAATTCTCCCTTCCTCATAGGCAACGCGCAGCTGATGAACAATCACACTTGCTCCCATGGGAAACGTGTTAAGAGTCTTCTCGATCAAATCTTGATCAGACTTCTTGACACCACAAAAACCAAGATCAGCGCGAAGATCAAGGATGGCTTGGTTATAGGCCTCCACATTCGCATAATCCAAAAATCGGATTTGCTCCCACTGAAGTTGCAATTCGGGGAAGCGCTGATCATGCACATTATTAAATCGTTGTTCGAGTGTATCCCATAGTTCTTTGGGGGTTTTCAAATTCATATAATACTTTTTCAACAACGGATGTGTATGTCTATGCAAGTACATCAGTGCATTAGCCTTGGTTTCCTCTCTCGGTTCTTGAGCGGTAGGCTCGTTAGAGGGAAAGATGGTGGTGGTAAATCTATTACCGACGAACGCCAAGCGAACGTCTGAGACCCACCTATGGTATTCTTTACCAGCATGGTCAAGGATTCAAACTCCGGATGAACATTGGAGCTTTGTGCCATCTACAAGATATCTACATTGGATTTTCAGTGACAATGTATGTAAACGGTCACAATCGATGCTTTTAAAAGCGTCTAACATAACCGTTATTCGATGTACTTCCCTTAATTGTTGTTTAGTAAAGTCGACAAAAAAAGAACGTCGATATCAGATCGCACCCAAATACGTGGTGTATGCAACAACCACAAGTATCGACTTTCAACAATTCCATGACTCCCCTAGGACCGTCACACAGTTTTCTTCGACACGCAGAGATACCGACTTCTCTCGCGGTCTCATCCACCGCAAAGTAGCGTGGGAGATAAAGAACCCAATAACCCATGTCCCCAAAATAAAAATTCCCAAAAAGGAGAGAATTGAATAGGGACAAGTCAGATAATTACCTCGATTATAAAATTAGGCACGTGATATGGATGAACTTGTGGTGTGCTTCGATCTACCGGTTGGTACTCGATGCGACGACGTGAAACCGGGGGCGCAATTTTGGCGGCTTCCGAAAATAAGTTGATGTTCGGGTTTTGGTCCGAGGTTCAGAACCGGGTCGGACTTGGCTGGGCTGGAGCTGGCCGGCGGCGGTCCGGCGGTGATGTTCCGTCTGGACTGAATCGGCGGCGGCTTTCCGGCTGGACTGGATCGGCGACGACGTTCCGACGGCAACGGTGGTCCGGCGGCGGCATTGGGCGGCGGCGGCTGGGCAGAGGCGGCGGTGCTGGGCGATTTTTCTCTTTTTTTTTTGTTCGAGCTACGTGCTGATACAATGAGAGTCCTTCCATATATAGGATACCTAGTTAAGGTAAGACATCTAACAGGATCCTACTACCTCTGGAAGAGTCTAGAACCTTCCATAACTCTATCCCCCTACAACCAGTATTAGGTAAGACACCAATAAGGGAAGGATTTCCCGGAACAATCATATAATTCTTCGAATTTTGAATTCGGTTTTCCTTAGATATAATAAGTATGCATTATTAGAATTATTTTTTCTTGATACCATCGTAATTGGTTTAACAAGACCTTTAATTTGACACTAATATTGATATTGGTGTTAACTCTTTTCATATATGTCATTATTAAATTTATTACAATGTACGAATCAATATCCAACTCCGGAAACCGCAAAAATTTATGAATACATGCCCTTACACATGCTATTAACGGCAGTAGATATTTCGACCAATATCTTGACGAGGATTATATTTTGAGTAATTGATTGGACGATCCTGCTCTGCTAGAAGCAGTTAATTATTTTGCAGTTTAAATTATGTCTCTTACTTATCTCAAAGTGGTGGCTTCAAACCACACATTTATCGAATTTTATATTCTGTAATTACAATACCTCCCATGTGATGAGTCCAATTATCACAAGACGGATGGTTTTACATATGCAATTTATATATTATATACCACCATCGTGGTTGGTTATACCACATGAATAGTTCATAAATCCTGCTCTCGAGAAGCAGTTGATAATAAATAAATCCTACTCTGGAGAAGTAGTTGATCGATTATCTAAATTCTGCTCTCGAAGAAGTAGTTGATAAAAAATAAATCCTACTCTGGATAAGTAGTTGATCGATTATCTAAATTCTGCTCTCGAAGGAGCAATTGATAAAAAATTAATCCTACTCTGGAGAAGTAGCTGATCGATTATCTAAATTATACTCTCGAAGAAGCAGTTGATAAAAAATAAATGATACTCTGAAGAAGTAGTTGATCGTTTATCTAAATCCTGCTCTGAAGAAGCAGTTGAAAGAAATAAATCCTACTCTGAAGAAGTAGTTGATCAATGATTCAAATCCTGCTCTCGACGAAGAAGCAGTTGATGGAAATAAATATCCGATCTCCATGATTATTAAACACGAATGGAGAAAATTGAGCAAGGGATACCAAAAGCTATCACCGATTAATTAAAAAAAATCCCATGTAAATACACCGCATGGTGGGATCATCTGACAACTGATATGAAAAGATGTTACTGAAAAATAATTGCTCAATAAATCCCATGTTGATTATATCACCTGGTGGGATTATTAAAATCATATTGATTGACAATATTTATGGAGAAACATATATCACAAATTCGTGATAATAATGTATTTGTATAAAGGCAAAAGATGATCTTATTATTGCTGGAAGAAGCACACAACAGTCGAAGTGAAAATATCGAAACTAGCTTAACGGCAGTAAACACTCGACAATATGAAACGCCAAAAATAAAATACTTATGAAACCCATAAAAAGTAAAGGGGTGCGTCTCGAGAGTATAAAACTCCGTAACTCTGCCACCCCTGGCATCAGGGTTTATAATGAAAGATCTAAATGATCTAAACTTCTTTTTTTTTGCGCCAATACTCTGTGGCTGATGATCTTTGACTTCCAAATTTTTAAGTGAAATATATGCCTGAAACTTTATAAGTAGATCAGCAACAGTGTCGGCACATATTATTATATCTCGTGATGGCTGAGATATAAACTTGTAATCTACACCTTGATCCAGAAAGGCAAGCAAATCGCTGAAGAAATTATTAGTATTCAACAAACCTATAGGTTTGGTATGGAAGTCCCGCTCAGCCCATGATGTGATGTTGAATACCTCATTGAGTGTTCCATAGCCACCTGGAAGAACAATAAAGGTATCACTATTATTCACCACATACATCAAACTATTATGCACAGACTGTGCTTGAAGCATCAACCCAGTTGAACCCCCTATACTACTGGTTCTAACTTTGGGATAGTGTAAGGCACTTTCTACTCTTATTCTCCCATTTTGTGCAGCCTCTAAAAGATAACCCAAAAATCTATAATTACTCCCACCATACAATATATCGATTTTGTGTTTTCCTAATTCTTTTACGAATTGATATGCCATATCTATATGCTGGATATGACCTATCATTTTGGATCCACCTAAAATACATATAGTTTTAATTGGATGAGATCTATATGAGGATTCTGAGAACTCCATCTTTCTACACTAGACTTTCAAAATACTTTTATGAGAGATACATTTTCTGATTTGTGGATCCCAAATTTAAAGAACAAACTTCTTACTAAATGACAAATGACTTCACTATTTTCATTGGAATAGGAGCGACACATAAGTCACTATTTCTACTATTTTCTTTTGACAAACTTGCAAAAGAAAACGAAAGATATGGTATTATAGTTTTCAATGAAAATGACGTTATCGATTGGCACATGAGAAATTTAAATATTGGAAAATAATATTCATCAACTTGCATTATTTTGCTATTTACCTTATACCAACTTTGAAAGAACGGACTTAAAAAATGGATCTTTTGAGATTAATTTTTCATGACTATAATGTTCCCGTTCATCTTTAAATTGTATCCACAAAGTCATTGGTTCACGATGAACGTATCCACTGGGATGTGCATCAAGAATCTGCTGGATATCATGATCCATAGATTCCTTACTCAATCTATCCTTGATAAATGCTATTTTATCTTCTCGATTTTTGGATATAAACCCCACAGATTTGCATCGTGTGTCACATGTCCACCGAGCACATTTATAGCACCCACCTAATCTTTTTACCCTGCGTTTCTTTGCAAAACTACTCTTACCTGTACTTGGCATGTACTTAAATGAATTTGAAAATTCGCCAGATAGTCGAACTTGTGCTTCGATCAATCATCGAATATCTTCTGGGATGCCATTTCTCATTAGCAACCTTAATCTTTCGAGTCGAGCTCGATAAATTCTTTTTATGATATTCACTGGAAGAGATGGATATATTTACAAAGATTCGAAAGCATTGAATCCATTATGATATTCAGACCCTCGGTATGGGTGAATTTTGTGAATACAATGATAATCTATTTATAGATTGGAATTACGCGTATGAGATTTGACTCCGCATCCTGAAGCGTATGAACTACGGCTCTATATTTGAATACTGAACATAATATGACATGTGGGAGCAGCGACTCCATGTTGATAATGATGTGCAATAATAGCACCGAAAGATGATGTGATATGCCGATAAAATATCTATATGGTGATATAGACACATCGTCTTCAAATATTTGTTCTCGATTAATATCACTACTAGCCAATATTGGGAATGAATTCCTAATAAATTTGGAATATATTAAGGGGGAGTATGGGCCCACTTCCTCTACATGTGAACTACTAGATATTATGGATCCACTAGATAGTCACATGTTTATATGACTCGTAATCATAAATTTACGAGATGATTTGCTCACGGTTTGAGCATATATTCCAGATCATATAAAGCTAGTAATATATCCCAAATAAACTTGAATAGATCCCAGAAAGGATCAAGATATGCGCATACAAGTGGGATATTAATTGGCATACTATTCGAAGTCCTCCTGCTAATATCGAGAACATAATATATAAACCCTCATGACTGAAGATGAATACTGAGGTACTGGCATATGAGTTTGGTGCTCAAGAAAACTCTTAACATGAGGGGGAGTATTAGTAGTTGGAAATATGTGAAATGCATCACACTATATCCTCACAACTATATGAACTTGAAGTTCAAAGATGCATGATAGATTATTAATCTTTGATACCAACTACAGCTGCTTTGATAAATACATAATAATTCCCCGAATGTGAATCAAAGCAAATGATAAAAGGAGGCATATACTTTTGAGAAGTATATAGACATAACCACAATGTGTAATTCCAATGGATGATTGATAATGAGATATCTCGGCAAGTTATATTGCCATGGGGAAATAAATGTTGAAATGTGTCGACACAATATAGCGCTATGAGTGAAATGAGGATATCAATGATTGGAAAGAGAATATCGATAAATGGTATGAGGATATCCATGACTGTTAAATATGGATATTGGAAATGAGGATATTAAAATCCATGATTTGTGAAAATGAGGATATTGAAATCCATCGAAATTGTAATATATGCCCTTATAATAAAATGAAACATATGGGCTTACTGAAAGTGACTCGGAGATTTTGAACATATTATCAGTGCATGCAGTCACTCAAAATAAAGTGTTGTGAACGAAAATTATATGATGTACTCTTTTCCTTGACTGAGGTTTTATCCCACTGGGTTTTCCCACCAAAGTTTTTAACGAGGCAGCTTAATCACAACCAATATGAAATTTCCAAAAGAGATTTGGAATATATCGCAAAGAATATGAGTTCGATATTACAAACTGCACTGAAAATGATACTCGTACTAATCCCTGGAGGATCATTGAAATGCCTGGGGCATAGTTATATAAAATACGCGTTGCACTCTTTTTCCCTTGACTGAGGTTTTGTCCCATTGGGTTTTCCTAGCAAGGTTTTTAACGTGAAAACTCGAATGGCGTATTAGTATGAATAATGTACTCTTTTTTCTTCATTAGGATTTTTTCCATTGGGTTTTTCCTATTAAGGTTTTAACGAGGCATATTCATGGTATAATGAGGAACACTACAAAGATCAAGATTATTCCTCAAAGCTTGAAAATAGAAGGAGTAGTTGTACTCTTTTTCCTTCGATCAAGTTTTTCCCACTGGGTTTTCTTGACAAGGTTTTAATGAGGCAACTCATGGATACTCCAACAACGAATGATAGACATGACAGATTCACTCAGTTTTTGTCCCATGAGGTTTTACTGAGACGGCACAAGAATACTCATACTAGAATTATCGAGATAAGGGGGAGCAAATTTACGAGATTACAGATTGCTGAAGTTTTTATCTAACAGAGCTTTCCTACCAACATTATGATGCAACATGATATGATTGCCACAAGCTCCAATACAAACAGTTTGAAAGTTTTTCTCCCATTGGGTTCTTCTTCAAACTAGTTCAGCAGATATTTATATAAATAGTCATTCAAGGGGGAGTGTTATAATATACCATGAAAGTGATGTTTCAATTATATAATTACGATTGTGCCATCTGAAGTTTTCCTATAAATAAGACTTTAGTTATTAATGAAAAACACACCTGACAATCATTCTCTATTCTCTCTCTAAATTCTCTCTCTACGATATTTCGGTTTTATAACATAAATATCATGGGTTGCTTCTCTCATTGTCAATTAGTATTGAGATGGAACCCCAGACTAATATATTATTAGAGCACGCTCTCTACATGTATTAGTCCAATGACCCATGATAATTTATCTTTACCGTCATAAGAGTGTAACACCCCCAGAATTCGACTGGGAATGTCGCATGCCATAGACCCTTCTCACAAGAATCTACCAGGCTAAACTCCAAAAGATTACTCAATGATTGACCGACCGAGGTCAAATTAATTACAAAACAGACCGACAAGGTCATTAAATAATTCAAAAACCAACATAGTCCACAATTCAACGACAATAATAAACTTGAATACAGAAAAGAATGACAACTCAATTTAATAAATGAAAACTACACCCGTGCAAGGGTGAATACTCGACCAAAAGAGAAATACTGAACAAAATAAAACAAAAGAAAAGACTCTCACTCTTGTGTGATTAGCATCATTGTCCTCCACCTCCTTCCAAGCCAATCCCATGACTGCCCCCGAGCTGCAAAACCTGAGCACATAACAAGCACCCACCCCCCGAAAACTCGGGGGTTAGCAAACTGGAATTTTGCTAGTGCAAGTACATAATATGCAAGATATACGAAAAATACCAACACAAAACTCAACAGAAGCAAAGCCTTAACACGAACCACACATTCACACAACCAGCACAGGAGAGCATTCACACAGACATATATTTTTTTTTACGGAACATAGCATCAAGAAAAACTTTAGACGAGCCCCAATGAGTCAAAAGAACTAGTTCGGAAACCCCATTTTTTGAAAGAATATATTTTGATAAAATAGTTTGAAAATGTTAATATTGACTCGGGCCGTTTTGGGGTTTGGAAAATCGAATGGAAATTTCTTTGGAAAATAACTTCACGATATCTCGAAACCTTGACCCAAATTATAGAACATTACCACAAGCGAATTATTACAACATTTCACGGGGTTCTCGACCCAATCCAAAGAATAACACCACTAGATTAACTATCTCAACATCTCACGGGGTCCTCGACCCAAACCACAGAATATCATCACAGCACAATCAAAGACACAACCTCTTGTTCGACCAACCCTGCTCAAGACCCTTGATTAATTAACCCTCGGAGATCTCATCAAATATCCTTGGTTAATTATCCCTGATACCAACGTTTTAAAAACAAGTTGAAACAAACTTTCAGAAACACGAATTACGGTCTATATCGAGACCAACATTTTGAAAAGAGTTGAAAGAACTTTGAAATACGAAAATTGTTCGGTAACGGGGTTTAGCTACCACTCGAATATCCGTTACCAATAAGCCTGCCAGCCGCCTCCCTTGCACACATGTGCACCGTCGTTCACTCCACTATGTTGGCCCCCCTTGAACATGTCACCGCGCCGGCGATCACTCCCGCAAGAGCCGCCCCTTGCACACCCATTAGGTAACACCAGTGTTCACCAACCATATGGAGCCGCACATTGCAGCGTACACCAGGCCGGAGTGCACGCCCCGCCCTTAGAGGCTCCCTGATACGACGTTTCTCACAACAAGTATTCACATTGTTTCAAACATCAAGCACACAGACAATCGTTACGACAATTATCAACTCAGTACACCAATTCACACAAATTATCCATCAGTCCATAACCACACCAATAAACAATATCACGCATGTTATCAATCAAAACTCAATCACAATAAGCCTCCAGGCATAACCAACCAACACCACACATATATCCCTGAATCGTAGTTCAACTAAATACATATACCTGACTATATTATCTCTATAATATAGTTTATACTTTAATCCAAGTTAAGTACGTCAAACTAATATTAGCGTCAATCACTAAACATTCACCTACATAAGTATATATATCTATATACTACATACATACATATATATATATATATATGTATGTATGTATGTATGTATGTATATATATATATATATATCCATATAAAATAATACATACACTTCGGCAACAATGATTTTACGTAGATATAATTCGTATATCAAGGTACTTGCCTTGGTAATCTATCGCGAATACTCTGAAGAATACGGCCGATGGGAAAAACTCCGGAACTCCGATGAAAACGACGATCGGAAGGGTTAAGCACCAGCTCTTCGCAGGGAGTTCGACCCTAATATCCTATCATCAATAAAACAATCCATCACATGAGGAAAAACCTCATAAAACGGTCGAATTTCCCTCTGCGACATTTTCCCAGACACCTTGAAGGCGTCAATTGAGAACTTAATTAAACGACGAATCGGTAATGATAAAACCGTGAAAAATAATGAAATTGATAGAATACAACTTAATCTTCGATTATCCATCAGTAATCTGAGTTAATACAACTTAAACGGATGAAATCAATCTAAATCCCCAAATTTCCCAAAATTAAGATTTTAGAAAAACTTATCTCGATTATAGTTCAATAAATACAGTAATTTCAAGGGCTGGAAATATCAAAACAAAAAATGATTTATTTAAGTATGTCACCCAGTTACAAAATACACAAAATTTCATCGAAAAATAACTTGCACGTTAAAAGATATACATATTCAAAGTAGGCAACTGGATCAACTTCAAAAGAAATGTTGCTGGAAAATACTGAAAAATAGCATGGCTGACTCACTAGAAAACGGTTCGTATTATCCATGTATTCTGACTCAATACATACGTTTCAAATAACATTTATACTCATGTGTACTTTATTTACAAAATACTCGAGATATATTTGTAAAATAACTTACCATTGTGGGATAATCGAGTTTAAAGATGGCAACTCAGCCTGGAATTAACAGACTCTTTGGGGAATTTCGTCAAACAGCTACCAGACGTCTCTTGTATTAGGCTGCTCAGACTCGTTGGGTGTTTGAGCGTTTTCAAAAACTTAATAATCTCACGATTAGAATATGAATACAAGTTGTTGAAGAGGTGAATATACTATATGGATAATGACAAACGGGATAAGACAATAATGAAGATAAGGTCGCTCTTTATGGTTTCAAATTCCGCTAGTCAGTCAAAAACCACGTGGAGGAAAAGTCTGCTGGCCACTTTCGGCGCCCGCATGCTAACCTGCCCAGCACGCTGTTGGGCCCGCCCGGCATTGACGCGCGATTCGCGCGCGCGGTCTTTCGTCGGCGCTCGGCATCCGACAATCTACTAATTCGATCATAACTTCTTCGTTCGGACTCCGATTGGCTCACCGTTTAAACCGTTGGAAAGCTAGCTCAATTATTTATAATACTGTTAATTTTGAGAATTTTTGAACATTCGAAAAATTCGTGGTGATATTTCAAAGTTTATACTTCTCCGCGATACTTCTAAGAAAATGTCCAATTTTATTATTATTTATACTCTCGGTGCTTATCTCTTATTTTAAATGGTCCAAGACCAAAAATTCATCTCAAATACGTCCAAATAAATTAACAAGCTCATATATAGTCCGGATAATTTTCTCTAATTTTCGTTGAATAATTTATCGGAAAATACAACGTTCGCCACCGTCACATTCTAACTAATAATTATTCGACGATATTAAAAAATACTACCCGACACCTTACTCTTGTCTACCCAATACCACATCTATTACCGAAAAAATCACATCAGTAATATTCCAACAAAGTCAATGATAAAATATTATTCTAAAATTCGGGGTATTACATACTACCCCCTTAAAAAAAGTTTCGTCCTCGAAACTTAAAACAAAGAGTAGCAGAACAAACTAAGAAAACAACCCCTTTGTAACACCACAATCGTCCACACATGATTCAGTAAGCATCCCCGAATGCACAAAGTAGGCAATACTAAAATGAATTTGTTTTTTGGAAAGTATACATACTATATACGAGTTCGAGTATTCTTATCATACCCTAAAATGACACTATACGAGCCGCAGAATAAAGTAGAGCTCGCATAGTGCAAAATTCCGAAATAAAATTTTAGTCTTCGGACGAGGTGATAATATTATGTCTGCACTCTATGAAAAACAATCATTTGAGACTAAGAGGGCGAGTCACGTTTCACCCAAAATTTGTAAATACTATTATTTTATTAGAAGAAAAAGTTTTATTTCACATGTCGACTATAAAACCATTTTTGAATTATGAACAAAACAATTCATGTTTTTTTTTTAACAATGCATAAAATAATTTGTTTTTTAATTTTTTTTTAAAGTATGGTGACTAATTTGAAATATTTCAAAATTTAATTTGAGGTTCAAATATCAAAAGTTTAAAAATCTTTCTTCTTCTACCAATTGTTTGACCGAAAATATTTCACCGAAATATGTGACCATGACGATATTAAATCGTAGGTTTTCACAATGTTTGAAAACTTCAAAACACCACTTTAAAACGTTTGTGCAGCGGATAAAATTCATTATGGGATATAGGAATTAATATACCCGATTTTCCAAAATACACTACATAACCATGATCATGCGGACCGTATACGCATTTTATATTCAAAACGATAATGCCACAAACAAGTTCCTGCCCCTCGATCAAAGTTAAACCAGTTAGCGTAACATAATCACAACATACATATGAAAAGGCTTACAATCAGGAGACTTACCATCACGGATCGCCTGAAGATGATATCGGAACCACGATACTAATCACAAATCTGATGCGCGCGACTTACACATGACATGGACTTAACCCAACGGCCTAGGTTTTTCGCAAACCTAAGCTCTGATACCATAGCTGTAACACCCCCAGAATTCGACTGGGAATGTCACATGCCGTAGACCCTTCTCACAAGAATCTACCAGGCTAAACTCCCAAAGATTACTCAATGATTGACTGACCGAGGTCAAATTAATTACAAAACAGACCGACAAGGTCATTAAATAATTCAAAAACCAACATAGTCCACAATTCAACGACAATAATAAACTTGAATACAGAAAAGAATGACAACTTAATTTAATAAATGAAAACTACACCCGTGCAAGGGTGAATACTCGACCAAAAGAGAAATACTGAACAAAATGAAAGAAAAAAAAGACTCTGACTCTTGTGTCATTAGCATCATTGTCCTCCATCTCCTTCCAAGCCAATCCCATGACTGCTCCCGAGCTGCAAAACCTGAGCGCATAACAGGCACCCACCCCCCGAAAACTTGGGGGTTAGCAAACTGGAATTTTGCTAGTGCAAGTACATAATATGCAAGATATACGAAAAATACCAACACAAAACTCGACAGTTCTCTAAACTGTAATCTGATCTTGGCGGAGATTAATTGTTTTCGAAATTGTGTGAGTAATTGCGAAAATTACCAATTTGTTGGTATTGGCATTTTTTTGTGTTGATATTTTCGAAATGGAGTCATATGCTAGTATCACAGGAGATCATCGACTTCACAGACCTGTAAGTATATTGTTCGAATTGTTCGATAATGATTGTTTACTTTTGGTGATGTTGGATTTTCTGATTAAACTGTTGTTTGTAAGAGGATTGCAAGTTTCGAGGACGAAACTTATTTTTAAGGTGGGGTTACAGCTATGGTATCAGAGCATAGGTTTTGTGAAAACCGGGCATGTGTGTTATGTGGCTCTACCGGTGTGGTGGTAGCGTGATGTTGTGATATGGATTTCTGGTTATTCGAACTGTGATGTTTTGGAACTGTGGTATTTTTGAGTTCTGTTGTAGTGCTGTGTGGATTTGGTGATTGTTGGTGTTTCCGAGACCAACGAGGCAGGGAGTGAACGCCGATGCCGTAGTCATGTGCAATGGGCGGCTCCAATCGGAAAGTGTATGCCGGTGCGAGGCACGTGTCAAAGAGCGACTTTCGATGTGGAGTGGAACGCCGGTGATACGGGCATGTGTCAAAGAGCGGCTCATGCGCTCTAGGTGAGGAGGACACACCGTCACAAATCCCACACAAAACTCGACAGTTCTCTAAACTGTAATCTGATCTTGGCGGAGATCAATTGTTTTCGAAATTGTGTGAGTAATTGCGAAAATTACCAATTTGTTGGTATTGGCATTTTATTGTGTTGAGATTTTCGAAATGGAGTCATATGCTAGTATCACGGGAGATCATCGACTTCACAGACCTGTAAGTATATTGTTCGAATTGTTCGATAATGATTGTTTATTTTTGGTGATGTTGGATTTTCTGATTAAACTGTTGTTTGTAAGAGGATTGCAAGTTTCGAGGACAAAACTTATTTTTAAGGGGGGTGTTACAAAGAGCCAAAGGATTTACATTGTAAGTTTTGAGTTTAGCTAACTGTGAAGGTTATAACACTCCCGTACATTCAAGGCTGTTACGGCGCAGTAAATCATTCAACAAAGATTTACACGGCAAAATAACACATAGTAACATGAAAATTTATCGACAATGTAAACCCATCATGAGTAACATCCTCATAATATATCACACATAACGTGGTCCAAAATAAAACCGCAGTGTCCATCTTAGAGCTTAAAATCACATAATAAAGCAGATATTGCTCGAGGACAAAAACAACAGAACTCGACGGATGACAACCAAAGAAACAGCCTCTCAATTTCTAGTATAGCTAGAACCTATCATCGTACTGCTTACCATATGATTGCTCATATGGATCAAAAAACCTGAACGCATGAAATATGTCCGCCCTCGAGAAGTTTAGCCTAAAATCATTGATGCAAGTACAAGACTCTCTTTGTACACATAAAGGTAATGATCTTTGAATGGTATAAATCTATGTTAAAGGTACTATTTTTGGTTCAACTAACCAAGATTTGTGCAACAAGTTCTCTCATCTCATGCAAAGTATATTTGAAATGAGTATGCTGAGAGAACTTAATTATTTCTTAGACTTGCAGGTAAATCAGTTGTCTATAGGTACCTTCATCAACCAGGAGAAGTACAGCAAGAAGTTGCTCACTGAATTTGAGATGACTTTCTCGAAAACCTCACCAACTCCAATAAGCACACAAATAAGCAATGATGAAGCTGGAAAGTCAATAGACCAACCACTTTGCAGAAATCTTATTGGCTCACTCCTATAGCTAACATCTAACATGCCCGATATCAAAATTATTGTAGGAGTGTATGCGCGATATCAGGTAGCACCAAAAGAGTCACACTTCACTATAGCCAAGAGAATCCTTGGGTGCGTTAAAGGAACAACCAATGTCGGATTGTGGTATCCTAAGGAAAGAGGATTTTATTTGGTAAGCTACAACAATTCGGATCTCAGAGGTTGCAAGCTGGATAGAAAGAGTACACAAGTGGAACTTATTACTTCCCTGGATCAAGACTTGTGTCCTGGTTCAGTAAGAAGCAACTGGCTAACTCCATTTTCACAGTTGAGTCAGAGTATTATGCTGCTGGAAGCTGCTGTATGCAGATTCTCTAGATTCAACAACAACTACATGACCTTGTCATTGAAGCAAAAGAGAATCCAATCATGTATGGTAGTATGAGCGCAATCGCAATCACGCACAATCCTGCATTGCATTCAAGGACTAAGCACATCGACATGAAGAATCATTTTATCAGGAATCATGTCGAAAACAAGAATGTTCGAATTGTAAAGGTCTATATAGACATTTGATTGGGGACATCTTCATCAAGCCTCACGGTGCAACAAGGTTCGTATGCTCCCCCAAGAATTAGGAATGTTACAGCTTGATTAAACCCCGTTGAGTTTTTACCTTAACCTCTCGTCATTTGAGAGAACATTACAAGGCCCATTAATGCAGTATTCATACCTATTAATTGTACATACAACTTCTAAAGTCATATATTTACTGTATGAATAAGATGATACATTACCATTCCTACAGTTGTAATGTACATTAATTAATGGGGGGAATACTGTAGGACCCTTGAATACAGTGTTAATCACCAACTGATCTAAGAATTGAATCCAGTATATATCAATTACTGGGGAACATTGTATTTTTGCGGATACAGCAAACATACAGTCGGATTTCAATTAAATATTTAATCGTATCCAATTTCAGTATTTACTCTCGAAGCGACACTTGGAAATAAAAGCTTATAACCTGTGATTTTGATTTTCAAACTGCTAAACATGCATAGTGAAGGTTGTAATGTGTCAGAATGTGGAACCGCAATCAATTTTCAAGACCGATGGATTATATGTACCACTTATGTCCCGATTCATATATATATTCATTCAAAGATTGTTCCCACCCTTAAATCTGACTTTTCGCTGTAACCTAGTCCTCCCGCATCCATAAAAAGGAACTCTCGTTGGCCTAATATCTCTTTAGTGCATTCAAGCAATAGTACGAGACTACCACAAACAGTGCAAACACTTAGAAATTTTTCTGAAACTTTTCTTTCTTCAAACTATTTCAATGGCATCGGCACAAACCACATCTTCTCAGACCTTGAGGAAGGACTCTTTGATCATCGCTGGCAGAATATGAGGATGAGAGGTCGTTAAATGTCATCACTAAGGTGAAACAACAAGGCTTCTACAGACTGAGAAGCCTGCATGCTGCTAACTACGATGAAGGCATCGTGGAGGATTTTTATCTTGATGTGTCTTTCAATTTTTCTAACCCAAAGCAAGGCACGCCATTGTTAGCACAATGAAACAGAATGATATCAAGATCGATAGAGCTCTTCTCGAATAGCTATATAGGTTACCAAATGATGGTCTCACCACTGAATATCTGGAGACCTTTGGTGGCAATATGGTTGACCTGGAAAGCCTCAGGCTAACAATCATCATCTGTCCCACCACAAGAAGAACTTCTCCCTCCCTTATTTTTATTTACATGAATTCTGTTGCAAGTTTCCGGAAAACAGGACTGGTGATTTGAGGTGTGCACTGCTTAAGATTCAGACTGATGATGGCAATTATGATAAGGTATGGTGTCAAATATTACTCCAAAGACTGCATAAGGAAGCTGAGAAACCAGGCTTCGCCAGAAAGTTTTCTGGTTTGATTTTGAACTATATCCTCACTGAAAATGGTGATGAACAATCTCCTTATGCAAAGAAGATTCAAACTGGCAAGTTCCGGAGAGGAATTAGGCCTACTTTGTATAATAAAAAAACATCTGCCGAAAACCGTATGGACAGACTTCATTCCCCACTCGAGTGATCCTCGAGAAGTCAGTGGCCAATCCACAAATATTGGAGCTGGAGAGACAAATAAGAAAGTCCATAGTAAGAAAAATATGGTTCCCGACAGCACTTTGCCTAGTTGCCAAGAAGAAAAGGAGAAAGCACAAGCCTTAAAAGGAGACTTATAAATTCATTGTAACAATAGTGACTCGGGAGGTTACAAGGGCCCTTGAGGTGACACAAACTGAGATGTTCTTACAACATTTCAGAAGGCTACAGTGGCCCATGAGGTAGTGCAATCTGAGGGACTTCTTATAGAGATTGTTCCATCCGATGATGCTCCCACGGAAACTACTCATGTTGTAGCCAGAGCAGATCCAGAAGGATCTACGGCTAGAGCGGATGAGCAAGTGTTCCTTAAGCTGGAAGGAAGTGCCGAATTGGTTGCCCCTTTGAAGCCGACAACCGATTCTCCCCATAGGGTATCCACCCGTATTAGGAGCCCCTCTCCATACAGGTAACTCCACCATGTACGGATCCAAACTCCTCCCAGGAACCCACATCTGCCGAGTATCCCAATCCTATAAGGACCGCAACCTTTGTCGGAGTCCCTCCTCATCACAACTTATAAACAAAACCCTGTTGGCCATGGAGATTTATGCTATTGAACGCTTTAATGTTTGGAAAAGCTACGAGTCAAGTAGGAAGAACTTTACAATTGGGCCAATTGGCAAAATGATGAATGATCTGTGCTGGAGGTTATTGATGCTACGAATGTTAAAGCCCTCATGAAGAACGACTATCAATTCTACCATGACATTATCAATTAATATTTTTATGATAAGGAGAAAATCCGTCTCAAGGGCAAACAACCAAGTTCGATAGATATCATAAGTCTGAGTCATCACTCTGAACCCGACTCTGATGGGGATGTGATGCCATACATATCCGCCTCCACATGAGCCGCGAAGATGCTCGCGAAGTTGAGTTTGTGAAGCTACAGGATGCTCAAGGCCAGGGGACTTCCGGGCCATCCGATGAACAGACCAGGTCCTTGTTCAACAAACTGCTCGATCGCCCATCCCACATGATGAGACTCCATAGGATGTATCAGTCCCTGCTTTCCCACCGATTGAAGCTCAAGAACCAGAAAGGGTACAATCACCTCATATCCCTATAGGTTCCGACAAATTTTAACCCCTATTTTCAGAACATGATACAACTCTACCTCGAAGTATTGTAGTCATTGTTGAAGTGGATGCCACTTCTTCTCCCGCTCTTCTCCAACCCCCAAGAGAACCTGAACATCAATCTTTCATTCGCGTCATTGCCGAACAAACTATATCCGTAGAGAATGTTATACAAGCCCTCTACAAATATGGCAAGGAGCTTGACTGGCCCCGGGAGATAGCACAAGATGAAGTCACGGTCGTTTCTAGGTCACTGAACGACGTCTGTGAGGATTTTTTTCTTGTCCCTGATGCCTTCTGACGTGCCTTTGCCCAATTATCTCAGAACTAGAATGCCATTCTGAAGAAAGAGCAAGAGAAGACTGGAGTTGATCAAGAAGCAACAATCGCCGCTCTTGAACATATGAGAGACCGACTAACTATACACGACCATAAAGCAGAAGAATTGGCTACAACAGTCGATGGATGTTATCAAGTGGTAAAGGAAGTCAAGGAAAGCCAGGCCGACAGTCTCCGGCGCAAAGTCTATGAGAAGATTACCTATTTGGATAATGCAGAAAAGGGGGAAGATGTGTGGATGCTGCAAGGAAAACTGCAAGGAAATGGAAACACGATATGTAGAAACAGCTGGATTCGAGCTTAGAAGATACTGTAACCCAAGCAATCAGCCGACTGGCTGGGCCAGGCATTGGCTAAATGGCTGCATGTAGGGGTGTTAATAATTGGATACCCGAGTACCCGAATTTACGCGTACCTGGTTATGTGGATAATTGAAATTCGGCCCGTGACCCAACCGAAAAAGTCGGGTACCCAATTTTTCGGGTCGGGTCATAGCGTACCGGCCCAAAATTTGATACCACCAATTTGACATTTTATATAAATAAATTTTTATTTTAATATAAATTTACTTTTAAATTTATTACATAAATTAATTTTAAAAGTACTAAATACATCGTAAATATTTTCCGTTACAATAAGTAAATTCCAAAACTAACTAAAAATTTTATATATAACATTTCTTTTATATTATATAATTATGCTTGATTCAATATTCAATTATATATGAGAGAATGTGTTATTTCTTATTTAACATGTTTATCTTGTAAATTTCCAAACTAGTGAGAGTAAATATCATTACATTAATATGAATTCTCATATTAAATATAATTCATATTATTTGAAAGATAAGGTTTCATACACTTGTAAATTAAATAGTTACCATTATTAAAAAATAATTATTAAAAAAATAATCGTTTTTTTGGGTACCCGAATTTACGCAACAAGTCGGCCCATGACCCGGCCCGATTACATGGCTTTTTCCTGGGTCGGGTACCAGGCCCTAAAAAATTTAGAACTTTTAAAAATGAACTAAGTCGTAGATGAATAAATGAACTAAATCGGTACTTTTGTGTACTAATCAGAGAATCACCCATGTTCAATCATTGCAAGCCACTCGCAACAAGTGAGTCTCGAGGCTGTTGACAGAAGGGAAGTTGCCAATGCAAATCTAAACTAAAGGCGGATACACGAAGGAGAACATCTTACCTATCCGAAAGACTGGATGCTTGGTTAATATGTTACTCTAGAAGTTAAAAGATTCTACAAGAACATGGCACATGACGCTCAACCCCACATCAACATCCCCAATACTAAATCTTTTTACTACTGTATTTCCTTATAATTCTCTTGTATCTTGTCTATACTTGATATCTTGTTTTTTCAATTTCAAGTCAAGTACTGTAAGTTCCTATTCATCTGGAAAGAAATATTTCTCTCTCAAAATATTACATTTCATACTCTATTGTACTTTCAGTATATTACTTGACATTACTGAAATTATTTCCAAGTATGATTCTTGCTATAGACTAAGTCGTATGAACTTGCCTACGAGCAATTCATAGACTAAGTTGTAACCTTTAAGTAACTTACTGTAAGGTTGTGTCTGGAGCCAATCATATTTTAAGTTGTGAAGACTTAGCTAATTAGGATAAGTATTTTAAAACATGTATGGAAGCTCTTTATTTTTAGACGAAGTCATGTGAATATCATACCATTCATAAATAAGACTTAGAAGTTGTGTTGTTTATAGTTTTGGCACTATCAAAAAGGGAAAAGTTATCGGGAAAGCTCCCTCTTGGATTTTTATAGGTGCAGCAAAACTACAGCTTTCCTACAACTCAGATCATACAACGTTTTCCAACTAAAACCAATATATATTGTATGAAAGATCTTCAGTCTATAGCAATTAGTCTAGTTGGATACATCATCTTTGTTGTATCCACTTTACATAGAAAAAGTAGTGTAAAACCCAACATGATACACTACAAAAAAAAACAGTTTTTACCGACGCCAAAATGGCGTTGGTAAAACAGAAAATGGCGTTGGTAAAAAAATTACCGACGCCATTACCGACGGCAAATCGCCGTTGGAAAAACGCTCGACGGTAATTTTTTACCGACGCCATTTTCCGACGCCGCCATTTACCGACGCCATTTTTGGCGTCGTTAAATTAAAAAAAAATTAAAAAAGTCAGGTCAGGACTCAGGCGGGGCTCAGGCGGGTTAGGTCCGGGCTCAAAGTGAGGGTTCGGTCGAGTCCAGTGTCGGGTCCGGCGGGTCCGGCAATGGTCCGGCGGATCGTTCGGCTCCATTCAATTTCAAATGGTTGAGAAGGATTTTGGTTTATAAACCACCAAAAACATTGATGTTTTTTCGATGTGGGATTGTGTTAAAAAATTACCGACGCCGAAAATGGCGTCGGTAATGGCGTAAACGGCGTCGGTAAATTTAAAAAAAAAAAAAAAAAATTTACCAACGCCAAAGTGGCGTCGGTAATGGCGTCGGTAAATGGCGTCGGTAAACGGCGTCGTTAATTGTAAAAAAATAAGTCTGCGAACCGGTCGTCGGCAATGGCGTCGGTAAATCGGGCGTCGGTAAATGGCGTCGGTAAATTATAAGTTTAACAACGGCAGTACGGGCGTCGGTAAATGGCGTCGGTAAATTATAAGTTTAACAACGACGGTGCTGGCGTCGGTAAATGGCGTCGGTAAAAACTGTTTTTTTTGTAGTGATAGGACTTTAACATTAAATCATTGTGAGTGAAGCAATTTTATTCACAAGTATTCACAGCTTTGAAGAGCATTTAATGCTGATAGATATAACATTTAAATGCGGCCGAATACTTTGGTATGCATATCATTTAATGAAGGTCAAAAAAATGTTTGAAGCATTTAATGCTGACACGATGGATTACTTTAATTCAATTCCATAACTACCAATCTGAAACAGCCACATCTCAACTACTCGGCCAACAACTATATTTATAACATATGTATTTCCATGATTATAAATAGTCCAACCAGAGGACATGCTCGAACACTTGTCACTTATAACTCATACAAACTTAAGACAGCTATACCATTATGACAGATTGGCGTACATTGTATTTGAATCGTCTTCTTTGTCCCACATAGGTCGGAAGCTGAATTATTTCTGATCACCTTCATCCCACACAAGCCAGAAGCTTGCCCGTTTTATCAATCTACACAAGATTGATTCTATAAACCTAAAGTAGGGTAGAATAAGGTCCGAATAATAGTTGTAGTGTTTCAAGTTATAGTGTGCTATTTTCAAGTTGAGGACTTCAAACTTTCTTTCTTGTTATAGGATTATACAGTGTAGTTTTAAAATAAACTTTGATCGTTATTCGTGTAAGTTCGTAAGTTCATGAGTTCGTTGGTTGCTGTTCAAGTCTTCTTGGCTATTTGTATTGTCTGTGTTATAGTCTTTTATTAATATAGTCGTCGCTACTTGGTGAGATGTTGAAAGCACCCGGTTGGTGGCTTCTGAATATAAAATAAGTAAATATGTCCCTCTCAGCAAGCGATCCAGAAATCCTTAGTCGTCAATAAATGCTTATATATACGTCTAGTCTGTGGCATAATTAATGCAGTCTCCATCTACATTAAATGCGTTCAAATCGGAAATACTTTATACGTACTTAGTTCCATTAGCCACAACAGTATCAACTTATGGAACTCATATTGTAGAAAGTATTCACATTGTTCCTAATATTGAGCCGACAATAAATTACGCTATAACCTCGAAGGTTCTTATGCTGTAGAAAAATCTTCTTCATTGTGGCTTCTGATTGCTGTAAGATGCAGCTATGATTTTTTTCTTATCAAAATCCAATGGGAATTCTCCCAACAATTCTCCCTTTTTGATAATGTCAAAACCAAACACTAAGTCCTGAAAAAAATCTAACGCAGGCTAGAAATTGAACATCGCACAAGATTGTTCCAAGCAAGTAAAGATACAGTCTAACTCAATAAGTTTTCACAACTTAAATAATTATTGGCTCGTAGGCGCAATTTTATATTGAGTCTACAAGCATACAACTCAATCTATGAATTGCGCAAAAATATATTTCAAAGAGTTTCAATATCTTTCAAGTCAAAGTGGAAAATGGTAAAATAGATTGCACCTATAATCTTTTGATAGCCAAAATTTATTGTTTTATTAAGTGATCATTTATAATATTTTGCAATAACAAAATAAAAACAAAAATAAACATTAAACAACCATACAACACTGATATAAAAGAACTTAATGCCTATAATGTTGTCAATTGGATCTCCTCATGCCACAAAGATCAAATTTGGTGCCTTTCCAACAGTTCACAAGTTGATCTGCTCTGCGATTCCTGAAATAATGTTTCCCCTGGGCAGTGGCATCATATCTCATCATCCAGTTTTCTGGATGTGTAAGTACTTCACCTTTCATATATTTGCCCTTGTTGATGATATGTGCTGGGATCTCGCCTTCAGCTAGCTATCTAGATAATTTGTTGATGCAGCCTCAAGCGTCTTATTGAATATAGTTGATTCTTTCACCAGGCCACATAAGTATATGTTGAGTTCATTTCTACATGAGGTCGCTGACATCCGTAGTTATAGTTTTTTATCTTCAAATCATGCTTTGTCATGTCATGACTGTGTTTTAGGGTGGCCGCTATAGTTGTCAGCAACTCCAGTTCTACTGTTAGGAGTAAGATCTATTTGGGCTGAGATCCTAAGAAAGTCCAGTTCTTTCTCAAAATTGTCGAGAGCAGTGATAGTATCCTGCAAGAAGATGATTTGGAAGGTGAGAGAAGCTTCTAGTTGTTGCAGGCCAACTTCAATGGTTGGTGGAAGTGGAGGGGTAAATTCATCCTGTTGTCGTTGTTTCTGTTGCTGTGTGGCTTCGGGTTGCCTGTCTGTAGGTTTCGAAGTTCTATGGCTTGAGAGGCCTGAAATCTAGATAATTGGGTCTCTCGCACCTCTTTATAGATCATAAGAATCCCATTCTGCATATCCTCGTCATTGTCGTCATCCTAGTCTGGGTTGGAGCGATAGCTCAAAGAATGGATTTTTACAGTAATGGGCCTATTGACCTTGTCCAAATGAGGTTTTGCCTGCTCGTGCATTGTCAGAATAATTTCTCTACAACAAATTCATCATCTTGTAGCAACAAGTTTTCAACATTTTTATCCCCAGATACCTGCAATACAAAATAATAATTCTTATTAATGCCAGCTACATTTTTATCGCCAGATACCAGTGATACAGTTCACTTTACTCTGCTAGCCTGTAGCCTTTTTTAACATTGATTCTTCCAATGGTGGCGTTGGTCTCGGTGGTTAATAGATTTCATTAATCACATATGAAGGTGAAGGGCTCCTAGGAGTAGTTGGAACATGGGCTGGAGAATGATCCATGACGGCAAATGAAATGTTCTTTACAAGAGCAGAGTGATGCACGAAAAATGTTGTAGGCGGCTCTGAAGAGGCAGCTGGCTCGCCTGTACGCTCTGCTTAGTCAACATCATCAGCATGTTAAGGGGGAGGTACATGTTCTCTGTTCAATGCTATGGGCTTGATTGGATCATATGTGCCCACAACAGGAGTTTATTCTAGAGCAGTGGGCTCCTAATCTGGCTCTGTATGGGGGCTCGATCCATATGGACTCCTATGGTGCTGTCAAAATAGTATTTCTTGTAGTTTCATGGTGGTGAGACATGTTTCTTTTTCTTCTAAACAGCAACGGGAGAAGCACAGTCATGAACATGGCATTTCTTCTTGCTCTGAGTTTTCTTCTTGGCCGCTGCTTCGATCTCAGTAGATTTTGACCTTAGATCATGGAGGTCTTTAGATTGAGGCATACATGTTGATGAGGGTTTGTTCAAAATGGGAGTTTCTTTGTTTTAAAGCATGGGCATGGTCCCTCCAAGGAATTTGCCTATATTGCTTGTTGGCTTCCTTAGTCAACCTTTGTAGAATTTGGCACCAATTAACCTTTTGTTGAGCCATTGTTGCCTTCATGAGTCAAAATCGAAGACTTGTGCACATCTCAAATGCACGGTGAAAGTAGTCTAGTATTGGTCAATCAATTCATCTCCGAATGTATCCATTTCACTCATTATGAATATGTTCAGTGAGTGTACAACTGAGTTAAAAGAGATGTATCGACTGTGACTTCAGTGTTCTTCATGGTGCTGTAGATGGCACTGGCAGTGTTGGGATGGTTGGAGTCATCGTGTTGGAAGGTGGCGTTGATTGAATACCTCAACAATGGATTAATCGTACTTATCAGAATGTAGGCTCCCAAGGTCCAAAAGACCTTGTTTCTTGATCTTCTCAATGATGACAGCCATCTCGGCTTCATCCTCCTCCTCCTCCTCCTCAGATTTGATGCATTCGTAAATCATTTCCTTAGCAAAGATACTACATTGATGAGTAATCAATCATTATTCTCTTGTGTCCGTGAAGAGGTGGTCCGAGAAGATGTAGTAGTTAGAAAGAAATTTAAGAAGAAAAGTTTTGAAGAAAATTTGTCAAGTATTTTGCACTATGTTGTATGCTATATCATTTCTTGAAGTAGTAAAGGGCGTTAGGTCAACCGTCATTGCCTTTAAGGGGGGTGTTATTAAGACACCGCTGTCACGGGCTTAGAGTTTGCTATGCTCCTAAGCGTCGTGCGGCCTAGCAACCCTCTTGCTAGTCAGCCTTAAACACTCCGAATTTGGCTAAGTATGAAAGTAGGCACAACGAAAGAGAGGCAATAGGTTGAGGAAAGTTTTCTTCCACTAAGTTGTAAAGAGTTTACAAAGTGAGTCTTACAATGCTTTCCCAAGGATGGCTGCAAATGAGCCTCAACCTCCCTATATATACTACTCATCTATCTCTAGAACCTTCCTCCACCTCCTCATTTGGAGGCTTCTAGACCCTCCTACATTATTACAATTTCTAGAGTATTCTAAGTACAACACAAACCTTTGTACAATGTCTAGAAAGCTCTACTATATTACAAGTCTTTTGACTCATTCAAGAGTCTCCAGCACCTTCCACATGTTTCCGGATCTTCCTGGCTCGTTGCCCGACCCGCCCGCTCGGCCCGACTCGGCCCGTCTCCATGTAACCCGACCCGATCCGCCCGCCTTCCACACATGCCTCCGGATTCATCTTTGATGTTACGACCATCCCGATCCGTTTACGGAATGTTCCGAGTATAATTTCCGTGGACTCCTCGGCTTTCCAATGTCCATCGCCATCACAAGGCTTTATCCCGCTAAGCCTATTATAGGGGAGGGTGCTCCGTGCATCCCTCGCGCGCCGCCTCGCGCCTTGCTCGCGCGCACCCCTCGCGGTGTCCGTCGCCCGTGTCCGAGCCTCGGCCCTCGGATGTGCCTCGTCTCGTCATCTTGTCCCGCATTGTCCTGGCGGCGTGCTGTCCGCCGCACTCGTCGGTTCCGGCGTGCCTTGTCCAGCCCGCCAGTGTTGTCCATCGTGCCCGATGGCCTTGTCCCTGGCGGGCACTCTGTTGCCTTGGCTGCTTGCTCGGCCATACATCCACGCATGCCGCGCCACTCGGCTAAGTCCTCATCGGCCAGCCGATCCACACGGCCTAGTTGTCCCGAACGTGCCGTGCACGTTGATCTGTTGAACCTCGCACCCCTCAGGCGGGTCTGTCCGAGCACTCGTCGGTCATTTCTCTCGGGCGTGACACTCTCCCCGCCTGCCTGGCCGACGCCCTCGCCGACGCGTGCCGCCACCCGGTGCCTCGATGTATCGTATTGATCCCGCATAATACATCGGCATTTCCTCTTCGACCTTCTTTTGAAATCGAAGTGTCGTCATCGCGTGCGGGACTTGTTCCATACCAAGGGGATAATGATGGGTTTGTTCGACTGTCACCATAGTGTCTTTGCTTTTGGGAAAAGGCAAAATTGTTCTTCTCCGTAAAGTCCATTCCCAAAATGAGATCCCGATCGTCCATCGTGGTGACTTTGAAGTGCACTCGGCCTTCCCGGTCTCCAAGCACGATTCGCACTCCGTTTGCCGCCCCGTGACTGTGATCGCTGGTCCGTTGTCGACTTCATCCAGCCCTTGCATGGCTGCACAAGTAGTCCCAATCTCTTGGCTTCGGCCTCAGTGATGTAGTTGTAGTCGGCTCCCGTGTCGACCAAGGCCTTGATGGGTTGGTGGTTGATGGTTCCTTCCACGAACATCAACTTGCTTCCTCGCGGTCCCTCGCTGCCTGCACTGACGACAGAATTAAGTTGTTGAATCGTGCTTACCTGCTGCACGTCGTGATCAATCGTTGGCCCCTCGCATTCGGCCATGGCGTTGAGCTTCCCCATCTTCGGACAGTCCTTCATCCGATGAGCTCCGCCGCACATAAAGCATCCTCGTTGGTCGGGAGCGCCCCTGCGTTCACCCGAGTTGTATGGTTTGTCCGCGTCGTGTTGCGGTCTCGTCCCGAATCTTCCGCGTGATGGTTGGGCTAGTTGCTGTACTGACGTGCGGGTGTCTCCCCCGCCTTTGGCTTGACCCTCAGCTCGCGGCTCCTTCCTCTTCTCGAATTCGGCTAGGGACTCGGCCACTTTGATTGCCTCGTTGACAGATTTCACCTCGCGGCCTTGTACTCTGTCCCTGACCCAACTCGGTAGTCCATCCAGGAAGAAGAATAGTCGATCATCCTCGGTCATGTCCGGAATCTGGAGCATGATCGATGTAAAGTCCCGAACATAGTCCCGAATGGTAGTCCTGTGCTTGAGCTCGCGGAGTTTCTTCCTTGCCTCATAGCATGTGTTCTCGGGATAGAATTGTGCCTTGAGTTCCGACACGAACTCGTCCCAAGTCCCGATCGGTTGGCAAGTCCCTTTCGTAACACCGGCCTGTCGATGACGCCACCACAGCGCTGCATCGTCGGCAAGATATAGTGCAGCTTGCCGTACTTTGGCCTTCTCGTCCGTCAGTCCCAGACCATCAAAGTAAAGTTCCATTCGCCACAGGAACTCCTCGATTGACTTGGCATCTCTCTTGCCAATGAACTCCTTGGGTTTGGGGACCTCAACCCTTGGTCCCTCGAACCTCGCCCCGCCAAATATGTTGTTCCCGCTCGGCCCACCATTTGAGTTGGTGCCCGAGTTGCTTGCCCGACAGATTTTATCACAAAAATCTTCAAAACGTTTGGCACTTACCTCGCAAAACTCGGCATACTGCTTGCGTATCTCCGTTATGCTGGCTGCCACATGATCCTCGATCGTTGCTAGCTCCTTGCGCAACGAGAGTTGTTCCCTCTTGAAGGTCTCGAGCTGGCCCAACGTGTGCCCTTCCAGTTGGCCAACAGCTTTCTCGAGAGTTCCCACGCGTTCCTCCGTGCTCAATTGGGTGTTAGTGATGCGCTGCCCAAGAGCTTCGATGTCGTCCTCGATGTCGGGTAGGCGGTTTGCTAAGGTGAGTATGATCTTTCGGATGTCTTCATCCTCAAGAAGTCGGCTTCGTGCCGGGTTCTCCTCGTGTTGCGGCGGCACCACACCGCGCGCCTTGCTCTTGCCACGCTTGGCTTTCCCTTTAGCTGGGACTTCTCCACGTCCCCGGACCTTGTCAGCCTCTGTGACTCGTCCGTCCTCCACATTGATGCCTGCCTCGATCTGTCCGTCGGCCATGATGCCTGCTGATCGTTAGCGTCGACTCCCACAGTCCTGCACACCTCCTTGTGTGGCTAACCTGGCTCTGATACCACTTGTCACGGGCTTAGAGTTTGCTATGCTCCTAAGCGTCGTGCGGCCTAGCAACCCTCTTGCTAGTCAGCCTTAAACACTCCGAATTTGGCTAAGTATGAAAGTAGGCACAACGAAAGAGAGGCAATAGGTTGAGGAAAGTTTTCTTCCACTAAGTTGTAAAGAGTTTACAAAGTGAGTCTTACAATGCTTTCCCAAGGATGGCTGCAAATGAGCCTCAACCTCCCTATATATACTACTCATCTATCTCTAGAACCTTCCTCCACCTCCTCATTTGGAGGCTTCTAGACCCTCCTACATTATTACAATTTCTAGAGTATTCTAAGTACAACACAAACCTTTGTACAATGTCTAGAAAGCTCTACTATATTACAAGTCTTTTGACTCATTCAAGAGTCTCCAGCACCTTCCACATGTTTCCGGATCTTCCTGGCTCGTTCGGCCCGACCCGGCCCGCTCGGCCCGACTCGGCCCGTCTCCATGTAACCCGACCCGATCCGACCCGGCCTTCCACACATGCCTCCGGATTCATCTTTGATGTTCTGGACCATCCCATCCGCTTCTCGGACTGTTCCGAGTATAATTTCCGTACAGTGGACTCCTCAGCTTTCCAATGTCCACTGCCCTCACAAGGCATTATCCCGCTAAGCCTATTATAGGGGGAGGGTGCTCCGTGCATCCCTCGCGCGCGCCCAGCGTCTCGCGCGCACCCCTCGCGGGTGTCCGTCGCCCGTGTCCGAGCCTCGGCCCTCGGATGTGCCTCGTCTCGTCATCTTGTCCCGCATTGTCCCGAAGCGGCGTGCCTGTCCGCTGCACTCGTCCGTTCGGTTCCCGGCGTGCCTTGTCCAGCCGCCCAGGTAGTCCCGCATCAGGCCTGATGGCCTTGTCCCTCGGTCGGGCACTCTGTTGCCCGGTTGGCCTGCTTGCTCGGCCATACATCCACGCATGCCGCGCCACTCGGCTAAGTCCCTCAGTCGGTTGTGCCGATCCACACGGCCTAGTTGTCCCGAACGTGCCCCGTGCACGTTGATCTGTTGAACCTCGCACCCCTCTGTGCGGGTCTGTCCGAGCACTCTGTCGGTCATTTCTCTCGGGGCGTGACACCCTACCTTACTAAACAAACCCTCTCTAGAGTAGGGAGGATGTCCTTTTTTTTATTTTTTTTTTTGGTGTTTTTGTCCTTTAGTTGTTTTTTGTTGTGTGTTATGTTTTTTTTAATGTTTATTTGTCACGTATTTTTTGTGTAATGTTTTTTTTAGTGTTTATTTGTTATGTGTTTTTTGTGTAATGTTTTTTTAGTATTTATTTGTTATGTTTTTTGTGTTATGTTTTTTGTATTCATATAATGTATTTCTATTTAATTAAAACAACAACAACAATAACACATTAAACATTAATATATTAAAAAATACAACTGTTATTATTCAATTAAACAACAACAATATTAACACATTATTTAAAAACACCACCACCAAATGTAGTGCATTTACTATGTTTGTGCTCTTATATTTACAACATAATTCAGTAATCATTTACTATGTTTGTGCTCTTATATTCTCAATAATTTCAGCATACATGCGTTGTCGATTGAAATATAAAGTTTCCCATGCGGATGCATTGGGAAGTCACCCCATTGTGGGTAAGTATTGTGGAGTGGTGAATTTTCATCCAGCGTCACATAAATGTAGTGAGCACAGTCGTCGTCCGCCACACGGGCAATCACAATGGGGCCACTTTCTTCTGATAAGTCTGGACCGGACAAAAGTGGAAAACACGTAAAACTTTGTTGTGGGGATATATGATTATGCCTATCACACTTCACCCCCAATCTCAAAAAAATTTGTGTTTTAGAATATTTTGCCACTAATTTGAATGGACAATCGGTTTTAGAGGTACTGGTTTGCCGTTGAATTTCATATTCTAAACCTTCACGTTCATACTTCCTATCTTTTGAACACCCATAATTGATTTCGTACAAATACCCCTTCTTTGATTTGGTTCTTCTTTTAACAATAACAAAATCGATCCCTCGAGCTATATTCTCATGCGGATGCATTGGGAAGTCTGTACTATGGGTGTTCAAAACTACCCGACCCGGTTGACCCGGCCCAATTACCCGACTACCCGGGAACTTTTTACCGGGTAATTTTTTTAATTACCCAAATTTAACGGGTCGGGTACCCGGCCCGCTAATTATGTGAGTTACCGGGCCGGGTAATGGGTCGGCCAAATAAAATTATCGGGTACCGTCGACCCGGTAACTTTTTTTTTTTTTTTATTTTCTCACTACAAATTTGGTCCATATTAATCTTAAGCTCTATTTTTTTTCCTTTTCATGAATCATATTTTTTTATAATTTAAATTTCATTAACTATTTTAAATTATGACATCAAAATTACAAAACTGAGTATGTATTAATATAATATAGTAGTCTAATTTCAAAACGAATAGATTAAATGTTTCATATAATGTCTTAATATATTAGAACCAATAATAATAAAATGAATGTTATAATTATTGTAAACAATTTCTTACTTTTAATTTTTTTTAGAAGTCAATCGAGTAAATAAATTAAATTAAAGTTAAATTTTCTTAATATTTGATTTAATCATAAAGTAAATTTTCTATATAGATATATATGTATAATTATTATAATAATAATAATTAATATATGAAAAAAAACTCGGGAGGGTGTTATTAATTATTATAATAATAATTAATATATAAATTTTCTTAATATTTGTTACAACTTTTTTTCAACTTTTTTTTTTTGTCTTTGAAAACAATATAATATATATATATATATATATATATATATATAAGTGGGGTGTTTTGGTAGGAGGGGTTCCGTAGGGGGGTCTGTAAGAAGGTCTAGGAGGCTAAGTACAATGGAGTATCAAATTTCAGGGATGATAAAGGTTTCTGGATGAACGTACAGGATGAATTTGGACATGGATAGTCAGTCGTCAAATCCATCTAATTTGCAGTTAATGCCGGTACCACTTGCTGACACGTTTCAGCCTCCAAAATGACTGTTCACGTTTACAATTCAAAAAATGCAAATTTTCTGGGTTAAATGCAATGCATTGCTTTTAGACCTGGCAAATTGGTCGTGTCGTGAATTTTCGTGTCGTGTATTTTTATATTTTGTGTACCAAAAATTTAAATCTATACACGACATTAATAAATTTATGTCGTGTCGTGTACCGCGCAAATTCGTGTCGCTTCGTGTCGTGTTTTCGTGTCAGGCACATAATATAAAATATATATTAAAATATTATAAGAATAACAATTTTAATATTTTAATATTTTTTATAGGTTTTAGTAGACGAAACGAAACGAATAGCAACGAAAACACAAATATTTACATGAAATTTATGAAAGTTCACATTATATTTTCGAATTTTAAAGTTTAGTACAAACGGAATTCACAAAATGTATGTTTTTGTAAAATTAAATATAAAGTTTTAAATCATGTTATAAAATATTATATATGTATATATATAAATATTTATTTATTTATTTATTTTGTGTACCTCGTGTCGTGTCGTGTACCCAAAGGGTAAACACAAAACCGACACTAAATTTCGATCGTGTACTTTCGTGTTCGTGTATTTTCGTATCGTGTACTCAAAATGCAAACACGAACACTAAATTTCTGTATCGTATTTTTGTTTTGTGTGGTAAATTGACGGGTGTAATCGCTTTGATATCATATAACCATATGTTTTGAAAAGCAGCTTTCAAAAGATAAGAATATAGCAACGGATAAGACCAAGAATACTAACATGCTGCAGTGTTTGTGCTGTATCGAGATTTTATATAGCGTTGCCCCTTAATTGGAGCATATAAGATTTGACGCAATTGGTTAAGTGCACTCTATTCAAGGGTCCGATAATATTCTACCTTAATTAATTTACTGTATAGTTGTAGATATCCCTATCTTGATATATTACTATTTGTACAATAATAAGTATGGAATGTTGGTACTCATGGGTCCTAAAATATTCCCCCTCAATTGATCAGTAAAAGTGAAAAGCTTATAGGGGTTAGGCTGTAGATGGTAAGTTGGCCAGCTGCTTCTTGCTGAACCAGGATATAAGTCTTGGTACAAAGAAGTGATATGTCCCGCATGTGCTATTCATATCCAGCTTCTTGCACAAATCTTGATTTAGCCCCGAAAATAATATCATCAACGTAGATTTGTACCACTAAGAAGTCATCGCCTTTATGTATTTTGAAGAGTGTTTTGTCTACAATATTTTTCTCGAACGCAGTATTGGTAAGGTACAGTAACTGTTGGAAGAATTCCCATTGAATTTTGATAAAGTGCAAAACCACAAGAACTATCCTACAACAGCATCCTCCAACGACATTCAACCGCAACTGAATCCACAACACTTAAGATGCTTCCTACAACATAAGATCCTTTCTAGACTAAACGTATTTATTGTAGGCCCCACACTTGGAGAAGACTTATATACTTCTGACAATATAACTACTTGGGGTTGTATCCCTTGTGACCTAATCTTATATACTAAAAGTTTAAGTTGTCTTATAAATACAAAGTGCTCACAATAAATGTTTCATGAATTGAAAGTGAGATGTGAAAACTTCATGTGTGTAAAATCCGTATTTTTCTTCCCCTGGTATTTTCGTTTTTGGTGTATTTCTCGATCGTAGTGACCCTCGTGTACTTCTCAGCGTGTCCTTCCTGTCAAACTGTTGAACTGTATTCTCGTTATTGCTGTGCGGAACCGCCGTTTCGGGGTTGCCGTGGATCCATTTCGTGTTGTTGGTTCCCAAATATTGATTCCTATCGTTTTATTCTCTTTCCGGATCATTTTTATCATTTTGGAACCCATAAGGGGTGTGGGCGCGGCACAAGGTGTGTGCGCGCGGCACAAATCCCTTGATTGTTGGTCGGACAAAGCATGCGTGTGCGCGGCACACCCATCCGTGCAGCGGCACGGTGCGGCAGTCTTGCGCGGCACACCTATTGGTGCCGCGGCACACTCGTGTGTCTTCTGCGACCTAAACCCAGTATGCGGTGCGCGGCTGCGCGGTGCCAGCGGCACAATCTGCGAAACACAGGAGTAATTTTTGGCACGTGCGCGGCACACTTGGTGTGCCGCGGCACACAATGCGGTCAACCGTGCAACTTCGTCTTTATTAGGCGAAATCGACCATTTCTTCTTCATTTTCACCGCATCGCGAGAGAGTGAGAGAGAGGGGAAGAGTTCTTCATCTTCATCCATTGAGGGGTTGATTTCCACCATTTCTCTTCGGTAGTGGCCGGACGATCAATCCAACGCGTGTTCTACGGATCTTAGGACTTGAATCTCCAAAGGTATTATTTCTTGAAACCCTCCCTTTTGGATAATTGGGGATTTTGGGGTTTTTGTCCGATTCTTCCCGTTTTGTTGATGGATTCTTAATGAATATGATTAATATTGTTAGTATCTTTAGTTTTCCTACGGATTCATGGATATTTTGTTGATTTTTACGGAATCGAGAGGGTTTGGTTGTGGTCCGCCCTCGTTGTTATTTTTGGTATGAATATACATGAATCGTAGGCGGGTTTCCGGGTGTATTCCATTTCCGTAATCGTCTAGAGTTGGTTGTGATTGTGTTATTCGAATCGTTAGGTTCATTCGTCGGTTCCTCACGGTCGTGCTTGATTCTTCCGTTCCGTTCGCGTCACCGTCTATTAATCGAGGCAAGTATCCTTATGAACTTACAATCTTGACATAGTAGTTTTGTATGAGAAATTGTGTGTGTGTGTATGCTCACTACGGGTTAGACTCGACGGGGTCTCGGTAGGGGTCCACGGAGGTGTGGATCGACGAGCTTTGCTTTTAACCACTACGGGTTAGATCCGACGGGTCTCGGTAGGGGTCCACGGAGGTGTGGATCGACGGTTAATTGTGGTGAATTTTACAAATGTGATTTGATATTGGCATTTTCGGAAATGAGTGTTTTCGAACGGTTTTCTCTATTGCATACATTTACTATATGTGTAATATGTAAGTTGTTCATCTGGTTACTTGTACTAGCGTAATTGCTAACCCCTCTGGGGACCCGTTTTGGGGAAATTCGTTTTATGAATTTCAGGTCAGGTTCATCGAGGCGGCGGGTGGACGATTACGGATGATGGTCGTGCGTGATGATTGTGCACGAGTGACGTTTTAGTGTCTTTTACCTTTTCATCTTTTGTGGTTTTGAACTAATAGTTGTACTCGAGTACTTAAGGGGTTCTTGTTCGTTCGGATTGTATTGTTGCTTATTTTGTTGTGTTGGATGATGATGTTATATTAACCGGTTGAACCGGGTGGATTATTCTGTTTTGCGTCTTTATGACATGGTATTGTTCGTTTATGTGAGTCGATGAGTATGATGTCGTTTCACTGGTGGGTCCCATATAGGATTCACGGCGCTACTGTAATATACCTCGAATATCTTGAGGGTGTTACGAAAATGGTATCGAGCGCTCTAGGTTTATGGATACCTAGGCTTGTCGGTTTATTGGGTCTTGTGGTGTTTTGTTTTGCACATCATCGTCACGCGCCATGATTCCAGACTACCGGTGTCCGTAAGTTTTCCTTCCTCTGTTCATTAATTCCTTGTATCGTACCTTGATTCTCGACTTGTGATTGTTCTTTTATCAGACCGATCCTCGTATGGATTTTGCTACCTATCTAACTCCGGTATGGATGCCGGAAGAGGTCGTGGTCGCGGTCGTGGTCGTGGACGCGGCCGGGACGTGGGGCGGCCTGGGGCGGCCACGTCACGATCTTCGAGCCGGCGATGCGGCGACCGTCATAGCCATGCTTCTTCTCAGGAGCGTGCCGATCTTGGTATTGCGGCCGTTATGCAACAAATGGTGAACCAAATGGCGGTAATAGCTCAGGCGGTTCAGAACCCGGATCAGGCCCATGCTAATCGGGGCGGAGCGGACCGTTGGCTCCAAGATGTCATCAAGATGCATCCTCCTCAGTTTTCGGGAGCTTCAGACCCGATTGGCTGGGAAGGGTGGATCAAGGAGATATCTAAGGTCTTCGTTGCCACTAACTGTCCCGAGGACCGTAAAGTCCATATTGCTCAATACTTTCTCACAGGGGACGCCACGGACTGGTGGGAGGTCGTTGGGCCCAAAGACCATGCTGCTTCGTGGACTGAGTTTCAAGAATTGATGGAGGCTGAATATTGCTCGTGACCAGTCAGACGGGCTCGGGTACATGCTTTTTATGATGCTCAACCGCGGGATATCCCCGTATCTCAAGCTATTGCTGATTTTAATAAGGAGTTGGGTTATGTGAAGACCCAAGTTGTCGAGGAGAGCGACAAAATTTTCCATTTCTCCAGACGGATGAAGTTGCCGATTCGGGACTATATGTCGGGGCTCGTATGCACTACATTGAAAGATTACCAGAGCAGGGCCCTTGCTTATGATATGTCTGTGACGGCGAGTGAGGCGGCCCGCGAGAGTAAGCGTAAGTCCGGGAACTTTTCGGGCCACAAGAGTGGGGGTCACAGAGATCCCAATCTGCTAACTTCCGTGGCGGTGGTCCACTCGTTCACTGGGGTCCTCGTGGAACTACCAGTGCTCCTTTTCGTGATGTGAAGTGTTTCAATTGTGGTCGTACAGGCCACATCGGTCGTACTTGTTTGAGCCCTTTGTCGACGTGTAATCAGTGTGGCAGTAGGGCCACAAGGCCGTCTGGCCGAGAGGGAGAAAATTCTTGGTGCCCGGGCTTCCATTCCAACGCCTAGGGAACCAAGTGTGAATCAGGGATCGTTTGCTCCTCAATCCCAGCCGAGTGCTAGTCGGGGGAGAGGTCGGGTCAGCCCTCTAAAGGGGGAGCTTCGGTGTCGGCTCACCCCACCCGCATGTCTATGAGATGCGGAAAGCCGATGATCCAGCGGCTACCGTGGCGGCAGTACCGTTTATATTCTTTCTCATCCTGTCAGTGTGCTTTTCGATTCCGGTGCTACGCATTCATTCATATCTTTGGATTGTGTACGCCGTTTGAGTCTCGACTGTTTGATGCCTTGTGAACCCTTCATCGTTAAGCTTCCTAGCGGTGATAGGATCGTTGGTGATCAGGAGGTTCGAGACTGTTCTGTACTTATTTGTGAGAGGACTTGGCCCTCTAATCTTATTGTTGTGGATATTGAGGGTGAGGATTTGATTCTCGGGGATGATTGGCTCGAGCGGCATGGCGCAATCATAAACTACCGCACGAGGATCATCACCATGTTAGCCGAGGATGGCACCGAGCACTCTTTCGCCGGGCGAAAGAGGGGGAACCAGAAATTCATCATTAACGCCTTGAAGGCGATGAGTCTCCTGCGAAAGGGGTATACTGGTTATTGGTGCTATGCCTTGAAGGCGGAGGATGGTGGAGTCGAGCTTTCGTCGATTCCAGTCGTTAATGAGTTTCCGGATGTATTTCCTGACGAGTTACCGGGATTGCCACCGGAACGCGAGGTCGAGTTCGCTATAGAGTTAGAGCCGGGTGGGGCTCCTATTTCGAAGGCGCCCTATCGCATGGCACCTTCAGAGATGTCCGAGTTGAAGAAGCAGTTGAGTGAGCTTCTTGAGTCGGGGTATGTTCGACCGAGCGCCTCGCCTTGGGGCGCACCGGTCCTGTTTGTGCGGAAGAAGGATGGTTCACTACGTTTGTGTATCGACTATCGCGAACTAAACAAGGTGACCATCAAGAACAAGTATCCTTTACCGAGAATTGACGACTTGTTCGACCAGTTGCAGGGAGCTGCGGTATTCTCGAAGATTGATTTGAAATCGGGGTACTATCAGCTCCAGGTGAGAGAGTCCGATGTGCCGAAGACAGCTTTTCGGACGAGATACGGACATTATGAGTTTGTAGTTATGCCTTTCGGGTTAACTAATGCGCCGGCGGTGTTCATGCAGTTGATGAACAAAGTCTTTATCGAGTATTTGGATAAGTGTGTCGTCGTCTTCATTGACGATATTCTTATTTATTCGAGGAACGAGGAAGAGCATGCCCATCATTTGTGGATAGTGTTAGACATTTTGAGGGCCAAGCAACTCTATGCGAAGTTCTCGAAATGTGAGTTCTGGCTGAAGGAAGTGATGTTTTTGGGCCACGTGATTTCAGCCGAGGGGGTTCGTGTAGATCCGCAGAAGATCGAGGCGGTGTTGGATTGGGCACCGCCCATAAACGTGAGAGAGCTCCGTAGTTTCTTGGGTTTGGCTGGCTACTACCGTAGGTTCGTCGAGGGTTTCTCGAAATTGGCTCGACCACTTACACAGTTGCTCCAGAAATCCGAGAAGTTCGTCTGGAATGACGAGAGGCAGTTCAGTTTTGAGGAGATGAAGAAGCGTTTGACTTCAGCTCCGGTTTTGGCGTTGCCATGTGGCAACGAGGGATTCGCCGTTTATAGCGATGCTTCGGGTCAGGGTCTTGGGTGCGTATTAATGCAGCACGGCAAGACCATTGCCTTTGCGTCCGCATACCGAGGTCAGATGAGCTTAACTACCCTACTCATGATTTGGAGTTAGCGGCAGTCGTATTTGCGCTCAAGATTTGGCGTCACTATCTTTTCGGCTCTACATGGCAGATTTTTACCGATCATAAAAGTCTGAAGTACATATTTACTCAGCGGGAGTTGAATATGAGACAGAGGAGGTGGTTAGAGCTGATTAAGGATTATGACCTCGAAATCCTTTATCATCCGGGCAAGGCGAACGTCGTGGCCGACGCCTTGAGTCGGAAACCGATTGCATTGCGATCGCTTGAGATTCTTACGTCTCGACCCGAGCTTGGCGAGCTTTAATCGAGTTAGATGTTGAGGTTACATTGTCGGAAGGCCGGAAAATTTCGTGCTTTGGAAATTTCGTCGTCTTTGATCGATGAGATTAAGTCAAGGCGATCGGGGATCCGATGATTACTCAAATCCGAGAGAATGTTCTTAAGGGAAAGTCTCACGGGTTTGTGATTCACGAGGATGGTATTTTGAGATTTGAGTCGGCTTTGTGTGCCGAGCGACTCGGAGTTGAGACAGAGTATTTTGCGGGAGGCCCATGTTACACCCTATTCCGTTCATCCTGGTTCGAGTAAGATGTACAAGGACACGAGAAGAAATTTACGGTGGAATGATATGAAGGATGAGGTCGCATACTTGTAGCGAGATGTTTGACTTGTCGCAGGTCAAGATCGAGCATCGGCCGACCAGGTTATTGCAGTCACTTCGCTCCTAATGGAAATGGGAAGATATATCGATGGATTTCGTTACAAGTTTGCCGAGATCGAGGTCGGGCATGAATATGGTATGGGTGATTGTTGATCGCCCGACCAAGTCGGCACATTTTCTCGGGCATCAAGGACACTTGGGGCCGGAGAAGTTAGCTCGTGTGTTTATCGCGCAGATCGTGAGACTTCACGGTACTCAAGTCTATTGTTTCGATCGTGACGGCCGCTTTGTATCGCACTTCCGGGCGGTGCATAAGGCGTTGGGTACCCGGTTGCGTTTGAGTACCTCTTTTCATCCCGATCGGATGGACGGTCGAACGCACTATCCAGACGTTCGAGGACTTGTTGCGTGCCTGTGCTCTCGATTGGAGTAGTGACTGGGAGGAACATTTGCCGCTGATCGAATTCACGTACAACAACAGTTGGCACGCGTCGATTCGGATGGCACCGTATGAGGCACTTTATGGGCGGCGATGTCGATCACCTATTTGTTGGAATGAGGCGTCCGATTTGGTCGGGACTGAGCTGGATGTCGTTCTAGAGACGAGGCGGAAGATAGAATTAATTCGGGAACGGATGTTGACTGCCCAGAGTCGACAGAAGTCGTATGCCGACGTCCGTCGTCGACCTTTGGAATTCGAGGTGGGAGACCATGTTTTGCTAAAGGTGTCACCGACGAAGGGAGTTTTTCATTTCGGGAAGAAAGGAAAGTTGAGTCCGAGATTTATCTGCCCCTTTGAGATCCTCGAGCGAGTAGGTGGGTTGGCATACCGTTTGGCGTTACCTCCGGCCTTGAGTCATGTTCATAGCGTTTTTCATGTTTCCCAGTTGAGGAAATATGTCCCGGATCCTAGTCCCATCATCGATTATGGCGAGATTGATATTGCTGAAGATATTACTTTTGAGGAGCATCCTTTGAAGATTTTGGAGCATCGTGAGAAACGACTGAGGCATAAAACCATCCCTTTGGTCAAAGTGCAGTGGTCGAGACACGGTGTCGAGGAAGCAACTTGGGAAACCGAGGATAGCATGCGTGCTAGGTACCCGGAGTTGTTTGTTTCTTAAGTTTCGGGACGAAACTTATTTTTAGAGGGGTAGAATGTAATATCCGTATTTTTCTTCCCCTGGTATTTTCGTTTTTGGTGTATTTCTCGATCGTAGTGACCCTCGTGTACTTCTCAGCGTGTCCTTCCTGTCAAACTGTTGAACTGTATTCTCGTTATTGCTGTGCGGAACCGCCGTTTCGGGGTTGCCGTGGATCCATTTCGTGTTTTTGGTTCCCAAATATTGATTCCTATCGTTTTATTCTCTTTCCGGATCATTTTTATCATTTTGGAACCCATAAGGGGGTGTGGGCCGCGGCACAAGGTGTGTGCGCCGCGGCACACAAATCCCTTCGATTGTTGGTCGGACAAATCAGATCTGTGTGCCGCGGCACACCCATCCGGCAGCCGCGGCACGGTGCTGCCGTGACGCGCACACTGCTCGGTGCCGCGGCACACTCCCGTGTCTTCGCGACCTAAACCTAATCAGATCTGGTGCCGCGCACACGCAGCCGTGCCGCGGCACAATGCCGAAACCACAGGAGTAATTTTTGGCACGTGCCGACACTTTGGCCGGCCGCGGCACACAATGCGGTCAACCGTGCAACTTCGTCTTTATTAGACGAAATCGACCATTTCTTCTTCATTTTCACCTGCATCGCGAGAGAGAGTGAGAGAGAGGGGAAGAGTTCTTCATCTTCATCCATTGAGGGGTTGATTTCCACCATTTCTCTTCGGTAGTGAAGCCCGGACGATCAATCCAACGCGTGTTCTACGGATCTTAGGACTTGAATCTCCAAAGGTATTATTTCTTGAAACCCTCCCTTTTGGATAATTGGGGATTTTGGGGTTTTTGTCCGATTCTTCCCGTTTTGTTGATGGATTCTTAATGAATATGATTAATATTGTTAGTATCTTTAGTTTTCCTACGGATTCATGGATATTTTGTTGATTTTTACGGAATCGAGAGGGTTTGGTTGTGGTCCGCCCTCGTTGTTATTTTTGGTATGAATATACATGAATCGTAATCGGGTTTCCGGGTGTATTCCATTTCCGTAATCGTCTAGAGTTGGTTGTGATTGTGTTATTCGAATCGTTAGGTTCATTCGTCGGTTCCTCACGGTCGTGCTTGATTCTTCCGTTCCGTTCGCGTCACCATCTATTAATCGAGGCAAGTATCCTTATGAACTTACAATCTTGACATAGTAGTTTTGTATGAGAAATTGTGTGTGTGTGTATGCTCACTACGGGTTAGACTCGACGGGGTCTCGGTAGGGGTCCACGGAGGTGTGGATCGACGAGCTTTGCTTTTAACCACTACGGGTTAGATCCGACGGGGTCTCGGTAGGGGTCCACGGAGGTGTGGATCGACGGTTAATTGTGGTGAATTTTACAAATGTGATTTGATATTGGCATTTCCGGAAATGAGTGTTTTCGAACGGTTTTCTCTATTGCATACATTTACTATATGTGTAAGATGTAAGTTGTTCATCTGGTTACTTGTACTAGCGTAATTGCTAACCCCTCTGGGGACCCGTTTTGGGGAAATTCGTTTTATGAATTTCAGGTCAGGTTCATCGAGACGAGCGGGCGCTGGACCAGTACACGGATGATGGTCGTGCGTGATGATTGTGCACGAGTGACGTTTTAGTGTCTTTTACCTTTTCATCTTTTGTGGTTTTGAACTAATAGTTGTACTCGAGTACTTAAGGGGTTCTTGTTCGTTCGGATTGTATTGTTGCTTATTTTGTTGTGTTGGATGATGATGTTATATTGACCGGTTGAACCGGGTGGATTATTCTGTTTTGCGTCTTTATGACATGGTATTGTTCTGTCGTTTATGTGAGTCGATGAGTATGATGCTGTTCAGCCTGGTGGGTCCCATATAGAGATTCACGGCGCTGTAATATACCTCGAATATCTTGAGGGTGTTACAATGTGTTTGTACATTGATTTAATAGTCATGCATAAGGGTAAGTACATAGGAATCCTGCACAAAAGTTTGTACGATACAACATGTTTCAAGCCATCTCTAAACCTCAAAGAATACAAACCAAAAATGCCATGAATGCATAAATTAAACACACCAATTAGTGGTTAATCTTTTTACCTTCCCGTCCATGAGTTATAAATATTTTATCAACTATATAATGTGTCAAAAATCACACACAACAAACCACAACTTCCTCCACACCGCGTGCACATTGGGCTACAACTTATTATGGTGGTAAAGTAAGCATCATATCGTCTTACTTATTTAGCATATTGATTTATATTATTTTATGTAAATTTCACGTGTGTTTTTTCTGTGTAACAATGTAGGACATAAAGATGGTAGCTTAGGAGATTTGGTAGTAACATCATCTTTTCTAACGGTTTAAGAGATCCTACAAATCGTTGTCTTATCAATTAAGTGGAACATGCACGAATATTTTTACTTTGATCGAAAATGCAATATATTGATTAACTGTATTTAAGTTACTAACGATCAACTATATCTATTTTTTTGTAGCGCATCAAGAAGCATTAAAGAAAGAGATCGAGAAGTCACAAAAATTATGTCAAGAACAAAACATGCAAAAGGCCAATGAACAACAACGACAAAGACAACAACAACAAAAACAACAAGATCAACGCCGCGGCCACCGGTGGGATGAATACTTAGCATTCGTATTAATAGTACGTTACAAATTAAACATGCAATATTTTACTTCATGTAATACTGATAAACGGGCTAATACTATTGATCCGTTAGCAAGTTTATTGAAAATAATGTGACGAGCATTCAATTTTTAGTCAATAATTATTACTACACTTTGTTGGTGTATTTTAATATTTTTGCTCTTAATGTAGTTTTTTGTCTTGCGTTGTGTTAATGTCACTTTTTTAATTAAACGTCTTGGAATATTGTGTGACTTTGATATTTAATATGACTGTGTAAATTATGTCGATGTTACATATTGCAAATGGTAGTATATAATAAAAATATAATAAAAATATCTTCACACTATCATCATAACAATGAGAATCTTCTAAATCGAAGAAGTATATAAAGGAGAAGAAAATTATATTTCAAATGTTATCCACATATCACGAGGTAAGCATTATGTGATTCATGTCGTCATACTGTAAATACTTAGAATGAGTTACTAATGAATGCTCCAAATTCGGTATTATAGTTTATGGAAAAATGTTGTAATAATGCATTAATTAAAAAATAATTTATGTAAGTTACTCACATTAAAAGATTACATATGAAAAGCCTCATTTAAATATAACATTTTGCAAAAAACCTCTTCACATTAAAGAAAGAGATTAACAAGTCACGAAAATTGTATCAAGAACAAAACATACAAAATGCCAATGAACAACAACGACAAAGACAACAAGAACAACAACAACAACAAGAACAACGTTAAACATGCAATATTTTACTATACGAATTATAATTTATTATACGAATTATAATTTATACTGTTGAATATACTAACCACTTTAATGTTTTATGTTTTTATAGTTTTGTTAAAAAGGAAATTTGTTTTATAGTTCGCTTTTAATAATGTAATTTATTTGAACAACGAAGTCCGTCTTTCACAAAAAAATGAGAGTTTCAAACATGAACCGAAAATTAGTCCCGAACATTACGAAAAAAACAATTAGATCCAACCTGAGTGCATCGCATGGGTCCTGAGGCAGTCCAAACCTGTGTGCATTGCACGTGGATGAATATAAAAGGTCTCCAACATTAATGTCTTCGCTTCATATTTAAAATAATTTATGTAACTTATACATATTAAAAAATTACATGTGAATAGACTCTTTTCAATATAACATCTTGAAAAAAATCTCTTCACATATACTCTTTTAATGTCAATAAACTATTTTAAATGTGTGTCATGCTTAGAAATGTGATACCATCACGGCTTAGATATATAATGACGAAAATAAGTTCTGAAGATTACGAATAAAAACTTATATACAGCTCATGTGCAACTCAATAAAGTATTCTAAGTACGTATAAAGCTTAGCAAATGTGTGACACCATGAAAACTTAAATATAAAATGACGAAAATAAATGCCGAATATTACGCTATGAAAACTTCTATATAGCCCATGTGCATCGCACGTATTTTAAATCTATGAAAACTTCTATACAGCACATGTGCATCGCACAGGCATCGTTGACTATCATAAGAAATAGTTATAACTTAGCCCAATGTATTAATATTAGTTAGTTCCAATTAAAAATGATAGAGTCAATACCAAAATAAATAGACAAAAAATATTACGTAAAAAATACATCTTAAAAGATTACATGTCAATAAACTATTTTAAATACGTATCATGCTACAAAATGTATGCTACCATGACAACTTATATATAAAATGACAAAAATGCGTCCCGAATATACAATGACGAAAATAAATGACGGACCCATGATCAAAATGACGAAAATTTATGCTGAACAATAACAATTTAAATATATAATACCATCATATACAGCCCGGGGCCTCGCCCGGGTCTGAATGACTCGTGAAATTAGTATTCATAAAGTATCCCCATTGTGAAACACATTTAATATGGATGAAGATCGCATTTATTGCAGCAGCAGACTGAGGTCTCCGAGAGCATTTATGACGGCCAGAAATGTATGCATGCATTTAATGCTGGACAAAATAGATTCATTTAACTCGAATTCCACAAACAGCCAATCAGAAGTTGTGCACATTTCACCTACCCGACAATGGTTATATCTGAAGGGATACATTTTCGAGGTTCTAAATAGCCATCCAGAGGACTTGAAGACACGAATTGCAATCAACAAACTTAAGAGAAAAAATCTCTTTGCAAGAATATAATGATTATCCTACCACAAAAGAGTAAAACAAGTCCTCAACTGAGAACAGCGCTAACTATAGCAAAGCGATTCATTCTACTCTACCTAAACTCAATCTTGTGTGGATTGACAAACCGAGCACTTTATGACCTGTATGTGACAAAATTGCTTAGACGAATCCAGTTTTCGATCTGTCTAAGACGAAGACAAAGATTAAAATCAGACCATGTCAATTTGTGTGAACAATTTAGCTGTGATATCGAGTGTATCAATCTGTGTGAATGATATAACTCACACGTATTTATCTATATTCATAATTGTTGTGTACTACTTTAAATTATAGTAAACAAACTCATGTGTGTAGTTCGTAGACATCGAGGGCTTTACCCCGAACTACACTAAAATCCTTGTGTTAATTACTCATTTCATTACTATCATTATTCAGCTAAACCTCCACTCAGAAAAGCAATATTTACATCTGTTTGGTAGACAATAAAGTTCAGATGAGCTGCAAATGCTAGAAGCATCCGAATGGCTTCCAGTATCGCTACATGAGAAAATATATCATCGTACAATTCCTTTCTCCCATGTGTAGAACTTTGTGACTAGCCTCGCCTTGTTCTGATCACTAATCCATTCTGATCCTTCTTATTTCTGAATTCCCATTTCATCCTAGTTACCGCTTGATGGGTTGTTCTTAAAAATATAATACCATACATTAGTTCCTCTCCAATATATTGAGCACTTCTGCATTGTTTTATCAATATGAATTAGCTAGAGATTCATTGGTTGAGCTAGGTTTCATATGTGCTAGACGTGCACATATCTAATCTTTGAAGTTTCGTTGTAGTCTTCCATACAGGGAACCTTCTTGTGATCATGATTTTGTCTACTTCTTCCTGTGCACACAGTATGTATCATCTTGTATTGTTATTTCCTATTCTAGTGTTCACGCTTGCATTACTCAAATCACCAGTTCATGTGGGTGATCTCTTAGTCATCTCTTGTCGGGTTCCATCTCTGCATCGCTTGTTGTATACTGTTGTGTTTTAGTCTGTGTTTCTAGTTGTACAACAGCTTCATTGATTCGTACAAATGTAGAGTTGATTTCAAGTACAGTGACAGTTTCCCTCGGGTCTATGGAATCTCTTACAGGCTTAGATTTATGACATATTTTGCTCCACCGATTGTTGTAGGATTGCAATACGCTCATTGATCACAACATGAACTGATTCCTCGATTGCCGATTTTTTAGGTTGGTACCGCCACTAGAAGGGAGGTTAAATAGTGTGGTGTAGAGTATTGAACTCTTTTCGCATGCGGAAGCAATAGTTGAGTGCGAAATATAAATGACACAGAGATTTATAGAGGTTCAGCAACGTGCCTACGTCCTCTCTTCTTCAGTATCTTTTTCTATATGTTCAAGATAAACCATTCCTCATTGTCTTCGATCGGTCCAAGGTAAACCATTACAATCTTGTCTTCAAATGGTCCAAGATAAACCGTTACAGTCTTGTCTTTTTTTTAGTCCAAGATAAACCGTTTTTCCTTTTCTATCGGATAAGAAAGCAACCTTTCTAGCTTTCTATCGGTACTAGAAAAATCTTACATGGGTTTAGATTATGATTCTAATAATGCTGGATCTACGATCCTAATAACACCAAATCAAATCTACAATCTTTTCTTTCCTCTCGTGTATGATTGAGTGGATTAGACACTCAAACTCTTATCAATTAAGATGGGTTACAAGAACAATAATATATACAATAGTATCAGATGTATATAGAAGTTTCTTGAAGTTGTTGCCTCTTGAATACCAAATGAAGTGGTATTTATAGGCTTAAAGCTTCAATTAGCCGTTGTTTTCTGCCCCTCTTTAGCATGCACTACATAATGTGTTTAGCCTGCGTTAAGCCTTTAGTGTATGTAAGTCTTTCAATGTTGTGTACGGTATCGTCTGTCCAGTGCAGTCAAGTAGATATGTTTTCTTCCTTTGCTTATGCTAGATCTCATAGTAGCGTACATTAATGTTCATGTGTCAGTTGTATCAGTTGACCTTCTAGAATCAACATCTCATAGCATATGTTAACTACTTCACGTATTGTGACTGTTGTATTAGTTGACCTTCTAGAATTCTCCAATAGGCTGCTATTTGAATTCACATTTCAAACTTCATAGTGTATATTAATATCAAAGTATTATGTACGTCATGTTGCGTATGTTAGCTTCTTTCAATGCGTGTGTTAACATGCGTGAATGACATCGTCCAGTTTCTTCTATCTTAATCTTTTGCGTACATTAATATGCTGATGGCGTACGTTAGCTTCGCTTATCTGTCCAGCTCTTCATCTTCGACACTTGTTGTCTCAATTGTTTTTTGACTTAGTTATCATCATCAAAAATTTTTAATATATTTGGATCGAATAAAATATTCCAACACAGTTTCCATTTTGTGAATACTTTGTAGGCCTTGCTCATATTTTAGTATCCTATGAAGACCCCCTTCAGTACACTTTGCCTCAAAGGTTTTGATTTGATATTTCCCGTTGTTAGGCATATAATACCTCCATCTAAAAATGTAAAATATGTAATGGAATGTTTTTAATTTTTTAACACCTCATAAAGAGTGTTGTTCAGTTTCTTGTTGATGACACTCTGTTTCTGTGTAAAGCATGTTGTATTTATTGCCTCGGACCAGAACTGATGTGGTAATTTGCAATCAGCGATCATGCTTCTCATGGCTTCCTTCAATGTTATGTTCTTGCATTCAACAACATTTTGTTGTGAAGTCCTGTCAGCCGAGTATTCATGTTGTATCCCATTTTACGCACAATATTATCAATGAATATGTTAGTGAAGTATGTACCCTTGTTGGATCTAATGGTCACGAGGCTCGAAATTTTTTTGTTTTGTAGCTCCTTTGGGTGTTCTGGCAGTTTGGTCACTGTCTCCTTCTTCTATGCCAAAATACGATCCATGTATACATAGAATAATCATAAATAATAAATAAGAAATATTTCTTACCTCCAAGGTCGATTGGATCCACATGGTCGTATAAGTCCATATGTACTAAGTCCAGCACCATGTGGGATGATATGTGTCTTGCTCTTGTGGGTGGTCTTGATTTGTTTATTTTTTTGACATGCTCCACAAATGTTATCTTTTTAATATGTTAGGTCTGGTAAGCCTCTAACCATTTCCTTTCCTTGCAAGCTTGTTGATAGTTTCGGAGTTCAGGTATGACATCTTCTTGTGCCACAACCGGTTTTGTCCTGATATACCCTTCGCAAGAAATGGGCTATTGCTTCCCGTGGGGATCTAGTCTGCAATGTATATGTTCCTAATCGAGTTCCTGTAAGAACAATCTTTTAAGTTTTAATGTCATTCACCTTATAGTGTCCTTAGAAGAATTTCATTAAAAAATGTATATCATAAATTAATTAACACGTAGAAAATTATATTGTAGTCCTTCCACATATACGACATCAGCGACTTTGAATTTCCTACAACAAAGTTCCATTCCTATCGTTCTTCCTTTTGATTTGTCATTGAATCGAGCTTTGGGTCCTCGACAGTCCATATAGTCAGTTAGCTTAGCTTTATTTCTTATCATATGCTGAGAACATCCGCTGCCAAAGTACCAGATGTCACTTTCATAATGTCCTGCAGAGTAAATCAAGTAGATTTAGGTACCCATTTTGAGTGGGTCCTAGGTCAGTTGTGCCTTTCATAATTCGTATTTGCCTTACAACAATAGATTCGATTTAGGTTTTCTTGGTTTGTTCCTGTAAGATCTACGTGTGGCAGGCATGTATTCCCTGTAAAAGTGATAGTCATGCGCATTCTTGTGAGTACTGTAGTTCATGTACGGTCGATTTCGGGGAGGGGGAGGGAGACCTATGCCTGATGTTCCAGTTAGGTTATCATATTTGTGCTTCATTTTAAGGTACAACTTGTATATGCATTTGACATCTTGGATGTTGTACTCTTCGCTGAGGTGTAATCCACATATGTTGGCATTTCCATTGTGTTCGAGGTACAAAATTCCTTTGGTGTTGTCTTTGTTGCTGTAAGTTCGCAGGTGGAGCTAGGCGTCTTCGAGCTTATTGAGAAGGTACATCATATATTGTTGTATCATTTACCTTGGTGAGTTGGATCTTGGGTGTTGAGCAGCTGTGTTTCTATCGGCATATCTTGGCAGTTTGCATGACTGCACTTTATGTTGTTGATGGAATGATCTTGGGGGGGATACAACAGCCTTAATGGGATCTAATAAAGGTATATCTATAGATTTTCTTTTGTTCTTTACAACAGGGACATCCTTTGGTATTACCTTAGTTTGTTCGCTCATGGTAGGCTCAATCGCTTTGATAAGTACCATACTGCATTAGATACCCGAGTTAGAGGACAAGCTGTATCGTGGGCTTTATTTGTATGAACTTATTCACCTCTGATTATGACATCACCTGTCCTTCTCGAAGAGTTTTCAAATAATTTGAGGATGGCCTCTAGTCCTCTTTATTATTTATCGAGATGCTCAATTTTGTCTTCAAGCTGAGCAAAATTATGACTTTCAATTCGAGATTTTATCTCAGTCGTTTTGGTAGCAACCTGCAGATTGATTTCCATGAGTTTTTCAATCTCGACCTTGCAGTTTTTAAAATCTAAAGATTGACTTTGGGAAATTTCTTTCGGCAAGTTATTCACCTCTAAGCTCCATGCTGTAAAGTGTGAGTTGTAGGTTTTACTTTTCTAAGTTCTCGTGGGCTTGTTAAATAGTTCTGAACTCAGTCATCATATTTTCAAACGTATGTTTGTGCAATGGTTATCATTTAAGGAATTGAAATTGTCTCATCATCACTGTCATCTTCTTCCTCTTTTACCATCATGCAGAAGTATGCTTTTGCCTCACTGTCGCATGAGTCGCTGTTCAATTCATCATGTTTGAAAGCTTCTGTATTGCTTGTTGTAGGTGCTGCCTCATCTTCTCCAGCAACGCTTTTAGCTTATTACACCATATTATGCGTATTCTGATTCTCTCTTGTCTTTCTCATTCTAGATGCATGTAGATCTTTGGATGGGGACCCTTGTTGGCATAGTCCAGGTTCCTGTTGTAGATGATGCCTCATTGCTTACCTTATTGGATGTATTGGGCTTCTGGGCGCTTTCAAGTCTTCATGAATTACTGGAATTTCTACATCAAGAGGGCCATGTCTTCTTGCATAAGCTCCTCGTCCTTCCATGTACTCTTTGAAGCTCTGGGAGCAGAATTATGTTTCCTGTCCGATCCTAGAGCAGTTAGTGATGTAGTCCTAGAGGATGACTCTTCTGCCATGTCTCTCCTGTCAATATCGTACTTGAATTCTTTCAAATTAGAAAGCCGGTCAAAAGTAGATATTTTATTAAGCTTACAGGAAGCAGGCATGGATGAAGTCTTAAAATCCCATTGGGCGGGGATTGCTCTAAATATTCTTAAATTCTGTTCTTTTTTGGGTGTACACTTTACCCAATGCGTCAAGTTCATCGACAATCATTGGATTTCATTTCAAAAGACTCGGACTCTTGAGTCAGTTTGGAAATTTTATTTGTTTCGAAAGTTTTGTGCACTCCCAGATCATCTCGAGCTTGTCCCAGATTTTCTTGGCTCTCTTACTGTAATATCCGCATTTTTCTTTTCCTTGTATTTTTATTTTCGGTGTATTTCTCGGTTGTAGCGACCCTCGTGTATCTTTCAGTGTATCTTTTCCGTCATCTATTGATCTGATTCCCGTAATTGTTGTGCGGAATTGCCGTTTCGGGGTTGCCGTAGACCATTCTATGTTTTGATGTGTCTTGAGATGTTCCGTTTGTTGTGTCGTTCATATTCCGGTGTTCTAGACCGTTTATGCTTCATACCAAGCGCACGCTATCTTTTCTGCATAGCGCACGCTAGAGGTCCCTTAGTAGCGCACGCTACAACTGCTTCGTAGCGCGTGCTAGAGAGCAAGCCCTGGGAGTGGCAGTGCTAATTCCAGCTCTCTGGACTGGCGGATTAGCGTACGCTACGTAGTCTAGCGCACGCTAATGTTAGGGGCTAGCGCACGTTGAGATTCCTGGTAGCGTGCGCTAGCATGAGTGTCCAGTACTGGACAAGTTGCTACTGGACTCGACTGATGCCCAGGTAGCGCACGCTATTGATCGATAGCGCGCTACAGATACACTTTAGCGCACGCTGTGTTTGGTCCATAGCGCGCGCTAACCGGATCAGGTGTGTACTTCCAGTTGCTTCTGGACTTGGCTGATGTCCAGGTAGCGCATGCTATTGGTCGATAGCGCGTGCTACCGAGAGGTTATTAACGCACGCTACGTTTCGAGTAGCGCATGCTAACGGCGAGAAATCTGGCTACTGGACTGGAGTTTTGTTCCGTTAGCGCACGCTAACTTTGAGGATTAGCGCGCGCTAACACTCCCTGGCTATATAAACCAGGGAGTTGACCGAGATGAACATATTTTCTCATTTCTTCCTCCTCTCCGCGGCTAAGGCGATTCCGGGCGATTTTATTGGCGATTTCTTCCTCCAATCATCTCATCCAATATCTTTCTTGAGTTCTTGGTGTATTATAACAACATCAACACGAATCTTTCATCTTAATCCAAGGTAAATCTCTTAGAACCCCACTTTTGGATAATTTAGGGGTTTTGGGATTTTCTTCCGATTCGTTCCGTTTTGTTGGTGGATTCATGATGAATATGATTAATCTTGTTGATATCATTAGTTTTCCTACGGATTCATGGTATATTTTCATACTTTGCGAAATCGGGAGGGTTTGGTTGTGGTCCGCCCTCGTTGTTATTTTTATACGAATATACATGAATCGTAGGCGGGTTTCCGTGTGTATTCCACTTCCGTAATCGTTTAGAAGTGGTTGTGATTGTGTTATTCGAATCGTTAGGTTCTTTTCCGCCGGTTCCTCGCGGTCGTGTTTTATCCTTCATTTCCGTTCGTGTCACGGTCTGTTAATCGAGGCAAGTACCCTTATGAACTTACAATCTTAACGTATTAGATTGCATGAGAATTGTGTGTGTGTGTGTGTATGCTCACTATGGGTTAGATCCGACGGGGTCTCGGTAGGGGTCCACGGAGGGGTGGATCCGCGAGCTTGCTTTTAACCATTACGGGTTAGATCCGACGGGGTCTCGGTAGGGGTCCACGGAGGGGTGGGTCCGCGGTTAATTGTGGTGCATTTTACAAATATGATTTGATTATTGACATTTCCGGAAATGAGTGTTTTGGAACTATGTTTTCTCGATTGCATGCATTTACTATATGTGCAAGATGTAAGTTGTTCATTTGGTTACTTGTACTAGCGTAATTGCTAACCCCTCTGGGGACCCGTTTTGGGGAAATTCGTTTTATGAATTTCAGGTCAGGTTCATCGAGACGAGTGGGTGCTGGACCAGTATGCGGATGATGGCCGCGCGTGATGATTGTGCACGAGTGGTGTCTTATTGCCTTCTATATTTTTACCTTTTGTGGTCTTTAAACTAATAGAAGTACTCGAGTACTTAAGAATTTTTACTCGTCTGGATTGTATTGTTGTTTATTATGTTTGTGTCGGATTATGGTGTTATGTTTAACCAGTTGAACCGGGTGGATTATTTTGTTTGGCGTCTTTATGACGAGGTGTTATTCTGTTATTTCTGTGAGTCGATGAGTATGATGTTTGTTCAGCCTGGTGGGTCCCATATAGGGATTCACGGCGCTGTAATATACCTCGAATATCTTGGGGGTGTTACAGAAAATGGTATCAGAGCTCAAGGTTTCTGGATACCTAGGCTTGTTGGTTTATTGGGTCTTGTTGTGTTTCGTTTTGCACATCATCGTCACGCTGCCATGATTCCGGTACTACCAGTGTCCGTAAGTTTTCTTAACTCTATTCCTTGTTTCCTTGTATCACACCTTTGATTCTCGATTGTGATTGTTTCTCTTCTCGTACTCACCATCGTAATGGCTTTTGCTACTTATTTAACATCAGTATGGATGCTGGAAGAGGCCGTGGTCGTGGACGTGGTCGTGGACGCGGCCGAGGACATGGGGCAGCCGGTGGGGTGGCCACGTCGCAGTCTTCGGGAGCCGGCAGTACCGGTGACCGTCACAGTCATGCTTCTTCTCAGGAGCGCGCCGACCTTGGTATTGCGGCAGTTATGCAGCAAATGGTGAACCAAATGGCGCGATAGCTCAGGCAGTTCAGAACCCGGATCTGGCCCACGCTAATCGGGGCGGAGCGGATCGCTGGCTTCAGGATGTCATCAAGATGCATCCTCCTCAGTTTTTGGGAGCTTCGGACCCGATCGACTGGGAGGGGTGGATCAAGGAGATATCTAAAGTCTTCACTGCTACCAACTGTCCCGAGGACCGTAAGGTCCCTATTGCCCAGTACTTTCTCACTGGGGATGCTACGGATTGGTGGGAGGCCGTTGGGCCCAAAGACCATGTTGCTTCGTGGGCCGAATTTCAGGAATTGATGGAGACCGAATATTACCCGTGGCCGGTCAGACAGACTCGAGTACATGCTTTCTATGATGCTCAACCACAGGATATTCCCGTATCTCAAGCTATTGCCGATTTTTACAAGGAGTTGGGTTATGTGAAGACCCAAGTTGTCGAGGAGAGTGACAAAATTTTCCATTTTTTCAGACGGATGAAATCGTCGATTCGGGAATATATGTCGGGGCTCGTCTGTACTACCTTGAAGGATTATCAGAGTAGGGCCCTTGCTTATGATATGTCTGTGACGGCGAGTGAGGCGGCCCGCGAGGGCAAGAAGCAGAAGTCTGCCAGGAATTTTTCGAGCCACAAAGGTGGGGGTCAGCAGAAATTCCAGTCTGCTAACTTTTCCACTGGCGGTGGCCCAGCTCGATCTACTGGGTTTCCCTGCAGGGCTGCCAGTGCCCCTTCTCGGGAGGTGAAGTGTTTTAACTGTGGCCAGCCAGGCCACATCAGTCGTAATTGTCCGAGTCCTTTGCTGACGTGTAATCAGTGTGGCCAACCGGGCCATAAGGCGGCATTCTGTGCCGAGAGGGAGAGAATCGTGGGTGCCCGGACTTCCATTCCAGCGCCTAGGGAACCAAGTGTGAATCAAGGATCGTTTGCTTCTCAATCTCCGCCGAGTGCTAGTCGAGGGAGAGGTCGGGGTCAGCCCGCTAAGGGGGGAGCTTCTAGTGTCGGCTCAGCCCACCCGTGTGTCTATGAGATGCGGAGAGCCGATGACCCAGCGACTACCGTGGCGACAGGTACCTTTCATATTCTTTCTAATCCTGTCAGTGTGCTTTTCGATTCTGGTGCTAGGCATTCGTTCATATCTCTAGATTGTGTGCGCCGTTTGAGTCTCGACTGTTTGACGCCTTGTGAGCCCTTCATCGTTAAGCTTCCTAGCGATGATAGGATCGTTGGTGATAAGGAGGTTCGAGACCGTTCTGTACTTATTTGTGAGAGGGCTTGGCCCTCTAATCTTATTGTTGTGGGTATTGAGGGTGAGGACTTAATTCACGGGGATGATTGGCTCGAGCGGCATGGTGCAATCATGAACTACCGCACGAGGGTCATCACCATGCTAGCCGAAGACGGCACCGAGCACTCTTTCGCCAGGAGAAAGAGGGGGAACCATAAGTTCGTTATTAACGCCTTGAAGGCGATGAGACTCCTGCGAAAGGGGTGTACTGGCTATTGGTGCTACGCCTTGAAGGCGGAGAGTGGTGGAGTCGAGCTTTCGTCGATTCCAATCGTTAGTGAGTTTCCTGATGTATTTCCTGACGAGTTACCGGGATTGATACCGGATCGTGAGGTCGAGTTTGCTATAGAGTTAGAGCCGGGCGCGACTCCTATTTCGAAGGCACCCTATCGCATGGCACCTTCAGAGATGTCCGAGTTGAAGAAGAAGTTGAGTGAGCTTCTTGAGTCGGAGTATGTTCGACCGAGCGCCTCGCCTTGAGGCGCACCGGTCCTGTTTGTGCGGAAGAAGGATGGTTCACTACGTTTGTGTATCGACTATCGCGAACTAAACAAGGTGACCATCAAGAACAAGTATCCTTCGCCGAGAATTGATGACTTGTTCGACCAGTTGCAGGGAGATGCGGTATTCTCGAAGATTGATTTGAAATCGGGGTACTATCAGCTCCGGGTGAGGGAGTCCGATGTGCCGAAAATAGCTTTTTGGACGAGATACGGACATTATGAGTTTATAGTTATGCCTTTTGGGTTAACTAATGCGCCGGCGGTGTTCATGCAGTTGATGAACAAAGTCTTTATCGAGTATTTGGATAAGTGTGTCGTCGTTTTCATTGACGATATTCTTATTTATTCGAGGAACGAGGAAGAGCATGCCCATCATTTGCGAGTAGTATTAGACATCTTGAGGACCGAGCAACTCTATGCGAAGTTCTCGAAATGTGAGTTCTGGCTGAAGGAAGTGATGTTTCTAGGTCACGTGATTTCGGTAGGGGGTTCGTGTGGATCCACAAGATAGAGGCAGATTGGATTGGGCACCGCCCAAGAATGTGAAGGAGATCCGTAGTTTCTTGTGTTTGGTGGCTACTACCATAGGTTCGTCGAGGGTTTCTCGGCGGCTCGCCCACTTACACGCTTGCTCCGTAATCCAGAAATTAAATGCGGAATGACGAGAGACAGTCGAGTTTCGAGGAACTGAAGAGGCGTTTGACTTCAGCCCCGGTTTTAGCATTGCCGTGTGGCAATGAGGGTTTTGCTGTTTATAATGATGCTTCGGGTCAGGTCTTGGGTGCGTATTGATGCAGCACGGCAAGACCATTGCCTATGCGTCGAGACAGTTGAGGCCGTATGAGCTGAACTACCCTACTCATGATTTGGAGTTAGCGACAGTCGTTTTTGCACTCAAGATTTGGCGTCACTATCTTTTAGGCTCTGCATGTCAGATTTTTACCGATCATAAAAGTCTGAAATACATATTTACTCAGCGGGAGTTGAATATGAGGCAGAGGAGGTGGTTAGAGCTGATTAAGGATTATGACCTCGAAATCCTTTATCATCCAGGCAAGGCGAACGTCGTGGCTGACACCTTGAGTCAGAAACCGGTTGTGTTGCGAAAGCTTGGGATCCTTACGTCTCAGTCTGAGCTTCGACGGGCTTTGATCGAGTTAGATGTTGAGGTTTTGTTGCCTGGAGTTGTCGGGCAACTTTGCGCTTTAGATATTTCGTCGTCTTTGATCGATGAAATTAAGCTGAAGCAGTTAGAGGATCCGATGATTACTCAAATCTGAGAGAACGTTCTTAAGGGAAAGTCTCCTGGGTTTGTGATTCACGAGGATGATGTTTTGAGATTCTAAAGCCGGCTTTGTGTGCCGAACTACTCAGAGTTGCGACAGAGTATTTTGCGTGAGGCCCATGCTACACCTTATTCCGTTCATCCCGGTTCGAGTAAGATGTACAAGGACCTGAGAAGGAATTTCTGGTGGAATGATATGAAGGAGGAGGTCGCACAGTTTGTAGCGAGATGTTTGACTTGCCAGCAGGTCAAAATTGAGCATCAGCGACCGGCTGGGTTTTTGCAGTCACTTCCCGTTCCGGAATGGAAATGGCAAGATATATCGATGGATTTCGTTACGAGTTTTCCGAGGTTGAGGTCGGGCATGAATATGGTATGGGTGATTGTTGATCGTCTGACCAAGTCGGCACATTTTCTGGGCATCAAGGACACTTGGGGCCCAGAGAAGTTGGCTCGTGTGTTTATCGCGCAGATTGTGAGGCTTCACGGTACTCCAAAGTCTATTATTTTGGATCGTGATGTCCGTTTCGTATCGCACTTTTATCATGCCGTGCATAAGGCGTTGGGTACCCGTTTGCATTTGAGTACCTCTTTTCACCCCCAGTCAGATGGACAGTCGGAACGCACTATCCAGACATTCGAGGATATATTGCGTGCTTGTGCTCTCGATTGTAGTAGTGATTGGGAGGAACATTTGCCATGGATCGAATTCACGTACAACAACAGTTGGCACGCGTCGATTCGGATGGCACCGTATGAGGCACTTTATGGGCGGCGATGTCGATCACCGATTTGTTGGAATGAGATGTTCGATTTGGTCGGGACCAAGCCGGATGTCGTTTTAGAGACGAGACGGAAGATAGAATTAATTCGGGAACGGATGTTGACTGCCCAGAGTCGACAAAAGTCGTATGCCGACGTCCGTCGTCGACCCTTGGAATTCGAGGTGGGAGACCACGTTTTGCTAAAGGTGTCGCCGACGAAGGGATTTTTTCGTTTTGGGAAGAAAGGGAAGTTGAGTCCGAGATTTATTGGGGCCTTTGAGATTCTCGAGCGAGTCGGTGAGTTGGCATACCGTTTGGCACTACCCCCGGCCTTGAGTCATGTTCATAACGTTTTTCATGTCTCCCAGCTGAGGAAATATGTCCCGGATCCTAGTCACGTCATCGATCATGGTGAGATTGATGTCGCCGAGGATATTACTTTTGAGGAGCGTCCCTTGAAGATTTTGGAGCGTCGTGAGAAACGACTGAGGCATAAGACCATCTCTTTGGTCAAGGTGCAGTGGTCGAGACACGGTATCGAGGAGGCAACTTGGGAAACCGAGGATAGCATGCGTGCTATATACCCTGAGTTGTTTGTTTCTTAAGTTTCGGGACGAAACTTATTTTTAGAGGGGTAGAATATAATATCCGCATTTTTCTTTCCCTTGTATTTTTATTTTCGGTGTATTTCTCGGTTGTAGCGATCCTCGTGTATCTTTCATTGTATCTTTTCCGTCATCTATTGATCTGATTCCCGTAATTGTTGTGCGGAATTGCCGTTTCGGGGTTGCCGTAGACCATTCTATGTTTTGATGTGTCTTGAGATGTTCCGTTTGTTGTGTCGTTCATATTCCGGTGTTCTAGACCGTTTATACTTCATACCTAGCGCACGCTATCTTTTCTGCATAGCGCACGCTAGAGGTCCCTTAGTAGCGCACGCTACGACTGCTTCGTAGCGCACGCTAGAGAGCAAGCCCTGGGAGTGGCAGTGCTAATTCCAGCCCTCTGGACTGGCGGATTAGCGTACGCTACATAGTCTAGCGCACGCTAATGTTGGGGGCTAGTGCACGTTGAGATGCCTGGTAGCGTGCGCTAGCGTGAGTGTCCAGTACTGGACAGGTTGCTACTGGACTCGACTGATGCCCAGGTAGCGCACGTTATTGATCGATAGCGCGCGCTACAGATACACTTTAGCGCACGCTATGTTTGGTCGATAGCGCGCGCTAACCGGATCAGGTGTGTACTGACAGTTGCTTCTGGACTTGGCTGATGTCCAGGTAGCGCACGCTATTGGTCGATAGCGCGCGCTACCGAGAGGTTATTAGCGCACGCTACGTTTCGAGTAGCGCACGCTAACGGCCAGAAATCTGGCTACTAGACTGGAGTTTTGTTCCGTTAGCGCACGCTAACTTTGAGGATTAGCGCGCGCTAACACTCCCTGGCTATATAAACCAGGGAGTTGACCGAGATGAACATATTTTCTCATTTCTTCCTCCTCTCCGCGGCTAAGGCGATTCCGGGCGATTTTCTTGGCGATTTCTTCCTCCAATCATCTCATCCAACATCTTTCTTGAGTTCTTGGTGTATTATAACAACATCAACACGAATCTTTCATCCTAATCCAAGGTAAATATCTTAGAACCCTACTTTTGGATAATTTGGGGGTTTTGGGATTTTCTTCCGATTCGTTCCGTTTTGTTGGTGGATTCATGATGAATATGATTAATCTTGTTGATATCATTAGTTTTCCTACGGATTCATGGTATATTTTCATAGCTTTGCGAAATCGGGAGGGTTTGGTTGTGGTCCGCCCTCATTGTTATTTTTATACGAATATGCATGAATCGTAGGCGGGTTTCCGGGTGTATTCCATTTCCGTAATCGTTTAGAAGTGGTTGTGATTGTGTTATTCGAATCGTTAGGTTCTTTTCCGCCGGTTCCTCGCGGTCGTGTTTGATCCTTCATTTCCGTTCGTGTCACCGTCTGTTAATCGAGGCAAGTACCCTTATGAACTTACAATCTTAACGTATTAGTATTGCATGAGAATTGTGTGTGTGTGTGTATGCTCACTATGGGTTAGATCCGACGGGGTCTCGGTAGGGGTCCACGGAGGGGTGGATCCGCGAGCTTGCTTTTAACCACTACGGGTTAGATCCGACGGGGTCTCGGTAGGGGTCCACGGAGGGGTGGGTCCGCGGTTAATTGTGGTGCATTTTACAAATGTGATTTGATTATTGGCATTTCCGGAAATGAGTGTTTTGGAACTATGTTTTCTTGATTGCATGCATTTACTATATGTACAAGATGTAAGTTGTTCATTTGGTTACTTGTACTAGCGTAATTGCTAACCCCTCTGGGGACCCGTTTTGGGGAAATTCGTTTTATGAATTTCAGGTCAGGTTCATCGAGACGAGTGGGCGCTGGACCAGTATGCGGATGATGGCCGCGCGTGATGATTGTGCACGAGTGGTGTCTTATTGCCTTCTATATTTTTACCTTTTGTGGTCTTTAAACTAATAGAAGTACTCGAGTACTTAAGAATTTTTACTCGTCTGGATTGTATTGTTGTTTATTATGTTTGTGTCGGATTATGGTGTTATGTTTAACCGGTTGAACCGGGTGGATTATTTTGTTTGGCGTCTTTATGACGAGGTGTTATTCTGTTGTTTCTGTGAGTCGATGAGTATGATGTTTGTTCAGCCTGGTGGGTCCCATATAAGGATTCACGGCGGTGTAATATACCTCGAATATCTTGGGGGTGTTACACTTACAGCCTTTTACCTTTGAGAATGTATCTTTGTCGAGAGTGATTAAAAATACATTCTTGGCTATATTTTTCAGATTTGCCCGCTTCCTGTCGTTAATTGTCCATTGGTATCTCCATTTTTCCAGCATCTTATCTTGAATATATTAAAGATTAACAAAGAATCTTCTTAATATATGCTAATAACTAATTAAAACGAATAATAGCTTAAAAGTGTAGAAGATCATTTTTTTTCACTTAGCTCACATCTCCTAGGAGTTGGACTTCTCTCCCTTCACAAAGACAGTAAATTAGTGGGGATGACCACGAAGGCACAAACAGGCTACACCAGGCAAGATTATCACCGGTAGATGAATAAGATCCACTCAGAAAACACACAGAAAACCTCAAACTCACGAAGAACTTCTGAAGGTTTTATTTTCACAAAGTATGATCTCTCAAATTTCGCCCTGCACCTCCATCCTACCCGAGCTAACATATTTATACATCATAACGGTTATAGAATCCATTTTAAAAGTCTTTTTCACCCGATTTAGGGAATATTTTTTTACTAGTGATTAAATCAAATATTTTATAACTAATAACCAATTTACAATTTATTATTGACATATATTAAATGGCTATCAGTTTAACAAATTAGTCATTGTGAATGGCTAATTATTCTAAAGAGGCTAAGTATTTAAGTATTTTAGTAGATAACCCGAAACATAAGTGAATTTTTTTGTAAGGCCAGTAACTTAGGAAGATAGGCGATAGCAAATATAGGATCGTGATTTTCCAAGATGGCACTTTAAGGATAGTAGGTTCTCAAACTGTCACTTTAAGAACACGGGTAAAAAAACATTGGGGCTAAATTACCCAAAAATTGCTCCAATTGGACTGAAATAGTGCTATTTAGAATATATATTATAAAATCTGAATTGAGAAAAAATACAGAGAAAAGATGTGAAAACACACAAAAAATCTAAAATAAATTGATAAATGCAAAATAAATAAGAAAATTTTGAAAAAAATAAAAGAATCTAGAAAAATAGGAAGAAAAGGAATATCAAATGGCAAAATTAAAATAATTTAAAAACGAGAATATATTTATAAGAATTGAAAATTATATATTTTTTTAAAATATAGCCAAATATCTAAAATTCCCATAAAATATATAACGGACCAAAAGTTTAAGAAACATAGGAGAAAACTGATTTTTTTTACTATATGTTTTAAAAAACAATCAGATTTTTAAATAGTTTTCGTAACTTAAAATTTTTTAAATAGCTTTTATATCTATATTTTTTACTAATTCTTGTATTTATTTATTTGAACTTTTAAGGTTTTTCTTATAGTTCTTTGAATTTTCTAAATTTTGTCGATAGGCTTTTCTATTTTTCATACTTCTTCTATTTTTTTTTTTTTTAATTTTTACAAACTTATAATATATTCCAAATAGCCCGACTGTGGGCAAAGTAGAACCTTTGCGTCAATCTGAAAAAAAAAAAAAAATTATACTATGGTATTATTCAGATAGGTATTATTTTTTGTACAAATCAATAATTTATTAACTTAAGTGAGCATTTCAATATGATCTAGATAAAATTTATTTTCATAAAGGTAAGTACATTTAATTAATAAGTAGTGTACAATATGTTCTGATAATCAAATATATGATTTTTATATGGAGATCATACATGCATTTATATTTATCATTGTATCTGTACTATCATATGAAAAAAAAATTAAGATACCACATATCATATATCGAGTACTCATGTGGATACCTTAAAACTTTCGATTAATATGTAGCATATCTTTGAGTAACTAGGAAAAAATGTAACATAACTTTGACAACAAATAAAATTAAATGTATAGATCACTCTTATTCCTAAAGTGACTATTGCTAGTGGCGCAGCTATTAAGGGGGGGGTGTGCGCCCGACCCCCCGAAATTTTTTTTGCGATGTAGGGGGTATATAGTTTTCGTGTAGAAAAATTTCAGATATCTTGCCGACTTCAAAATTTCGGTATTACCCGAAAAATAGCTTTAGGAAAAAAAAATTTAGATCCCGACCCCCCACCGAAAAACTTCTAGCTTCGCCAGCTCAATCAAGAATTTCAGGCATGTTGCTTGCTGCAATGTCCTTTACAAAATAATTTCCAAAGTAATCACTAACCCTATTTGTTATCCCATATTAATTATGAATTTTTTTATATAGCCTCTCCAATATAGCTTCTTAGTATGGTTTTCTCATTGTTGATACCCAAAATATTATACGGAGATAGATATTGCTGGAATGGATGAGCAGCAAACAAAGTGCGAGAGCACGTCCGTGGGAAAATGAATAACACAAGATTTGCCGGGTTTGTTAGGCCCGGGCTTGAATGCTCTCGCGAGATATTGTTAATACGAATACGTTGGAGTACAAATATTAATGTAAGAATGCAATTACAATGAGTGTAAAAGATCCTAGTTATCTAGCTTTTGAGTGCTTGCCGGAAGAACTAGAGTTGCTCTGAGTTCTTATTCTCGTTTCTGCCGACCGTCTTATGGGTTAAGAGGTCTCGAGAGTGAGAGACAGAAAGATGTCTGATGTGTATAGCGTTGCCAAGAGTGAAGCCAACTGTGAAGTGGCGATAATGCAGCCCTTTTTCCAAGTGCAGGATGCCTTCTATTTATAGGAGCTGGGATGCCTTAATCCTGACGGGCGATCGTCTTTCTTGTAATATAATAAGGGGGCGATCGTCTTTTAGCACATGGACTGGTTGCCTTAAAGTCCGCGACTGCTGCTGGCAGCCAGCTGTGCGGACCAATGAGAAGTCTGCACGCGTCCTGGGTCGCTATCCCGAGAGGTCCCACTTTGTACCTTTCGGCGGGTCTGTCGGTAGGTGAGAAGATGGTGACATGCTGTGGTCAACGATCCATGTTCTGCTGCGCCATTCGCGGATATGCACATGGGTCTCTATCCCAAGCTTCGGCCTTCGCCGACTAGACGGGTGTTGGCTTTGCGTAGCGTGAGGCGGTTGTCCTTCGTCGGGCACCGGAGTCGATCGCTAGGTGCCAAGAGACGATCGCCTTAGATGTCGATCGCTTGGTACTTGGGTTTGATCTGGGATCTCCATTCGGCAAGTCTGCCTTGGTCTATCTGACTCTGGCTCGGTCGCCCGATATTTGTGCCGATCGCTTGTCGAGGTGTATAAATCTCGACACAACAATTGCCCCCCAACTTGCTCCGATGTCGAAGACATGGGGTGAGGTGGTTCCACTAGCGATCGTTTAGGAGAAAGACGGGCGATCCATTGAGCGGACTTTTGGTCTCGGATTTGGGCGATCTGATTGTTTGGCGAGCTATCTTCGGTCTTGTTCCTGCGATCTTTGATTTTGCAGATCCCTCGTGGAAAGCTGATTGTTTCGACGTTGAGGAACCGTGCACGGTCGCGGAGTTCAATGGACCGACCTCCATGACCGTGTCTTGTGCACGAGCGATATTCCAACTGTAGGTTTATCTCATGACTCATTTTATTGTGAGGGTCCTCCTTTAGGATGCGCCCGCCTCGTATTTAAGCGAAGGGCGTGCGGTCTTTGATTATCTGCATAGGTGTTTGAGTGAGTTACATACGGGAAGGGGCTTTCATTTCCATCCTAGATGTAAGAGGTACAAGCTGCTACACGTTTGTTTTGCTGATGATTTACTGCTTTTTGCTAGAGGGGATGCAAAATCAATCAAGAAACCCTTAATTGCCTTTGATAATTTTCCCTTGTGCCTGGTCTAAAAGCTAATAACTCCCAGAGCTCCATTTATTTTGGAGGTGTTTCACAAGAAATTCAACAATCTCTGCTGCAGGAGTCTGGATTGATCCGAGGTGAGATACCTTTCAAGTATCTTGGTATATCTCTATCTGCCAAGAGATTAACTATTGCTCAATGTCAGCCACAGAAAATTGTGGCTCGCATTGACTGTTGGTCTGCTAGACTTCTTTCTTATGCAAGGAGGTTGCAACTTATTAAGGTTGTGCTTCTGAGTATTCAGATTTATTGGATTCAAAATCTTCTTACTGCATCAGGCACTACCTCGGGATGAGAAAGTGGTGTATTTACGGAGACAAGGGTCCTCCACTTTAGTGAAGCAGATAGTGTATAGACGTTTAGTGGCTACTGCAATTTACGACATTTGGAGAGAAAGAAATTATAGATGATTTAATTCCAAGGTTAGCTCAGTTAGAAAGTATTGCGAGACAATGTCAAGTGATGATGTTGTGCGAGTCAGCTGCAACCCCAAAGTTCGAAGAGCTCTGCTACATTAAATAGACCTTGTGTAATGTTTATTTGATTTCTTTGAAGTAAAGATGTGATTTGACACGAGTTGGTTAAATAAACATTTCTATTTACCAAAAAAAATGTATAGAGTGAATATAATTCACTTATAATGTGTGTTGATGTACAAAACATAAATTAGGCAAATGTGTTCAATGTACAACTCTTTGTGGAAATAACACAACTGATAACACCAAAATTATGGTATACTAAGAAAAGGCAGAGATGAATTCGAAGTGATTTGAGTTTTAACAAGAAAGCAATCAGTAATATATTCTTTTCTTACTAACTTACCCAAATTATTTTGTAATTTAAAAGAGATTATTAATTTATGACATTGATGGTCCACTAGTTTTAAAGTTATTTCTTTAAAAAATTATTATCTTGTTATCTAATCAAAACTGGTGTATTTTTGCTTACCTAACTCAGAAGCGAAAAATTATTATTTTAAAAAATAATTAATTTATAAAGTTATAATTTGTGGAGATTTAATTGTAATTCAGAAATGAATACGTACATAAACCCTAAATTCCTATCCATGATCTGTATTATCTGAGGAGCTCATTGGTTAACACAACTTTATTTAGAAATAGAGATACTTAAAATTCTGAAAATACGAGTGCCCATGAATTTAACAAAAGAAATCAACCAAATTCAAAATAGTTCTAATTTTGATAATATTTTTCAAAAAATGCAAAATTATGAGTATATAAACTTTTTATGTTCGAGATATTAATAATATAAATAGTATTATGAGAATTACAGATACATAGATGTTAGGATTCTAGATCATTCTATAGGTAGTAGGATTATAGTAGATGTCTTTCCTTGTAAGGAATTATATCTATGGAAGGACTCTTATTGCAAAGCCAGTATAAAAGCTCCATCTACTAGTATTATAAATATAATTGATTGATTTACTTGTTCATATTTAGTGTTTTCTTACAATCTCCTCAAATATGTTATCAACACGTAGCTTTAACAGATAAAAATTTCCCAAATTCCAAAAAAAAAAGGTTGAAACCCTAGCAGACCCCTCCCCCCTGCGCGCGCGCATGCTGCCTCCGCCCGTCAAATGTGCCCAACCTTCCATCGTGCACCATTGTTACAACCAAGTCCCGACCGAGCCCCACAGTGATCAGGCCAGTCTGGATTGCCCAGCCGACCAATGCCTAAAGTCGCGACCCAATCTGACAGAATCCCCATCGAGCTTTAACCCAGACCGCCCGTGCCGAGCCCCGCCTCCCCCGTCCTATATGACCAGCCACGTCGAGCTCCAGTCTAAATTTCCCGAGCCGATCGAGCCTCGCCTCCAGCCGCCAGATCTGATCTGTCCAGCAACACGAAGTGCAACCTGATCCAGCCCAGTCCGATTGCTCCAGTTCAAAATTTAGGCCCGAAGACCCGAACTCTAGTTTTTGAAATTTTCTGGGCCCCCAATATTGAGCCACGGTTTCACGTCATCGCATCGGGTACCAACAGATTGATTGGAGCACACCACTAATTGCTCCGTATCACGTGCCTAATTTTATTATCGAGTAATTATCTAAACTTATCCCTATTTCAATTCTCTCTCTTTGGGAGTTTTTTTTTTTGGGACATGGGTTCTTGGGTTTTTTATCTCCCAGGTACTTTGTGGTGGATGAGTCGCAAGAGAATTCAGTATCTCCGCGTGCCGAAGAAAACTGTGTGACAGTCTTGGGAGAGTCACTGAATTGTCGAAAGTCGATACTTGTGGTTGTTGCATACACCACGTATCTGGATGCGATTTAATATCGTCGTTCTTATTGACTTTATTAACAACAATTAAGGGAAGTATTTCGAGTAACGGTTATGTTACATGCTTTAAAAAAAGCATTGATTGTGATCGTTTACATTGTCACTGAAAATTCAATAAGACTAACTTATTCTTGTTTATATCTTGTAGATGGCACAAAGTTTCAATATTTACCGGAGTTCAAAATTCTTGATCATTCTGGTAAGGAGTACCATAGGTGGGTCTGAGACGTTCACTTAGCATTCGTCAGTAAGAGATTTACTTGTAACACCCCGAGATATTCAGAGTATATTACAGCGCCGTGGACCCCCCCCCACATGGGACCCACCAGGCTACAAACAAGAAAACTCCACTCGACTAACCATCCCGGTTAGCGAGGACACACATTTAATTATAAGACATAAAAAGTTACGCCCGGAGCAACCGGCGAAATGATCATCAACCAACAATGTAACAATTTGAAAGTAGTACAATACGGAGTTGAATTTGAAAAGCATAAGTACTCGCGAGTACAGTCTATCAGTTTATAAATGTAGAAAACAACCAAATCGAAATGGACGAAAGAAATAGAAAGACCCAATTGCACATGTCAACGACCACGCCAACGTCCTCATCGTCCAGTGCCCGCCGTCCGGATAATCATAACTGAAATCCATAACAAGAATTTCCCCAAAACGGGTCCCCAGAGGGGTTAGCAATTACGCTAGTACAAGTAATCAAGGCAAACCAATCGCTTACACATTTCATAGTACATGCACCAATATCATTTCGAAAACCAAAACAAGACATGTCTTTTCCTAAACAAACAATCACAATTAATTTGCCTAGACCGGGACGAAGCCACGAATCCCACTCGAGGCCTCTAAGGACCCTCCCGAGCCGCCACATTCATAAAACAAACCAAGCACCACACGTCACCTAGGACCGGACGAAGCCACGAATCCCACTCGAGGCCTCTAAGGACCCTCCCGAGTCAAGCTAGCGAATCAAACTCATGAATCTAGGACGAAGCCATAGATTCCCTCCGTGATCCGTCGGACCCTCCCGAGGTGAGTAAAGCACACACAATATACATTACCATTTCACGTTAAGCATAAAGGTTTCCAAAAATACTTGCCTTGAATATTTTGATGACGCAACGAACGGAAAGGATAATCACCGACGAACACTAGGAATCAACGGAACCAAACCTAACGATTCGAAGAACATAATTACAACCAACTCTAGTCGAATACGGAAATGGAATGCACGAAAACCCGCCTACGATTCATGTATATTCATACCAAAAATAACAACGAGGGCGGACCACAACCAAACCCTCTCGATTCCGTAAAATCTACAAAATATCCATGAATCCGTAGGAAACTAAAGATACTAACAATATTAATCGTATTCATCAAGAATCCACCAACAAAACGGAACTAATCGGAAGAAAAACCCAAAACCCCAAATCTCCCAAAAATGGGTTCTTAGAAGATTACCTTGGATTAGGATGAATGATTCAAGAAGAAATCGATAATCTACAACAAAACTCGGAGTGGATGATTTCTTCAAGTCCGAAAATGTTAAAATCGCCCAAAAGTTGCTCCTGAATCGCCCAAGACGAGAGGAAGAAAAGAGAGGAGAGGAAAATGAAAAATCTTCCTCAGATCCCGTGTAATATAGTGAAACACAGCAGAACCTATCGGCCAGCCTATCGGCCGATAGGCCCAACCGATACCCATACAGAATGCCGGCAGTGGAGTCTATCGACCCCCCTATCGGCCGAAAGGCTCCTGGAAGTTCGAATGTGAAGAAATTTACCTATCGGCCAGCCTATCGGCCGATAGGCCCAACCGATACCCATACAGAATGCCGGCAGTGGAGTCTATCGACCCCCCCTATCGGCCGAAAGGCTCCTGGAAGTTCGAATGTGAAGAAATTTACCTATCGGCCAGCCTATCGGCCGATAGGCCCAACCGATACCCATACAGAATGCCGGCAGTGGAGTCTATCGACCCCCCCTATCGGCCGAAAGGCTCCTGGAAGTTCGAATGTGAAGAAATTTGAGGAAAAAGCTCCATTTCCACAGCGATTGGCCAAGAACTGAAACGACCATAACTCTCTCGTCCGGACTCCGATTGACTCACCGTTAGAACCATTGGAAAGCTAACTCGATGTTCTATAATATTGCAAAGATTTATAAATTTTGGAGTCACCAAAATTAATGGTGATCTAACAAAGTCGAACTCATATGAGGAAAGTTGAAACAATGAACAATAACGAGAATACAATTCAACAGTTGACAGGAAGGACATACTGAAAGATACATGAGGGTCACTATGACCGAGAAATATACCAAAAATGAAAATACCAGGGAAAGAAAAAATACCGGATATTACATTCTACCCCTCTAAAAATAAGTTTCGTCCCGAAACTTAAGAAACAAACAACTCAGGGTACCTAGCACGCATGCTATCTTCGGTTTCCCAAGTTGCCTCCTCGACACCGTGTCTCGACCACTGCACTTTGACCAAAGGGATGGTCTTATGCCTCAGTCGTTTCTCCCGATGCTCCAAAATCTTCAAAGGACGCTCCTCGAAAGTAATATCTTGACAATATCAATCTCGCCATAATCGATGACGTGACTAGGATCCGAACATATTTCCTCACCGGGAAACATGAAAACGCTATGAACATGACTCAAGGCCGGAGGTAACGCCAAACGGTATGCTAACCCACCGACTCGCTCGAGAATCTCGAAGGGTCAATAAATCTCGGACTCAACTTCCCCTTCTTCCCGAAACGGAAAACTCCTCTCGTTGGCGACACCTTCAAAAAACGTGGTCTCCCACCTCAAATTCTAAAGGTCTACGACGGACATCGGCATATGACTTTGTCGACTCTGGGCCGTCGGCATCCGTTCTCGAATTAATTCTATCTTCCGCCTCGTCTCTAAAACGACATCCGGCTCGGTCCCGACTAAATCGGACGCCTCATTCCAACAAATCGGTGACCGACATCGCCGCCCATAAAGTGCCTCATACGGTGCCATCCGAATCGACGCGTGCCAACTATTGTTGTACGTGAATTCGATCAATGGCAAATGCTCCTCCCAGTCGCTACTCCAATCGAGGGCACAAGCACGCAACATGTCCTCGAATGTCTGGATAGTGCGTTCCGACTGTCCATCTGACTGGGGATGAAAAGAGGTACTCAATTGCAAACGGGTACCCAATGCCTTATGCACCGCCTTCCAAAAGTGCGATTTAAACGGCCATCACGATCCGAAACGATAGACTTCGGAGTACCGTGAAGCCTCACAATCTGCGCGATAAACACACGAGCCAATTTCTCCGGGCCCCAAGTGTCCTTGATGCCCAGAAAATGTGCCGACTTGGTCAGACGATCAACAATCACCCAAACCATATTCATGCCTGATCTCGATCTCGGCAAACTCGTAATGAAATCCATCGATATATCTTCCCATTTCCATTCCGGAGCGAAGTGATCGCAATAACTTGACCGTCGCGATGCTCGATTTTGACCTCTTGGCAAGTCAAACATCTCGCCACAAACCGTGCGACCTCCTCCTTCATATCATTCCACGTAAGTTCCTCCTCGTGTCCTTGTACATCTTACTCGAACCGGGATGAACGGAATAGGGTGTGGAATGGGCCTCACGCAAAATACTCTGCCGCAACTCTGGATCGCTCGGCACACAAAGCCGACTGAACCTCAAAACACTATCCTCGTGAATCACAAACCCAGAGACTTTCCCTTAAGAACGCGTTCTCTCGGATTTGAGTAATCATCGGATCCTCTATTTGCTTTAGCTTAATCTCATCGATCAAAGGCACGAAATTTCTAAAGCACAAAGTTGCACTGACGACTCTAGGCAACAAAACCTCAATATCAAACTCAATCAAAGCCCGCCGAAGCTCAGACTGAGACGTAAGGATCTCAAGCGTTCGCAACGCAATCGGTTTCCGACTCAAGGCGTCGGCCACGACATTCGCCTTACCCGGATGATAAAGGATTTCGAGGTCATAATCCTTAATCAACTCTAACCACCTCCTCTGTCTCATATTCAACTCTCGCTGAGTAAATATGTATTTCAGACTTTTATGATCGGTAAAAATCTGACATGCAGAGCCGAAAAGATAGTGACGCCAAATCTTGAGTGCAAAGACAACCGCCGCTAACTCCAAATCATGAGTAGGGTAGTTAAGCTCATACGGCCTCAACTGTCTCGACGCATAGGCAATGGTCTTGCCGTGCTGCATCAATACGCACCCAAGACCCTGGCCCGAAGCATCGCTATAAACGGCGAATCCCTCGTTGCCACATGGCAATGCCAAAACCGGGGCTGAAGTCAGACGCTTCTTCAGCTCCTCGAAACTCGACTGCCTCTCATCGGTCCAGACGAACTTCTCGGATTTCTGGAGCAACTGTGTAAGTGGCCGAGCTAGTTTTGAGAAACCCTCGACGAACCTACGGTAGTAGCCAGCCAAACCCAAGAAGCTACGAATCTCCTTCACATTCTTGGGCGGTGCCCAATCCAATACTGCCTCTATCTTCTGTGGATCCACCCGAACCCCCTCGGCTGAAATCACGTGACCTAGAAACATCACCTCCTTCAGCCAGAACTCACATTTCGAGAACTTCGCATAGAGTTGCTCGGTCCTCAAAATGTCTAACACTACCCGCAAATGATGGGCATGCTCTTCCTCGTTCCTCGAATAAATAAGAATATCGTCAATGAAGACGACGACACACCTATCCAAATACTCGATAAAGACTTTGTTCATCAACTGCATGAACACCGCCGGCGCGTTAGTTAACCCAAAAGGCATAACTACAAACTCATAATGTCCGTATCTCGTCCGAAAAGCTGTTTTCTGCAAGTCGGACTCCCTCACCCGGAGCCGATAGTACCCCGATCTCAAATCAATCTTTGAGAATACCGCCGCTCCCTGCAATCGGTCGAACAAGTCGTCAATCCTCGGCAAAGGATACTTGTTCTTGATGGTCACCTTGTTCGATTCACGATAGTCGATACACAAACGTAGTGAACCATCCTTCTTACGCACAAACAAGACCGGTGCGCCCCAAGGCGAGGCGCTCGGTCGAACATACCCCGACTCAAGAAGTTCACTCAACTGTTTCTTCAACTCGACATCTCTCAAGGTGCCATGCGATACGGCGCCTTCAAATCGGAGCCGCACTCGGCTCTAACTCTATAGTAAACTCAACCTCACGATCCGCGGCAATCCGGCAACTCGTCAGAAATACATCAGAAACTCACTAACGACCGGAATCGATGAAAGCTCAACTCCACCATTCTCCGCCTTCAAGGCGTAGCACCAATAACCAAGACATCCTTTTCGCAGAGTTTCATCGCCTTCAAGGCGTTAATAATAAACTGGTTTCTCTTTCGCCCTGCGAAAGAGTGTTCGGTGCCGTCCTCGGCTAACATGGTAATGATCCTCGTGCGGTAGTTCATGATTACACCATGCCGTTCGAGCCAATCATTCCCGAGAATTAAATCCTCGCCCTCGATACTCACGACAATAAGATTAGAGAGCCAAGCCCTCTCACAAATAATCACAGAACAGTCCCGGACTTCTCGATCACCAACAATTCTATCACCGCTAGGAAGTTTAACGATGAAAGGCTCGCAAGGTGACAAGCAGTCGAGACTCAAACGGCGTACACACTCTAGAGAAATGAATGAATGCGTAGCACCCGAATCAAAAAGTATACTGACAGGATGGGAATGGATATGAACGGTACCTGTCGCCACAGTAGCTGCTGGATCATCGGTCCTCCTCATCTCGTAGATACGCGGCCGGGCGAGCCGACACCGGATGCTCCTCCTAGCGGGGCCCCGACCCTACCTCGGCCGGCACTCGGTGGAAGCGGCGGAGCAAATGAGCCCCGGTTCACGCTCGGCTCCATAGGTCGGGTGAGAAGAACGGCACTGCGAAACCATCGAGCTTCTCGCAAAAAGAAGCTTTGTGGCCCGACTGACCACAAGTATGACAAGTCAAAGGTGGACGAAGACAATCCCGGTTCACGTGGCCTGGCTTGCCACAGTTAAAGCATCTGGGGTCCCGGGCGATGGTCCCGGCGGCACTCCGAAAGCTCCCAGAGAAACGAGCCGAACCGCCCGTAGAAATATTTGCAGCCTGAGATTTCTGCTGGCCTCCACTCTTGGGACCAGAAAAATTTCCGACCGACTTCTGCTTCTTGCTCTCACGAGCCAAATCGCTAGCCGTCACCGACATATCATAAGCAAGAGCTCGACTCTGATAATCCTTCAAGGTAGTACAGACGAGCCCAGACATATAGTCCCGAATGGACAGTTTCATCCTCCTGGAAAAATGGAAAATTTTGTCGCTCTCTTCGACAACTTGGGTCTTCACATAACCCAACTCCTTGTTAAAGTCGGCAATGGCCTGAGATACGGGGATATCCCGTGGTTGAGCATCATAGAATGCATGCACTCGAGCCTGTCTGACCGGCCACGGACAATATTCGGTCTCCATCAATTCTTGAAATTCGGCCCATGAAGCCACATGATCTTTGGGACCAACGGCCTCCCACCAATCCGTAGCATCTCCTGTGAGAAAATATTGAGCAATAGGGACCTTACGGTCCTCGGGGCAGTTGGTAGCAGTGAAGACTTTGGATATCTCCTTGACCCACCCTTCCCAGCCGATCGGGTCCGAAGCTCCCGAAAACTGGGGAGGATGCATCTTGATGACATCCTGAAGCCAGCGATCCGTTCCGCCCCGATTAGCATGGGCCTGATCGGGGTTCTGGACCACCTGAGCTATAGCCGCCATCTGGTTAACCATTTGCTGCATAACAGCCGCAATACCAAGATCGGCGCGCTCCTGAGAAGAAGCATGACTATGACGGTCACCGGTACTGCCGGCTCCCGAAGAATGTGACGTGGCCGCCCCACCGGCTGCCCCACGTCCTCGGCCGCGTCCACGACCACGACCACGACCACGACCACGGTTACCTCCGGCGTCCATACTGGTGTTAAGAGATAACAGAAGTATATTGATGATGAGTAAGGGAGGAAAAAGCAACTTTAACTCAAAAGCGAAATACAATGTAAGAAAACAAAGGATCGAGTAAGAAAACTTACGAGCACCGGAAGTACCGAGATCTTTGGCACGGTGTGACAATGTGCAAACAAAACATGACTAGACCCAAATAACCAACAAGCCTAGGTATCCATAAACTCAGCGCTCTCCGATACCATTTTACGTAACACCCGAGATATTCGGAGTATATTACGGCGCCGTGGACCCCCACATGGGACCCACTGTGCTACAAACAAGAAAACTCCACTCGACTAACCATCCCGGTTAGCGAGGACACACATTTAATTATAAGACATAAAGTTACGCCTGAGCAACCGCGAAATGATCATCAACCAACAATGTAACAATTTGAAAGTAGTACAATACGGAGTTGAATTTGAAAAGCCTAAGTACTCGCGAGTACATCTATCGGTTATAAATGTAGAAAACAACCAAATCGAAATGGACGAAAGAAATAGAAAGACCCGATTGCACATGTCAACGACCACGGCCAACGTCCTCATCTGTCCAGTGCCCGCTCGTCCAGGATAATCATAACTCAAATCCATAACAAGAATTTCCCCAAACGGGTCCCCAGAGGGTTAGCAATTACGCTAGTACAAGTAATCAAGGCAAACCAATCGCTTACACATTTCATAGTACATGCACCAATATCATTTGAAAACCAAAACAAGACATGTCTTTTCCTAAACAAAGCAATACAATTAATTTGCCTAGGACCGGGACGAAGCCACGAATCCCACTCGAGGCCTCTAAGGACCCTCTCGAGCTGGCCACATTCATAAAACAAACCAAGCACCACACGTCACCTAGGACCGGGACGAAGCCACGAATCCCACTCGAGGCCTCTAAGGACCCTCCCGAGCTGGCTAGCGAATCAAACTCATGAATCTAGGACGAAGCCATAGATTCCCTCCGTGATCCCGTCGGACCCTCCCGAGGTGAGTAAAGCACACACAATATACATTACCATTTCACGTTAAGCATAAAGGTTTCCAAAAATACTTGCCTTGAATATTTTGATGACGCAACGAACGGAAAGGATAATCACCGACGAACACTAGGAATCAACGGAACCAAACCTAACGATTCAAGAACATAATTACAACCAACTCTAGTCGAATACGGAAATGGAATGCACTGAAAACCCGCCTACGATTCATGTATATTCATACCAAAAATAACAACGAGGGCGGACCACAACCAAACCCTCTCGATTCCGTAAAATCTACAAAATATCCATGAATCCGTAGGAAACTAAAGATACTAACAATATTAATCGTATTCATCAAGAATCCACCAACAAAACGGAACTAATCGGAAGAAAAACCCAAAACCCCCAAATCTCCCAAAAATGGGTTCTTAGAAGATTACCTTGGATTAGGATGAATGATTCAAGAAGAAATCGATAATCTACAACAAAACTCGGAGTGGATGATTTCTTCAAGTCCGAAAATGTTAAAATCGCCCAAAAGTTGCTCCTGAATCGCCCAAGACGAGAGGAAGAAAAGAGAGGAGAGGAAAATGAAAAATCTTCCTCAGATCCCGTGTAATATAGTGAAACACAGCAGAACCTATCGGCCAGCCTATCGGCCGATAGGCCCAACCGATACCCATACAGAATGCCGGCAGTGGAGTCTATCGACCCCCCCTATCGGCCGAAAGGCTCCTGGAAGTTCGAATGTGAAGAAATTTACCTATCGGCCAGCCTATCGGCCGATAGGCCCAACCGATCCCATACAGAATGCCGGCAGTGGAGTCTATCGACCCCCCTATCGGCCGAAAGGCTCCTGGAAGTTCGAATGTGAAGAAATTTACCTATCGCCACCTATCACTGATAGGCCCAACCGATACCCATACAGAATGCCGGCAGTGGAGTCTATCGACCCCCCTATCGGCCGAAAGGCTCCTGGAAGTTCGAATGTGAAGAAATTCGAGGAAAAAGCTCCATTTCCACAGCGATTGGCCAAGAACTGAAACGACCATAACTCTCTCGTCCGGACTCCGATTGACTCACCGTTAGAACCATTGGAAAGCTAACTCGATGTTCTATAATATTGCAAAGATTTATAAATTTTGGAGTCACCAAAATTAATGGTGATCTAACAAAGTCGAACTCATATGAGGAAAGTTGAAACAATGAACAATAACGAGAATACAATTCAACAGTTGACAGGAAGGACATACTGAAAGATACATGAGGGTCACTATGACCGAGAAATATACCAAAAATGAAAATACAAGGGAAAGAAAAAATACCGGATATTACATTACTACCACCATCTTTCCATATAATGAGCCTGCCTATCAAGAATCGAGCAAGGGAACCAAGGCTAATGCACTAATGTACTTGCATAGACATATAGATCCTCTGTTGAAAAGTGTTACACGAATATGCAAACTTCCAAGGAACTATGGGATACACTTAAATAACATTTTAGTAATGTGATGATCAGCACTTTTCCAATTGCAACTGCAATGGGAGCAAATCTGATTATTGAATTATGCAAATGTGAAGGCTTATAATGAAGTCGTCCTCATTCTTCATGCCGATCTTGGTTTTTGTAGTGTAAAGAAATCCGATCTAGACTTGATCGAGAATACTCTTAATACGTTTTTCGGGATGCAAGTGTGATTGGTCATCAAATGCGGTTAGCCTATGAGGAAGAGAGAATCAAAATTTTTTAGTAACCTTATCTCTCATCTTGTGAAAAAAGAAAGGTATCATGCGATCATTCTCAATAGTAATGCGCGTCCAACTAGTACGAAGCCGATTATGGAAGTGACTCAGGCTACCCACGATGCCACGATAAAATAGAAAAAGCAATGCTGCTCAATTTTTAGAAGTATTGCGAGTGCATGACACGAGCAAGTGAGGGAAGAGACGAGGTTGTCGTTTCAATGTGTGGAGGAGGCAAGGTGGCTCGATTGCCGGTCCTAGTGGAGTCCAACCACGTGGACCACCTCCTGTGCCAAAAATAGACCCACTCCGAGAAAGGCCGAAATTGATATATTTGGGGTTTAAAGAAGCATACTTACCGCAATTGCAAAGGGTAAAGAACATCCTAGCCTACTACAAGTATTATAAATAATGCTTGACTCGGGAGTGAAATTGCATGGATGAAGATAATGAGAATACATAGGTGAACCATGTCGAGATGCCTCTTTCACCATAACGGACAAAGATCATCATTTAGATGTTGCTGATTTTGACTAGATTATTGTAGTTTGACTAGTTTTTACCCTTTGGTTTATGCTTTGTCTTGCTTCTTAGCTTCTTTTGAGAATAACTTTGGGATTTTCTATGAATATAATAAAGTTGGTCATGATGTATACAATTATATTAGTTTCATTGTTGTAGTTGTGCAAGAACAATTTTATTTTTCCTTCAAATATCATATTTGATTTGGTTTTTACAAAACTATTGCTCAGTAAGAATTGCTTGGTTAATTTGATGTATTGGGTGGATTTTGTCAAAATTTTCGATCATGACTAAGCGCATCCTCCTTGGTACTTGTTTATATTTTAAAAGTTCAAACGGAACAGTAGCTTTAAACAGTCAACTGTACTGGCATTCTTACTTTCCTTGTAAATCTACCAAGTTGGAGTTACTGAAAGGATCATTGGACGAGATAGAAATCGAACAGACCACTGCACTTTAACATGTTTAAACGCGCCTAAGCCTGTCATTGCCATATTTTTTCATCAACACTAATGCCTTTGAGATGGCTTCAACCTTGCGGTATCACTCAAAAATAGAGAAATGCCAAAACAACAACTTAAAACGAGAACTATAATCTGGGTTTAATGATCTTGAAAGTGCACGACCTTTATATGGAAAGTTTTGGAAGTCTAGTTTCCAGAACAACCGATTGTTCATCCATAGCCTTCTTAACTAAGGAGTTAATACTATTTTAATGAACAAAGGTCAAGTTGTGCAAAAATTATTTCCAGCGATTGTGCTAATTTTAATTCTAACCAACTTAGTCGAATTTCTCCAAACTCTAAGGCCCTGTTTACTTCAACAGTTTTCTAGAAAATTTTTCTAAGAAAACAGAAAAAAATGAAAACATGTTCAAATTAGATATTTTCTAAAAAGAAAACTAGAAAACTGGAAAACACGGTTTTCCAAATTATAACTGGAATTTGGGAAATTATGGAAAATAGTCCTCACTTGTTTTCTACATTTAGAAAATTAGAAAACACGCTAGAGTTGTGCTACAAACAAGCTAGACACTCTTCGAACAATCGAACCTCAACAAATACACATATTTTAACATTTTTTTTAAATCTATGAGCCATACTTTTAGTTATGAATACGTTACATAATTAGTATTTGTAAATAATAAAAAAATCTAACAAACAAAATGAAACATCAAATAGTATAAATATGATTTATTTGTTAATTATCATTTTACTGTGGATTGCGGTGGTTTCATACGGCACTCACCCCTGAGGGGGTGGTTCATGTGACAGTGGTGTCCATTATTTTAAATTAATAAATAATAATATTCTTGTTCCTATATTTAATAATCTAACTTTATGAACTAGTGATCACTTAAAAATAATAAGAGGAATAAATAGTGTATAAACATGATTATAAAATATTAAAATGTAATGTATAATTAGTTATATGTTAATGTAAAAGTATGTATTTAATTTTTTGAGAGGATACTGCAGAACTATTTTTTGAGAGTCAAGAACAACAAAGAGAAAACCCTAATTAGTGGCGAACAACTATATCTACTGAACTGTGGAGGGATATATGAATATATTGATTAGTCAAATTCTTTTTTTAGATGAGAAAGACCATCTTTTGAGTGTGTGTACACACACACATATATATATATATATATATAGATAGATAGATAGATAGATAGGTAGATAGATAGATATTTGTAGTATTGAGTAGATTTATAGAGGTATATTAAAATGTAATGTATAATAATTAGTTATATGTTAATGTAAAAAGTGTGTATATAATTTATGAAACTAAAAAGGTAGAAAACTGATAAATTCTATTTGCATGTTTGGAACATATTTTCCTAGTTTTCAACAATTTTCTTAGAAATTGAAAACTCAGAAAATTTTAGAAAATTTTGGAGAAGAAAAGTGGAAAAATTTTCCACAAGTAAACAACCCCTAAGTTATTGAATTTTCGCTATGTCTGTCAACACAAGACTAATCGAGTTCCATGTCTTATTGTAGATGTCCCGTGGCGAAATTGAACCAAACCTTGCAAAGTTTTAGGGACATTCGTGCCAACGGTTATCACCTTGATATGTATTGTGAGAATGAAAAGGAATTTTGTGTGTTACTCTGGCAGAATTACGATTATGTCCTTCTCTTGTATGTGTCTTACCTAATACTATTTATAGTAGGATATATAAATGGTAGGTTTCTAAATCCTTCTAGTAGGACTCTAAGAAGTGTGTTCCTTGTAAGGAATTCTATGTATAGAAGAAGTCTTATTGTAAAATTTATATAAAAATCCAACTGATAGAGAATACAATTGATTGATTTACTTATTTATTTTATTGATTTTTTACCATCTCCTGAAAATATAATATTTTTCTTTCTTGACATTCAACATTTATGTACTACACATGCCATATCATATTTTCAGGCTAGGGTGAAGAGTGCAATTTTTTGGCGAGAAATTGTAGGAGGTGGTTGAGGATGGGCCGATAAATGGATCATTTGGGTGCACATTGACTCCGTTGAAAATATCCTATTGGATCGATCTAATTTGGGCCACTTCTCGTGGATTTTACACCATGAACTTACATCCATGATGCAACATAATTATGTGAAATTTGAAAACTAAAAATGCAAAAAACACAAATTCTAAAAATTAAAAGTACTGAAAAAATAAATCTTAAAAAATCTGAAACTGAATCCTAAAAAAAGGATGAAAAACTGAAAAAACATCTTCTCCGGAGAAGTTGACTAAATATCATAAAATCATAAAGTACCAAAAAAAATCATAAAACACTAAATATAAATTCTAAAAACTGGAAAAAAAATAAAAATTTAAAAAATAAAACCCCACAAAAAACATAAAATTTCTAAAACAAAAATATAAGAACTAATTCATAATCATCTTTGGATCCCAAGTCTATCCCCCAGCAGACGAGCCCAAATCCATGATATAAATAGTCGCTTCGCACAATCATTTATAAATGGCTAAATGACTAAATTAGGACCCCAAGTTTATTATTTTAGCACTCGAGGACCTAAATTTCTGAAAGGTACCAAACTAGGACCTAATATTTGATCCGTTAGACTACGTTAGGCCCTGCGTTAATTTTTATCCGTTAAGTATTAACGAAGTGCTTAGTAGGCAGTTAAATGACATGTGGCGGATGTGTATTGGCTGGTCAATATATGACGTGTCACCAGTCATCTTCTCCAGAGAAGTTGACTTTTTCGGTCATCTTCGCCAGCAAACTTTCCGACGAACTTCATATTTTCCTGCGAACGTCATTTGGCCAGAAAAAATGAGGTTTGCCGGAAAGTTTGTGCAAGTATTTTTATAATCAGAATAAATCTCAGGGGTAGATTTTGCGATTTTCTCTTCCCTGATGCTGAATTTGATTCACTCTTCAGAATTTGGAAGTGTTCTGTTTTTTTCCCTCTACCATAGGTCATTAGTGTTGCATCAAGAATCTCAACTCAGATTATTGTACTGATTTTGCGGGTAATCGATCTTCATCTTTCAGATGGGCTCCTTCTGTTAGACGCTGTGAGGGCAGGACTGCACACATCAATAGTTGAGCAGCTTATCGTCATTCTTTTTGGTCTCTTCCAATTTTCAAGTCATTCTGACAACAAATTTCTTATCGTCGCCTTGTCTATGAAAGACATCATTTCTTCCGGCCATTTTCTTCGGCGGACATCATTTGGCCAGAAAAAATGAGGTTCATCGGAAAGTTTGCCGAAGAAGATGACCGGAAAAGTCAACTTCACCGGAGAAGATGACTGGTGACACGTCATATATTGACCAGCTAATTAACATCTGTCGCGTGTCATTTAACACGCCCTCTGATTGAAGCTGGGACGTCTAGTCTGAAGAGGAAAGAGTTGGCTGCTCCTGCTCTAGCTGAAGTCCAATCTGCTGTGAAGAAAAGGAGAACCAGAGTAGGGGATGAACAGAGATATGAATAGGAAGGCAAAGAACTTTGGTACGTTGAGGAGTTCCTTCCTACTGAATATATGTCTGTTTGGGGAGAGGTGAAGAAACAATTCATAGAGAAGTATTATCTCTGGGAATTACTCCAGGATAAAGACTGCTCCCCACAACATATATACATTAATTACATGGACTCAACATGGCCAAATCTCTGGGCACTCCAAAACAAATATGTAAAGAAATGGGATGCCTACCCCATGATCCCCCGTTCGGACCTGAAGAACCTCCTATATTGATGAACAATGAGTTGGATGAGCTGGCCCTGCAGGATGAGATCAGAAAGCTCTGTGTAGAACACAAATTCCCATCTGCAGAGGAGCAAGAGTTTGCCTCTCTTATAATCAAGAGGAAGTATGGACTAGCTCCTGTCAAATAGAGACCCATTGGCGCAAAGCTTTTCAGGCCTCCTAAGCAGCCTGTCCGAAGAGGCAGAGGTAGAGGCAGATAGGAGTTTGTAATTTACTTGTACTTTTTATCATTGTAAATTTTTGTTTTTGGAATTTACTTGTAAAATTTTCTGTATTCAAGCACTATACTTGTAAAACATCTCTGGAAAATTCTATAACAGTCATTTGAATGACAACCACCAGTTGTCTCAAAACAAGACTGAATTTTAATTTGTGTCTTGCACTTAATCATGTGCAGACCTGTTTTACATTTGAATATTTTGCTTTAAGTTTTGCTATCATCAAAATAGGGGGAATTTGTTAGGAATACTTATTAGATTTTGATGATTTCATCCCTGTATTTGTTTATTCAAATGTATGTTTTAAATACTTGGCAAATTGTAAACAAGAACCAAATGAGTATCTTCTATAGGCTAGATTATGTGTAGTTGAATACTTGGCAATATGTAAAGAAGAACCGAATGAGTATCTTCTATAGACCATATTAGTTAAGCTCAAATCGGCTAAGTATAAATCGCAGACAAGTTCATATCAGAGAATTTTTGGTCGAACAGATACATCAGGGAGGTTTGACCAAATACTGCAGAAAGTCGAGTTGCAGACAAGAGTTTATCAGAGAAGTCTTGGCCAACTCAACTTTTCAGAGAAGGTTGACCACAGACAGCTTATCGCCAGACAACATTCTGCAGAAACGATTTATCAGAGAAGTCTTGGTCAACTCATTTATCAGAGAAGTTTGACCAGACTGCAGTCATGTGATCAGACGAAGTCCAAATCATCTGAAGTTTGACCATCAGATCAGATAAGTTCATCAGGTTAGAAAACTTCAGACAGGTCATCAGATCAGAGAAGATTCATTGGGACATCAGAGAAGTCATCTCAGAGAACATCAGGGAAGGCTGACTGCACGTCAGACAGATTGACCAAAAAGAGATCAGATAAGTTCTGTCAAAGTAATCAGCCAAGTAATCCAGTCCACGTCAACATGCGTTGAAAAGTCAATAATCACGGAAAGTCACATGCGGGCAATAAGAGACAGACTGGAGAGATTCCCGGAAAGCAATGAATTAAATATTCATCGAGACCCACCTCTGAAGACTTTAAGCATACTATAATCAAAAGATTCGGCGCTATAACGTGAAAGTTTTCACAACGGTCGGAAATAGATTAAAATAAGGGAATCCAGCCTTGCAACGTTCAGAAAAAAAATAAAGAAGTCTATTTTTCCAACGAACGGATTTGTTACCGAAATTGCAACGGCTATGAAGAAAGCTCAAAGGATCAACATCTATAAATACCTGAAGATTTGAATTGAGCAAAGAACGGTGCGAACATAATTAAAAGCGATCAAAGCAATCAAAGCAAAAAAGCGAACTATAGCATCGTGAAGAGGAAGAGTTCAAAGTTCTTATATTAAGAAGCTCTTAGTTGGAAAAGACAAACCACTCGTGTCTTTAAACCTAAGTTCAGGGTACTTCACTGGTTGAAGTTTGCGCGACTGATAGGCATCCGAGGATTTGAGATCAAGAGGTGCTAGACAGTCAAGGAGTTGCAACGACGGGATTTCCACTGGTTGGAAGTTGTTGTAGCTAGGAAGAATCACTGTAATATTTAACACTGGTTGAAAATTATAGTGAATTCATCTCCAACTGGTTTGGAGAGAAGTGAATTAGTAGAGGATTACCCCACCTCTGAAGCCACTGTAACTGCCTGCGTGTTTTACTGTTTTATCATCATACTTACCTGCTGCATATATATTTATTGTTCCATTGTTTAAGTTTTTTGTATTCGTCATCAGCTGACTTCCGCACATATATTATCTACAGATGACTCTAAGTCATCTGTACCCATCAGCTGAGAAACTCCTTTCGTGTAAAAAGAGTTTCAATAAGTCTATTCACCCCCTAGACTTATTCCTAACGAATTATGACCTACAAGTGGTATCAGAGAGGTTGGTTCAATTTTTCAGAACCAGATCCATATATCGAGGATATATATTTTAATCTCTCATTTAAAATTGAACACATGCACTCTAGGTTACCTGTTTTTTCAGTTGACGAGTATGATCTTTGGAAGATAAGAATGCAGGCACATTTATCATCCATACATGATGACATGTGGTGCAGAATTGAACACGATCCTTTCATCTTTGAGAAGGACAATTCTCCTGAAGAAATTGCAGCCGGGAAGCCAGAGAAAATCCCCAAAAAGAGGACGGATCTGACCCCTGAAGAAAGGAAGCTGGCCAATCTTGACAACCGGGCCAGAGATGTGCTGTACCAGACTCTTGACAAATCAATCATGGTCAAGATAAAGAATTGCAAGAATGCCAAAGAAATTTGAGACACATTAGCTATAATGTGTAAGGGAACTGAGCTGATAAAATAGAATAAGTTGTCAATTGCTACTCAAAAGTTTGACAACTTCAAAATGAAGAATGGTGAATCTATTGATCAAGTGGACACAAGATTCACAGAGATAATAAATGAAATCAATTCTCTGGGAAAAACATATGGCAACAGGGAGATGGCCCTGAAAGTTCTAAGATCTCTCAATCCAGAATGGAGTATGAAGGCAGTGGCCATGAGAGAGTCCAAGGATCTCAACAAGATAAAGATCCAGGAGCTGTTCTCTGATCTAAAGACTTATGAGTTTGAGCTTCCATGTTCATCATCAACCGAGCCTGCAGAGAAGGGAATAGCATTTGCAGCTGAGTGCCCTGCCAAGAGCCTATCTGAAGTCAAGCCTCCAAATCCCCTAGATTTCGAGGAAGAGAGGGCATTTATAATGCAAAGATTCAACAACTTCCGGAAAAACTACTCCAAGTATAAAAAGAATTATAAAGAAAATCCAAGGAGGAATCAAAAGGTTGGAAGCTGGAAGGTTGAATGCTACAATTGTCATAAGACATGACATATACAAATTGACTCTCCTGATATTAAGAAGGATGAAGGCAAGAAAGAGGTGGGCAGAAAAGAAGACAAGAGAAAATCTTTCATTGGAGAAGACCAAGAGAAAGTAGAATCTAGCAGCGAATTCTTCTATGATGATGAAGAGGAGTACAATTGTCTGATGGCCAACTTAGCTGATGAAGAGGTAACATCCAAACCCTCAGTTTCAAACAATAATAGCCCAGACATGTCTCAGGATATGGACTTACATGAGTTTGTCAATCAGCTTCTCAAGGATTTTGAGAAATTAAAATATGCACACTTATCTATATCAACCGAGAAGACCCATCTGCAAGATGAGAATAGACAGCTGAAAAATGACTTTGAAAAACTCAGCCTATAGTTAAATAAAATCAAATATGAATTTGAAAAATAGGCTATAAACAATTTGAAAAACTAGGCTGATAATACCACAGGTGAGATCAAAAGATTAACTGCTTTAAATAGCAAAAAATCAGATGCACTTGCTCATGTTAAAGCTGAGTTTGCTAAACTGACACAGCTAAGTAATACACAAGCTAAGGAAATAACTTCCCTCGAGGCATCTATAACCTTGGATGAGTTGTGTATGAATAAAAGGCCATTTTATTCTAGGTCAGGCCTTGGATATGACCCCAACACTCCCTCTAGTTCTAAAACTACTTTTTTTTTTGTATGAATGTAAAATTTTATTCACCCAAAAAACCGTTTTTGCAATAGATGCTACATTTTGTTGAAAAGAGTTCGAAAGATTGTGAAAAAACTTATACAAAGAAAATTATTCCAAACGGATACGGAACCAGTTTCGGAGCCCTTCATCATAGTGTCGACAATCGCGTATTGTACTAAAACGGTTTCTGATATTCTTGTCGATGAGTTGTACTAGTTTTGGTGCCGGAGTTGGGGAGTTGCTGTGGCGTCGTCCATTCCGTTCTTGCCATAAACTGTGAAGAGTTGCTTGGAAAACATACCTCAAAGTAAATGTGTATAGCTTCGGTTGTGTGCTTTCAAGTAGGAGATTTGTGATGTCCGACCAATTGTTTGTGTATCGATTCCGAAGTAAGCCTTTAGTGAGTGAGTGCCAAACCTGTGACGAGAAAGGGCATTGGAAGAATAGGTGGTTCCGCGTCTCTATCCCATTGCCGCAGAAAACACAGTCCACCGGTGTGCTTACATTCCAAAGACGCATTTTTTCACCCGTAGCCAGCCTATCATGAAAAGCTAACCATGTCATGAATGAGTATTTGGGAGTTGAGTGAGTGAACCAAACTCCCTTATACCATTCACACCGTTGATGACTTTGACGAATCAGTTGCCAAGTATGATATGAGGAGAACTTTGGCTTATATGCATCTCCACTTTGTTTCCATAACGATCTGTCTTCCTCATCATTGTATAGCAACCTGACACGTTCTATTTCAGCTTCCACCTGGTTAAACCGATCGTTTCGATGTCGCCTCCGACGCCGGTTTGATGATATGACTTCTGCTATGGTTGCCCTGTTGGGGATCCCCATGTCAATGAAGCCGCGAGGTCCCAAGAGGTTATATATCTTCCCGATTGGACTCCAGACGTCGTGCCAAAAAGATGTGGATTTGCCTGAGCCAATCTCCATTTTATGTAAAGCTTGAGCTTTGTCTCTGTATTTTAAGATTTTTTTCCAAATCCATGAACCTGATTGTGTACTGTCTCGGATCATCCAAAACGATTCCTCCTTTATTAGATACGTATGCATCCAGCGAACCCACAAAGATTTTTTCGCTGAGACTAGCCTCCATATCAACTTGAGAATAAAGACCGTGTTGACTTCTTTAAGTGGTCGTAATCCCAGCCCTCCCTCTGATTTTTGTCGGCAAACCAATGGCCAAGCAAGCTTTGATTTTTTTGTATTAAGGTCAGGACCTGACCATAAGAAAGCTGCAAATAACTTCTCAATCTCCTTTATACAAGAACCTGGAAGGCGGAAGACAGCAGCCCAGAAATTTATGAGACTAAATAGTACCGATTTGATCAGTTGTAGACGACCCCCAAAAGATAGAAATCTTCCTGTCCAGGATGTGATTCTGTTTCGAATTTTCTCTAACAGGGGGAGATAGTCTGTTGGACTCATACTCTTAGTTAGTAGGGGCAAGCCAAGATATCTTACCGGCAAGGTACCAGCCTCAAAATGGAATCGATGCAGGATTTCTTCTCTGTCTTGTTGTGAAAAACCGGCCATAAAAATTGTTGACTTCTCCATACTTATTGTCAGTCCCGAGACCTTTGCAAATTGATCAAAGACTGCAAGAATTTCTGCAATAGAACTTGGTTTTCCATCAGAGAACACAATGATGTCGTCCGCAAAACATAAGTGAGTGAGTTTAATGTTGCTACATCTTGGGTGATAACCGGATCTTACTGTCCATTCTTTGCTTTGTCAATCATAAAGGTGAGTATGTTCATACACATGACAAAGAGGTATGGAGATAGTGAGCAACCCTGTCTCAGACCTCTTTCATTTCTGAAAAAACCCGCGAGCTCCCCATTTACTTGCACCGAGAAGGAAGCTGTGCATACGCACAATTTTATCCAATGAATGAAAGGATCCGGTATATCCATTGCCTTGAAGACATTAAGCAGGAAGGTCCAATTAACTGAATCAAAAGCTTTGGAGATGTCAATCATAAGTGCGCAGCGTCGAGTGATACGGTCTTTATGATTATCCTTTACCATTTCCGAAGCCAACAATAAGTTTTCTATCATAAGACGATCTTCGATGAAAGCCGACTGGTTTGGTGCTATTGATTCTGGGAGAATTTCTTTAAGCCTATTAGCGAGAATTTTTGAAATGACCTTATACAGGACATTACAGCAGGAGATGGGGCGGTAGTCCTTCATGGTTCTTGCCTCTGATTTCTTTGGAATTAAGGCCAAGATCGTAGTGTTTGTGCCGTGTGGAAGAAATCCTTTTAGGAAAAAGGACTGAACCGCAACCAAAAAGTCTTTTCCGAGAATCGACCAAGCCGCTTTGTAGAATTCAACAGTGAATCCATCTGGTCCTGGAGACTTGTTTGTGGGCATAGAGAATAAAACATTTCTGATTTCTGATTCCGTGACTTCCCGCATAAGCTTGTTGCAATCATCACTTGAACTTCTGTAATCCGTCAACTCTTTGATCTGAGAAATCGTTGATTCAAAGTAGGCACGGTTGTTCACTTAAGAAGTTTTGAAAATAGTGCACTGCTTCGGCTTTGATATCCTCTTGGGTGGTGCAGACCCGTCCATCTCTACTATGTATCTCCCTGATTGCATTTTTTGCCTCTCTTACTTTTGCACTATGATGAAAATATTTGTTGTTCTTATCTCCCACTTGCAACCAGTGTAGTTTCCACACTTGCAATGTGTGGAAACTACTTTTATCAAGGGAACAACTTTTATCAAGGGAGAATCGACACTTGCAATGTCGCTCTAAAACTACTTTTATCAAGGGAGAAACACTTGTCCTGACCGCTGATCCAACTTACAAACCTGTATTTCAAAATAGGCAGCAACCAAGTCAAAAGTTTAGGCAGCAGCCAAGGTTCACAAGGCATCCACCTAGACAAGAGACTAGGCAATGGCCGAGGCAAAAGCAGCAGCCTAGACAACATGCCCACTATTATCAAAGACTTCCCAAAAATAGATTTCAAAATGGGAGGGGCATATAGAAACCTCAAGGTTATCCAAGATTTCAAAATGAACAGGTGTGGAGACCCCAAAATTTTTATAAATGGTCTCAGCCAAGATTTAGAAATGGCCCACACCACCAATTATGAGGCATATCCAGTACACAATCCTAACCGAGGATATATGCCGAGACAATAGACACCTTTTAAGGGCAATCACCATAACTTCTATAATCCAAGGAGAAATCAATTCTCCAGGAAACCATCTAACCCCCGAGGACCCACACAGATTTGGGTACCTAAATCTCTGCTTGTTTGATTGCAAAAAAGGTGGAAGGACTACTACCACATCTCCACAAATTCAAATATAGGAGGCGAATAATGGTTTGTAGATTTTGGATGCTCAAGGCACATGACCGGGAACAAAAAGCTGCTATCAAATTATACCAAGAAAAGAGGCCCAGATGTAACCTTTGGAGATATGTCTTGAGTTCAGACAAAAGGTTTTGGAGAGCTGCACAGAGAAAACATAACAATATCCAAAGTCCATTATGTCAAAGGGCTCAAATACAACCTTTTGATCATAATCAGTTATGTAATGAGAAGAGTCTAGTAGTCTTCACCATTTGGAAATGCATGGTGATAGATATCCTATATGGAGAAGTGAAGCTACAAGGATTCAAGAGGAGAGATGTCTACATGATAGAATGGAACACAGGAACTCCCAACACCTGTTTTCTATCCAAGACAATAGCTGGAAATAGATGGTTTTGGCACAAAAGACTATGTCATCTGAACTTCAAAGCCATCAACAAAATTAGTTCTCAAAAACTGGTCAGATGACTTCCAGAAGAAGTATTCAGAAAGGAAGCTCTCTGTGATGCATGTCAGAAAGGGAAGTAGACCAGAGCATCATTCAAGCTAGTTCAGCCTACCACTCTCACCACAAGAATTCTAGATATACTTCATATGGATCTCTTTAGCCCTATCAAGCCAAGGACATTGAGTGGAAGGAAGAATGCTCTAGTAGTAGTAGATGACTACTCAAGATATATATGGATTGTTTTTCTCTATAAAAAGAGTGAAACTTTGACAAAGCTACCTGAGCTGCTAAGGAAGATCCAAAATGAGAAATCTCTCTCAATCATCAAGATCAGATCAGATAGAGGAGGAGAATTTCTCAACAAAGTAATCACTGAGTATAGTGATCAAAATGGGATCCAGCACGAGCTCTCTGCAGCCAAGACTCCACAGCAGAATGGTGTTGCTGAAAGAAGGAACAGAACCTTTAAGGAAGCTGTCAGGTCCATGATTGCAGAAGCTGACCTGCCAAAGAGGTTCTGGGCTGAAGCTGTCAACACAGCATGCCACAATCAGAACAGGAGTATTATAGTAGGGATACATGGCAAAACTCCCTATGAGGTTTGGAATGGCAGAATACCCACTGTTGCATATTTCCACATTTTTTGTTGTAAGTGTTTCATCCACAACAATGGTAAAACCTAACTAAATGCCTTTGATGCTAAAACTGATGGTGGTCTCTTTATGGGATACTCTCAAAGAAGCAAGGCATATAGAGTATTTAACAAAAGAACCTTAGTTTTGGAAGAAACACCTCATGTTATGTTTGATGTATTGCGTACAGGAAACAGGTAGAATTAATTGAGGATAAGCTCAAAACAACTACCCTGGAAGAAGTCATTATTCATGACACATGAATGATGGACTCACTTGCATATCAGCCTGAAGGCCCAACTGCAGATTGTTCGCTATATTTTTAACCAATCCGCAAGTGTACGGAAAATATGTAGAAAGCGGCGAGCAAGGTCGTATTCCACAGAGACTAAATCTTTTTGTTGTGTTGAGTATTAGATTGTAGTGTTCTCGACTTATCTAGACGATCGAAAGGTGAAATGGACGATTAATGAAATAACATACAATAATCACAATAAATTAAAACGATTGAAAATATCCGAATGGAAGCAAATTGCAAGAGTTTAGAACGGTAGATTCCAAGGCTAGATTTCCGTTGATTACTAAATTTAGTCGGGATTGGTTTCGAAAGTTCTAAGTGTGTTTCCAAAATGATAATCACAATAATATTCTAAAGTCTCTCTCGAGATGCAATAAAACGTAGATTAAACAACTTACAACAATGTCTCCGTTTACTATAAATTATCTAACTCCAAAATGTTCATGAGATTTAGATATCATCATAGTTCATCACCGATTTCTCAATCTCGTAATTTACTACGTCAAATACTCGAAACCTATTAATGCCCTCTTCTCTCGAATTATGAGCAATTAAGTTTAACATGTAAAAACATTGATCAAGTGTCTAAACATGAATCAAACCAAGTATTTGATAAAGAAATCACACTAGGTAAATATAATTATCAATCCCTCAAAATCATAGTAAATCAACGTACTCCCATGCCCGGAATCTAAAGAGTTAGCCGGACATGGAATTGAAAGGAAGATAGATAATCATCATGTTCATGCTAATAAAAACAACAAAATGAAGAAAAGATAGGAAGAAGATAAAACTCGTGGTGTGTCTTGATCGATCCCGGTTGAAACCTTCAAATGTTCTTGAAGTGTTCTTCAAGAATTTCTTCAAAACCTCTTCTTTTTGGAATGAAAATCCTTTGATCTTTTGTTATTCTCTCTCTCTAATCTCCCAAATTCTCAGCATATCTCCTATCATGCCCCATATATCCCTTTTATAAAGATAAAACATTCACTTTTTCCACAAAAATCTCTCAAAAATGTCAAAAGGAGATATTTCCACCGAAAAGTGACACGGCCCGTGTCAAATGACACGGCCCGTGTCATAGTATGCTCAAAAGCCCAAAAACTTGCTGGACAGGGGACTCGACCGTGTCAAATGACACGGCCGAGCAAATGACACGACCGTGTCAAATGACACGGCCCGTGTCATACTCGTCAAAATAAGCACGAAAGGCCTGGGAGATAGACCCGACCGTGTCGATATGGTACGGCCGGGATAATGACACGGCCCGTGTCGATTGACACGGACGGGCTCGTGTTGGCTCGTTTTAACACCGTTTTGACTCCTTTTTAAGCCCGATCTCTCGTTTCCGCATTGCTTGATATGTATTGGGGTTGGAGACTTCGTTCTTGCTTGATTTATGTCCATAAAGTACCTATAAAATCAATAAAACGTACCCAAGCGTGATCGAGTCCAATAAACATAATACGACTATAAACGACACAGTTCTACACATTTTAGGATCTTAAAACCCAGAAAATCGATGTAAATATATGTGTAAAAATGAGTGTTATCAAAATCCCCCAAACTTGGACGTTGATCGTCCCGAGCAATGCACTTTTAAATAACCACTCTTAAGGGAACTCGTCCCTCAACATACCTCAAAGGATCATTTTGAAAATTTATCAATACGCCTCAAGAAATAAATAAGTCGAGTTCTATAAAGTATTCAAATCTCGGGGGTGCTTCCTTAACATCATAGCTAATACTTAAATAATACGAACCTCGCCGGTCAAGTGTATTCCCTCACTCTCAAAGTGTATAAAGGGATAAGTAACGCTCAAAACTCATTCAATGAAATAAGAATCCCCATAGGCTTGCCAATCGTCTACATCTCTACCACTAGTTGTGCATGCAAATTTGGTGAATCAAAAAGGACTTTAATGGTTGTAATGTAGGCTTTTTGGTCGGGGTAGGATACATATGGCTTAAAGTGACTTGACTTGAGCAAATTAGAACATTATCTCCTCAATCACTTCGCTCAATTTAGAAGCTCAATATTCCCTTAGGATTTTGTTTCTTTCAACCCCTTGATTTGAATATCATGGCACTAAGCAGTTTTGAAAGTGAAAATCACAACCTTATTGCTTCATACATCTTGTTTCTTTTGTGTCCACCATTTTATATATTTTTTTTTTGTGGTGGACAACATCATCATTAAATCACACCAATCCTCCTTCAAATTTATTTTGATAATTCATTGCATTTTGAACCAACAATCTTCCCAATTGCTACCACATCTTTTCATTCTTTTGCCAATTTGTTCTAACTAGCTCAAGTATAGGGACAAAAGTTTATAATGAAACGGAAAGCTCATAATGTGGTTAACAAGAAATAGGCTTTAAGCTCAATCGGGCTAACTAGGGAAACAAATTTTTCGGGTTGGCTAAAAGGTTTGAAAGGTTGTCAAATAAAAATTGCCTTAAATCATTTTCACTAATTTGCAAGCACACTTGTAGTTTCGAATAAGATACCAGGGCAAGTTCTAGAGTCTTAAAACATGAATGGAACACTCGACAATGAAACTTGCATATTTAATGATGCACGAAGGCTCAAAAGCTCACAAGTTAGATTTGTTCATATTTCCAAGAGATTAGGCTATTTATTCAATTTCACACCCTTTTGATTATTCTACAATTTTTCCTCTTCAAATTATCCTCGATTTGTAAATCAAAATAACAAAATAAATCCCGAGGCATCCAAGACAAGAGTTCATTCTTACGAGTTTCATCAAAGTTCATCATCATCAAAACACACCAAGTTCGAAATAAAACACACAAAAAACAAAATCAAACCAAAACATAAAATAGAATCCAAACACACCAAAGTAAATAATTCAAAACAAAATCCAAACACACCAAAAAAAAAATCAAACAAACAAAGGTATTTCTTGACCCAATATCTCCCCCCAAACTTGAATTAAAGATTATGCACACAAAGGGGGTATAGTATTTAAACAACGAAAAACTTTGGGTCAAGAAATACTTACAACCGGTCCTAATGACTTGGCGGAGGATAATGCCCTTGTTGGACATGCCAATCTTCCATTCGTTGTAAAATTGCTTGCATCCCGGCTAGTGTTTCACGGGTCTCCTCTCGGAAAGCCTCGAACTCTTCTCGAGATACGGAACTTCTTGATTCGGCTTGCCTCGATGACTCGGGCCGATCTCTCCTTCTTTCTTCTTCCTCCCCCGATTCTCTTTCTTCTTCCGGGCCTCTCTCATACTCGAATTCCTCCTCCATTCTCTCCTCTCTCTCTTCTTCTCTCATCCTCTCGTTTTCATCCTCAAATTCCGTACGCCTAGGACGGACATTACGGGCAACATATCTTTCACTCAGGGAAATTAATCCAGCTGCCTCCCGGGCCAATTTGTGCGCTTCCGTGGACATTTGTAGATTTCCTATGTCCCGAATACTAGAAATAGTTGTCAGAGTTGTATTCGGGAGTAGGAAGTGATCACCGTCATTCTGTAGAAAAATAACTCGGGAGTCGTAGTCCAGGATATTCATCAACTTCATGACTTGGATTGATAGAAGCATATTTCTCGGGAGGGGAGTTCGGTTTTGTAGAGGTATGTCAAGATGAAGTGCGATAGGGGTAATTAAACCCCCTATCCAAATTTCCCCTCTAAGTTTAGTAGCAACGTCCTCGAAGTGGTCCATAATAATAGCTCCGGTTGCGGGATTTGTTCCGTCGAGTATATGAGCTAGGACATAAAGTTCTCGCTGAGTTATCGGCCCCGTTTCTTTCCGCCCAAAGATAGTGCTTGCGATGACTTTGTGTAAATAGCGGAGAATAGGATTACGAAGAGATGATCCTTTCGCCGATTTGGGAATGTAGGGATGTGCACCGCTCCCCGGGTACTCAATCATTGTCCTCCAGTAAGTCTCACACTCAAACCGATTGATTCGGTATTCTCCGTGTCTTCGAGCGTCATATATAGTATCCAATTCGCCCGGACCCAATTTTTCGTTTTTGTTGTTGAGCCGAAATTCCAAGGCGGTCGGCTCATGCGTAATCGGGTCTCTTTTAACGGAGAGTGTGCTAAGAAATTCCAGTGTGAGACATCGGTAAGTGGGCCAATGTTGAGTCATTAGCGTCGTCCAGCTTATTCGTCTGAGTAGCCGCATAACATCTTCTTTTATCCCCATCGCAGTCATGCATTCATCGTCCGGACATCGCGTGGGGAGCATTTTTTTCTGTCCCAATGTCTCCCATCGTGCTAGGCGACTCGGCGGAAGCTCAATTCCATACGTCTCGGGCGTCTCGACAGCCCCTTGAGTAGGTATTCTCTCTTGTTGTTCAATTTCTGTTGCGAGCCTTCCTCTTCCTCGTTGAGTTGCGCCTCGTCCTTGGGCATTTCCTCGTCCTCGTTGAGCATTTCCTCGTCCTCTGGCCATTTTCCTACAAGAAAATTATCAATTATCACTTATTCACACAAGCTCCGAATCACTATTTTTCGATAATACACGTACCCCCACAATATGTGTTTTCTTCCAAATATCCCAACCATAAATTTCAACCCCAAATGTAAGTAAAATCCCAAACATGTAATGACATCAATCATATATATATCCATCATGTATGATAATCACCAACAAAATTTCAACTCCTTTAATTCATGATAAATTTCCCAAAATCTCAAAAATATAATCCATTCAAGAACCCTAAGTTGCTCAATAAATCATGTTCCACATAATTTGAATGCAATGAATAATTAAACCTTCCAAAATCGTGAATCATACCTTGAAGTTGGAGTGAAAATTGAAGAAAAAACTCAGAAAAAATCGCGACCCAACCCGGATGTATTCGTCTGATTCTCACCCTTGAAGCTTTAGGATTGTGGGATAATGATGAGCACTTTGTTTTTATGTGAGATTTGACACAATTTTTGCCTGATTTTGCCGGATTTGATGATATTCGGGACTAGGGTTTATGATTTGGGGAGGAGGAAAGTTTTGGGGAAGAAGATGAAGGGTTTCGGCCGTACAGCACCTTTTTATACCCCCCGACCGACACGGCCCGTGTCAAATGACACGGCCCGTGTCATACCTGCTTCGTTTGTAAGCTTTTGCCGCTGGCCAACTGACCCGGCCGTGTCAAATGACACGGCCCGTGCCGTACTATGCCAGAAAGTGAATTTCGACTGGTTGCACGACCCGACCGTGTCATTTGACACGGCCCGTGCCATGCTGTCCTGGAAAACGCAGTTTTGTCCTCGGTGTGTTTTTCCTGCGATTTGAACACCAAACTTTGAACCGGTTAGTTATACAACAAGAAAAAAATACTACAAAATGCGAAAAAAAAAAATTCAAAACATGCAAATAAAATTTATTGGGTTGCCTCCCAACTAGCGCTAAGTTTAACGTCTTCAGCCGGACGTTTTCATCTGACAGTCTTTTATGGCTCGATTAAAGTTATTGCGGATACGGCTTCCTTTTGGTAGGGATGATAGTAATGTTTGACTCATTGACCGTTAACTTTAAATAGCTCTCCGTCTCTGCTCATGAGCTCGACTATTCCAGGTGGAAGTACTTTCTTAATCACGAATGGACCCGACCATCTTGATTTCAATTTTCCGGGGAACAATTTCAGTCTTGAATTATAGAGAAGTACTTGTTGTCCCGGCATAAATTCACGTTTAATGATCATCTTATCATGCCATCTTTTAGACCTTTCTTTGTAAATTCGAGAATTTTCGTAGCATTCATCCCGGAATTCTTCCAATTCATTTAACTCTAGCAATCTTTTCTTTCCGGCGGTTTCAAAATCTAAGTTTATTCTTTTCACCGCCCACATCGCTCTATGCTCCAATTCCAAAGGTAGGTGACATGATTTCCCAAAAATGAGTTGATAGGGCGATGTTCCCAAAGGAGTTTTATAGGCCGTACGATAAGCCCAAAGTGCATCATCGAGCTTGGATGACCAATCTTTCCGAGATGTATTCACCGTCTTTTCCAAGATTAGCTTGATCTCTTTGTTGGCCGCTTTGGCTTGTCCATTTGCTTGTGGATGATAGGCCAATGATTCCTTTGATCGGACCCCATATTTCTGAAGAAGTTTATCCATGATTTTGTTGACAAAATGCGATCCTCGGTCACTGATTAATGCTCTTGGAGTTCCGAATCGGCAAAAGATGTTCTTTTTTAAAAATTTCATTACTACTTGAGCATCATTTGTTGGAGAACAAATTGCCTCGACCCATCGAGATACGTGCTCGACCTCTAGGAGAATGTACTTATTTCCGAATGATGATGAGAATGGACCCATGAAGTCGATACCCCAAACGTCAAATAGTTCAACCTCAATTACGTTGGTTAGGGGCATCTCATGACGTCTTGAAATATTTCCTACTCGTTGGCATCTATCGCACTGTTGAATAAAGAGATAGCAATCTTTGTATAGCGTAGGCCAATAAAATCCGCTTTGCAACACTTTTTCAGCTGTCCGTGTTGCTCCGAAATGTCCTCCGGTTGGTGATGAATGACATTGTTGAAGAATTTCATCCCATTCCTCTTGTGGTACACATCTCCTCACGATCATGTCGGCACATCTCTTAAAAAGTAATGGATCATCCCACATATAGAACTTAATATCATGTAGGAATTTCTTCTTTTGGTAATGAGATAAATCCGGGGGTAGCACACCTGCGACCAAAAAATTAACAATGTCAGCAAACCACGGAAATTTAGCTTCTACCATAAAGAGTCGTTCGTCCGGAAATTCTTCTTTAATCCCTTCGATCTCCGGTTCCTCCTCTTTTTTGTACTCGAGGCGAGATAGGTGGTCGGCTACCACGTTTTCACATCCTTTTATGTCTCGGACTTCCACGTCAAATTCTTGTAAAAGAAGAATCCATCGAATTAGGCGAGGTTTAGAGTCTTTCTTCTCAAACAAGTATTTAATAGCTGCGTGATCCGTGTGTACTATCGTATTTGTCCCAATTAAGTATGATCGGAACTTATCAAAAGCAAATACTACGGCAAGCATTTCCTTCTCCGTTGTTGTGTAATTTTGTTGGGCTCCGTCCAATGTTTTGCTTGCATAATAAATAGCCCGAAAGAGTTTTTCACGACGTTGTCCCAACACAGCACCGACCGCATAATCACTTGCATCACACATGATCTCAAAAGGTTGAGACCAATCCGGTACCACGAGGATATGAGCACTCACTAATGCCTTCTTTAGAGTCTCAAATGCCTGCAAACATTCGTTAGAAAGAATGAAAGAGGTGTCTTTTTCTAGCAATTTACTCAAAGGTTTAGTGGTTTTTGAAAAGTCTTTTATGAATCTCCTATAAAAACCCGCGTGTCCAAGGAAGCTCCTAATTGATTTTTCATTCTTTGGTGGGGGAAGTTTCTCAATGGCGACAATTTTCGCCCTATCAACCTCCAACCCGGCGGCGGACACTCGATGGCCTAGGACAATTCCTTTTTGCACCATAAAGTGGCATTTCTCCCAATTCAACACGAGATTAGTGTCTTCACATCGCTGCAAAACTAAAGTAAGATTATGCAAGCAATGATCAAATGAATTTCCAAACACCGAAAAATCATCCATGAAAACTTCCATTATATTTTCGATCAAACCGTGAAATATAGCCATCATACAACGTTGAAATGTGGCTGGAGCATTACATAAACCAAACGGCATTCGACGATAAGCATAAATTCCATAAGGACATGTAAAGGCCGTTTTTTCTTGATCTTCCGGTGTTATATAGATTTGATTATATCCTGAATATCCATCAAGAAAACAGAAAAATTCATGCCCCGCCAATCTATCAAGCATTTGATCAATGAAGGGAAGAGGAAAATGGTCTTTGCGAGTAGCCGCATTTAAAGCCCTATAGTCTATACATACTCGCCATCCTGTAACTACTCTCATAGCAATTAATTCATCTTTTTCGTCTTTGGTTACGGTCATCCCTCCCTTTTTTGACACCACTTGAGTAAGACTTACCCACTCACTATCGGAAATTGGATATATCATCCCGGCATCTAAAAGTTTTAATACTTCCTTTTTCACCACTTCTTTCATTATGGGATTAAGTCTCCGTTGATTTTGCACTTTAGGTTTAAAATTTTCTTCAAGCAAAATCCTATGCATGCATATGGAGGGACTAATCCCCTTCAAATCTGAGATAGACCACCCTATAGCCGACTTATGTTCTCTCAATACACGAAGCAATTTATCTAGTTGAGTGGATGAAAGTGAAGAGGATACAATTACCGGATTGGATTTGTTATCATCCAGAAATGCATACTTGAGGTGTTCCGGGAGGGTTTTAAGGTCCAAGCTTGGTTGAGATGAATCTGATTGAGATGAAACGGACCCCAAATTTTTGTTCATGTCGTTGGACACGTTTAATTCGTCTGTGAGCTTGATTTCTGCAACCACTTCATGCTCCCTTTCGTCTAAATCATCGAACGTATTGCTTTGCGTTTTTTCCTGTAGAGAATTCAATTCAGAAACGTAATCAAACAAGTCAGAATCGTCAAACTCCAAAGTTGAATCACTAGAAAAACATGAATTCGTAAGAGCGAACTCTAACGGATCCGACGATAATGAGTGTAGGATTTTTTTCTTTCCATACGAGCTTATATGGTCAATAACGTTGCAATATTCCGTATTATCATGAAATTTCATAGCTTTGAAAATAGAAAATAGAACATGCTCGTCGTTAACACGTAGTGTTAATTCTCCCCTTTCAACATCAATAAGAGCCTTTCCCGTTGCTAGAAATGGACGTCCAAGGATAAGTGGTAAATCTCCGTCTTCTTCCATATCAAGGACAACAAAACTACCGGAAAAATAAACTTGTCGACTTTTACAAGCACATCTTCAACAATCCCCTTGGGATGTGTTATGGATCGATCCGCCAATTGTAGCATAACCGTTGTGGTTTTCATTTCTCCGCCACCTAATTTCGAAAATAGATAACGTCATAAAGTTAATACAAGCACCAAAAACACACAAAGCTTTAAAGAATGAGACGTTTCCAATAGTGCATGGAACGGTAAAGCTTCCGGATCCTTAAGCTTTTGAGGCAATTTGCGTTGGATAATAGCGCTACATTCTTCGGTTAGTTTAACCGTCTCATGATCTTCCATCTTTCTTTTTCTTGACATCACATCCTTCAAGAACTTTGCGTAGTTAGGCATTTGTTCCAAAGCTTCTGCAAAAGGAATATTGATATTAATTTTCTTGAAGATGTCTAAAAATTTTGCGAATTGTGCATCTAACTTTTTCTTTTTGAAACGTTGAGGGAAAGGTAGAGGAACGTTAGGAGTAGAGTTAGGAGATATTTTAAGCTTCTCAGCCCCCTTAGTTGTATCATGCTTCCCTTCTTCCTTTTCAATTTCGAATTGATCCTCCTTGACTTCCTCACTTGGCATCTTTGGCCCTTCATAATTCGTTCCACTTCTTAAGGTGATCGCTTGGCACGACTCTTTGGGATTCACTTCGGTATTGCTTGGAAATTGTCCCCGTTGATGTTGACTTCCGACCACTTTAGCTAATTGTCCAATTTGAGTTTCGAGATTTTTCATTTGAGCTCCCATGGTGGTAGCTAGTTGAGTGACATGGCCTTCGGTTTTGTCTAATTTCTCCTCGTCTCGACTAAATCGGCTTTTCGTCTCCATCATGAAGGTAGCTAGAATATTCTCGAGATTCGACGTCGGTTTTGATTCTTCAATTATCTCCCCATTCGATACCTTGAATCTGGCCGGTGGTTTCAAAGCATTCTTTGGATTGGCATAGCTAAAATTTTCATGATTTCGATTTGAGGGATGGTAAAAGCCCGGTGGTGGATTATTTCGGTAATTGTTGTAACTCCGATTATTAATGTAGTGTGCCTCTTCCAATGGATCGGATGGTAGTGAACTTGAACTTCCTTGAGAAACTCCCTTCGAATCACCTCCTTTTGTTAGAGCCCCCAATTGAGTAGTTAGCATCGTCATTTGTGCGGTTAATGCCTTTATAGGATCCGAATCGGATATCTCAGCCACCCTTCTAATATTTGATCTTTCCGTTGGACATTGATAGCTATTCATAGCCATTTCTTCGATCAATCCATACGCTTCTTCAGCACTTCTTGCTAGCAATGCTCCTCCCGCGGAAGCATCAATAAAATTCCTTGTTTCCCCCATAAGACCATTGTAGAAGAAACACATTTGTTGGTCTTCGGTTAAACAATTTCGCGGGCATCGCCTTAGTAGATCTTTGAAACGTTCCCAAGCTTCATATAATGGTTCGGAATCCAATTGATGAAATTGAGTAATCTCACCCTTTAGCTTCATCGTCTTGTTTGGTGGGAAAAATTTGAACAAAAATTTTTCGCTCAATTCTTCCCATGTCTTTATACTTCCGGGAGCTAGAGTTCCAAGCCAATTTCTTGCTTTCTCCCTCAAAGAGAATGGAAACAATCGTAAGCGTATGGCATCATCCGAGACTCCGTTCATTTTGATAGTATCACATATTTGCATGAAATGAGTGAGATGGGCATGTGGATCTTCGACAGCAAATCCTCCAAATTGATTTTGTTGAACCATTGAAATTAAGGCCGGCTTCAACTCAAAATTATTAGCGTTGATGGGGACATGAGTGATTCCTCCAAAGTTTCGGTCGAGTTTCGGTCGGAATCCATCCCGAATTGATTGCACCCTAGTTGGTGGAATTTCCATCCTTCTGCCCTCGTTGTCTTGGATTACTGCATTCTCGTTTGCGTTGCCCCTTTCTACATTGTCTCCTGCTCTCTCCATGTCGTCAAAAAGATCCCTTCTTAGTTTCCTTGAGGTAGCACTTGTTCTTCGGGCAAATGCTTCTACTTCCGGGATGAAAGTTTCTAACGGCACTCGAGATGAACGAGTGTTCATGCACTCCCTGAGTAGAAATTGTATGAGTTAAGTAAAATGTCTAAAGTAAGACTAAAAACACTAATCGTAATATCAACACAAAAATTAATTTAGTCCCCGGCAACGGCGCCAAAAACTTGTTCGCTATATTTTTAACCAATCCGCAAGTGTACGGAAAATATGTAGAAAGCGGCGAGCAAAGTCGTATTCCACAGAGACTAAATATTTTTGTTGTGTTGAGTATTAGATTGTAGTGTTCTCGACTTATCTAGACGATCGAAAGGTGAAATGGATGATTAATGAATTAACATACAATAATCACAATAAATTAAAACGATTGAAAATATCCAAATGGAAGCAAATTGCAAGAGTTTAGAACGGTAGATTCCAAGGCTAGGTTTCCGTTGATTACTAAATTTAGTCGGGATTGGTTTCGAAAGTTCTAAGTGTGTTTCCAAAATGATAATCACAATAATATTCTAAAGTCTCTCTCGAGATGCAATAAAACGTAGATTAAACAACTTACAACAATGTCTCCGTTTACTATAAATTATCTAACTCCAAAATGTTCATGAGATTTAGATATCATCATAGTTCATCACCGATTTCTCAATCTCGTAATTTACTACGTCAAATACTCGAAAACTATTAATGCCCTCTTCTCTCGAATTATGAGCAATTAAGTTTAACATGTAAAAACATTGATCAAGTGTCTAAACATGAATCAAACCAAGTATTTGATAAAGAAATCACACTAGGTAAATAAAATTATCAATCGCTCAAAATCATAGTAAATCAACGTACTCCCATGCCCGGAATCTAAAGAGTTTAGCCGGACATGGAATTGAAAGGAAGATAGATAATCATCATGTTCATGCTAATAAAAACAACAAAATGAAGAAAAGATAGGAAAAAGATAAAACTCGTGGTGTGTCTTGATCGATCCCGGTTGAAACCTTCAAATGTTCTTGAAGTGTTCTTCAAGAATTTCTTCAAAACCTCTTCTTTTTGGAATGAAAATCCTTTGATCTTTTGTTATTCTCTCTCTCTAATCTCCCAAATTCTCAGCATATCTCCTATCATGCCCCATATATCCCTTTTATAAAGATAAAACATTCACTTTTTCCACAAAAATCTCTCAAAAATGTCAAAAGGAGATATTTCCACCGAAAAGTGACACGGCCCGTGTCATAGTATGCTCAAAAGCCCAAAAACCTGCTGGACAGGGGACTCGACCGTGTCAAATGACACGGCCGAGCAAATGACACGACCGTGTCAAATGACACGGCCCGTGTCATACTCGTCAAAATAAGCACGAAAGGCTTGGGAGATAGACCCGACCGTGTCGATATGGCACGGCCGGGATAATGACACGGCCCGTGTCGATTGACACGGCCGGGCTCGTGTTGGATCGTTTTAACACCGTTTTGACTCCTTTTTAAGCCCGATCTCTCGTTTCCGCATTGCTTGATATGTACTGGGGTTGTAGACTTCGTTCTTGCTTGATTTATGTCCATAAAGTACCTATAAAATCAATAAAACGTACCCAAGCGTGATCGAGTCCAATAAACATAATACGACTATAAACGACACAGTTCTACACATTTTAGGATCTTAAAACCCAGAAAATCGATGTAAATATATGTGTAAAAATGAGTGTTATCACAGATCAGATAGGACCCTAAAACCTACCTGATCTAGATGCAGCTAATTAAGACCCATCTGTAGTTGATGAAGACCCATCTGCAGACCAGATAGGATCCCCACCTGCAGATGACAAGACCGTAGCTGATCCTGTTGTAGATTAAGGAGGCCAGAACCAAGCTGATGCAGAGAAATAAGAAGTCCACCAAAGTAACTCTACAAGGGGAACAAACCCTGAAGAAGAAGACATTCCCAAGTGGCTTAGAGATCATCCTATCCAACAGATCATTGGGAACCTAACTGATGGAGTCAGAACCAGACAGTCCATAGTACCTGCAGGAATGGCAATGTTCTCATGTTTCATGTCTCAAATGGAACTTAAGACCACTGAACAAGCTCTGAAGGATTACTCATGGATCAATGCAATGCAAGAAGAGCTCAATCATATGGAAAGGAACAATGTCTGGGAACTAACAAACATACCAGATCACAAGAAAGTTATTGGTACCAAATAGATGTACAAAAACAAGGGTGATGAAGATGGAGCCGTTGTTAGGAATAAATCCAGACTTGTTGCTAAAGGCTATGCAGTGAATAGATTTTGATGAAACTTATGCACCTGTTGCAAGATTGGAAGCCATCAGACTATTCCTTGCATATGCAGCATTCAAGGATTTTGAAGTCTACCAAATGGACGTGAAAAGTGCCTTTCTAAAAGCTCTATATGGACTCAAGCAGGCACCAAGAGCATGGTATGATACATTATCTGTGTTTCTAGAGAAGAACGGTTTCAGCAATGGCAAGGTGGACAAGACCTTATTCAGAGTGGAGCATCAAGACCACATATTATTAGTTCAAATATATGTGGATGACATCATATTTGGCTCAACCAACCCAGAGCTATGTGAGAAATTCTCAAATCTCATGCAAGGAGAATTTGAGATGACTATGATGGGAAAACTTAATTTCTTTCTCGGTTTGCAAGTCAAGCAGATGAATAATGGAATTTTTATCAATAAAGCGAAATACACAAGAGACTTAATCAAGAGATTTGGAATGGAATCTGTAATACCCGGTTGTGAACTCATTTATTTTCATTCAGTAATTGTCACTCAGTAATTTTCACTCAGTAATAATCATTCATCATTCATGTTCATTCATTTGTTTTCACCGTTGGGGTACTTTGAGCCGTGTATCAGTTATCGATCGTCATTCAACCCCGTTTGAGAATCGAGACAAGAATATTATCATAATCATCGTGATTGGTAGCCTTGTATTGGAAGTATCATATATTACATGTTATTGGACTTAATTATATTCATACAAGTATTGTATGTCGAATCATTCATCATTTGTAATGAGAAGACGGAGTTGTTCGGATTGTCGTCATTCCAACAATGAGTTACGACCGTAACTTATCATGTATTACGGCCGTAACATGCATTCATGGACTTTTTGTGTTTTGGCCGAAGACGAGATACGGCCGTAAGAAGAGGCAGGCTACGGCCGTAACATGCATATGTTGGTTTGAGGACGTTTTGGATGAGGCCAATTTACGGCCATAAGAGTTTCAGGATATGGCTGTAAGAAATAATTTTTGGTGTTCTGGTTGTTGTCAACGAAGGGAAGTTACGGCCGTAAAGGAGGTCTTGTTACGGCCGTAAGCCGAGAAGTTTGGACATGATGGGTTTTTTCGATGAGGCGAAGTTACGACCGTAAGAGGGTTTTGTTACGGCCGTAAGGCCGTTGACCTTGGAAGGTTATGGCCGTAAGTGAGAGGAGTTACGCCCGTAACTGTGAGCAGTATTTAAAGGACTGGACTAGTGTTTTACCCTCATTTCTTCCTTTCTTCATCTTGGTTCCGAGAGAGAGATATTTTGGGAGAGATTTTTCATCATCAAACACTTGTGTGTTCGTGTTTTAATCATCTTTATTTGTTTGTGGAGCTTGGGAAGTCGATTAACACAAGTTTCGACGGATCGAAAAGGTTGGATCTTCAAAGGTAATTTCTTCAAAACTTTAGATTTCGATTTTCAGATGGAGTATGATGTTTTGGGATGTTATAATCATGATATATGAGGAGATATACATATGATTATGAGCTTTTTTAACTATCTTTGGATTATTAGAGAATTATTCAAGAACACTTTGAATGTTGATTTTTGGAATTGGGGATTTCGATTATATGCTGTTGAAATCTCAAATTATATATTCATATTGGATTATTGATTGTATTGAGGATGTTTTGTTGGGTTGAATCAATCATTGGAGGTTTGGTATCGATATAATCGAAGATTGGCTATAACGTGTTTGTTATAATGCCCCAATGAGTTTGGGTTTGTCGTATCGACGTTTTGAGTTGGTTGTGATCATATTTGATACATATATTAAGCGTTTGGTGGTAATTATGTTATTTAAGGTTATTCAAGCGACCTATAATTCCATTAAGGACGTTTGTCGAGGGAGGACATTTCATCACCGGTATTGAGGCAAGTTAATTCTTGCTCGATTAGAAGGATAATCATTCCTTTCGTTGTTGTTCATTCATACATGTAATTATTTCATCATACATTAATCATGTTGAGACTTGTAATTATCAAACTAATCATTCAATTCACGAGGAACAACGGTTCCAATCATTTCATTTGAAGCTATCACTCGTTGCGTCATTATTTCACCTCGGTGAGTCATTCTTGACCTTTGTCGGATTTCCATTTCATTGTTCTTCATCATGGTCGCTTTTGTCCTTGTGACCTTCTGGGATTGTATTGCATTCCGGGTGGTATATGTGTGGAATTTTTAGTCGGGTACATTAAGGTCATTGTGTTTATGCGGGGATCCGGACACATTGGACTGTGCACACGGTAACGTGCTTCCGTGAGGCTAATTAGGCCAAGTTTTGCGGATGTTTATGTGGGACGCCGGGCACTCGGCAGGCTTGTGCACTTGTACATCTCATTCGTGGCGTACTATGATGCCCATCGTTCAACTTGATTTCATAACTAATTCATGTGATTATTGTATTTATTCAACTCTTGAGGGTTGTTGTTCTGTGTAACTGACCCCGTTGGGGATGTTGTTTTTAGGTCATGGCAAGGCAAAGGCACGGGAAGAGAACGTTGACGGCGAGGAGTCCCAGTGATACTAGTAGGGCCCCCCAATCTTCCCATTTATTCATGCTTTCTTTAATGTGTATTTTCCGCTGCAGTTCTGTTTGGATTTTTATTTTATTCAGTGTTGTATATTTTATCTTTATATGAAATATACATGTATTCTTTATTCCTGGGTGTGTTGTACTGGAAACTCCTCATCGGTGTAGTTGGAAATATAATGTGGTTCGGCACTACAATTATATTATTTAATTCATTAAATTTCACTCGCCTGGTGGGTCCCAATTGGGGGTCCACGGTAATGTCCGCCTAGTTTGGGGTGTTACGGAGTTGGTATCAGAGCGTGGTTTTGAATACTACTATCCGAGTCATGTCTCATTGAAATCATCGTTCATCAGACTGGTATCATTGGACTTTCGCGTCACGTGTGACCTGTGCAAGCGCCAAGCCCTCAGACCAAAGAAACAGTAAGATTTCTAACGCCATGGTATAATTTCTGGCAATAAGAATCACTCATTCATCATTCATCAGTCAACAATCCTCAATCATCATTTTCATTTTGATCATGTCGATCTTGTTAACTCATTAATCACTCAGTCAATTTCATTGCTCAGTTGTTGATCTTATGGATCGTATCAATAATCTTGTTAACTTGTTCAAGACGATCATTTCAATAATTTCATCAGATAATCATGTCACCTCAGTTGGTCGTTCATGCAAAATCTATAATTATCATGTGTTTCCCTACTTCAGTATGGATAGAGCTGTCAGAGTATGCAGGGGAAGAGGCCGCGGTACGGGCCAAAACCCGGGAGCTCGTGTGAATACTCGCGCGAACGCGAGGAATCATTCACCTTCAGGAAATCGCACCCGAAATACAGCTCAATCGGAAGGTGTCCGGGTTGATCCATTCACTTTTATGCAGGGCATGATGGCCTAAATGACTCAGATGGCACATATGATGGAGACGATGCAGACCCCAACCGCTCAGAATCAACAGGCTCCTCCACCGCCACCTCATAGGCAAGAGAGGAGTGTGAGCAGTATCATTGGCGACATCACTCGCCAGAGGCTGTTAGGCATATTTTTATGCGCTTATTTATCATTATTTTATATCCATTTGAAGTTTAAATCTGCATAAATGAGCTTTTAATGCACTATTCTTATATGTTTTGCAGGAAATTGGAGTCCGGAAGCCTAAACGACGAAAAACGGGCGAAAACAACGATTTCTGGTCATGAGTCGCGGCACAAGGAAAGCGAGCCGCGGCACACGCACGGCACACCAAGGCGTCGAGCGCACTGTACCGGGGGCCGCGGCACACACTTACTGAGCCGCGGACCATGAAGAAAACTTGCGCCCAGGCTTAAGGCGCTGAATATTAGGGGCCGTAGCATACACTTACTGAGCCGCGGCCCGCGGGGCGGTTTTGATATGTTTGCTGCGTTTCTGGGCCGTTTTTAGAGCCTGTTTTCGACCTAATCCACGGACGCATTTTGGAGACGAATGATGGTTATAAATAGGGATTTAAGGTCTGAAGACCAATCATCGAGGATCATTGAGAAGAAGCAGAAAACACCAAGGAGCAGAGAGCGGAAGCTAGAGAACGGAGGAATCCAAGTTCTTCGACTGCGTTTGTCTTCTAATATGCTTTCTTTAATTCTTTGTGTATTCTTATTTTCTAGCATGTCAGGCTAGAACTCTACTCTAGGATTTTGATGAAACCAGAGGTTTTGACGAATTCACTTTTGATTTTGCATTATTAAAATATTTCCCTTTCTTATTGAATTTTCCCAATTGTTTTAATTACTGTCAATTATGTGGCCTATGATTGATTTGTTCTGAGTACGCAACTCGAATCGGGAGAGGAGAGTTGGTAGGAAAAATTGGTGAGAACCGTTTTATCTTGTGAGACAGGAATATACTCATAGGAGTTATGTGGCCTTTCTGAAGATTTCGTACTTCTTGCCTATTGTCGAATTAATTCACCTAGGAATAGAGTGTGTTATTCGCCTTAGAAAATTCTATTGACCTCGGGAGAGGCGGTAGAGTTTTTTTAGCAATCTTCGCCTTCAATAAATTGGGAAATCATTAAATTCATATAATCAAGAGTAATTCGGATAAACCGAGGTGGATTCACAATCCTAGATTAATTCCCTATTTGATTTTCTTCCTTTAAACAATCGATTTTACTATTTTTTTTGCTTTTATTAATTTTCTTTAATTATCGCTTGCATCTCAAATTTCGATAGTTCAAATAAAATTAGAATACGCATAAATCGGTAATTAGTAAGTCAGTCCTCGAGGGAACGATATCTTACTTATCACTTTATTACTTGTTTACGACAACGTGCACTTGCGTTCACTTAAATTCGCAACAAGTTTTTGGCGCCGTTGCCGGGGACTGATTATATAACTAATATCGATTTCAGTATTTCTAGTCTTAATTTGAACATTATTTTACTTTTGTGTTAATTTTTAGTTGTTTTCCTTTCAGGAATTTCTGGTTAGTGCATGAGAAAATTCGGTAACGAAGGCCTATTACCTTTGAATACTGAACTCGAGCGCACTCTTCGAAAAAACAAGAAGGAAAAACATGAGATACCGACAAAAGACGCCATGGCCGATAACACATAAATCACGGAGGAGATAATCTTATGCAGCAAGCTCAACCGGCATTGGCACTCCGTGATTATGCAATGCCACAAATAAATGCAAACTTTTCGGGGATTCGGCGTCCAACCATCCAAGCGAACAACTTCGAGATTAAGCCGGCTATTATTCAGATGGTACAAGCAAGCCAATTTTGTGGACTGGCGAACGATGACCCCAACGCACACATCACTTCATTTCTCGAAATATGTGACACCTTCAAGAATAACGGTGTTACCGATGATGCTATTCGTCTGCGGCTTTTCCCTTTCTCTCTAAGGGACAAAGCCAAATTTTGGTTGAATTCACTACCACCGGGCTCTATCACGACTTGGGCGGAATTAGCACAAGCCTTCCTGGCTAAGTTCTTTCCACCATCAAAGACAGCGAGACTTAGGAACGAGATAACTACCTTCGGGCAATTTGAGATGGAATCACTTCGCGAAGCTTGGGAGCGATACAAGGATTTATTACGGAGGTGCCCACACCATGGCTTACCGGATTGGCTACAAATCCAAACCTTTTATAACGGATTGAGTGCTTCTACACGCACTCTTGTTGATGCAGACGCTGGAGGAGCGTTAATGGGAAAGACTACGGCGGAAGCTCATTCTCTATTAGAGGTGATGGATGCAAATTCTTATCAGTGGCCTTCCGAACAAGTGAACCCAAAGCGAGTTATGGGAGTTTCCGACAACGATCCGATCTCTACACTATCGCCCACGTTGCCGCCTTGACTCAACAACTTCAAGCCTTTTCACACACTCCTACCACCATTACCACAGAATCATGTAATTAGTGTAACGGGTCTCATCCTAGTGCAGAATGCCAAGTTGGAAATCCTTTCGAGCAACATCCGATGGAACAATCTCAGTTTGTGGGGAACGGGAATCGGCAGAATAATCCATATTCCAACACATACAATCAAGGGTGGCGAAATCACCCAAATTTCTCGTGGAAGAACGGACAAGCTTTAAATAAACCTCCACAAGCTCAATTCATGCAGCCCCCACAGCAGCCCCCTCAACCACCAAAGGTTTCCTTGGAAGATGCTCTTGCTCAAATGGCGGCTAATACGAGCCAATTTATGACCCGCACTGAGACTACTTTACAAAATCATTCCGCCTCCATCCGAAACTTGGAAGTACAAATGGGGCAGATCGCAAATCTATTGTCCTCTCGACCTCAAGGTGTGTTACACAGCGCCACCGAAATGAACCCCAAGGAAAACGTGCAAGCAATCGAGCTACGAAGCGGAAAGGAGCTGAAAGTGCAGCCTACCAATAACAAGGACAAGAGCGACCACAGTGAGAAAGAAAAGGACGAGGCGCCCAAGCCAAAGGCAGTGTCGACTACTCATCCCACTCCTCAAATTCCATTCCCACAACGTCTGCAAAAGCAAAAATTGGACAAGCAATTCTCCAAGTTTCTTGACGTCTTCAAGAAACTCTATATCAACATTCCATTTGCCGATGCCTTGGAACAAATGCCGAGTTATGTGAAGTTCATGAAAGAAATCTTATCAAACAAAAGAAAGCTCGAGGAGTATGAGACAGTAGCATTGACGGAGGAGTGCGGTGCTATTCTACAGAAGAAGCTACCACCTAAATTGAGGGATCCGGGAAGATTTACTATTCCATGCACCATTGGGAATTCGTCCTTTGAAAGAGCCTTATGTGATCTTGGAGCCAGCATAAACCTTATGCCCCTTTCTATTTTAAAAAGCTGGATATTGGGGAAGCCAAGCCGACGACGGTCTCTTTACAATTAGCCGATAGATCTATCAAATATCCGAGGGGAGTAATAGAGGACATCTTAGTCAAGGTCGATAAATTCATCTTTCCGGCCAATTTCATTGTGCTCGATATGGAGGAGGACCACGACATCCCAATTATCTTGGGAAGACCATTTTTGGCAACCGACCGAACTTTGATCGATGTGGAAAAAGGTAAGCTTACTCTACGAGTTCAAGAGGAGCAAGTAACGAGTTCAATATCTTTCGATCCTTGAAATATCCTAGTGATTCTGAAAATTGTTTCCAAGTTGACGTCATTAACTCGTGTGTAAGTAGAGCCTTTCGAGAGAATTATCCATCCGATCCACTAGAGTCCGTTTTAGTTGGGTTTGCTTCCGAATTAAATTCAGAACATGTAGCCTATGTACGACACATGGATGCTTCCCCACCATTTTTCACTCGTCGACCATGTGAGGAGCTCGGAAGTTCACCAACTCGAGCCGTCCCATCAATCGAGAAACCCCCAAAGCTGGAACTCAAGCAGCTGCCGACTCATTTAAAATATGCATTTTTGGGACCCGACGATTCTTTGCTAGTCATTCTTTCGGCCACTTTAGCGGGAGATCAAGAGGAGAAATTATTAAGGGTTCTGAGGGAGTACAAATCTACCCTTGGATGGTCTATTGAGGATATTAAGGGAATCAGCCCATCCATTTGCATGCACAAAATTTTGATGGAGGAAGACTACAAACCATCTGTGGAGCATCAACTCCGTTTAAATCCAAATATGAAAGAGGTGGTAAAAGTCGAGGTTTTAAAACTCCTCGACGCATGTATGATCTTTCCTATTTCTGATAGCAAGTGAGTAAGTCTGGTCCAAGTTGTGTCAAAGAAGGGTGGGATAACGGTTATTCAAAATGATAATAATGAATTAATTCCCACTAGGATTGTCAAAGAAGGGTGGGATACCACAATCAGATACTCGGACTCAGGTCGTCGTCCGAGGCCATACTGTGGATTTTTCGGTGGCTGCAATTCGGAGACTATACGAGCTGCCAGTGGTGGACGAGACGGCGCATACGCAGAGTATGAGTAACCTCACGAGGGAGGCTCTGCTTGAGGCACTCACACAGCCCGGTTCCTTCTAGAAGCCCGGGTTCTTCAGCCTTCTATTTTAAGAGTTTGCGCCTCAGTCGGCTCGAGCGAGCCTGGTTATACTTCCTTTGCGCACGGCTCGATCCTACCTCGCAGATCCGCTCAATCTTACTCTCTCGGGCCCGACTACTTTATGCTATCACTACCGGGCTCAGATTCGATGTGGCCCCTCATCTTGTCCGATCTATCCTTCAGTGCATTCAAGGAGGGGCCAAGACGGGGCTGAAGCACCCATCTCTCATTTGCGCATGCCGCCAGTCGGGCGTGACTTGGTCGGATGATGAGCCGATGCTAGTACCCCAGGGTCCGATTGATCATCGCATTATTTCTCACTTTGACCAGTGGGGTGGATCTCCGGCATATGCTCGGGGACGAGGATTTCTTCTTGACGAGGCACATGAGCAGTCCCCCGAGCATATTCTTCTGACGCATGAGCAGGCGGAGTCCATCCCGCCGCTCGAGAGAGAGCAGATCCAGGCGATGTTTGACGGCCTAAGAGAGGAGATGAGGAGAGAGGGAGAGAGCCATCTAGCTGCTTTGAGAGAGAAGATGCGGACAGAGAGAGAGAGCCTCCTCGCAACTGTCCGGGAGGAGATGAGAGAGCAGGCCCGCCGGGCCAATCGACGGGAGGAGAGGCACTTGGCGGCGAGGGATGATTACCATCAAGACTACCTTGCTGCGTGGACGAGCCACATACTGCACCCGGACGGGCCCTTCATCCCACCAGTTAGGCCATCCACACCACCCTCCTCGCCGGGCGAGGCCGGCACCAGTTCCTGAGCGGACATTAGGGGAGTACTTGACCTTTTCTCTTATTGCATATTCTTATCTATGTCCATTGAGGTCAATGTACGTCATAAGTTTGGCTGGGGTTTACTTTCAGTTGCTTTTTACTTATTCGTTTGCATTTTTCGTTATTTTTCGTTATTAGGGACGCTAGCCTTGCTTGTCTTGTTTTTATTTGCATTCGTGAATTTTTTGTGCTTCTTTGTGTAAAACTGATGTTATGATACTGATTTCTCTTTGAAGAAACGGTTGAGTTTTGGTCGAGTTTGCAGTCAGCAATATCTGTTTCCTCTGAGTATTCATTTAGGTCTGAAATTTTGTTTTTTCGTTATTGTAGAAATCTTAGTGTATAAGAAAGGAGACATACGTGTTTTCAAATCGCCGTCTATATGTTTGGTTACACTTTTCGCGTAGCTAGTCGTCCAGTAACATGAGTCTTGTTGGCACTTAAATTGAGTTTAGAGTCGGACAGTTTTTCCCAAAAAGTCGAGATATTATACATATTCTATGATGGGAAGTTTAGTAACCGGGGGTATTCACGTGACCCGTTGTTTACTCTCGCGTAAAACGACAACCCTGAATAGACTAATGGTTAAGAAATATCGCATTACCGATGATGGGAAGCCTAGTAACCGGGGATATTCACGAGACCCGTTGTTTACTCTCGCGTAAAACAGCGACCTTGACGTGCGGGAATTGCTATTCGAGTTTTTTCTCCGCTGTAGAGGGGGACTTAGTAACTAGAAGCATCCATGTGCCCCATGAGTGACTTTTACGTCAAACGGTTCCCCAATACATGAGAATGGAAATCCACCCTAGGATTATCTCGATGAAACATCTCGAGATCCGAACCTAGTGGTTAACTCGAATCTTTATTATGATCATACATAAGGGAATGCTGTCCGGGGATTATTTTTGACGATGAAACTCTTGAATTTTTGCCACTTGACTGTGGGACTGGGCGAGTTGGCTTGTTTACTCTAACCCTTCGTATTGGCGGTCGGTTAAATTCATGCTTGTTAATCTTTGAGCTTGATTTTCTTCATAAACGATTGATTAGCACTAAAAATGGTTACTTTGTGGAATCAGTGTCCTTGATGTGACTCATTAATACGGTACTCGTATTATTCTTTGAGATTTTCAGGGTAGTATTGATTAAGTTGAGCACTATGGATTTGCACGATCATTCACGATACTTTTTATTTGAAAATTGATTTTTGCTTGAGGACAAGCAAAGGCTCAAGTTTGGGGGTATTTGTTAGGCGTATTTTTATGCGCTTATTTATCATTATTTTATATCCATTTGAAGTTTAGATCTGCATAAATGAGCTTTTAATGCACTATTCTTATATGTTTTGCAGGAAATTGGAGTCCGGAAGCCTAAACGACGAAAAACGGGCGAAAACGGCGATTTCTGGTCATGAGCCGCGGCACAAGGAAAGCGAGCCGCGGCACACGCACGGCACACCAAGGCGCCGAGCGCACTGTACCGGGGTCCGCGGCACGCACTTACTGAGCCGCGGCCCATGAAGAAAACCTGCGCCCAGGCTTAAGGCGCTGAACATTAGGGGCCGCGGCACACACTTACTGAGCCGCGGCCCGCGGGGCGGTTTCGATATGTTTGCTGCGTTTCTGGGCCGTTTTTAGAGCGTGTTTTCGACCTAATCCATGAACGCATTTTGGACACGAATGATGGTTATAAATAGGGATTTAAGGTCTGAAGATCAATCATCGAGGATCATTGAGAAGAAGCAGAAAACACCAAGGAGCAGAGAGCGGAAGCTAGAGAACGGAGGAATCCAAGTTCTTCGACTGCGTTTGATTTCTAATATGCTTTGTTTAATTCTTTGTGTATTCTTATTTTCTAGCATGTCAGGCTAGAACCCTAGTCTAGGATTTTGATGAAACCAAGCTTTTGACGAATTCACTTTTGATTTTGCATTATTAAAATATTTCCCTTTCTTATTGAATTTTCCCAATTGTTTTAATTACTATCAATTATGTGGCCTATGATTGATTTGTTCTATGTATGCAACTCGAATCGGGAGAGGAGAGTTGGTAGGAAAAATTGGTGAGAACCGTTTTATCTTGTGAGATAGGAATATACTCATAGGAATTACGTGGCCTTTCTGAAGATTTCGTACTTCTTGCCTATTGTCGAATTAATTCACCTAGGAATAGAGTGTGTTATTTGCCTTAGAAAATTCTATTGACCTCGGGAGAGGCAGTAGAGTTTTTTAGCAATCTTCGTCTTCAATAAATTGGGAAATCATTAAATTCATATAATCAAGAGTAATTCGGATAAACCGATGTGGATTCACAATCCTAGATTAATTCCCTATTTGATTTTCTTCCTTCAAACAATCGATTTTACTATTTTTTTTGCTTTTATTAATTTTCTTTAATTATCGCTTGCATCTCAAATTTCGATAGTTCAAATAAAACTAGAATACGCATAAATCAGTAATTAGTAAGTCAGTCCTCGAGGGAACGATATCTTACTTATCACTTTATTACTTGTTTATGACAACGTGCACTTGCGTTCACCGAAATTCGCAACAGAGGCCACCCACTTTTGAGGGCTCATCTGAGCCGGCAGATATTGTTCACTGGCTTGTACACTTTGAGAAACTATTTGCTATGGTGGAGTGTCCTGAAGGGCACAAAGCTTCAGTTGCGGCTTACTATCTGGGTAAGAGCGCTCACTCTTGGTGGCTATCTTTGAAGCCCAGTGACGGATCTTGCACTTCGGACCAGTTCAAGACTCTCATGATGGAAAGGTATTATCCGGCCCCACTCAGGGAGGCCAAGCTATCGGAGTTACTCAGTCCCGACCCCTCAGTGGAAGAAGATGTACTTACCATCGCCGAGAAGTTTCAGGAGCTACTTCCATTCGCCTCATCTATTATCCACTCCGAGGCGGATAAGATGAAGTATTTCAGTAAGAGGTTGAAACCTCGTATGCAGCTACAATTGCTTAATCATCATTACACCACTCTGGCCGAATTCATCATGAAAGCTCTTACTTATGAGCTTATTGCGAAATAAATAGCTAAGCATCAAACTTCATCCTCTAGCAAGAAATCGAAGAATCGTAATCAGTCTGAAGGCAGTCAGGCAACCTTCAAGAAGCCTCGTGTGGGCCCTGTAACACCCCCAATCCGCTCAGGGATATTACACGCCGTAGAACCTTTGCTCAAGGATCTACCTGGCTAGTAACAACATAGATCAACTCAACAATGCCTGTAAGGCTAAAATGACTCAGTAGACCGATTTGGTCTTTCAATAAATACATACAACTCAAACTCATTACATGCCCACGCAGGGGTCGAATACAACACACTCCCGTACAACGGGAAAGAATACTGCAGTAGAATATAAACTATAACTAAACCAATGACATCATACGGATCCTCGTGTGATTAGTATCGTTCATCTTTTATCGTCCTTCATGCCGACCCTGTGTTATGCTCCCAAACCTGAATGCAAAAACAGACATCTACCCCCCGAATACTCGGGGGTTGGCAAAACTCCACTGTTTTGCTAGTGCAAGAACAAAGTGCAAATACGAGCCATACAATTCACATTCCACGAATAACAATAACCAGGAATCCTCAAAGATCCAAACGTATCGAAAAGTATTTCCCGAGGCAAGAGTTTGGGTAAAACATTCCAAAACCTAAAGATCACAAATCAAGGAAAAACAATTTATAAAACAGTTTAAAGATGCCATCGAGAGTTTTAATAGAAAACAATTTAGGATTATCAAATCCTTCTCTTTCCAAAATCAACAGGGTCCTCGACCAGTAGGCGGAAAGAAATTTGCAAGAAAACCATTCAATCAACACAAGCGAGTCTTCACAAATATTTCCACGGGGTTCTCGACCCAATCCAAATAATCTCAATACGAGATAAATCATCTCAACATCACACGGGGTCCTCGACCCAAAACACAGAATGTCAACACAGCCCAACAAAGACACAGCCTCTCGTCCGACCAGTACTGCTCAAGACCCCTGATTAATTAACCCTCGGAGATCTCGTCAAATGGCCTTGGTTGATCAACCCTGATACCAACGTTTAAAACAAGTTGAAACACACTTTCAGAAACACGAATCATAGTCTATATCGAGACCAGCATTTTGAAAAGAGTTGAAAGAATTTGAAATACGATAATCGTTCGGTAACGGGGTCTTAGCTATCACTCAAATATCCGTAACCAATAAGCCTGCCAGGCGCCTCCCTTGCACACCTGTGCACCGGCGTTCACTCCACTATGTTGGCCGCCCCTTGAACATGTCACCGCGCCGGCGATCACTCCCTCAAGCACCGCCCCTTGCACGCGCATTAGGTAACACCGGTGTTCACCAAACATATGGAGCTGCACATTGCAGCGTACACCAGGCCGGAGTACACACCCCGCCCTCAGAGGTTTCCAGATACGATATCTCTCACAACAAGTATTCACATTGTTACAAACATCAAGTACACAATCAATCGTTGCAATTATCAAATCAATACACTAATTCACATAATTTATCCGCCAGTCCCCAACCACACAAATAACAACAATACGCACGTCAACATAACGCGACGGAAAGAAGCAATATATGTATGCACGTATTATCAAGCGCAACATCAACACCAAACATATCCAAAGGATTCACGTAGTCACTAACAACCCACATAATTTACAAAACACACGCGTTTTGAAAGAGCCTTTAACGAGGCTAGCCGAATCTTTTGAAAACTTATTTCAAACAAACAAACAAACATACCAAGACGATCACCAATCATCATATCCACAAAACAAGAAATGTATGGACAAGGTACTTGCCTTGAAATCGGCAAGCAAGTATCCCGACGAACACGGCTCAACCGGAAAGCTTCGAAACGCCCGATGCTATCGAAAAGGAAGATGACAACGAACGGAAGGGTTCAACACGGTTTCTTCGCAAGAAACTCGACATTCTACCGGACACCTTCAAGGCGTCGATTAAGAACTCAATCAAAACGACAAATTTATACGGTCCGACCATGGAATAACAAGGAAATAGGTAAAATACACCTTAATAATCCATCAATAATCTAAGTTATTATGGATCAAACGTACGAAATCCAACAAAAACCCCAATTTCCCCAAAACTAGATTTTTAAGAAATCTAACCTTGATTCGGTAGATCGGAGGAGGTTATGGGATGATTGATTGATGTTAGAGACTGAAGAACTTCGTGGATTGATAGATAAACAACATCTAATCACGAACTCCAAGCCCCAGCCGCTGAAGGAAATGAGAGGGATGAGAAAAATGGGCGAAAACCCGACTGCAGGGCCTTATATAAAGTCCGCCGGCAGGTTACGACGTAATCGCCAAGGGCTTACGACGTAACCGAAGTCATCGCCCAACCGCCGGCCCGTTACGTACGTTACCTGCCAGGGCCTTACGTACGTAACCGGTCCATACGTACGTAACTGCCGAGCACTAACGGCCGTAACTCGGCCAGTGCCGGCCCGGGGCCCAGACTGCCCGGCCATGACTCGGCCAGGGCCAACTCCGACGGCCCGAACGACCCAGAAACCCGAACCTAAATACGAATCGAAGATACGGTTACGAAGTACTCGCAAAGACGAACTCGATCACTAAGAGAACACACGATTCCGACCGCCCGAAGGCTCGAAATTTGGCAACGGAAAGTAATTATCCCAAACTTTAGGAAATTATGAAAATGGCCCAAAACGTCCGAAAATCACGATACGTGATCGAATAACCAAACCGAAGTTCACAAAACGTCTAACAAAGTTAAATGGACTTACGGGAAACTCGAAACAGTAGTTTCAAACGAGATTCGCAAGAATCGAACTCAAGTGCGGAAAAACCGCTTAAGAACACGAAACTCAACAAAACGATACCGAAACGAACTCGGATGAGAAAAAGTGCAGAATTAATCATTCTCGAAATGACGAAACGGTCATGAGCGAGTTGTCAAAATGGACTCCCGCCGAAAAAAAGAAAATCACCTAAATCCAAAATTGCGGGTATTACATTCTTCCCTCCTTAAAAGAAGTTTCGTCCCGAAACTTAAAACAAGTAGGGAGAATGAATATACCACCAGGAATATTTCAATGAGATACACAAGAATGCGTAACTAACGCCCAACGGCGAAACGTTACAAGCAATGCAAAGGAATATACGGTGTGAAAACACGCTCCACGACGACCAACACAACGCCACCGGTAGAGACATAATAAAACCAACAAGTGACCAGCGTCATCAAACAGATAATACAATCAAGTCGATTATCCAAACAATCACAAAACACAACGAACAAAAATCGATACGATTGACCAACCCAACGGTACATCAATCAAAACGCGAGCCAATCGCTGAACAAATACGGAATTCCACCGCCCAAGGGTTGGAAGATCGAAAACGAGACTAATTTCCCGAACTTAAGGGAATTACGAAGGAGTCTGAACGTTCAACAATCACGAAATGAGATCAACAAAAACCGAACAATCAAACGATCGAACCACAACGATCGACACAACAAAAATCGAACAATCATGTTTGAATCACGAAGAACAATAAAATTCAAACAACAACTCCAAGGTTCACAAGAATCGAACCGAACCCGAGAAAGTCACAGCGGTAACCAGATCGACTCAAAACAAGGTCACAGCTCATTCGAACGATGAAACCGAAGGACAGAACAAGTTCAGAAAGTATCAACGAATACGAGCGAGTCAATAGAATTGAGAAAGAGTAAATGCAGAAGCCAAAAATAAATACGAGTATTATCTTCGACCTCTTCTAAAAGAAGTGTCGTCCCCGAAACTCACAACAACGAAATCAAGGTGACAACACAACAAGCAACCGACAGAAACATCCTTCAAAGGCCTCTCAAAGCCAATCCTAATATCTGTGCTGAAGCGCGAACTCCGAAAGTCTCGGTAGCCAATTCGCAAAACTGAATTCGGTGTCCCTCGAGTCCTCACTTGAAACGCGTTACTGACGGGAAGGACAATTTACACGTGCATGCCCCAGCACATCGCGGTTGAAACACCTCGGCTCGGCATACCGAAAATACAAATGCTAGATATAATGGGGCATAACGTCGCAAAACAACATAGCGGAGATGCCAACTCAGCACAACATATCAACACATACAAAAATCACGACAACAACGGCAACATTCGAAGATTACAACGGCCCAGACGATACCCAGCATATAATTACTAAACATCACGAAACAAGTACGTATGTACACAATCGTACACACCTTCTCCGACCACAAGCAGGAAATGATGGGTTTTAAAAACGAAAACCACCTTTTGAAAATAATTTAGAAAAATACCGGTTGATCTTGAGTATCACCTGCCAAAAAAAGTACAAACGTGAAACATCGTTATCGAGACTTTGGAGAACCATTTCGCATTTGATAAAAATGAGGACACTTTCTCTTAGTGAAAAACTTTCAGAATGTTCGACCCTCGGGTCTAAGTAAAAGTGTTTCTAAATAATTGAAAATATCTCAAAGTATTTTTGGTCCTCAATTGGAAATTTTTTGAAATATATTGCGGCACTAAAAAGCACCTTGAAAACACCGCAAGAAAATAATTCGTTTTAAAAGTACGTCTCGAAATTTAATTTTCTAAGATACTCAAGGTTTTCAAAAATCCAATAGGCCAAAATTCCCAAAACTCACGCATACCGACATACACTAAAACACCTCCTAGTACACGCATCAAAACGTTTAAAGTCAAGACAATATATGTCTTTTAACGGAAAATAGACGGTAAAATACCACAGTCGAAGACCGCCTAGGATTCAGAACAAAACCACTGACCTCATTCAAGGCCTCTAAGGACCCTCCCGCACTGGCTAGTGAACAAGTCGAACGCGTATAAGCACAAAGCTTCCACAAGAGAACTTGTAAAATGAGCAAATCGATTCAAAAATCATAAGCAACGGACAAAAACAACAGTAAAAAGACATTAGCAGCGACGACACTCCTCGTATAAACCAAATACGAGAGTCAACTAAATACATATCGTGAAATTAAAACCCACAGAAGGATTCCATCACTTAACAAATAATCATAAAAATAGCTCGTGTCACACGAGGCACAACACAAAGAAGGGAGATTTACATCCACAGGTCGCACGAAGATGATGATCGCCCCACGATACTAATCGCGACACGACTCAGTCAGATAAAATCCGACGAGACAAAACTCAACAGACCCTACTTGACCCGACAGCCTAGGTTTCCACAACCTAAGCTCTGATACCATTTATGTAACACCCCCAATCCGCTCAGGGATATTACACGCCGTAGAACCTTTCCTCAAGGATCTACCAGGCTGGTAACAACATAGAACAACTCAACAATGCCTGTAAGGCTAAAATGACTCAGTAGACCGAATTGGTCTTTTAATAAATACATACAACTCAAACTCATTACATGCCCACGCAGGGGTCGAATATAACACACTCCCGTACAACGGGAAAGAATACTGCAGCGGAAAATAAACTATAACTAAACCAATGACATCATACGGATCCTCGTGTGATTAGTATCGTTCATCTTTCATCATCCTTCGTGCCGACCCTGTGTTATGCTCCCAAACCTGAATACAAAAACAGACATCCACCCCCCGAATACTCGGGGGTTAGCAAAACTCCACTGTTTTTCTAGTGCAAGAACAAAGTGAAAATACGAGCCATACAATTCACATTCCACGAATAACAATAACCAGGAATCCTCAAAGATCCAAACGTATCGAAAAGTATTTCCCGAGGCAAGAGTTTGGGTAAAACATTCCAAAACCGAAAGATCACAAATCAAGGAAAAACAATTTATAAAACAGTTTAAAGAAGCCATCGAGAGTTTTAATAGAAAACAATTTAGGATTATCAAATCCTTCTCTTTCCAAAATCAACAGGGTCCTCAACCAGTAGGCGGAAAGTAATTTGCAAGAAAACCATTCAATCAACACAAGCGAGTCTTCACAAATATTTCCACGGGGTTCTCGACCCAATCCAAATAATATCAACACGAGATCAATCATCTCAACATCACACGGGGTCCTCGACCCAAAACACAGAATGTCAACACAGCCCATCAAAGACACAGCCTCTCGTTCGACCAGTACTGCTCAAGACCCCTGATTAATTAACCCTCGAAGATCTCGGCAAATGTCCTTGGTTAATTAACCCTGATACCAACATTTAAAACAAGTTGAAACACACTTTCAGATACACGAATCACGGTCTATATCGAGACCAGCATTTTGAAAAGAGTTGAAAGAATTTGAAATACGATAATCGTTCGGTAACGGGGTCTTAGCTATCACTCAAATATCCGTAACCAATAAGCCTGCCAGGCGCCTCCCTTTCACACCTGTGCACCGGCGTTTACTCCACTATGTTGGCCGCCCCTTGAGCATGTCACCGCGCCGGTGATCACTCCCACAAGAGCCGCCCCTTGCACGCGCATTAGGTAACACTGGTGTTCACCAAATATATGGAGCCGCACATTGCAGCGTACACCAGGCCGGAGTACACACCCCGCCCTCAGAGGTTCCCGGATACGACGTCTCTCACAACAAGTATTCACATTATTACAAACATAAAGTACACAATCAATCGTTGCAATTATCAAATCAATACACCAATTCACATAATTTATCCGTCAGTCCCCAACCACACAAATAACAACAATACGCACGTCAACCATAACGCGACGGAAAGAAGCAATATACGTACACACCCATTATCAAGCGCAACATCAATACCAAACATATCCAAAGGATTCACGTAGTCACTTACAGCCCACACAATTTACAAAACACACGCGTTTTGAAAGTGAGCCTTTAACGAGGCTAGCCGAATCTTTTGAAAACTCATTTCAAACAAACAAACATACATACCCAGACGATCACCAATCATATCATATCCACAAAAGAAGATATGTATGGACAAGGTACTTGCCTCGAAATCGGCATGCAAGTATTCCGACGAACACGGCTCAACCGGAAAGCTTCGAAACGCTCGATGCTATCGAAAAGGAAGACGACAACGAACGGAAGGGCTCAACACAGTTTCTTTGCAAGAAACTCGACCCTAACATCATTTAATTAATAAATCAATGATCATACGAGGAAGAATAATCGTAGAACGTCCGAAAACCCCTCTATGACATTCTACCGGAGACCTTCAAGGCGTCGATTAAGAACTCAACCAAAACGACGAATCTATACGATCCGACCATGGAATAACAAGGAAATAGGTAGAATACACCTTAATAATCAATAATCCATCAATAATCTAAGTTATTACGGATCAAACGAACGATATCCAACAAAAACCCCAATTTCCCCAAAACTAGATTTTCAAGAAATCTAACCTTGATTCGGTAGATCGGAGGAGGTTATGGGATGATTGATTGATGTTAGAGACTCAAGAACTTCGTGGATTGATAGATAAACAACATCTAATCACGAACTCCAAGCCCCAGCCGCGGAAGGAAATGAGAGGGATGAGAAAAATGGGTGAAAACCCGACTGCAGGGCCTTAAATAGGCTGCCTGCCGGCAGGGTTACGTACGTAACCGGCTAAGGGCTTACGTACGTAACCGAGTCACTGCCCCAAATCTGTCGGCCCGTTACGTACGTTACCTACTAGGGCCTTACGTACGTAACCGGTCCTTACGTACGTAACTGCCGAGCACTAACGGCCGTAACTCGACCAGTGCCGGCTCGGGGCCCAGACTGCCCGGCCATGACTCGGCCAGGGCCAACTCCGACGGCCCGAACGACCCCAAAACCCGAACCTGAATACGAATCGAAAATACGGTTACAAAGTACTCGCAAAGACGAACTCGAGCACTAAGAGAAGACACGATTTTGACCGCCCGAAGGCTCGAAATTCGCCAATGGAAAGTAATTACCCCAAACTTTGGGAAATTACGAAAATGGCCCAAAACGTCTGAAAATCACGATACGTGATTGAATAACCAAACCGAAGTTCACAACACGTCTAACAAAGTTAAACAGACTTACGGGAAACTCAAAACAGCAGTTTTGAATGAGATTCGGAAGAATCGAACTCAAGTGCGGAAAAACCGCTTAAGAACACGAAACTCAACAAAACGATACTGAAACGAACTCGGATGAGAAAAAGTGCAGAATTAATCATTCTCGAAATGACGAAACGGTTATGAGCGAGTCGTCAAAATGGAGTCCCGCCGAAAAAAAATCACCTAAATCCGAAATTGCGGGTATTACAGTCCCTACTTTTTATGAGCGACCTCCTATGGCGCCTAAACCTGCGGAATCTCAGTCCCGAGCGGCCAGTTCGGCCATCACCTGTTTCAACTGTGGAGATCAGGGTCATTTCAACACTAAGTATCCGAGGCAGACTATCACGTGCAACAACTGTGGGATTCCCGGGCATAAGGTCTGTTTCTGCCGAAGAGACTCCAAACCTACTCCGACGGCACCTCAGACCCCGAAGCAGTCGGTTGTTCAGAATCAGGCCACTCAGTCCGCATCGTTTAAGACGACGGGAGCAACTAAATGTGGAGCCCATAGTTATCAGGCAAGAGCATCGGGTTCTGGGACTGGCAAGCCCCGAATTTACGAGATGAAGAGGACCGACGATCCGGAGGCCCGAATGATCTGAGGTACACTCAAAATTTTATCTCAACTTGTGTGTACCCTTTTTGATACTGGCGCATTACATTCATTCATTTCTGAGTCATGTCTGAGTAGACTTCACCTGGGTAGTGCTACTAGTTGTGAACCTTATGTCATTGGTCTACCTGACGGTAGAAGAATTATCGGGAATCGTGAAGTTAAGAACTGTCCGATTCAACTTGAGGGGCGTGACTGGCTGGCATACCTAATCGTGGTGGACTTACCTAAGGACGATGTAATTTTGGGTATTGACTGGATGGATCATCATGATGCCATACTTAGTGTCCGTAAGTGTATGGTCACTATCATTTCAGACGATGGAGTTGAGTGTTTATTTCAGGGGGGTTACCCCAGCCGTTCCGGAAGAGTCATTAATATGATGAAAGCAATGAAATTACTCAATCAGGGGTGTGTCGGTTATTGGTGATATATGACCAAGACCGAGAAACCATCAGTGACGTTGGCGGATATCCCGGTAGTGAGAGAATATGCCGATGTATTTCCAGACGAGTTACCTGGTTTACCTATGCAGAGAGATGATGAATTCACGATAGAGTTGGAGCCTCGTACGTCCCCAATATCGAAGGCACCGTATCGTATGGCCCAGACCGAAATGCAGGAACTGAAGAATCAACTTGAGGAATTGACCGAGAAAGATTACATCCGACCGAGTGCATCCCCGTGGGGAGCACCAGTGTTATTTGTCAAGAAGAAGGATGGTTTCTTTCGCTTGTGCATTGATTATCGAGAGCTGAACAGGGTGACGATCAAGAATAAATATCCCCTACCCCGTATTGATGATCTCTTAGATCAACTTCAGGGAGCTTCAGTATTTCCCAAGATCGATTTAAGATCTGGGTATCATCAGTTGCGGATTTGAGAGTCAGATATCGCAAGAACGGCATTTCTAACACGTTATGGGCACTACGAGTTTGTAATGATGCCGTTTGGACTAACTAAAGCACCTGTGGTATTCATTGAGTTAATAAATCGAGTTTTCATCGACTATTTGGATCAGTTCGTGGTTGTTTTCATAGATGACATTTTGATTTATTCACGTAACCGAGAAGAACACGAACTTCACCTTCATCAGGTCCTCGACGTGTTGAGTCGAGAGCAACTCTATGGAGTGTTTTCCAAATGTGAGTTCTGGATGTCCGAGGTGACGTTTCTCGGACATGTGATTTCATCATACGGAGTACGTGTCGACCCTCAGAAGATGGAGGCTATCCGAGATTGGCAACCTCCGAAGAATGTTAAGGAAATCTGAAGTTTTCTCGGATTAGTAGGCTATTACCGGAGATTTGTGGAAGGATTTTCTAAGATCGCTCAACCTATGACTAACCTCTTGTGGAAGGATAAGAAATACACGTGGTCTGACGCGTGTCAGCAGAGTTTTGAGGAACTTAAGAGCCGTTTAATCTTAGTGCCTGTCCTTTCTTTACCGCAAGGGACGGAAAGATTTGTGATTTATAGCGACGCGTCCGGACACAGTCTCGGATGTGTATTAATGCAAAATGAGAAAGTTATTGCCTATGCTTCGCGACAACTGAGACCTTACGAGGTCAATTATCCGACCAACGACCTGGAGCTAGCAGCCATGGTATTCGCGTTGAAGATTTGGCGTCATTATCTTTATGGTGTCACCTGTCAGATTTTCCCCGATCATAAGAGTTTGAAGTATATATTTACTTAGAAGGAGTTGAATATAAGACAGATACGGTGGTTGGAACTGATTAGAAATTATGATATTGAGATACAATACCACCCAAGTAAGGCAAATGTTGTCGCCAACGCCTTGAGATGTAAGTCCGTTCAGGAGCAAATGCTTGCTCGTTTGACTGCTCAGAAGGAACTTCAGCAGGAATTCCTAAGGCCTGAGATCAAGGTCTGGTTACAGCGAGTGCAAGGGCAACTTTGTATGCTAGAGATTTCATCGCCACTTGAGGAGGCGATCAGAGTGAAGCATGGTTCAGACCCATTTTTCTTGCGCATTCGAGACGATGTGGCACAGGGGAAAGCCCCTGGATTTGTGGTCCACGAGGATGGACTTTTGCGATTTAAGAATCGATTATGCGTTCCGGCGGATGACGAGTTGAAAAACACGATTTTGAGAGAGGCCCATGCCGCCCCTTATTCTATCCATCCGGTGTCTAGCAAGATGTACGAAGACTTGAAACAAAATTACTGGTGAAGTAATATGAAGCGAGAAGTCGCAGAATTTGTTTCGAGATGTTTAACCTGTCATCAAGTCAAGATAGAACATCATCGACCGACGGGTATGCTGAAACCGCTTCCTATTCCAGAATGGAAGTGGGAGGATATTTCAATGAACTTCATCACGAGTTAGCCGACGAGTCGTCGTGGCATGAATACAATTTGGGTAATTGTGGACCGTTTAACTAAGTCATCTCATTTCATTGAGATTAATGATACTTGGGGTCCTGAAAGACTTGCCCAGTTATTCATTAAAGAGGTCGTGAGATTGCACGGCCCCCTAAGAGTATCGTTTCTAATCGTGACGGGTGATTCGTGTCATATTTTTAGAAATCCGTTCATCGTGCCATGGGAACTCAGCTGAATTTCAGCACAACTTTTCACCCTCAGTCCGATGGACAATCAGAGCGAACTATTCAGACATTGGAGGACATGTTGAGAGCATGTGTTCTCGATTAGAAAGACAATTGGGAGGCCCAACTACCGTTGATCGAGTTCACGTACAACAGTTGGCATGCTTCGATTAAGATGGCACCTTATGAGGCCTTATATAGTCGCCGTTGTCGATCCCTCTTATGTTGGGATGACTTATCAAAATCAATCGGCACTCAGCCCGATATGCTAATAGCCGACCGCGAGAAGGTAGCGTTGATTCCGAGTCGTTTGTTGACCGCTCAGAGTCGACAAAAATCATATGCAGATAATCGTCGTCGACCATTAGAGTTCGAGACAGGTGACCATGTTTTGGTCAAGGTATCCCCGAGTCGAGGTATCTTCCGTTTCGGGAAGCGGGGGAAGTTGAGTCTGAGATTCATTGGACCATTTGAGATTTTGGATCGAGTAGGCGATCTGGCTTATCGATTGTCTTTACCTACAGCCTTGAGCCGAATTCATAACGTGTTTCATGTCTCTCAGTTGCGTAAGTATGTTGCCGACCCGAATCATATACTTCAGTTCGATGAAATCGAGATCGCAGATGATCATACATACGAGGAGCGTCCTGTATGAGTCCTGGAGCGGCGAATCAAGAAGTTGAGAAACAAGACGATTCCTTTGGATAAATTCAGTGGTCTAGACATGGAGTCGAAGAGGCTACTTGGGAAACCGAGGATAGTATGCGGGAGAGTTATCCCGAATTGCTCGACCCTTAATTTCGAGGACGAAACTCTTTTTAAGGGGGGAGTATGTAATACCCGATTGTGAACTCATCTATTTTCATTCAGTAATTATCACTCAGTAATTTTCACTCAGTAATAATCATTCATCATTCATTTGTTTTCACCGTTGGCGTACTTTGAGCCGTGTATCAGTTATCGATTGTCATTCAACTCCGTTTGAGAATCGAGACGAGAATATTATCATAATCATCGTGATTGGTAGCCTTGTGTTGGAAGTATCATCTATTGCATGTTATTGGACTTAATTATATTCATACAAGTATTGTATGTTGGATCATTCATTATTTGTAACGAGAAGACGGAGTTGTTCGGATTGTTGTTATTCCAGCAGTGAGTTACGGCCGTAACTTATCATGCATTATGGCCGTAACATGCATTCATGGACTTTTTGTGTTTTGTAAGAAGAGGCAGGCTACGGCCGTAACATGCATACGTTGGTTTGAGGATGCTTTGGACGAGGGCAACTTATGGCCATAAGAGTTTTAGGATACAGCCGTAAGAAATGATTTTTGGTGTTCTGTTGTTGGTAACGAAGGGAAATTACGTCCATAAAGGAGGTCTTGTTACGGCCGTAAGCCGAGAAGTTTGGACATGATGGGTTTTTTCGATGAGGAGAAGTTACGCCCGTAAGAGGGTTTTGTTACGGCCGTAAGGCCGTTGAGCTAGGAAGGTTACGGTCGTAAGTGAGAGGAGTTGAGGCCGTAACTCTGAGCAGTATTTAAAGGACTGGACTGGTGTTTTACCCTCATTTCTTCCTTTCTTCATCTTGGTTCCGAGAGAGAGATATTTTGGGAGAGATTTTTCATCATAAAACATTTGTGTGTTCGTGTTTTAATCATCTTATTTCGTTTGTGGAGCTTGGGAAGTCGATTAACACGAGTTTCGACGGATCGAAGAGGTTGGATCTTCAAAGGTAATTTATTCAAAACCTTAGATTTCGATTTTGAGATGGAGTATGATGTTTTGGGATGTTATAATCATGACATATGAGGAGATATACATATGATTATGAGTTTTTTTTAACTATCTTTGGATTATTGGAGAATTATTCAAGAACACTTTGAACGTTGATTTTTGGAATTGGGGATTTCGATTAGATGTTGTTGAAATCTTGAATTATGTATTCATATTGGATTATTGATTGTATTGACGATGTTTTGTTGGGTTGAATCACTCCTTGGAGGTTTGATATCGATATAATTGAAGATTGGCTATAACGTGTTTGTTATAATGCCCCAATGAGTTTGGGCTTGTCGTATCGACGTTTTGAGTTGGTTGTGATCATACTTGATACGTATATTAAGCGTTTGTTGGTAATTATGTTATTCAAGGTTGTTCGAGCGACCGATAATTCCATTAAGGACGTTTGTTCGAGGGAGGACATTTCATCACCGGTATTGAGGCAAGATAATTCTTGCTCGGTTAGAAGGATAATCATTCCTTTCGTTGTTGTTCATTCATACATGTAATTCTTTCATCATAAATCAATCATGTTGAGACTTGTAATTATCAAACTAATCATTCAATTCACGAGGAACAACGGTTCCAATCATTTCATTTGAAGCTATCACTCATTGCATCATTATTTCACCTCGATGAGTCATTCTTGACCCTTTTCGGATTTCTATTTCATTGTTCTTCATCATGGTCGCTTTTGTCCTTCTGACCTTCCGGGATTGTATTGCGTTCCTGGTGGTATGTGTGTGGAATTTTTAGTCAGGCACATTAAGGTCATTGTGTTTATGCGGGGATCCGGACACATTGGACTGTGCACACGGTAACGTGCCTTCGTGAGACTAATTAGGCCAAGTTTTGCGGGTGTTTATACGGGACGTCGGGCACTCGGCAGGCTTGTGCACTTGCACATCCCATTCGTGGCGTACTATGATGCCCATCATTCAACTTGATTTCATAACTAATTCATGTGATTATTGTATTTGTTCAACTCTTGAGGATTGTAGTCGATTTCGAAGGCTTACTCGAGGCAAATCTAGAGACGAATATGCGCTACATCATCTGTTCGATGAAGAAAAATGGGTTCTACCCATTTTTGAACATTAACCCGAAATCCCTTTACAAGGAAGTAGTAAATTCATTCTTCAAGGAAGCTGAGGTTATAGAAGCAGGCATAAAAGCTCGATTTTTGGATAGGATGTGACAATTACTTCTTAGATAGACGCGGAGGCTTTCGGGATGCGATCTCGAGGCGTGGCTGTTGAAGCCCTAAAACAGAGCGCGGCCGAGACATGGTTAGAAATCAAGTTACCAGAGCAGCCGTCCAAGCTGAAGCTAACGGCTAAGAGGAGCGACCTCAAAAAGGAGTACCGATATGTTTTAGACATCACAAACAAAATCGTGATGAGAATGGCAGGCATTTATGACCAGCTGTCGTCTGCAAAATTTATGGTGCTGGAGTGCTTATCCAGCATCATCCAATTGACTGGGCTTATTATATTTACAGACAATTAGTCCGCGAGGTCAATAAGGTTCAATGGATGGAGGACGATAAGAAGTTAAAGACCAAGCTGGCTTTTGGGACGCAGGTAAGCTGGATCTGGGAGTTTCTTGGAAAAGCGAAAGGGAATGTTGACCCCTTTCATGTTAATAAGAGACTTGGTCACCTGGACCAAGAAACTTTGAAGAAGTTAGGAGTGGGAAGGAAGGCGGCTCAGATGATAAGGGAAATGTCAAGTGGACCTCCTCCCTACAGCGGACCCTCAGATTCAGATGAATGTGATGCCGCCGACTAACTGTAATATCCATACCTTTCCATTTTTAGCAGTTTCTATTTTTGGTGTATGTCTATTTTTATTGACTCGCTTGTAACCGTTTCGACGTTTTGAATCTACTTTGTTCTTGGAGTTATTCCATTTGGATGAGTTTCGGAGATGTTTTTACGTAATTCCACTTTATGTTATGTTTTGCCGTATGTATGTTCGATTCTCGTTAAACTCGTACGTTTTCATTGTTTCTTTGTTTACATGAGTTCGTATGGTTGAGTTGTTCGTGTTGTGACTTTTGGTTTGTTAATCCGACGTCGTATTGTGATTTTCGAACGTTTGGGCCATTTTTGTAATTTCCTATAATTTTAGGGAATTTCATCTTCTTTGTCGTATTTCGGACTCCCCGTAGTCGGAATTGTATTTCCTTTCAGCACTTAACTTCGTTATCGTGAATATTCGGTATTGATGTTTTGAGTTATGTCCCCGTGTTGTGTCGTGACTTCGTCCAACCGGTAGAGTTATCTGCTTTTGGCAGTGCTGCGCTGCTGCATGCATAACGCATGTTATGCATGCTAGCTAGCGTGCGCTATCGACACCTATTACGTTATGCCCCAGCGATAACGTACGTTATGACCTTCAGAAATTTGGACAATGGTCTGCCCAGTTTTGCCCAACTCCTTACGTACGTAAACCCGCTGTGTTACGTACTTAAGCCCCCCTTGTAGCGTACGCTAGCCTTCGGATGTAGCGTACGCTAACGTCCCTAGCGTTTTGGACAAACTGTTCTGCTCAGCCATTATGTACGTTAATACTTCAGTGTTACGTACGTAATGTCCGTAACGTACGTTAACCATCTCTTATAGCGTACGTAACGAAGGGGTCAGGTTTTATAAACCTTAGTTGACCTTCACTTCATCATTTCCTCTTCTACTTCTTCCTCGTCCGAGAGCTGTGAGATTTATGCGATTCTTCCATTTTTGCCCGTGGAATTCTTCGTGAGATTGATTGTTGGGGTCCAAGTGAAGTTTATCATCATCCTAATCCATCTCTTCCGCCCTAATTCAAGGTATTTTGACTTAGAACCCTACTTGTATTCATTTTGGGGGGTTTTCAGGATTTGCCTAGATTGAACTCGATTTGTTCGGTGTTGTTGCTATATTTCTATTCGATTGTTGTTATTGGGTGATTCTCAATCCGTTTCCGTCGTGTTTAATCTGCGAGTTGTTGTTTCGGGGAGGTTTTGTGAAAACCCTCGCCCGTATCGATCGAACGTAGGTTGTTATAACTTGTAAACAGGGTTGTGGGTATATTCCATTCAGTTATTGTTACTGTATAGGGCTCAGTTGTGTTAATCCTTCGTTTAGGATCGGTCGTGTTTCCTCCGGGACGTTCGTAGTCGTTCTTCATCCCCGATTCTTCGAAGATGTCTCAAAGGCAAGTACTTTATATTTGTTTACGCGTTCTAGTATTTGAATTATGGCTTTTCGTGGTTGTATAGATGGATATGTGTATGTTCACCTAGGGACGGTCTGACGGGGCCTCTACGGATACGTATTGCCGTGAGTGTGCGTATCGCGAACTATGGTTAGCCACCCAGGGATGTCCGACGGGGCTCTGCAGGGTACGGTGGCCGTGAGACTCGTACCAACGGTTAACTTTGAATTGTTTTGTTGGAGAATTGTGATTTGTGCTTGTGCACTGTAAATATTCCGGAATATAAATATTTTCTAAAATGATTTTTGGCTCATTTTTCATGTGATTAGAATGGTAGTTCAAATGGATTGTACTTGCACTAGCAATTGTCGCTAACCCCTTAAATGGGGGAAATACTTTTGTATTTTAGGTACATGTCATGGAGGCAAATGAGCATGCTAGCCGTACGTGGATGATGGGAAAGCGTGATCCTGTTCAGTGGTCGTCCATTTGATGTCATGTCCTTTAAATTTATTTATCATTTTATTTGCTTAAGTACTCAAGTACTTCCTTCTTGGATTTATTAATGTTGTGTACCTGTTTTGGGGCGAGTTGATATTGAATGGTATTATTAAGTTCAGTCTGTTGATTTGACTATCTTGAGTCATGGAATTATGCGTATGTTGATGATGTTTGTCTTCTGTCGAATGTCGAGTTGGTACGTTAGCCTGGTGGAGTCCAAAGTGTGGGGTCCACGGTACTGTAATATGCTCTGATCGTCTTGGGGGTGTTACAGATTATGTATCAGAGCTTAGGTTTATGGATACCTAGGTTGTCGGTTATTTGGGTCTAGTTAAGTGTCGTTTTTGAACAGTATCACTGCTACGCCATCATCTCAGTACGCCGGTGCTCGTAAGTTTTTCCTAACTTGACTCATTACGTTGTTCTGTTCTATTCCTTTCTTGGTATCTTATTGCGTTTTGCATTTGAACTGTAGTTACCCGTTACTTCTTCAGAATGCCTGCTGGTAGAGGACGCGGACGCGGTAGGGGACGTGGCGCAGCTGGTGGGGCGGCCATGTCTGATAACTCGGGAACTGATTCGGCGATGTCTTCCTTGTCGAACAGTGTTCCACCCAGTTCCGGAGGCCAGCAGGATCAGTCTGCTAGCTCCGACAATGCTCATGAGAATATCGGGGTGGCAAATATTTGACAGCAAGTAGCGAACCAGATGACGCTACTGACCCAGGCCATCTTGGTCGGCCAAGCAAATGCCAACCCGGTTCCGCCTACTGGATCCGGCAATGATAAGCTACTTCACGACGTGATTCGAATGCGTCCTCCGCAGTTTGATGGCACTTCCGACCCTTTCGGTTGGGAGAGTTGGTTGTTTGAGATGGAGAAGGTGTTTGAGGTGGCTAACTGCCCCGAGGAGACGAAGGTACCCATCGCTCAGTACTTCCTCGCTAAGGAGGCAGCAACATGGTGGCAAGCAGTGAGACCACGAGATCGAGCAACCACGTGGGTAGAGTTTCGAGAGTTGATGGAGGACGAATTTTGTCCATGGCCAGTTAAAGAGGGGAGGATCCGAGCCTTCTTTGAGGCTAAGCCCCAGGATGTTCCGATTTCGCAAGCAATCAAGGAATACAACCAACAACTTCATTATGTGAGAAACCAATTCCGATACGAGTTAGACAAGATCCGCTACTTTGACATGCGGATGAAGTCGAGGGTTCGTCACTACATGTCTGGTCTCAGATGTACAACTCTGAAAGATTATCAAAACAAGGCAATGGCTTATGAGATGTCGTTTTCTGCGACCGAGACGGCAACAGAGGGAAAGAAACTGAAGACCTCTGGTCAGTTTTCGGGAGGCAAGTCTAGCGGGTATCCGAAGGCTTAGTCTGGTTGGCGAGTCTTCAGGAGTCAGTCCCCGTCATTTGGGCGAGGAAATGGTTCTAAGTCTGCTCCTACTGGTTTCGTTCATGGTCCTACCTGCTTTAAATGTGGTCGTTCCGGCCACATGATGAGTAAGTGTGACAGGCCTCCGATTCAGTGTCTTGCTTGCGGTAGGATGGGACATCGTGCTAAGTTTGTATAGATGCGGCTCGGGCACCATTTACTCAGGTGTCAACCCCAGCTGCGGGGGAACCGAGTGTTAATCAGGCACTGATAGCTTCTCAGCCTCAGCAGAGTTTTGGTAGAGGTCGAGGAGGTGGGCATCCTTCTAGAGGGGGAGCTTCTAGTGCGGGGTCTGTTCCGCCCCGTGTGTATGAGATGAGACGAGCTGGAGATCCCGACGCCACGGTGGCTACTGGTACCGTTCACATCCTTGACCATCTTGTTTCCATATTATTCGATTCTGGTGCTACGCATTCTTTCATATCTATGGATTGTATGCGTCGTCTGCATGTTGATTGCCTAGTTACGTGTGAACCATTTGTTGTTAAACGGCCTAGTGGGGATAGCATCGTGGGGGATCGTGAGATTAGAGATTTTCCGGTGAGTATCGCGGGGAGGGATTGGCCTTCTAATCTGATTGTTGTAGATATTAAAGACGAGGATCTGATTCTTGGTGAGGATTGGCTGGACCGTCATGGGGCGATCATTAATTATAGACCGAGAACCGTTTCGATCTTAGCCTCTGATGGTACCTAGCATTCTTTTGTGGGGCATAAGCGGAGTAGCCAGAGATTCCTGATCAGCGCTTTGAAAGCGGTGAGACTTCTTTGAGGAGGTTGCACGAGTTATTGGTGTTATGCTTTGAGATCGGAAGAAGGGGGAGTCGAGATCTCGTCTATTTCGGTAGTGTGTGAGTATCCTGATGTCTTTCCAGATGAGTTGCCGGGTTCGCTGCCAGACCGGGAGGTTGAGTTTACTGTGGATTTAGAGTCGGGTTCATCACCGATTTCTAAGACGCCATACCGTATGGCGCCTGCCGAGATGCTTGAGTTGAAGAAACAGTTGGGAGAGTTGCTATACATGGGGTATATTCGACCGAGCGGTTCGCCTTGGGGCGCACCGGTCCTGTTTGTAAAGAAGAAGGATGGGTCACTTCGTGTGTGCATCGACTATCGAGAGTTGAACAAAGTGACTATCAAAAACAAGTATCCACTCCCGAGGATTGATGACTTGTTTGACCAATTGCAAGGGGCAACCGTGTTTTCGAAGATTGATTTGAGATTGGGGTATTATCAGCTCCGAGTGAAGGATTTCGACATTCAGAAGACGACCTTTCGGACGAGATACGGTCATTAGGAGTTTGTGGTTATGCCTTTTGGGCTAACCAATGCCCCAGCCATGTTCATGCAGCTTATGAACAAAGTCTTTATCGAATACCTCGATAAGTGTGTAGTCGTTTTTATCGACGATATCCTGATTTACTCGAGGAGCGAGGAGGAGCATGCACGTCATTTGCATATCATGCTAGGAATCTTGAGAACTCAGCATCTTTTTGCGAAGTTCTCAAAGTATGAGTTTTGGTTGCGAGAGGTTATGTTTCTCGTCCGACGGTGTTCGCGTGGACCCACATAAGATAGAGGCAGTGTTGGATTGGGCGCCGCCCAAAAACGTGAAGGAGGTCCGTAGTTTTTTAGGATTGGCCGGGTATTATCGTAGATTTGTCGAGGGGTTCTCTAAGCTCGCTCGACCACTGACTCAGTTGTTACAGAAGTCATAGAAGTTTGTGTGGACCGACGAGAGACAAAAGAGTTTCGAAGAATTGAAGAAGCGGTTGACGACCGCTCCCGTTTTGGCTTTACCGAGTGGTAATGAGGGTTTCTCGGTTTTTAGTGATGTTTCGGGCTAAGGGCTCGGATGTGTACTTATGCAGCATGGAAAGACAATTGCCTATGCTTCCCGTCAGTTGAAACCGTACGATTTGAATTACCCTACCCACGATCTTGAGTTGCCTGCAGTTGTGTTTGCGTTGAAGATCTGGCGTCATTACTTGTATGGATCGTCGTGTCAGATTTTCACCGATCACAAGAGCCTGAAGTACATTTTCACGCAGAAAGAGCTAAACATGAGACAACGGAGATGGTTGGAGTTGATTAATGATTACGATCTCGAGATCCTTTACCATCCGGGCAAGGCAAATGTGGTGGCAGATGCCTTGAGTCGGAAATCGGTATCGCTTCGGGTGCTTGAGTTACTTACGGACCAGCCAGGACTCCAGCAAGAGTTGATGAGGTTGAGCGTTGATATTGTACTACCAGAGAGTTCCGGGCAGTTGCGTACTCTTGAGATTTCTTCATCTCTAGTCGACGACATTAAATCGGGACAATTGGAAGACCCGATGTTTATTCAGCTTCGAGAGAATGTAGGGAAGGGGAAAGCCCCGGGATTCGTGATACATGAGGATGGTGTGTTGAGATTCCGAGGTCGACTTTGTGTTCCGAACGACTTGGAATTGAGGCAAAGTATTATGCGGGAGGCTCATGCGTTACCTTACTCTGTCCATCTGGGCTCGAGTAAAATATATAATGATTTGAGGAAGAATTTCTGGTGGAATGACATGAAGAATGAAGTAGTTCAGTTTGTGGCTAAGTGTTTGACTTGTCAGCAGGTCAAAATCGAACATCAGCGACCAGCCGGGTTGTTAAAACCACTCCCCGTTCCGGAATGGAAATGGGAAGATATCTCGATGGATTTTGTCACGAATTTGCCAAGGACGAAGACCGGAATGAATATGGTGTGGGTGATCATGGACCGACTGACTAAGTCGGCATATTTTCTGAGCATCAAGGATACTTGGGGTCCAGAAAAATTGGCTCGTATTTTTATCGCGCAGATAGTGAGACTTCATGGTACGCCGAAAACTATTATTTTGAATAGAGATGGCCGGTTTGTATCGCATTTCTGGCAGGCGGTACATAAGGCATTGGGGACACGGTTGCGTTTGAGTACATCTTTCCATCCTCAGACCGACGGGCAGTCCGAGCGTACGATTCAGACGTTCGATGATATGTTACGCGCGTGTGCGTTAGACTGGAGTAGTGACTGGGAGAAGCATGGCCTTGATCGAGTTTACGTATAATAATAGCTGGCACGCGTCGATTAAGATGGCACTGTATGAGGCGCTTTATGGCCGACGTTGCCGATCACCGATATGTTGGGATGAGCCGTCCGATCTAGTTGGCACCGAGTCGGATCTTGTGTTAGAGACGAGGGAGAAAGTTGAATTGATTAGAGAGAGGATGTTGGCGGCTCAGAGTCGACAAAAATCTTATGCGGATGTTAGGCGTCGACCTTTGGAGTTTGAGGTGGGATATCATGTTTTGTTGAGAGTGTCTCCGTCGGAGGGAGTTTTCCATTTTGGGAAAAAGGGGAAGCTCAGCCCGAGGTATATTGGACCTTTCGAGATATTAGAGAGAGTTGGCGAATTGGCGTACTGCTTGGCATTGCCTCCGTTGTTGAGTCATGTGCATAGTGTATTTCACGTCTCCCAGCTGAGGAAGTATGTTCCGGACCCGTCCCATATTATTGATTTTGGGGATTTGGAGATCAAGAAGGATGTTACGTTTGAAGAGAGGCCCATCAGGATTTTGGAGCGTCGAGACAAACAATTAAGGCACAAAACCATTTCTTTGGTTAAAGTGCAATGGTCGAAGCACGGAGTAGAGGAAGCAACGTGGGAGTTGGAGGAGGATATGCGTTCGAGGAACCCCGAGCTTTTTGATTCTTAAGTTTCGGGACGAAACTTCTTTTTAGAGGGGGAGAATGTAATATCCGTACCTTTCCATTTTTAGCAGTTTCCATTTTTGGTGTATGTATATTTTTATCAACTCGCTTGTAAGCGTTTCGACGTTTTGAATCTACTTTGTTCTTGGATTTTTTCCATTTGGATGAGTTTCGGAGATGTTTTTACGTAATTCCACTTTATGTTATGTTTTGTCGTATGTACGTTCGATTCTCGTTAAACTCATTCGTTTTCATTGTTTCTTCGTTTACATGAGTTCGTATGGTTGAGTTGTTCGTGTTGTGACTTTCGGCAGTGCTGCGCTGCTGCATGCATAACGCACGTTATGCATGCTAGCTAGCGTGCGCTATCGACACCCGCTGTGTTACGCACGTCTGCCCAGTTTTGCCCAGCTCCTTACATACGTAAACCCGCTGTGTTACGTACGTAAGCCCCCCTTGTAGCGTACGCTAGCCTTCGGATGTAGCGTACGCTAACGTCCCCAGTATTTTGGACAGACTGTTCTGCTCAGCCATTACGTACGTTAATACTTCAGTGTTACGTACGTAATGTCCGTAACGTACGTTAACCATCTCTTATAGCGTACGTAACGAAGGGATCAGGTTTTATAAACCTGAGTTGACCTTCACTTCGTCATTTCCTTTTCTACTTCTTCCTCGTCCGAGAGCTGTGATATTTGTGCGATTCTTCCATTTTTTTCCCGTGGAATTCTTCGTGAGATCGATTGTTGGGGCCGAAGTGAAGTTTATCATCATCCTAATCCATCTCTTCCGCCCTAATTAAAGATATTTTGACTTAGAACCCTACTTTTATTCATTTTGGGAGTTTTTCGGGATTTGCCTAGATTGAACTCGATTTGTTCGGTGCTGTTGCTATATTTCTATTCGATTCTTGTTATTCGGTGATTCCCAATCTATTTCCGTCGTGTTTAATCCGCGAGTTGTTGTTTCGGGGAGGTTTTGTGAAAACCCTCGCCCGTATCGATCGAACGTAGGTTGTTATAACTTGTAAACGGGGTTGTGGGTGTATTCCATTCAATTATTGTTACCGTATAGGGCTCAGTTGTGTTAATCCTTCGTTTAGGATCGGTCGTGTTTCCTCTGGGACATTCGTAGTCGTTGTTCATCCCCGATTCTTCGAAGATGTCTCAAAGGCAAGTACTTTACATTTGTTTACGCATTCTAGTATTTGAATTATGGCTTTTCGTGGTTGTATAGATGGATATGTGTATGTTCACCTAGGGACGGTCCGACGGGGACTCTAGGGATACATATTGCCGTGAGTGTACGTATCGCAAACTATGGTTAGCCACCCAGGGATGTCCGACAGGGCTCTGCGGGGTACGGTGGCTGTGAGTCTCGTACCAACGGTTAACATTGAATTGTTTTGTTGGAGAATTGTGTTTAGTGCTTGTGCACCATAAATATTCCGAAATATAAATATTTTCTAAAATGATTTTTGGCGCATATTTCATCTGATTAGAATGGTAGTTCAAATGGATTGTACTTGCACTAGCAGTTGTCTCTAACCCCTTAAATGGGGGAAATACTTTTGTATTTCAGGTACAGTTCATGGAGGCAAATGAGCATGCGAGCCATACGAGGATGATTGGCAAGCGTGATCCTGTTCAGTGGTCGTCTATTTGATGTCATGTCCTTTAAATTTATTTATCGTTTTATTTGCTTAAGTACTCGAGTACTTCCTTCTTGGGTTTATTAATTTTGTGTACCCGTTTTGGGGCGAGTTGATATTGAATGGTATTGTTAAGTTCAGTCTGTTGATTTGAATGTCTTGAGTCATGGAATTATGTGTATGGTGATGATGTTTGTCTTCTGTCGAATGTCGGGTTGGTACGTTAGCCTGGTGGATTCCAAAGTGTGGGGTCCACGGCGCTGTAATATGCTCTGATCGTCTTGGGGGTGTTACATATTATGTATCAGATCTTAGGTTTATGGATACCTAGGCTGTCGGTTATTTGGGTCTAGTTAAGTGTCGTTTTGAACAGTATCACTGATATGCCATCATCTCAGTACGCTGGTGCTCGTAAGTTTTTCCTAACTTGACTCATTACGTTGTTCTGTTCTATTCCTTTCTTGGTATCTTGTTGCGTTTTGCATTTGAACTGTAGTTACCCGTTACTTCTTCAGAATGCCTGCTGGTAGAGGACGCGGACGCGGTCGCAAACGCGGTAGGGGACGTGGCGCAGTCGGTGGGGCGTCCATGTCCGATAACTCGGGAACTGATTCGGCGATGTCTTCCTTGTCGAATAGTGTTCCACCCAGTTCCGGAGGCCAGCAGGATCAGTCTGCTAGCTCCGGCAATGCTCATGAGAATATCGGGGTGGCAAATATTTTACAGCATGTAACGAACCAGATGACGCTACTGACCCAGGCCGTCTTAGTTGGCCAAGCAAATGCCAACCCGGTTCCGCTTACTGGATCCGGCAATGATAAGCTACTTCAGGACGTGATTCGTATGCGTCCTCCGCAGTTTGATGGCACTTCCGACCCTTCCTGTTGGGAAAGTTGGTTGTTTGAGATGGAGAAGGTGTTTGAGGCGGCTAACTGCCCCAAGGAGAGGAAGGTACCCATCGCTCAGTACTTCCTCGCCAAGGAGGCAGCAACGTGGTGGCAAGCAGTGAGACCACGAGATCGGGCAGCCACGTGGGCAGAGTTTCGAAAGTTGATGGAGGACGAATTTTGTCCGTGTCCAGTTAAAGAGGGGAGGATCCGAGCCTTCTTTGAGGCTAAGCCCCAGGATGTTCCGATTTCGCAGGCAATCAAGGAATACAACCAATAATTTCATTATGTGAGAAACCAGGTCCGAGACGAGTTAGACAAGATCCGCCACTTTGATATACAGATGAAGCCGAGTGTTCGTCACTACATGTCTGGTCTCGGATGTACAACTCTGAAAGATTATCAAAACAAGGTGATGGCTTATGAGATGTCATTTTCTGCGATAGAGACGGCATCCGAGGGAAAGAAACAGAAGACCTCTGGTCAGTTTTTGGGAGGCAAGTTTGGCGGGTATCCGAAGGCTCAGTCTGGTTCGCGAGTCTTCGGGAGTCAGTCCCCGTCATTTGGGCAAGAAAATGGTTCTAAGTCTGCTCCTACTGGTTCCGTTCGTGGTCCTACCAGCTTTAACTGTGGTCGTCCCAGCCACATGATGAGTGAGTGTGACAGGCCACCGATTCTGTGTCTTGCTTGCGGTAGGATGGGACATCGTGCTAAGTTTTGTACAGATGCGGCTCGGGCACCAGTTACTCAGGTGTCAGCCCCAGCTGTGGGGGAACCGAGTGTTAATCAGGCACCGATAGCTTCTCAGCCTCATCAGAATTTTGGTAGAGGTCGAGGACGTGGGCAGCCTTCTAGAGGGGGAGCTTCTAGTGCGGGGTCTGTTCCGCCCCGTATGTATGAGATGAGACGAGCTGGAGATCCCGACGCGACGGTGGCTACAGGTACCGTTCACATTCTTGAAGTTTGCGCGATTGATAGGCATCCGAGGATTTGAGATCAAGAGATGCTAGGCAGTCAAGGAGTTGCAACGACGGGTTTCCACTGGTTGGAAGTTGTTGTAGCTAAGAAGAATCACTGTAATATTATCACCAGTTGAAAATTATAGTGATTTCATCTCCAACTGGTTTGGAGAGAAGTGGATTAGTAGAGGATTATCCCACCTCTGAAACCACTATAACTGCATGCGTGTTTTACTGTTTTTATCATCATACTTACCTGCTCCATACATATTCATTATTCCATTATTTAAAGTTTTCTGTATTCGTCATCAGTTGACTTCCGCACATATATTATCTACACACGACTCTAAGTCATCTGTACCCATCAGCTGAGAAACTCCTTTCGTGGAAAAAGAGTTTCAATAAGTCTATTCACCCCCTCTAGACTTATTCCTGACGACTTGTGACCCACACCTTTTGTGCTCAAGCCTATTTCTTTTCTTTATATGAATCGCCTGGAAGGTGCTCCAATTCCTCACACCCAAAAGCACTGCAAGTAAGACCGAGGACTCGAATAGCAAACCTCCTCAAGTGGGGCAACCCAGTGCCAAATCGCTCCAACCATGAAGCGGGAGATCTCATCATTCGAAACTTCTTAGCAACATAACTTCCAAATTCACCCCTTTGCTTGTCATATGACTCAAGTTGGACATCTGCTAGAACCCGGTCCTTTTGCGACATCATCATATCCATGCATGCAAACAAGCCATTCCTCACTTCATCACAATCAAAGAAAGACTCCTCAAAGCGCAATTGAGGGTTTAAGTAGTACCTAGTAGCATGTAAAGGTTGATGGAGTTATGGAGTCCATCTAGAATCAATCTTCCTCCAAATTGGTTGATACTTGCGTTATGCACCATTAAAATTCGCTTTGATATTTTCTTTTGCCATCAACTCATAGATAAATGCCATTTCCGGTCTCTCCTCGGAATCAACCTATCTTAGAACGCAAACTAGTGGTAAAGTTGCCTTGATGCAAAACGCAACATGAGGCCATAAATTTGGATCATACAACACAGTGTGTGTAGTATCCAAGCCCTCGGTAGTGCGAGAATAAGTTGTTTCTTCCCATTCTTTAGAAGTAAACATATTTGCTAGTGGCCTCTTTTGTTTGTATATGCTTTGAAGTGTTAAGAATGCAGTTGCAAATTGAGTGATTGTTGGGCGAATAAGCTCTATATCATTTGTAAATCTCCTCATCATTGCAAGAATAATCGAATGACCATATATAAACTTCAACTTTCTTAGCCTCTTGGAGTGTATTGTCAAAAACTTTCATCTTCCCAATATCCTCCAACATTAAACCAATGCAGTGCGCTGCACATGATGTCCACCACAGTTTCTGTCTTTTTTTCATTAATCTCTTCCCCGCATTTTTCATGTTTGGAGCACTATACGTGATAATCTGAATCACATGCTCCTCCTCAACCTCTTTTACAATATCATCAAGAAACTTGAACATCAATTCACCATTTTTAATAGTATCTGAAGCATCAACTGATCTCAAAAAGTAAATGTCGTGAGGGCTGTTAACAAGAAAATTCACAAGACACCTACTTTTACCGTCAGTCCAGCCATCCGACATAATAGAGTCGCCATATTCCTTCCAAGCTTTCATGTGGTCTTTTTCAAATTGTTAATATCCTCAACTTCTGTCTTAAGTATCCATGTCCTCAATTCCCACATAGAAGGGGGCTTAAATCCAGGCCCATACTCGACAATAGCTTCAACAGCATGTTGACTCAAAATGTATTTTGATGATTATTTCATTCAAAACATTTAATTAGATCAATTTCAGATCGATATTATATTGAAGGAGCTAAATAATGTTAGCGCACGCTACTCATCTCATAGTAGCGCACGCTATCGAGAAATACATGTACAGCCCAGTCAGTCAGCTGCAGCCAAGTGAAGTCACCTGATGGATCGCACGCAAGTCATTCAATATTAGCGCACGCTAAGTAACTATAGTTAGCGCACGCTATACAATCAATATTAACGCACGCTATCGCATCACTCTAGAGGACAGTGAGGTTTGGAAGGAAATCGGAAATGGATTTTGCGCACGCTACATACATCAACTTACGTATGCTAAAACAAGGATATAGCACACGTTATTGCTCAGCTCTTGCGCACGCTACCGATATCACGGTCAGTAGTCCAGTAGCTACTGGACTCAATATGTCAAGGACTTTACGTACGCTACACAGGGTAACGTACATTACTGAAAGAAATATTTAGCGCACGCTAAGGTATAGGCATTAGCGCACGCTAAAAGGAGTCAACATATTACCGTTTGATTTTCTACCGTTGGAAGCCAAGAGTCAATGAAGATCCGCAAAATCGGGAATAGTTGGGATTAATTAATGCTAGCGCACGCTATGCATACTTGCTAGCGCACGCTAATCTCAAATCTAGCCGTTGGATAAAGAGACGTTGGGGAGACAAACCAACTTTTCAAAGTCAAGATTGAAGACCTGTTGACCAGCCAATAACGCACGCTACCGATACATGACTAGCGCACGCTAGCCATACAATTTTACCATTGCAACAGTCTTTGTGACCGTTCAGAGAAGCCAAGTCAAAGATCGATAGCGCATGCTACAGGACATTATTAGCGCACGCTAATAATACGTTTTTCAGTATTTGAAGGATGGCTCTCACCTATAAATACCCAAAGGACTTGGGTATCAAACACACAACTTCAAGCATACAAGCATACAAGCATACAAGCAATCAAAGCATACTTGAGCTCAGTTTTATATCTTTTATTGCATTTCAAGTTGTGAGAAAAGAAAGATACAAGAGTGATTTTCATTGTAATATCTATTATTCTTTGTATTCTTTCATTTGATTGTAAGTGTTGCATCACTTACACTTGAGCGTAAAAGAAACGAATCAAGAGTCACTAATCCGGTGTTATTAGGATCTTTGATCCGGCATTGTTAGGATTATACTCCCATATTCGTATAGTGAGGATTATCTAGTTCCTATAGAACACTAGATAAACAAAAGTTTATATTGAGAGAGAGGTTGAGCTTGGACCGATAGAAGACAAGCGATTGTAACGGTTGTGAACTCGGACCGATAGAAGACGAGTCAAGATTGGGGTTGTTCTTGAGCCAATAGAAAAAGAAAGTCGGAGAGAGGACGTAGGCAAGTTGCCGAACCTCTATAAATCTTTGAGTCTTTATATTCCGCACTATTTTTCATTTACTCGCAAGAAATTTCGTTATTCCGCATTTCCACTATTCAACCCCCCTTCTAGTGGTAAATTTATCTCTTCAGTTGGTATCGGAGCGGGTCTCTTTTTAAAGGTTTAACCACCTAAGAGAAAAAGATCCGCAAATGGCACTTCTTGGCCAAATTGAAGGAAATGCTCTCAACCGTCCTCCTTTCTTCGACGGTTCCAATTTCATGACGTGGAAAGAGAAGATGGCGATCTTCGTTCAAGCCTACGATATTGAAATCTGGAAAGTTATTGCTCTTGGTCCTAAACTTGCTAAAAAAGAGGATGGATCGTTGAAAAAGATCTAAGAATTCAACGACGAGGATTGGAGAAACACACACGTCAACTCACGAGCTACTCAACTTCTCTATTGCGCTCTTAATCCCGAAGAACTCAATAGGATATCGTCCTATGAAAGCGCAAAAGAAATTTGGGAAATTCTCGAAGTCACTCATGAGGGAACCACCCAAGTCAAGGAGACCAAAATTAATATGCTACTCCATGACTACGAACTTTTCTCCATGAAAGACGAGAAAACGATCACAAATATGTTGGATCGATTTTCGGCTATAACCAATGGTCTTGCATCTTTTGGAAAGCCTATATCGAGCAGCGACAAAGCTAAGAAAATTCTTCGATCGTTGCCACGAGAATGGGATGCCACGGTCACCGCGATCATGGAGTCCAAAGATCTCAACAAGCTCGAATTTAGTGCCCTCATCGGGTCACTTATCAATTATGAGATCGTTCTCAAGTCTAGAGGCACCAAACTAAAGCCTCGGGAAAGAGTAGTCGCATTCAATGTTGATAGCGACGTTGAGGAAGATGTTCCCGAAGATGAAGACGACGAGGAACTCGCTCTCTATGCCAAAAACTTTAGAAGGTATAAAAGCCTAATTCAAAAGAGGCGAAGTTTTCTTGGTCGGGATGGAAAACCGGAGCAAAAGAAGAGTGGCTATACTCCTGTCAAGAAGTTCGACAATAATTGTCGGAAATGTGGCCAAGCCGGTCACTATGCCAAAGAATGCCGAGGATCATCTTCAAAACCTCAAATCGAAAGATTCAAAAAGAAGGAGGTCCTAATCGCTTCTTGGAGTGATGACGAGGAGGAGATTGAAAGATCTCTAGACGCAAATCTTGCATTCATGGCACTCGACTCCGAAAGTAATATCGAGGTAAGCTCTAAACTCAATGATGACGAATATGACTCTTTTGATTTTTGTGATTCACAAGAAGTTCATCATGATGATGAGTTATTGAGTGCGTTTGAATCCTTGAATACGGAGTATGACGAGATGGTTAAATTAAACATATCTTTAAAGAGAAAAATAAAATCTCTAGAACTCGAAAATTCCTCTCTTCAAAACAAGGGCAAAACTATTGAGATCGGCCATACATTATGCCTTGAAAAAGAAAATGTTTTGAAAATCGAGTTAACAAAAACTCAAAAGGAGCTGAAATATATTTTGAACCAATTTACTCTCAGAAACGAGAAATTCGAAAGGCTTCTATCTATTCAAAAATCGCCCTTGCTCAAACACGGTCTTGGTTTCGATCCTTTTAAACGGGAACAATCCCTTATCAACCTTGACAAAATAAAGAAAACCGAAACCGAGAACTCAAAAGATTCTTCCAAACGAGTTCATGAGGTTAATGCTCATTCAAAGTTGAGAACCATCAAAGTTAAGCAAATATGGGTTCCTAAAGGGGCAATTGTTCCGAATGCTATAAGCATAGTTAACTTTGGAGGACCCAAACGGGCTTGGGTACCGAAACAACCGAGAAATTCTACTTTTGTAGGTACCGGCACCAAGGAAAAACAAGTGGTACATTGATAGCGGATGCTCAAGGCACATGTGCGGCTCCGAGGACTTATTTGAAGACCTCGAATACCAAGAACAAGGACATGTGACCTTTGGGGATAATCAAAAGGGAAAAATCAAAGGCATCGGCAAAGTCGGTAAGGAACCTTCTCCTTCTATCAACAAAGTATTATTTGTTGAAGGTTTGCATCATAATCTTCTTAGCGTTTCGCAACTTTGTGATGAAGGTTTTAAAATTCTATTTGAGCAAACGCATTGCACGGCATTTAGAAATAATAAAATTGCATTCATTGGTTTGAGATGTGGAAACATCTATATTGTTGATCTTAACGATAAAAGTTCATTCAATGAAAAATATCTTATTACCTTGGATGACAATGCATATTTATGGCATCGAAAATTGGGGCACACTTCTCTACCTATCATTTCTATTTTATCTAGACACGACCTTGTTCGTGGATTGCCCAAACTCAAGTTTGATAGAAAACATTTGTGTGAATCATGCATAAAAGGAAAACACACTCGAGAATCTTTTAAACCAAAATTCGAGGTTTCCACTAGTCGAGTTCTTGAACTTGTGCATATGGATTTGATTGGACCATCTAGACATGTTAGTCTAAATGGCAAACTTTACACTTTGGTTATTGTTGATGATTTATCTCGATTTACTTGGGTTAGATTTTTAGCACATAAGGATGATGCATTTTCCGAGTTTTCTAAATGGTGTCGTTTGGTATCAAATGAGAAAAATCTCTCCATAATTTCTATTCGCACCGATCACGGAGGTGAATTTGATTGCACCCCGTTTGAACTTCTATGTGATAAATACGGTATTAATCATAACTTTTCGGCTCCTAGAACGCCTCAACAAAATAGAGTTGTTGAAAGGAAAAACCGATCTTTGGAAGAAATGTCGAGGACAATGCTTAATGAATACTCTCTTCCACGATACTTTTGGGCCGAAGCAATTTTTACGGCATGCTGTGTGATTAACCGGGTTCATGTTCGTAGAACTCATCTTAAAACCCCGTATGAATTATGGAAGGGCAAAAATCCCAATATTGCTTATTTTCATCCTTTTGGTTGCAACGTATTTATTTTGAACAATGGCAAGGATAACTTCGGCAAGTTTGATGCTAAATCCGACTCCGGAATATTTCTTGGTTATTGTACTAATAGTAAAGCATATCGTGTTTATAATATTAGAACGAATAAAGTTGAAGAGTCCATACATGTTAAATTCAATGATATGATCTCACCCCCGAGAAAGGTAGAATACTTTGATGATGCAGGTACTTTTCCGGATCCCTCACCCGAAGTGAAGAAAATTTCGGAAATCGAAACGAACACAATCGTTGATTTACCGAAAGATTGGAGGCACATCAAAAATCATCCAAAGGATCTCGTGATTGGAAACATTGAAGACGGTGTTCAAATCCGAAGGAGAACCACCGAATTTATGGCTCATTGTGCTTTTGTATCCGAAATAGTTCCCAAGAATATATCCGAAGCTCTCGATGATGAAAGTTGGGTGATGGCAATGCAAGAGGAGCTTGTGCAATTCAAGCACAATAATGTATGGAATTTAGTTCCCACTCCTAAAGATAAAACAATTATCGGAACTAAATGGGTGCATAAAATCAAGAGTGACGAAGACGGCTATCCAATTCGAAATAAATCTTGTTTGGTCGCTCAAGGATATAATCAAGAGGAAGGTCTTGATTACGAAGAAAGTTTTGCTCCCGTGGCTCGACTCGAAGCCATCCGCTTGCTATGTGCATTTGCCGCCCATAAAAGGATCAAACTATTTCAAATGGATGTGAAAAGTGCATTCTTGAATGGGTACATTCAAGAAGAAGTCTACGTCAAGCAACCTCCCGGTTTTGAAGATCATCAATTTCCGGATCATGTCTACAAGCTCAACAAGGCACTCTACGGGTTGAAGCAAGCACCCCGAGCATGGTATGATCGTTTAAGTCAATTTTTAATTGCAAATGATTATAAAAGAGGCAAAGTCGATAATACCTTGTTTGTTAAAATATTGAATGATGATATACTTATTTGTCAAATCTACGTTGATGACATTGTATTTGGAGCTACTAATGAATCTTTGTGCCAAGATTTTTCTAATCTTATGAAAGGAGAGTTCGAAATGAGTATGATGGGAGAATTAACGTTCTTCCTCGGGCTTCAAATCAAGCAATGCGAAGATGGAATTTTTATCCATCAAACGAAGTACTCAAACGACCTCCTCAAGAAATTCAATATGGAAAGTAGCAAGGTGATATCTACGCCAATGTCTTCATCATTAAAGCTTGAAAAAGATGAAAATGGCAAATACGTAGATCAAAAATTATATCGAGGTATGATCGGATCTTTGTTATATTTGACTGCATCTAGGCCAGATATAATATTTGCTACATGTTTATGTGCTCGATTCCAAGCTAATCCCAAGGAATCACATTTAACTGCTTGCAAACGCATTTTTCATTACTTGAAAGGAACTATTGGACTAGGTCTATGGTATCCTTCTTGCTTGGATTTTAATTTAATTGCATATAGTGACGCCGATTTCGGCGGATGTAAAATTGACAAAAAGAGTACTAGTGGAACATGTCATTTTGTTGGATCATGTTTAATATCTTGGGGAAGTAAAAAGCAAACCATTGTAGCATTGTCTACAGCTGAGGCCGAATATGTCGCTGCAGGGAGCGCCTGTGCTCAAGTGTTATGGATTAAAAATCAACTCCGCGACTACGGCATATATTTTGAAAATACCCCTATCCTATGTGATAACACTAGTGCAATTAATCTGAGTAAAAATCCTGTGTTGCATAGTAGAACTAAACATATAGATATTAGACATCATTTTCTACGTGATCATGTTCAGAAAAAGGATATCTGTTTAATTTTTGTCGGGACGAAGGATCAACTTGCTGACATTTTTACAAAACCTCTTCCCGAAGAATCATTTCATTCCATTTGTTTACAACTTGGTATGGGACATATAGACAATTTTTGAAATAAGTTTTCTACTCAAGAAATCAATATCCTTGATTCACTTCATTCGCTAGCGCGCGCTAGCTTTACTTTCTTAACGCGCGCTAAAAACTGCCTTCGATAGCGTACGCTAACCTCACTGCCTTGCGTACGCTAATTAAAAACTTTTCGAATTCCATATTAGCTACTGGACAGTCCAGTAAGCTTTTCATTTTTACCTAACGTACGCTAATTCTATGTTCCTAGCGTACGCTAATTAAAAATCCGTTGACTATATATATTCCGTACTACCCAGAAACACACTCACCCTTCCTAACGTACGCAATCGCAAGAACACCCTTCCAGCGAAAAACCCTAGCCGCAAATCCGAACCTACAATCTTCCGTTTTCTCCCTCAAAACTTCATAATGTCAAGCAAGAATCGAAAATCCATGGAGAAAAACTACAAACGCCCTCGCAATAACGATTATGACGCGACCCGATTCATCTTCTATGTTGAATCGAAGGTATTCTTTGATATCCTTCCACAGGAGAGTCTGACCGATTGCTACTTCTTCAATTTTAGCAGCCTTGAACGGGTTAAGGTCAGTATTCGCGATTTCTTTGAGGCATTAAGAATTGCACGATTTGTTGAGTGCAAAGAGATTGTTTACCCTGCGTGTGTCCGTGAGTTTTATGCGAATCTACACCTTGGTGATAGTGGTGATAATGGAGGATTAGTGCTCGGTAGCCTAGTGAATGGAACTGTGGTGAAGATTTCTTCGGAAATACTTCACGAGTTATTTGGCCTATCGAAAGACGGATATGATTGTTGTGGGAAAACCATTGTCGAAGAATCTCTTGTGTCCGAAAGAGATATTGCTGATTTCTTGTGTTCGAAAATGGTCATCGAAGTCACGGATGACGTCTTCGAGAATAACGATTTCGGTATCCACATTCGCCTGTTGTTGGCCGCTCTAACAAAGTGTTTAATGCCAAAAGTCAACACCCAACACAAGTTAGTCGGTGTTGATAAGAATGTGGTGTATCGGATGTTGAAGGATGATAAAGTGGATTTCACTGGTATTGTGCTAAGCTGGATGAAAGCGAAAGGGGAGTCTTTTCGGTCGAAAAATTACATGTCGAGAACTAGGAAATCTGGAATTCCTTTTGGTTCAATTCTCACGATGATTTTTCGGCATTTTCGCGTCGACTTGTCTAATGAGGCACACGTTCCGGTGTCTCGGGGACACGAAATAAGCGACCTAACCCTCAAGGCCATGCATTATGTTGAGACATTCAATCGAGGTTGGGTATTGTTTCCGTATCTCCGAGATGATGATCAAGTGCCGAAGGGGACACGGATGCCTACACCGGTCGAGCGTGTGACGCACCGAGGACCCCATACGCTCAGGGAGCTGCAATCCAAATCATTTGTTCGTCATCCGAAGACGAAAGGGAAGCGCCCGATGAAAGATGTCGTCACGGAGGAAGAGGAAAGCGACCTTTGCGCTCGGATGCGGAGCATCGAGACCTCTCAACTTGAAATTCGAGAGGATGTTCGGTCTCTACGCACGGAAATCCGGGAAGTTCGCGGGTTGATCTCCGATTTCATCTGTTACACACACCCTTCGTTTCCTTTCCTATCGTCCTCTTCCGACCCTGCACCTTAGATTTTAGGATTTTGATGCTTGGTTGTAGAATCTTATTATTCGAATAATCTTTATGTCTCATGTCATGAAAACTTTATGTATTGCTTGAACTCTATCTTAATGATATTCGCATTTCACTTCATTTGGTATTTGTTGTTTACGAGTATTGTTATTTACGTAATTTCGCTTTGGATAATGGCATTTTCGTTGGTATTTGTTAAAATGCAACAATTCAGGGGGAGTTCCTTTTTGTTTATGTCAAAAAGGGGGAGAATACTCCAAAAACCGAAATATACTAATATATCGAACAAGTTACCTTGATTCGAATCATTTAAAATGTTTTTGCAGGTATAAATTAAATGTTTTGACATCATCAAAAAGGGGGAGATTGTTGACTCAAAATGTATTTTGATGATTATTCCATTCAAAATATTTAATTAGATCAATTTCAGATCGATATTATATTGAAGGAGCTAAATAATGTTAGCGCACGCTACTCATCTCATAGTAGCGCACGCTATCGAGAAATACATGTACAGCCCAGTCAGTCAGCTGCAGCCAAGTGAAGTCACCTGATGGATAGCGCACGCAAGTCATTTAATATTAGTGCACGCTAAGTAACTATAGTTAGCGCACGCTATACAATCAATATTAACGCACGCTATCGCATCACTCCAGAGGACAGTGAGGTTTGGAAGGAAATCGGAAATGGATTTTGCGCACGCTACATACATCAACTTACGTACGCTAAAACAAGGATATAGCGCACGTTATTGCTCAGCTCTTGCGCACGCTACCGATATCACGGTCAGTAGTCCAGTAGCTACTGGACTCAATATGTCAAGGACTTTACGTACGCTACACAGGATAACGTACGTTACTGAAAGAAATATTTAGCGCACGCTAAGGTATAGGCATTAGCGCACGCTAAAAGGAGTAAGCATATTACCGTTTGATTTTCTACCGTTGGAAGCCAAGAGTCAATGAAGATCCGCAAAATCTGGAATAGTTGGAATTAATTAATGCTAGCGCACGCTATGCATACTTGCTAGCGCACGCTAATCTCAAATCTAGCCGTTGGATAAAGAGACGTTGGGGAGACAAACCAACTTTTCAATGTCAAGATTGAAGACCTGTTGACCAGCCAATAACGCACGCTACCGATACATGACTACCGCACGCTAGCCATACAATTTTACCGTTGCAACAGTCTTTGTGACCGTTCAGAGAAGCCAAGTCAAAGATCGATAGCGCACGCTACAGGACATTATTAGCGCACGCTAATAATACATTTTTCAGTATTTGAAGGATGGCTCTCACCTATAAATACCCAAAGGACTTGTATCAAACACAAAACTTCAAGCATACAAGCATACAAGCAATCAAAGCATACTTGAGCTCAGTTTTATATCTTTTATTGCATTTCAAGTTGTGAGAAAAGAAAGATACAAGAGTGATTTTCATTGTAATATCTATTATTCTTTGTATTCTTTCATTTGATTGTAAGTGTTGCATCACTTACACTTGAGCGTAAAAGAAACGAATCAAGAGTCACTAATCCGGTGTTATTAGGATCTTTGATCCGGCATTGTTAGGATTATACTCTCATATTCGTATAGTGAGGATTATCTAGTTCCTATAGAACACTAGATAAACAAAAGTTTATATTGAGAGAGAGGTTGAGCTTGGACCGATAGAAGACAAGCGATTGTAACGGTTGTGAACTCGGACCGATAGAAGACGAGTCAAGATTGTGGTTGTTCTTGAGCCAATAGAAAAAGAAAGTCGGAGAGAGGGCGTAGGCAAGTTGCCGAACCTCTATAAATCTTTGAGTCTTTATATTCCGCACTATTTTTCATTTACTCGCAAGAAATTTCGTTATTCCGCATTTCCACTATTCAACCCCTCTTCTAGTGGTAAATTTATCTCTTCACAGCAGGCTTCCAAAATGGGAAATTCACCACGTTGAAAGGAATCATAGTGTCATAAACAAATCGACCAATTTTTCTGCAAGCATTAATTCTCTGTTCTTTCTTGAAAGCTGAATTTATAGTTGTTTGCTTCGCTTGAAAGTTGACAAATTGGTCCATTAGACCTCTAGATTGAGGTACGGAGCCATTACTTCGCTGAGGGCAACTACCGAAACTACCCGTCGTATAATTCTAACCAGGCCCCTCTCCTATCTCCCTTAGTAGCTCGTTTCTTTTATCTTTGGTCGGAAAGAAGGATCTCAAGGCACGCTGGCTTTCTTTTTTTATATCCTCAGGTAGTTTAGAGCAAGGTTCAATGCCTCGGTGGGTTCCAGCCCAATGATGTTTCAATCGATTTATACCACTACTGGTTTTTTGTCACAAAATTTGCATCTCGGAAAACCGTCACCTTCTTTATTACATGCATATTTCCAGAAAATATCCTTGCTTGTACTCATTGTTTTGAGTTGTAAAAAAAACTGCTGGAGAAGTGAAAAAAAAGTGCTGGAGAAGAAAGTTTGCTGGGAGTACTTTTTTCCTGGCTGAAGTAAAAAAAAAACAGTTGGAGAAGAAAGTATTTTTTTTGTTTGCTGAAATTTTTTTGTTTGCTGAAAACTGGAGAAGAAGTAAAAAAAGATTTGGTGGAGAAGTGAAAATCACAGTGGGAGTATTCCTTCTTATAAAACCAGCTGGATAACAATTAGGGTTACATTTCTCTCTCTTTTTTTTCTTCTTACCCTGAAACCGGTAGGAGTATTCCTTTTTTTTTTTCCCTGTTACCCTGAAACGACGTCGTTTAAGGCCAACTTTTTTTTAAAAAAAAAACACATGCCATTCGCTTTCTACAGAATGCGCTGAAGGCGCACACTATGCCTCAAAAGCGTGCGCCCGGTCAAAAAAGCGACCGCTTTTCATGCTTCCCGCAGACCGTCGGACGCCCTGATGCGTTTCCGGCGAAAGGCGCTCCGAGACGCGCTTCAAGGCGCACGGAGCGCCGCCTTTTCAAACACTGCATACTGCTAAAACTCTGAGAGTATAAGCAACACGAGGTTCTCATTAGATGTCACTTCCAACTGCTAAAACTCTTAGACTACAAGCAACATGAGGTTCTCATAGAAAGGGAGCTGTGCGCGGAGTCAACCTCTCTTCTGTTTGAGCAGCGTTCGTCGGGAGTGATGTAGCCAAATTCCTCTTAGGTAAGTCCCATGTGAATTAAGCCATGGGCTCAGGTATGGTATTGAGTTTTTTCGTATCATATGCTTTCCTTTGTATTTTTCACTCAATATGTTGTTGTGCACTAAGCTGAGGATCTTCACGGAAACAGCCTCCCTACCGTAATAGATAGGGGCATGGTCTGCGTACATCCTACCCTCCCCAGATCCTGCTCTGAGCGGGATTTACTGGGTATGTTTGGTTTGGTTTGGTTTTTAGGTTCTCATAGACTATAAGCAACATGAGGTTCTCATTAGATGTCACTTCCAAATGATATTACATTTTGCCATCAACTTAACAGAAACGCTACATTCATGTATACTACAAATAATTAATTTAAATCACTTGGGCATATTCTCTTCAACTTAAAAGTATAATATTCAATAGAAATAAATTTTAATCAGTAAAAATCAGCTTCGATCAATAAAAATCAGTTCTTACCAGTAAAATTCAGTTTCAGCCGGTAAAAATCAGTAACTTCATCCGATAAACTACACCGCGAGATAGTAACAATCAATTTTGATCAGTAACAATCAATTCTAATTAGTTAAAATCAGTTTTAATTAGTTAAAATAAGTTATATGCAGTAAAAATAATTTCAGTTCAGCAAAAATCGGGGTCTAAATCACGTACACCAAATAAAATCACAATTAAGTGAATTAACTAACAGAAAAATAGAGAGAGATATTGCAATCACCATAATTAAAAGAATGACTGATATCTTCAACAGATAAAAGTCACCAACTTGAACCAGGCAGATCTGAAGTCAATAACTTTTTTCTTTTTCCTTCTTGTTTCCAAAAGAGGGCGTGGGGGGGAAAGGGTGGTGTTAGTGTATGACCGCTTGCTGATATAGCATGGTTACAAACAATACTAACAATCTAAAATACGTCTTCAAGAACAGAGAAGCGAAAGAGAAAAAAAAAATTGTTATCTTCTAATAAAAGGACCTGTTTTTACAAGTATATCGGCTCAATCTCAAACCAATACCGAGACCATCACACTCCTCCATTGATTGATGACTAGCTTTCAGCTGCAAAAACAAAATGCAAGATTTCCAAGTTACTGTAATTGGGAAATAAAAATCCCTTTATTTACAAAAAACGACAACTTTCATGTAATAACTTAGTCTTGATCGTACATCATAAACAGGTCTGTTGCTTTAGTATAAAGATCGGTTAGTTCTTACAAGAATAAACACAGAGAATTGAACTCAAGCCTTAGATAATACTGAGTACTTTCAATAGCATTCACATATTAGGCTATACAAGTCATGTTTCATGAAGTATATGTTGGTTTTACAATATCAATAGCGTAATGTGACAAGATTATAGCAATTATCTCATCACCGTCTTTGGAAAAAACTAAGATGTTGAAAATTTTAAAATTTCATCTCATTTCTCTTCCGTATGAAGGTTGCGACAGGAAGGGCATCTATCTTAAAACTATCACTTTTTTTGCATGAATTATATATTAACTAATTTTATACAATTAGTTGGAACTATAATCTTTATGCCACCGACATCCACATGGTTAAGATTAAGGTGCAATTGATGATGATTCAAAGATGATGTTATAGCCATAGACGTGAAAAAACTCCCATGTAAATTTTAACCTGAATTGTTTTGATCAGCTTGCTCTTTCCTGTGATTTTCCATGCACTGCAGGAGATATTTAAAGGTCTCGGTGTCACAAGGGATCGTGAGCCCACCACTGTGATCAAATCCAAACTCCTCCTCAACCTTCTCTAGCAGCACCTTGAACAGTGGATCACTGAGATAGCTAGTTGGTATAATAAACCTCCGAAGCTCTGGCCCAACATACACGGCAAGGTAACCTTTTGGGACATCATTCGGCAGCTCTAAGCTCTGGCAGCTATCCTCATCCGAGTCACAATGCACATTCAAACTTCTTAGCCTCCAACTGATTTCGGGTGAAATTCCACCACAGAGTTCACCCGGTTTTGGGCTTTCGCCAGCCTTCGGGCCGAGCGTGGCCTGTTGCCATTTCTGAAGAAATTCCTTGAACTTAACGATTTGTCGGATGCCCGTCACCTTGCTTCCTCCATTCTCATCCATTGCAAAAGAAAGCAATATCAGAAGAGTGATTGGAAGAGATGACAAGTATGGAAATTTCAGGCTTCTGGTTCTTGTTCCACACGTCTCATCAGATTATCATGCTCCACTGCAGTTTATAAATCCAAAAAATGTTCAGATACAAAAGAAGCATTGACTCTAATCAAGAGTCGATGCAAGAAAAGAAAGCAGCATGATTATTACAAAAGTGATTGGAATAGATGCCAAGTATCAAAATTTTAGGCTTTCGACTCTTGTTCCACACGTCTCATCAGATTATCATGATCCACTGCAATTTACAAATCCACACAAAGGTCAGATACAAAAGAAACACCGAGAGTCTAATCAAGAGTCGATGCAAGAACAGAAAGCAGCATGGTTGTTACTTCACGAGCTGGGAACATCTCGGAAATGCTTTTATTATTTGATTACTTTCCTGTTGACAATAAGTCCATGTGAATGTGATTTTTTTGGCAACGAGACCTTCACATGGTGAATGCTAAAACATTAAACACATTGAATGATGGATAATCAATAATTACCAGAAATCATCTCTCTTTTGCGCCATTCTAGAAAAGCTAGCCCCAATCAACACAAATCAACAAGGTTTATATATATTTTAACAATAATCCATACATATCCCCAAATATCTGATTCGATTATCATTTAGGCAATTAATATCTTCATTTTCTGGTTAGTAAGCAGCAAATGCACAAGATATCAAATATGCGTTTTTACATCCTCGAAATCGGAACAGTAAACAATAAACATTTTAAGAAAAAGTAAACATAACGATCAAATAGAATAAGAAGATACGCAGAACTATCCAATTATAAAAATGAAAAATTTCATGCCATATTCGTCGTCACTATTTCGATGGAACATCTGGAAACAAGTCCGAATCCAGCATTATTTATACCGCGCCTGCGCGCCACACATGTATTATAACGTCGTAATCTCATGAATAAATCCCCAATTTTGGCTCAGACACGAAAAAATGGAGATCCATCAGAACCAGGCCTAGGAACTTGAAATACGCCTCAAAATTAAGCGATCTAATATTGTAACACCGCGAGAAAAATAAATAAGTAATGTACACCTGATATACGCACCAAGTCCTGAAGGCACAAACGAAACATAGCATGCAAACATACAGATACGTAAATCTAGAATCAACTAACCGGTGTACCGGATCGTGGCGGCGGAGGGCGAGGGCGGTGGTCAGCAGGCGATGCCGATCAGAAGTTGGAAAAACATTACTAGTATCATCCAATGATAGGGGATCTTTAAAAATATGGGAGGGCTCTTTTTTATGGTTTTATTGATTTGCCTTGGCAGAGAAAGTGAAAATCGCGTCTTTATCCTTAAAAAATTAAAAAAAAAAGGAAAAAAAAAAACGAATCAGTTTTTAGTTATATTCTCTCTCTCTCTCTCTTTTTTTTTTTTTTAACTCATGCGTCTAAATTCCCTGCGGCAGCGATTTCTCTCTGGCTTCTCCTACTTTCTCGGGCTTTATTCGATGCTGGGGGTAGACTATTGGGTCCTCCCTCCTCAAATCTTGACATCTGAATATATTTATGGAAAAATGTATCTTTAATACGTATAGATGTTCTCTCGCACCAGGCAAAATATTTTATTATTAAAAAATAATTTTTTTTCTAAATTTATTCTTGAGAATCTTTAATATGAATTTTAACAAAAATATTTGTTGGGTGTATTATAGAGTGTAATATAATTGGAGAAAGTCTCACATTAGAATTGTGTTAAATTAATTAGTGTCCACTACATGAACGAATTTTGGAGACATACCGAAAAAATATACGAACAAATTTTAGGGATGAAAGTAGTATGTGATTAAGTCCTAATATATATCTATGCAATGTATATTTTAATATTTTTAATTATTATAATTAAATAAATATCACAAATTATTATTAAAATTAAATAAATATCATAATATATTTTTTTTATGTAAGCAATAAAGTCTAAAATTAATTTCATAAAAGTGAATTAATTTACTTTTATTTACATCAATTAATTTTACTAAAAATTAATATCCATATTTTTCCTAATGTAAACGTCTTTCGTGCAATCGACCATTAATGTAAATCTATTAAATTTACTATATTCATTATGGATGTCTAATTGAAAATCGTGAAATAAGAATTAATTTGGTTTATTTTTTATTAAAAATAAACTTGATATAAAAATAATTACAAATATTTAGAATTTTAAACTAAAAAAATGAAGAAATTTTTTTGTATTAGTAGATGAGTGTAAGTGTGGAATGTAACTCCAACAACACATATCGAGAAATTTTTCCTTTTGTAATTTTTCTAAAATTTAAAAAGCATCTCTCTCTGTATATATGCTATATTTTTGAAAAAAAATCAAAAAACTTACAAAATGGCGTGTCAGCGACAACGGACTCTATTTTAATAGAAGTATAGATGTATTTTATCCAAGAAAATAATAATATTTGTTGAAATAAAAAGTAGAATAAAAATAATATTATATATATAGTGGCGCGTACTATGCAATACCAATATTAGATGCAGTACTTTACAGTACCAATTTATGCATGAATTTTGTACTAATTATACATGAAATATATGCATTGTGTGCATCAAAATTTCAATGCGTTAAAATATGCAATATATGCAGCAAAATATCGATGTATTAAAATATTAGATTATATGCATCAAATATATTGCATATTTTAATGCATTAAAATTTTGATGCACGAAATGCATATATTTCATGCATAATTAGTACAAAACTCATGCATAAATTAGTACTGTAAAGTACTGCATCTAATATTGGTACTTGTAAAGTACTGCATCTAATATTGGTACTTGTAAAGTACTGCATCTAATATTGGTCCTTAGTGTTTGAGGAGAAAGTAAAAGACAGCAAATCAATTCATTCATAACACTGATAGAGGGGCCTTTATATAGGCATTACAATGAGAGTCCTTCCATACATAGGATTCCTAGATAAGGTAAGACATCTAATAGGATCCTACTACCTCTAGAAGGATCTAGAACCTTCCATCTATGTATCTACAATCAGTATTAGGTAAGACACATCACGGGAATAATAATTCCCGGAACACTCCCCCTGTGTCGAGCACTAATACAACAATGGTGCAGAAGATGTTGCCTTCGTAAAAACCTATTCCAAGCCAAAGCAAAACCCCATGGGAAAAATAAAGGCTTGATGAGGAAAAGATTGCAACGCACCAACATAACATGTCATGTATACTCCCCGATGTATACATAATGACTCCCCGATGAGTACCTCAAATCATAGGAGTCGATGCCAAGTTGCCCTCACAACTATACCAAGGAAAAACCCAGTGGGAAAAATACCTCTTGGTCTAAGTTGAATGTAGTACAACGCATCATTGTCTGGATGTTCTCATAGGTCGCCTCGTTAAAAACCTTACCAAGTGAAAACCCAATGGGAAAAACAAACCTTGGTCTAAGGACAAAAAGAGCGCGACACATCCAAAGTGCAGAGTCGCTAAAGACTTATCAAGTTTTTCAAAGTCTTGACCTCCATGCACTAAATCACCATAACTTCTTCGATTCAATAGGTATCAACGAAACTGTAAGAACTTATGAAAACTAGACACCCATAGCTTTTCATTCACATACAAGACGTAACCTAGATCGACCGAGCAGATCACAAAGCTCTATCGAAGTCGACTCAAGAAATTAGGACATATCCCGTCCTACTTTGCAACAATAGTCATATGTCACTCAACATGATGGATGTGATCAAATGGTTGGTTTCCTTGGAAAGTAGACACAAACCTTTCCAATGGTACCAATTTCACCATTTTCCATCAAGTGAGCTGCCCTTTGGGTCATATGGAAGATAGACCAACACATTCCAGGCGTATTCGGGTATCGCTTTCAAGTGTCCTTTTTATCGAGATAGAGCGAGCTTCAAGCTTCTTGTCAATCACAGACATTGCATGAGCGGATCCTAGGCCATCATCATAGTGGCTTTACCGGATTATTACGAATGAGTGCATCGAGTCAAACATGAGTACATAATACCGTACTTTTCTCTTAAGACTGCATCATCACTTAAGTGAGCCAAGTCTTATGATGACTTCGACTAATCATTGGGAATCATATAGGCATTACTTTATCGTCTCTTAGGGAAACCGTCCCTTAGATTGCCTTAAACTGATTGATGAATACGCATCATCAAGTGTCCCCAAGATTCTTTCATTCTTAACTTTGGATTTAGTGGAATCTCTTAGTCTCACAAGAGTACATCACTATAAACCCTTAGTTTTACACGCAAAAGCTTCATATCTCTTCCAAATCAAGTATATACTTAGTATGCGTCCCCGACAATCACTTGTCGTCGCACTCCGTGGTCAGGAGCCACTTGATTTGAGTCTGATCCACCACGAGATCCTTTCATCACTTAACTTAGTTCCCCACTAAGATAAGATTTAACCACAAGCTGCACGTCAGTTTTTGGGAAACTATCTAACTGAAAAGATAGTGGATGCTATAACATCCATTACGATAGCACAACTAAGTTTCGTGTCATCGTAGTCGATTCTAGTGCGTTCATGAGAAACCTCGCGCCATGAGGTGAGTTTAACTCCTTCTCTCACTCGCTTTAACAAAGTTTACGGATAGATCTTATCTTTGGAGTGTCGGTACCACTTCAACAAAGGGCTATCACTTTGTTTATACTAGAGTCGCATATGTTTCCATTTTAGGCCAAGGCTACAACGTTGTAGATTTTCAACGAAGTATGGTTCGATTAAACTCACATTCCACGTCCTCATGAACCGGCTTTATTCATAGAGTACTCTTTATGGATTGGCATTCATTGAGGCGTCCCCCAATGATGACTATAATCCAGAATCACATGAGACGGATGAGTTCATTTGATCATATGATCAAGTTTTCATGTACCAAACTCGCATACATTCTTAGCGAGAGTATTTATCGAACCAAGTGGCATCCCAATACTCGATGAGATCCACGGCCTAGTAACACCATCTACCACAATTTGTGGTGTTACCATATCACCATTTATAGGTGACGAACGTCCATAACCGGACACAATCCTTGCAGACATGTTTGCAGCATGTATTTAATCTCGTCACTTTAGGGAACTTGGTGAGGCACAGTAGGGACAAACTACGACAATTCCAAGTCGTTCTACTCGAACATGATCGTTCGCATCTCCCCCTAACGACAGGAAGACTGGCTCATCAAAGTGACTTACGAGATCGTCTGCCAAGGTACATTTTAAGCGGACTATGAGTGAAAGCGCATGTCATATTCATCATTTATAACCCGTCATAATGCGTTGTGGTGACGCACTTTGGCACATGAACATGTGGACGATAAAGGTTTTCAGTGTTAACACAATCCAGCTTAACAAATGCATATTGTTACACTCGTAACTAAGCATTTGAATGATGATAGGTATAGGTGAATATGACATGTTGACCTATGCTACATAGCCGTAGCATCGGTCTTGAGAATCCAACAAAACCGCCACCATGCACCACCGGATCGAACATAAAGAAACGATTGAACCGATGATAGGCCGTTGGTTTTATCGAACCTCTAGTGCTTTCTTGAAGAGTTCACTCCCTTCACCAGCCCCAACACCTCAAAATTTCGTGAGCATGTACAAACGGGTGTTTAAGATTCCCAAACCATCAACCTTGTGGTAAAAAATCGATCGAAATGACATCGAATCAAGTTAATAGACGGCCGGGTGGTATGTGAAAACTTCATTTGAGTGGTTCACCTCCTTCCAAGTCTCCAAATGGCACCAAAATTTATGAGAAGGTACCCTTGGATGTTAGGAAGTACTCGTTAAAATTTCACTTTAAGACTTGGTCTAAAAAGTGGGTGAACCGACCTTTACAATGACTGGTCCGCAAGTTGGACAACCATAACTCAGGTTTCATCAACTTATCAATCATTGTCAAAGGAACAACATAACATATAAATGTTATTACTTGAGTACGACCATTTGTGAACACCATCATAGCATCATAAGCCACCCAGGCTAATACTTATGATCATGTATGTATAAGGACTCGGTGAAAACGGAGGACTCAGCACCATGCTTATGCGAGTTGCTACATTATTCTCTTTAGCATAGGAGGGTGTCATCTCCTAATCGTGCCAAAGAATAGGCTTTAATAAATGAACATGGCTAAGAAGGATCATCGGGGGGTCTTTGGCGTCACACATGCTTATGAAAGCAAGACGCGGATGACATAAATATCATCATCGGTCATGAGCCCTGCTCACGACTCCACCAATGTACTTTGGTGTCTTTGATCCAACTAGTTTCTTTGTTCAAAGAAAATGATGTCCATGACAATACCGTGGTATATGGATCATCAAACTGTCCAAACTCCGGACTATTAAAGCCTAAATGTGTCAATGTCCCAATACATCTTCTGGTTACCAAAACCGATGCAAGCCGGACCATATTGACTCATGAATATTTTTCTTTTCACATATCCAATACAAGTGATGCATAAGATTTTATTCTCACAAATCACAATGAGATGCTATGAGTGATACACTTTGGCATATATATCATCGAATCATAACATGGTTCAATTGTTACGGAACATATGTGACTAGAAAACGCCATTCGGCATTCAACAACTTGAGAATTTACCACTCATTTATTGTGATGACCTAGTCATCATAGTCACAATGGATTTATAAACCGAAATCCAAAAATATCGTGTTCCTTGAAAATAGCTTAATACGCAATCAATTTCGCTTGCAAAATTTTACAAACATGAGCATAGCGAACACTCTAACACCATAGAGATTTTATACCAGATACGATCAAAATGATCTATCATATTGAGTGCATAACATGGCAAGGTTGTATGCCTAAGGGGCAAAATTACGACACAAGCATGGTGTAACACTACCATGCACACGCTCGACCTTCTTATAAGGGTGCGTATTTTGGGCTTCCCAATGAAAACTTTTTTTAAACTTTTGAAATATTATAGTTTAGCGTACAACGCATGCCAAAATCGCATCATCTATGGCAAATTCGCCGTAAAGAGGTTGAAAAATATGTGTCGTAAGACCACTTGCAAATTCAAGATGGGAACCAAGTTGGTTGGGACAAAAGTTAGCACAATCACTGGAAATAAAATTCCGCGCAGCTTGACCTTTGTTCACTAAAACAATGATAACTCCTTGTTAGGAAGGCTATGGATGAACGGTCGGATGTTCTGAAACTAGACTTCCGTATCTTTCTATCCATATATTGTGCACCACACGGATCATTAAACTCAGATCGCAGGTGCATGTTTTAATTGGCTGTTTAGTTTTTCCCAAGTTTAGTGAGAAAACAAGGTTGAGACCATATCCATGGCATAAGTGTTGATGCAAAAACATGGCAATGACAATACCATATGTGCGTTTAAACGCAGCAGGTGTTCGATTTCTTATCTCGACTAATGATCCTTTCGGTAACTCCAAGTTGGTAGACTTGCAGAAAGTAGGAATGTCAGCATGCTAAAGGTTGTTAAAAACCACTGATTCCGTTTGAACTTTCAAAGCATAAACAAATACCAAGAAGGATGCGCCTAGTCATGATCAAAAGTGTAGACAAAATCCACCGAAGTGCATCAATCAACCAAGTATTTTAATTCTCAATTTGCAAGCATACGTCATAATAGCCATGTTATATGGATTCAATGCGGTGCATCATAATTAAGCATTTTGAACCATGAGACATAATGAATATACCATAACCAAGTCGTCTTGACCATCCAATAAGATCGACTAAACATAGTCAAATGTATAAGGCACATGCCTTTACAAATACTCGGAGAAGTATTCGGACCTATAGTCATACGAACTATAATCGAGGTCAACGAATTCATGTATTTACCGCAATATGCCATTGCCTTACATGTTGAAACTCATGAGATTTACTCGTACATTCTTTCATATATCATGTTGCAAGAAGACGATACATGTCTACACCCACATGCAATATTTTATTTTAATAAGATGAAAGATGGAGTTTTCCAAGTATGGGATTGGGTCAAGACCAACGTGGTGGTCGCTCAATTCAACGTGACAATTCCGTCACAAATCGATTTTAACCACGACATATCCGTCGCAATCGATGTTTGTCCCATTTGTATGTCATAAACCGTGACTAATCATGAACGAGTCATAACTTTACTGCTACGACAATGTTCATTTTTTTCAATTGTTGGTTTAAAATCGACAAAACGGCGACGCCAAATCGCACTCCAAAACGTGGTGTATGCAACAACCACAAATATCGACTTTCAACAATTATCCGTGACTCCCAGACTGTCACACGCTTTACTTCGACATCCGAGAGTGATACCACCTCTCATTGTCTCATCCACCACAAAGTAGCGTGGGAGGTAAAGAACCCAAATACCCAATTCCCAAAAAAATTCCCAAAAGAGAGTAATTGAAAACGGAACTTTAATAAAATCTTACAGTACTTGGTTCCATATTTGCTTTGGTCCTCGAACAGAGCTTCTCTCCATATGAGCAACATATTTAGTGGGTATTCGCTCTATATTTACTTTGATCCGAACGGGATAAATATGGCTTTTTCTCCATAGCGCACATCATCATGAGCGACGTATTTTCCTATATACACGTAAAACATAAACATGTAAGATTCATAAGTGTACAAATTAATGAACAAATGAATCATTGAGTAGGAAAAAAATGGAGAGTTGAGAAACGCCTGATAGGGCTACCGGGCTCAATAATTCGGCGAAAAGGACTCGAGCGCGCAAGCGATGCTCGGTATTGGATGAGGTCGGATCTCCAAATTTCTTCGTAAAATCGTCATTCGGCGGTAGATTCAAGAACCAATATTACACATAATCCGATCTCCACCGTTGAATATACGTATATTTGTGTTGGGAAGTTGTTGCCAAAATTTCACACCGATCCGACGGTTAAAGAAACGGAAACGTGATTTTCGTGACGATCACTGCAGAAAATTCACGCGCGGAAAATTTCGCTCTCGTTTTTTTCTTTCGATTTTGATAGGTTTTGTCTCGATTGCACTAGGTTTTCAAACAGTAAATATCACGTGCATAAAACCATAAGACAATCCGGCGGTGCTTTGATCAGATCGGGTCGCAGCTTTAGGCAACAGTCGGCTGGACGAAAACGATCTGAAAACGGGACTGCCGAGCGGGTCGGGTCGGGTCAGCAACCGGGTCAGGTCTGGGTCAATAACCGGGTCGAGTCTGGGTCAATAATCGACCTAGGGCTCTCAGCAGATGAAGCAGCTGAATCGCAATCAGGAAACCACGCCGATCGGGATAGAGCACTACCGTACTGCCGGTTCACGGCGTGGTAAAACTCGAGCGCGGGGAGAGTTTCGCGGCGGGTTGGGGTGGCGGCGGAACTAGGAAGAACATCGAGAACAACTACAGCAATCCCTCTGTTGTCGGTTCTTCTGGTCTTGTGCTGGATTTTACCTTTCGTAGTAACGTCGTCATAAAAAGCCCTTGCTACAAGTTTAACCAGGCGATTGAACGGTTCGATGCTGCCCATTAGTCAAGTAAAGAATCAACAATTCCTTAACCATCATCTGTTTACTCTGCCTTTTGGTTTTCAAAATAGACAGTTCGTAAATATTACTGACGCTGAAGAGAAAAAGGGATTTTTTTTCTTGAATTTGGGCGAGCGATCGGGAAGGAGATGACTGGTGGTCGGTCGGGGTTCTGCCGAGGGGGGGGGGGGGGTTTGCGGCTAGGGTTTTCCAATTTTTTTTCGGAATTTCCTAATTTTTTTTTTTTGGACGATTTTTCTCGGGCTCAGTGGTAGATTACGTGCTGATAACGTGTTTGAGGAGAAAGTAAAAGACAGCAAATCAATTCATTCATAACACTGATAGAGGGGCCTTTATATAGGCATTACAATGAGAGTCCTTCCATACATAGGATTCCTAGATAAGGTAAGACATCTAATAGGATCCTACTACCTCTAGAAGGATCTAGAACCTTCCATCTATGTATCTACAATCAGTATTAGGTAAGACACATCACGGGAATAATAATTCCCGGAACAGTTGGGTGTATTATAGAGTGTAATATAATTGGAGAAAGTCTCACATTAGAATTGTGTTAAATTAATTAGTGTCCACTACATGAACGAATTTTGGAGACATACCGAAAAAATATACGAACAAATTTTAGGGATGAAAGTAGTATGTGATTAAGTCCTAATATATATCTATGCAATGTATATTTTAATATTTTTAATTATTATAATTAAATAAATATCACAAATTATTATTAAAATTAAATAAATATCATAATATATTTTTTTTATGTAAGCAATAAAGTCTAAAATTAATTTCATAAAAGTGAATTAATTTACTTTTATTTACATCAATTAATTTTACTAAAAATTAATATCCATATTTTTCCTAATGTAAACGTCTTTCGTGCAATCGACCATTAATGTAAATCTATTAAATTTACTATATTCATTATGGATGTCTAATTGAAAATCGTGAAATAAGAATTAATTTGGTTTATTTTTTATTAAAAATAAACTTGATATAAAAAATAATTACAAATATTTAGAATTTTAAACTAAAAAAATGAAGAAATTTTTTTTGTATTAGTAGATGAGTGTAAGCTGTGGAACAGAACTCGAACAACACATATCGAGAAATTTTTTCCTTTTTGTAATTTTTCTAAAAATTTAAAAAAGCATCTCTCTCTGTATATATGCTATATTTTTGAAAAAAAATCAAAAAACTTACAAAATGGCGTGTCAGCGACAACGGACTCTATTTTAATAGAAGTATAGATGTATTTTATCCAAGAAAATAATAATATTTGTTGAAATAAAAAGTAGAATAAAAATAATATTATATATATAGTGGCGCGTACTATGCAATACCAATATTAGATGCGATCTTTACTGACTAATTTATGCATGAATTTTGTTCTAATTATACATGAAATATATGCTTTGTGTGCATCAAAATTTCAATGCGTTAAAATATGCAATATATGCAAAGAAAATATCGATGTATTAAAATATTAGATTATATGCATCAAATATATTGCGTATTTTAATGCATTAAAATTTTGATGCACGAAACGCATATATTTCATAATTAAGACAAAACTCACGCATAAATTAAGATCAGAAAGATCGCATCTAATATTGTGATTAGAAAGATCGCATCTAATATTAGACGCGTAAAACGTTATATATATATATATATATATATATATATATATATATATATATATATATGAGAGTGTATAAGATCTCAAACGTAGATAAAATGCCCAATATGCTAGATTAAAGCACGTTACGTATTATTCTTCCAATGCTCCCTTGTACTTAATTGACCGTGCATATCATATTGACTCATTAAAACTTCTTAAGCAAAAATTTAGTAGGAAAAATATCACAATCGTATAAAAAAAATACAACATCTGGGTATGTAAAACTAGACTTTGGCCTTTAGTGTATCTCTTCATATGATCGTTACATTCACCAATGTAACAGTGCGCTCTAAGATGATCATTTGATTAATTATTAAACTTGATACATGTGTCTATCTCATTAAAAATCTTTCTAAATAATAAAATCTCGATGAAAATAACGATAAAGAAAAGAGTATAAGACTCTCCATCAAATCTACGTCTCTCCCAATTTGTATATCGACCAATAAATAGCCTTAACCAACCTGCCTTTGGCCATAGCGTAACGACCTTCAATTTAGTTGGAGTCGGGGTTCAATCACTTAGTAACACTTTTAAATCAATTTCTCGAGTTCAACGATCCCTTAGTCTTTGGCCAAGAGTTAGTCCCACTCTCCTGACGCCGAAAAACTATGCGGTTCGGCCTGCCTCGTATTTTTCTCAGGAACCGGAAAATCCTGCTCTATGGCGAGTTAAGTGTAAGTTTGGAATCTCGGTAAAAAAAAAAAAAAAAAAAAAAAAAAAAAAAAAAAATCGAATCACCGCTATCACTCTAGAAAATGAAACCAAAGTCCCGACCGAGTCCCGACCATCTTCCATCAGCCGACCACCACCACTCCTTAAACCTGAATCCCCAATTTTGATGCCAACCCATATCCTGAATTAAACAAACCAGCACACGGTCGAACAACACAATTCCAGTCCCAAGCCGATCGAAAGACCCAATCCAGAAAAATCAACTAAACCACTTACCCTAGTCCAACCCGAACAAGCATTGAGTACCCCAAATCTCCAGCCCGGATACGAAACTCCGACTAGAGCTTATCCTCCTTCTCGAACTTGAATCTCAGCCCACCCTATCACCAAAAGGACTCCTCAACCCCGAGCGCCGCTGCATCTCTACTGCGCTCCGCGACGGATGTGTATGCGCGTGCGAGTTGGTAAGTTCTTTGGCCGTCGACGGGGAGGAAGTCATCTCAGTTTTTTTTTTTTGCTTTCTATTCCTTAATTAGATTTGAGGGACATGTGCGCAGAACTTGGGGAATAGTTGTTGGAAAACGGCGTCACCCAACAAGCCTCCCAAAAAACAAAAATAGAAAAAAAAAAATAATAGAAGAATATACGTGGAAACTTCAAAATCGGAGAAAAACCACGAGCCTCAGAGAAAAACTCCACTATATGATAAATTTCTACAATCACACAGTATTTCTCTCCCTCTCGACTCCCAACCCCTACACTATTACAAGTCTTTGAAAACCTCTCACCCCTCTAAAATAAAGAGTAAGAAATTTCAAACTAGAAGCAATCACAAGACTAAGAAGTAGTGATTGGTGCATTTGTATCAAAGACCTTGGAACTCCTTTTATAGCCTAAGAGTCTCCACCTACTTTGATAGCAAACCAATGTGGGACAAAATCCCCACTTTCATTTTTTAACAACTATTCCAACAATCTCCACCTTATTAAAATATGAAAGAAAACACCATTGTCTTCATCGACAATCATGATTCTTAACACAAAGAACCATCATCCTCAAAAGAGAATAACCTACTCCACCATAAAAGAGTAGAACACTTAGAACAAAACCGTCTAAGAATTTTAACCGTCAGTGACAACAGAGACATTGTTAGCAGAATTGGAGCTTTTTGCCGAATCCGCTCCACCTGGACAATTTCTCCTGACATGCCCAGACTGTCCACACTTCCAGCACGTTGGATACTTCGAAGAGTTTTTCTTCTTCCCGTTCCTACATATCAAAACCGCACCTTCTGATGAAGTATTACTGCTACCTTCCAGTCTTTTCTCCTCGAACAGGAGTTTGCTAGTAACATCTTCATACTTCAGGGTCTCTTTCCCGTACATCAGAATAGGCTTCATATGTTCATAGGAAGATGGCAAAGATAATATGAGCCTCAACGCTTTATCCTCATCTTCAACCTTCACTCCGATAGCCTCCAGTTCCGAGACGATACCATTAAGAATACTCAGATGATCTGAAATTTTTGTACCTCCATCCATATATAGAGTATGAAACTGCTCCTTGAGATACAACCGATTCGAGATGCCCTTGCCTTGGTATAATTGTTTAAGCTTCTCCCAAAGCTCCTTTGCTGTTGACAACCCATGCACATTAGCAAGCACATTCTTTGCCAGACACAAACGAATAGCACTTGCCGCTCTCAAATTCATATCATCCCATTCTTCATCATCGCCTTTACTGGTCCCGCTTTTATCATCGCTGGAAACAGGGGCTGGTTTCCCCCTCAACGCCTTGTGTAATCCGGACTGAATCAGCACATCCTTGACTTGAACTTGCCACAAGCCAAAATTGATCCTTCCGTCAAACTTCTCTACATCGAACCTCATGGGACTGAACCTTGACATCGTATCCGTGTCTCAAACCCAACAGAATCCTTGTTTATGATGTGGAAGATCAGACAAAGCTGCAACCACAGAGCATACTCCGAACCTCTGAAATACCATGACACCCTCTAATACGATCAATGGAAATTTGTTTCTGATGTGGAAGATCAGGCAAAGCTGCAACCACGGAGCATACTCCAAACCTCTAAAACCGAGACCTCCCCGGACCCTGGCTCTGATACCAGTTGTTGGGAAAACGGCCTCTAAATTCCCAACAAGCCTCCCAAAGAACGAAAATAGAGAAAAAAATAAATAACACAAGAATATACGTTGAAACTCCAAAACCGGAGAAAAACCACGGGCCTCAGAGAAAAACTCCACTATATGATAAATTTCTACAATCACACAGTATTTCTCTCCCTCTCGACTCCCAACCCTACACTATTACAAGCCTTTGAAAACCTCTCACCCCTCTAAAATAAATAGCAAGAAATTTCAATCTAGAAGTAATCACAAGACTAAGAAGTAGTGATTGGTGCATTTGTATCAAAGACCTTGGAACTCCTTTTATAGCCTAAGAGTCTCCACCTACTTTGATAGCAAACCAATGTGGGACAAAATCCCCACTTTCATTTTTTAACAACTATTCCAACAATAGTAACAGACGAAAGAAGAAGAAAGAACGGGGAGAGAGAGAGAGAGAGAGAGAGAGAGAGAGAGAGATGCTGAAATTGCAGAGTAGTGAAAGGAGGAGGGAGGGTGGGAGAGAGAGGGGGGCTTTGGGTGAAAGTAGAAGGGAAAATGAGCTGAATAGCATTCACATATAAAACATTTGTTTAAATAGTCCTTCATCAAAATAAGAATATAAAATAAAAAGAAAAATATATTAATATTTCAATTAATATTTTTATCCCTAATATGATAATGAGATTGAAATATTTACTATATTCACATAATGATATTAAATTCGTTACAGGTAAAAATATTAAAAATAATTTTAAATTGTCTTAGGATATGAATTTTATTAGTCGTTACGGTGTATACATAACGATATTAAAGTCGTTACTGATATAAATATTAAATAATATTTTTACTTACCTGATTATATTTAAACTGTCCGTAATAGAGTTCTAAATCGTTCTCGTGTATTCATAATGATATTTAAGTCATTCCCGCTATCTGTAACGAGTATCAATTCGTTCCCATATATCCAAAACTGTAACACCCCCAGATTTAACCGAAAATATTACAGCGCCGTGGGCCCCGAGATGGAACCCACAAGGCTAAAAGAAATTTTCGCAAACATTTACAAATGCCCAAGAGGCCAACGACGGTACTATCTTTAAAAATTCACAAAGACTTATAAAATCCATTTATCAAAAACCGTCGTAAAAACTCATTTGAAATCGCAAGGCCAAACAACCGACACTCAAAAGTTTAGAAAACGATTTCCAAAGTAACCTCAGTTACTAGATACCAAAAGAGCATTTCAAAATACTCACGCAGCGGAAAAAGACCAACCATGAAGATACTCTAGCAGCGGAACACGAGAACCAATCAAGAAACTCGATACACAAAACATGTCCTAGCCAGTATCCTCCGGGAAGCTCATCTCTTCACGACCGCTACAAGCTCGATACTCCAAGAACCTAAAAATAAATCCCACGACGGGGTCAGCCATAATATCCAACAATGATAATCGTCACATCACATTAATAATTACATATCAATGAGAATACAACATAAGAATACGACCAACGTAATCTTACAGTCATAACTTTACTTACTCAAGAAATTCTCATCAGAATAACCATTATCACATTTCACATCCTGTACTTGATTAACCAATAAACTCAAACATAAAATATGTATTGTACCTCAAACAATACTCAAGATTCTCAAACTATCATCACCAACTCGCGATACGGAAATATACCAGTTCTGACCAATACGATCCATCGAATAACATCATCAAATCCCAAGACGATAACCGATTGTCTATCAAAGGCAAACACCAAAGGAAATACGGAACATACCTCGAGATATGAAGTGCCACGACAATCATATCAGTCTAATCCAAGATCTGGTCAATGCAATATGGACGAGGTCCTAACACAAGACCTACAAATGCATACTCATATGACCACGTCAATATGCTCAAAATAATATCAACAATGTATACTCAATGGAAATCCTATGACCCAGCGCCCTCAGCATAGGTCCCAAGATGATCCTACTAGATCAACACGAGGTGGATAACCAATAATATACATATGCGAAACAACACATGATAAAATCAATGATAAGAGTCCATATGATTCTATCAACACAACGTGGGTATTCCAATGATCCAGCGCCCTCAGCATAGATCCCAAAATGATCCCGTCGGACCAACACGAGGTGGAAAAACCCGTCCAATGATCCAGCGCCCTCAGCATAGATCCCAAGATGATCCCGTCGGACAAACACGAGGTGGACATCTGATCCAGCGCCCTCAGCATAGATCGCGCGATCCCATCGGATCAACACAACATAATCAACACAATATGCATACACATATGCAAAACAATATGTTCACCAACATGAACAACGCAACATGAACGACAATATGACAAATCAACTAAGACGACCTCATGTTCGACAACATAAATGACATTATGCATGATCAAATCCCTAACACTAACTGAATCGATATAAGATACTTGCCCTGAGTCCTTCGGGAGAAATCTCGATATCAAACCATCACCGACGATTATCCGCAATGCTCGGCGATCCAAAAGTACCATGGACTACAGATACTCATATCCTCTTCTTTACCATAATGTAACTTCGATACCAGAATATGCCAATAATCGAAATAAATCATATACATTATGATTTAACTCCCAGAATCGGAATGACAACATATAATCATTGCTATATGCATTATAAACGAAATGAAACTGAAACCATTCATTAAACATTATAACTGAGCAAGTAATAACTTGCCTCGATACCGATACGAGGATGATGAAGCCGCTACCAGTCACAATGCCTTCGTCTACGAGCTCCTCGGCCCTGACCATGCAAGTCACGAACACGCTCGAACACGACCGCAACATCCGGTTATAATCGCCGACCAATAATCTCAATCTACCGAAGTAATCAAATAACATATATTCGATAACAATCAACAACCGACAAAACTAACCAATCGAACTCAATGGTTCAACACAACCTCGAATAAACGCAGTCAGAACAAACCAAATCAAACCATCATGAATTCATAACCGAAACAAAATATATTACCCTGCCTGTTGACTTAGCGCACGTTAATCTCTTACCGTAGCGTGCGTTAAGTTGTTCCCGATAGCGTGCGCTAGCCAGTAGGCTTAGCGTGTGCTAATAACGTGCAGTTACATGCATTTCGGATACCGATCAACATATGGTGATTATCAAAAACTCTAAGTGATTCTGAACTATGTTCATAGCTATCAAACAACGAAATCCAATATTCTTTAACATATAGGTAATCATCCGACTTTTAATTCAAGTCATATATTCATATTTCATCTTCCTTAATATCAACAACCTAAACCCCAAGAACTCATAATCATGCCATGTCCACCATCATATGAAGAAACCAACAACAACAACATCACAGATCCGAATTGAAGGAAGACATTAGCCAACATATCTCTTTGAAGATAAACAACACATTCGAAACCATCCAATTCATATTAATATCTTCATATCAAAAATAACATCATCATAATCCGGTAATCCAACTCATAATCATACTTATCAACTTGTTTATATGATAATCATCAGCTCAAGAACATCATATACAATCCAAAACGAAATCTCAAAGTGAAGAGTAATTACCTTTTTGAAGGAATTGATTGATTTACAAGGTTGAATCCATTTCCAAGAATCACTAATGATTTCAAGCTTCAAATGTTGCTATGGATGATTAACTCCACCTTAATCCAGTGTTTGGAACCTCAAATACTTCTCAAGGCTCTCTCTATCGGCTCACATGAAGAAATGGATGAAAATGACGAAAAATAGCCAACTGCACTTATATATATACTGTACATTATTAACGTACGCTAACATCTTCAATTAACGTGCGTTACACACTTAGCGTGCGCTATCGCAGTCCAGAGGCTACTGTCTGACTTCGTACATGTGCTTACGTACGTAATGTCCATGCATTAGCGTACGTAACTTACACTGTCTAGCGTACGCAAGTCCTTGCATTTAGCGTGCGCTAAAACCAGTTGACTTGCTACAGTATACACCTACCACGAAGATGCTCGTGACCCTACATGCCGAAAGCAACCAATAAAGCCAAGATTCCCTGTTGACCGATATACAGTTAGCATGCGCTAATCAACATGCATTAGCGTGCGCTAACACTACATTACAACATCCGTTGACTTATCAGAACGTACGCCGAAAGTGGCCTGGTCCACGCGTAGATTCCTTCCGATCGGACTGCATTAGCGTGCGTTATCTTATATACGTAGTGTGCGCTACTCATGATTATTAGTGTGCGCTAATAATGTCACACTTAGCCATTTTCAACTATCCTCGTCCAACATCTCGACATACCAAATATGAACATAAGACGCACTGAATACAAACATTGAATCCAATAATATTCTTAAATACAATTGTCGACTAAATACAACAATTATACCAATACTGACATCTCAGTCCTTCATTATTTCATCCATACTGTACAGATTCCACGCTGTACAACATAACTCGGATAAAATAATATTAAACATCAGTAATAGAAATTCTGGATATTACAAAAACGATATACAGATTGTTCCCGAACTTTGCTATTTAATCTGTCCAAAATGATGTCTAAGTCGTTTTTCCTTCTTGCATAACGAGATACCTCACTGAAGTGTAAATGGCCGATATTGATATCGTTATTGTAGTCATATAACGATATCTATCTCGTTACATTATATTTACAATAATGCCACTATATTATTTAAATTCGAAAATTGTATGATGTGGTGAAACGGTTTTATATCAATATATAAATCGTTATAACGATTTCTAAGTCGTTTGCAATCTAAAGATCGTTATAGTGAGTAGATAACGAACCTAATATCGTTGGGATTGAAACCAAAACTATAAATGCTCAAATAGTACCTAATATCATTGGGATTGAAACCAAAACTATAACGATGCTCAAATAGTTTCTTTGATCAAATAATGATGTCGTGTTTAATCTTCTCTCGGGTTAAATGGATCTGTAACTATATCCAAATCGTGTTTTTAGAAAAAATACGAACTCGATATCGATTTATTTAAATATGCACTAACACGTTATAAATCATTTCTTTGCTCAAGTAACGACTTGTATATCGTTCTTACAAATATTGATCAAAGGTCTTAAGACTCATAACGTTTTATTTATCATTTTAATGGAGATCATACGAACCCAATATCGTTTCAATATAATTTTTAGTTATAACAAGATACATATTGTGTCTTCATATGCAGCACGAGTTGTTTATTGTTATGGATTAAAATTGATGATTTCATTGTTCTGTGCCATTCGTCATGGCTCCTACATGTGTACACGAGTGAAAAGATATCATACAAGGTGATTCAAAAGAATTTCAAAATGATGATCAATCATTCAAGTTCTCAATTTCAATTTATATAACTTCTACATTGAATAGTTGATCAAATCATGTCTATCTATTTGACAACTATTTTAAAATGCGTTTGAATCACCTTGTATGATAATTGTCTTGTATACACATGTAGGAGTCATGACGGATGGCACAGAACAACCAAATCATCAATTTTAATCTATAACAAACAAAGACACGATATGTATCTCTGTATAATTAAAAATTATACTGAAATGATATTAGGCTTGCAAAATCTCCATTAAAATGATATACACCATGTTATGATCTATGGTCAATATTTTTAAGGTTGTTGGAGGAAGCGCTATACCGATGGCGAGTGTAAATAAAACTCTTAAGCTTTAAAAATTATCAGTTAGGTATTATTTTTTTCGAAAAACTCTATTTTGTAAGTTGTAGAATAATTTCTGACTTTATATTATAAAAGGTGTTCGATGGATTTTACATATTTGTGAATGCGAGGCAAATTATGCACCAAACAATTATGTTTGATATTTAACTTAGCGATTTTTCCTTAGGCCTCAAACTACGATTTATTCTTGTGTTACAAAGTATTCATTTATCTCTTTTATTAAAGAGTACTTTGATTTTTTATTAGACTCCAAAATTAGGTTTATATATAAAATGATATTTCGTATAGAATTTAAAGATAGATATGATTGATCATTTCTTTTTATTTTTAAAAATTATATAATCTATCTTCTACAATGCAACTTCTACAGTGGTAGATAAGTTATCAATCATTTATATCTTTAATTTCGTCCATTTTTAAATGTACTAGAACTATTTTGTATGATACTCTTTTATCCATGTATACACTTAGGACTCACTCCGGATGACAACCAATGATCGAATTATCAAGTTAAGCCATAACAAAATTCATATCATTTTCTATATGAAGACAAGATATGTAACTCGTTATAATTATATTTTATACTGAAACTGTAACACCCCCAAAACCATCCTGGATATTACAGCGCCGTGGGTCCCGCGCCAGAACCCACCAAGCTAAAAACTATTTCAAAAACGTTTAAAAACGCCAAAAGGCCGATGACGGTAATATTTTGCAAATATTCAAACATTTTCAAAAACATAGTTCTCAAATACCATCATCAAATACAATTTGAAAATATAAGGCGAAATGCCAAATCCCGACAGTTCAAAATGTACGTTAAACCACCCCTTAAACGTACCGACAAAATAGTTAGGAAAAAGAGTTTGACGAAATAACCCAAGTTCGCAAAATGCCAAAAGGCTATTTTAAAGTTAAACACGAATTGGTAGAAATACTAGAAAGCTATTTTAAAATACACACGCAGAGGATAAAAACACAGTTCAAAAAATATAATTGCAGCAGAATAAAACAACCAGAACAGAATACTCAATTCTTAAAAAAACATGCCACAGTCAGTATCATCCGAGAAGCTCATCCCTCCACGATCGCTACTAGCTCGATCTCCGAGTACCTAAAAATAAAGCCCACGACGGGGTCAGCCACAATACTCAATAATGATATCGATCACATCATCATAATTAATTACATACCAATGTAATAACAAAGTAAGAATACTATCAATGTAATCTTACCGCCATAACCTTACCAACCCATAACAATCCATATCAATTAAATCCTTAACATATTCCACATTTCGCATTCTCAAATAATGAAATGAACTCAACTACAACCATCTGTACTGTATTCAAACAATACCAAGAATCCTCAAAACATCATTATAACTCATAAGCATGAACTGATTCATTCGTGCCAAATCCTGTCCGTCGGATCACACAGTCAAATCTCAACCTGGATGAAAACCAATAACACACAGCATATCTGTAGATCAACTACCACAAAACAATGAATACAAGTCCCGAAACATCAATGTACAGTCTGAATGCTCATACGATCAAAACCATGATCAACTAAAACATCGACCGAGAATATCATCGATATGATAAACTTCAATATGACCAACAAAGGATCAACGATAACCGAGAATATCATCAACATGATAAACTCCGACACGATCGACAAAGGATCAACAATAACCGAGAATACCATCAACATGATAAACTCTCACACGATCAATAGAGGTTTAACAATAACCGAGAATACCCTCAACATGGTAAACTCCAAACACGATCAACATAGGATCAACAACGACCGAGAATACCATCGACAAGGTAAACTCCAAACGATCAACAATAATGGATCTCAAAGAAATAACCCCGACTGTCGAACATACCCCTCGGACGTATGAACAACCAGTCGCAAACCGTCGAACATACCCAACCATAAATGGAGGATGAACGACCAATCAATATGGCTCAAAGATGGAAGTCACAGTACGCCCGATCCGGAAATGTGTTCGTGCACATGTCCACCCCGTATACGGAATCCAGGATATACGTGGGACATGTACCTAATTAGCCTCACGAACTACGTCTCGTGTGCACGGTCCAATGTGGAAATATCAACACATGACCATAATGTGCCCAGCTAAAAATCCTACACAATAACCAATCGACACGCAGATATGACTCCAGATATGTCACGATGCAACATGACAATTTAACTCAAAGAATCACATATCCAATAAGGATCAAAAGACTCACCGAAGTGAACAAAGACACAGGGATAATGAAATATCGACATGACCAACAATATCCGAGACAACCATCCTGGGATCACAATCCCCAAAGGATAATCCATACGATCAACAATCTCAGACAACAGTTCTGGGATCAACATCCCTCAATGAAACAATCAACACAACCATTAATACCAACAATAGTCCTGGGATCAACATCCCTCAACGAAACAACCAATACGAATCTCATCATACGGAACCTCAACATACAACACATACAACAATTCAGCAGAACAATTATCCTCATAACTGAACAATACTTAAATTACCTCAAGTCGAAGACAATATTCTTTCCATGAACCAACATCCCTGAACGAATACACAGTTATACGAAGAATCCCGAAATATAGTCCATTGATACCAACAAACCACCGTCCTGACATAACTGTCGACACGGTAAACCACCCTCGATATCCGATATTCCATATCACATACCAAATATAACTCACATCTCCGTCTTCACCAACACATTTAAACCATATACATTATGATTTAATCCAAACCAAAGCACAATATACAAACCATTATCCCGACAATTTATTTTTATAATATCATTGCTATATGAATTATAAATGAAATGAAATCAAAATCATTCATTAAATATTATAAACTGAACAAGTATAACTTGCCTCGATACCGATACCACGAAGTCGTTACCAATCCCAATGCCTTTGTCCACGAGCTCCTCAGCCCCGACCAAAGCAATCTACGAACTCTTCAACCTCAACCGCAACACAACAGTTATAATCAACGATCAGTTATCACAACTTATTGCAATAATTGATTAACACACATTCGATAATAATCAACAACCGATATAGCCAACCAATCAAACTCAACGGCTCAACAATACCTTGATCATATACAAAACCAAACAATACAATCCAAACAATTACGAACTCATATCCACAGTAATACCCGAGATTCGAATGTGTATTTTGAACATTGTGACATTGTATATGTTGTATTTGATCTGAGTATTATCCAGCGTATTTCATGACCCGGTGTTGTGGAGCATATGATTTCATGAATGTGTTCAAATTTGTAGTTTTTGCACCAGTAGCGCACGCTAACCACTAAGCGTAGTGTACGTTAATTGGGGTCCGTAGCGCACGCTGTGTATGAACCTTAGTGCGCGCTATACGTAGTCAACTTGATTATGACAGGGTGATAGGTGAGATCAGTTGTGGATCTTGGTTGGACATGTCGAAATGAATCTGGACGGCTTTTGGAAAAGTCGAGTCAACGGTACTTAGCGCACGCTAATGTTATGAGGCTAGCGCACGCTAAGTCTAGTACAGTGAGGTCAGTGAACTTTCGTTCAGTCGTTAGCATACGCTAAAGATAGTTGTTAGCGTACGTTAATCGTTGATTTTAGCGCACGTAAGGCTGTTTAGCGTACGCTATGCCGAGACCCGTCAGAGACAGTAGACTGATAGCCCGTTAGTGCATGTTAATTTGGGAGAGTAGCGCGCGCTAATAATCCTTTTTATAAATAGGACAGCACCCATCTTTATTTTTCATTTTCAACCTTGGCCAAATTCCGAATTCCTTAGATTTTCCCTCACCTCATATCACTCATACCACCTTATCAATCCAATTTTTGGAGAGCTTAGACGTTGGGGAGTCGTGATCAAACTTCCGGTGAAGAGTTTCTTCAAGACTTTCTTTGTTCTTTCATTTTTAAGGCATGTAAACTCTACACTAAGATGAGGATTTTGTTCTTTGTTAAATTATGAGCTTTTCGCAGAGGTTATGGAGTTTGTTTCGTCATGTGAATCCACCCCATGATTAGAAAGGATTGTATTGGTTTAATTAAGGTTTGCTTTGATTATAGTTGACCCATAATCTTTACCGAACTTAAAAGTGGAACCTTCTGAGATGAACACACCTTGTTATTTCTTCCGTAACACTCTTTTGATGAACAAAGTGTTGAGGATTATTCCAGGATAAGATGAATCTATGAAGTTGAATGTAAAGTGTGTTCAAGTATAATTCTTGCCTTAGATGAACTCGTTGTTAACCTTCTTAGATGATTAGAGTCATGAAAGGATTATTGGGACAATCTTTTGAAATGAAGAATTTGATAAGAAGAATCACCATGGGAGAACAAGAGTCGTAGAGACGATTAACCTTGAAGTAGTTTGAATGTGATTATCTCATAATGTTTCGATATAGCAACCGAACCGAGCATTCGAATTAAGAATCGGAATTAGAGTTTGGATCAAGGATATAATGATATGATGAATGTTCTTGGAATTTTAGATACCAACCTTGTGTCCCACTACAATCTCTTGAATTCACAAGTCTTTTTCCAAGCGTAGTACTCGTCGGAAAATAGGAACGAGAACCGATTATCCGTTATCGATAATTCGTTTATAACTTTAGACGTTCGGGACTCGTGCGTTAGTTTCGGGAGGTTTATTGAATTCCTTGTTATTCCTTTGTACAAGGTGATCGATCGAGGGGCGGCGACCTTCGGACGAGTGACATTCGTGGGAGTATTTAAATTCTTGCCCTCTTGAGGCAAGTATCGTATTTTTAAACTTGTTAATATTGTATTGTTGATCATGTGTATAATTTATTCATGTTGTTGAACATGAGATTGATTTCTTTGAGTTGTCATGGTATTTGTTATTGATTCCTTGATTGTTCACGTCGATGAACATGTTGATTTGCATATGTGTATGCATAATTGTACGGTTTATGTTGTAAATGATCCGAGGGGATCATAAGGATCTATGCTGAGGGCGCTGGATCGGATGTCCACCATGCGTTGGTCCGACGGGATCATCATGGGGATCTATGCTGAGGGAGCTGGATCGTTGGATGGGTTTTCCACCATGCGTTGGTCCGACGGGATCATCATGTGGATCTATACCAAGAGTGCTGGATCGTTGGATTACCCTGTATTGTGTTGATGGAATCGTGAGGATTCGCATCGTTGGATTCCGGTGACGGAAGTCCGTTTTGTATGTTTTATGATGCACTGATGATTTATGTATTATGATACTTTTACTAGCATCGTTTGCTAACCCCTTCGGGGGTGGACATTTGTTTTGATGTTCAGGTAGCCGAGGAGTGGGAAAGCAGCCACAGTACCGACATGACGATGAAATGGCTCAGTGATGTGGATTATGTTATTTTGTTTTATGGTTATTTTCCCGTACTCGAGTACGCATATGTGTTGATGACTTACTTGGGAATGTTTTGTAATAATGGACTCATTGAATTGTCGATCGGGTTTGAACTTATTTTACTTTGATGACACTTTAGTATTTATTTCGTATTTCTCAATTTAGCCTTGTAAATTCTTATATAAAGGATTTACGGCGCTGTAATTATTCCGAATATATCGGGGTGTTACAGAATATGGTATTGTAGCTAAGATTCATGGATATCTTGGCAGTCGGGTTAGTTGGGTCTGATTACGTTATTTAATTTATGGGTCGTTTGTAACATCACTGCTGAGCCAGCATCGTCGTGTGGACCGTGGTTGTAAGTCTCCTAATCTTAAATACTACCGTTTTATTTAATTCCTGTTTTGTGACTATTGACGGACTTTCTTTTAGAAAATTTTGCCTTGGATATTGAGTATTTGTGTTTACAGTATGTTGAGGGGAGGTCGTGGACGCGGACGCGATCGTAGACGCGGACATGGGGATTCAGCGTCTACTCCAGAATTATCGGCTAGTCTAACCGATTCCCATTCTGGAGGACAACGGGGATCGGCGAATAATAACACAAATCCTAACGTGTCGGGAGTGCTTCAACAGGTGGTTGCTCAGATAAACCAGTTTGCTCAGGTAGTTGACCGCATGCAGACGGTGATGGGACAGCAGCACAACGAGGATAATCGGGGAGACAGATGGCTTACTGAGGTGGTCAAATTGCACCCTCCAAAATTTGACGGTTCTGCTGAGACACTTACTTGGGATCACTGTCTGAAGGAGTTAGAGAAGATCTTTGCAGGGATTAACTGCCCCGACGACCGAAAGGTTCCGATCGCCCAGTATCTCCTGACTGGGGAGGCTTTCGACTGGTGGGAGGCCATTCAACCTGAGGATCATAATGCTGACTGGACGGAATTCAAATTAATGATGGAAGCGCAATATTGTCCTCGCCCAGTTAGAGGCCCGAGTCCGGGAGTTTTTCTCACCACAAAATTTAGAGGCATCTGTAACAGACGTGATTAAGACTTTTAATCATCAGCTGACTTATGTGCGCCACTTGGTCAGGACCGAGGCGGAGAGGATTTTCCATTTCGACATGAGGATGAAGCCGGAAATTCAGCAATATATGTCCGGATTTGAATGTACCACCATGCGACAGTATCAGGACAAAGCACTGGCCTACGATATGAAAGAGGCGGCAGTAGAGAAATCAACGGAAGCAAAGAAGCAGAAAGTGTCTGGCAACTTCACGGAGAACAAGAGTAGTGGGCCCCGCAAGGGCCAGTCCTCATTTCATTCATCCAGGAGACCTCCGCATCCTTCTCGAGGTGGAAAGAAGTTCCGGGCAGCATCAACAACTTCAGATGCAACGAAGAAATGTTATAACTGTGGCAAGACAGGGCATGTTCGACGTGATTGTTACGCACCTACTGTGACCTGCTTCGAGTGTGGACAGGAAGGACATCGCGCAACGTTTTGTGGAAATGTGACTAGATCTTTTGGTACTCGCACTCCTGCACCGGTTTTGAAGGATATAAGTGTGAACCAGACGCAGCAGAGTGGTTTCCAGCAGCAGAATGTTGGGAAAAGAGAGGCATCCCGCGCTGGGTCCATTCCTCCGTGCATTTATGAGATGAGGAAGTTAGACGATCTGAACACTGCTGTTGCATCAGGTATGATTCAGATCCTTTTGCAACCAGTTAGTGTCTTATTCGATTCAGGAGCTACGCATTCTTTCATATCTTTGAATTGTGTTAATCGTTTGAAAATTTCATGCTTGTATGATTGTGAGCCTTATGTTGTGGGATTACCGAGCAGAGAGAAAATTGTGGGAATCCTAGAAACTAGAGATTTTCCAATGTCTATAGGAGGGAGAGATTGGCCATCGAATCTTATTGTAGTCGACATCCATGGTGACGATTTAATTCTCGAAGATGATTGGCTTAACCATTATGGAGCTATTTTGAATTACCGAAAGAGAGTCATTTCTATCATTGCTCATGACGGATCTGAACATTTATTTAAAGGATGGAGACCGGGAAGCTCAGGAAAATTGATCAAAGCTATGAAAGCAGTGAAATTACTGAAGCAGGGATGTCATGGATTTTGGTGCTATGCCATGAAAAAAGAAGAAGGAGTAGAGCTCTCATCTATTCCAGTTGTGAACGAATTCTCAGATGTATTCCCTAACGAGCTACCTGGGTTACCTCCGCGGAGAGAAGTAGAGTTTAATATCGAATTAGTGCCTGGAGCTGCACCTATTTCTAGAGCACCATACCGTATGGCGCCAACCGAGATGTATGAACTAAAGAAGCAGTTTGAGGAATTATTGCAGAAGGGTTACATTTAACCAAGCGTTTCTCCTTGGGGAGCACCCGTTCTCTTTATCCGGAAGAAAGATGGATCCCTCCGATTATGTATTGATTACAGGGATATAAACAAGGTGATGATCAAGAAAAAGTATCCTATACCTCAGATCGACGATTTGTTTGACCAACTGCAGGGGGCCAGAGTATTCTCTAAGATTGATTTGCGATCAGGATACCACCAGTTGATAATTAAGGAATCGGACATACCGAAATCTACTTTCAGATCCCGATATGGGAACTATTAATTTGTGGTAATGCCATTCGGACTTACTAATGCTCCTGCGGTATTCATGCAATTGATGAATCGGGTATTCTTAGAATACTTGGATAAATTTGTGGTAGTCTTCATCGATGACATCTTGATCTATTCGAAAGACACAGAGGAGCATGCTGAGCATTTGCGTATTGTTTTGAGCACCTTGAGGAATGAACAGCTTTATGCGAAACTTTCTAATTGCGAGTTCTGGCTTAGGGAAGTAACCTTCCTTTGGCATGTGATATCAGCTGACGGAGTTCAGGTGGACCCGAAGAAAGTCGAAGCAATCTTGGAATGGGAATCTCCTAATAACTTGAAAGAAGTCCAAAGTTTCTTAGGACTTGCTGGATATTATCGCCGTTTTGTAGAAGGATTTTCCAAAATTGCTCGTCCACTTACTCTGCTGTTGCAGAAGACTCAGAAATTCGTGTGGAATGAGAAATGCCAAGCTAGCTTTGATGAACTTAAGAGGAGACTGACGACAACACCTATACTAGCGTTACCAGATGGAAACGAGGGATTCATGGTGTACAGCAACGCTTCAAATCAGGGTCTGGGATGTGTGTTGATGCAAAAGGATAGGGCGATTTCCTATGCCTCTCGACAGTTGAAACCGTATGAAGTTAATTACCAGACTCATGATCTGGAGTTAGCAGCTGTGGTCTTTGCTTTGAAAATTTGGCGACATTATTTATACGACACTCATTGTCAGATCTTTACAGATCATAAGAGCCTCAAGTATATTTTCAGTCAGAAGGAATTAAACATGAGGCAGAGAAGGTGGCTGGAATTGATCAAGGATTATGATTTGGAAATCCTCTATCATCCAGGCAAAGCAAACATGGTAGCTGATGCACTGAGCTGTAAACCTGTTTCTCTTCGAGTATTGGAAGCGCTCACATCCCAAACCAGCATTCAACGAGAACTGATCCGCAAAGGGATTGAAGTATGGTCACGAGGAGTCCAAGGGAAACTATACGTGATGGAACTAACTTCGTCATTAGTCGAATAAATCAAATCTAAGCAGTTGAATGATTCGCTAATTCTGCGGTTATGTGACGAAGTAAAGAAAGGGAAGGCCCCAGGATTCGTGATACAAGACGATGGAATTCTGAGATTTCAGAATCGACTTTGCGTTCCCAATGATGATGTCTTGAGACAGACAATTCTGAAGGAAGCTCATAGCGCGCCCTATTCTATTCACCCGGGCACCAGTAAGATGTATAAGGATCTAAAACAAAATTTCTGGTGGGGAAATATGAAGAAGAACGTAGCAGAATACGTTTCGAAGTGTTTAACCTGTGAGCAGGTTAAGATTGAACATCAGCGACCTGCCGGAATGTTGAAGCCACTTTCAATCCCTGAGTGGAAGTGGGAGGATATATCGATGGACTTCCTCACCAGTATGCCAAGGACCAATACAGGAATGAACATGATTTGGGTTATAGTTGATCGACTAACCAAGTCAGCTCATTTCCTGGGTATTAAAGACACTTGGGGACCCGAAAAATTAGCACGAGCGTTTATTACAGAGATAGTCCGATTGCATGGAACGCCAAAGACCATTATTTCGGATTGAGATGGTCACTTCGTGTCGCACTTTTGGAAGGCAGTTCACAGGGCTTTGGGAACTGAGCTGAACTTTAGCACGGCTTATCATCCTCAGACCGACGGCCAGTCCGAAAGAACTATATAGACAGTAGAGGATATGCTTAGAGCTTGTGCCTTAGATTGGTCAACCGATTGGGAGATTCATCTGTCGTTGATTGAATTCACCTATAACAATAGTTGGCATGCTTCCATTAAGATGGCACCGTTTGAAGCATTGTACGGAAGGAGATGCAGATCGCCCCTATGTTGGGATGACTCTTCTGACTTGATCGGGACAGAACCGGAATTGATAGTTCAGACTCAAGAGAAGATAGCTCTGATTCGTGAAAGGTTGTTGACTGCCCAGAGTCGACAGAAGTCATATGCTGATGTGCGTCGTCGCCCGTTGGAGTTTGAGATTGGGGATCACGTGCTGTTGAAGGTTTCCCCTACCCGGGAAATTTTCCGATTTAGGAGGAAAGGAAAACTGAGTCCGAGATATATCGGGCTATTCGAGATCCCTGACAGGGTTGGGGATTTAGCATACAGGTTGGCCTTACCGCCATCGCTGAGTCACGTTCACAATGTGTTTCACGTATCCCAATTACAGAAGTATGTACCAGATCCCAGTCATATCATTGATTTCGGTGAGATCGAGATAGCTAATGATGGCTCGTTCGAAGAGAAATCAATCAAGATACTTGAGAGTCGGATCAATCAATTGAGGAATAAACCAATACCCTTGGTTAAAGTACAATGGTCACGACACGGAGTTGAAGAGGCCACTTGGGAAACGGAGGACAGTATGAAGACTAGATATCCAAAGTTATTTTCATCTTAAGTTTCGGGACAAAACTTCTTTTTAGGGAGAGAGGGTGTAATACCCGAGATTTGAATGTGTATTTTGAACATTGTGACATTGTATATGTTGTATTTTATCTGAGTATTATCCAGCGTATTTCATGACCCGATGTTATGGAGCGTATGATTTCATGAATGTGTTCAAATTTGTAGTTTTTGCACCAGTAGCGCACGCTACCCACTAAGCGTAGCGTACGCTAATTGGGGTCCATAGCGCACACTGTGTATGAACCTTAGCGCGCGCTATATGTAGTCAACTTGATTATGATAGGGTGATAGGTGAGATCAGCTGCGGATCTTGGTTGGGACATGTCGGAATGAATCTGGACGGCTTTTGGAAAAGTCGAGTCAACGGTACTTAGCGCACGCTAATGTTATGAGGCTAGAGCACGCTAAGTCTAGTACAGTAAGGTCAGTGAACTTTCGTTCAGTCGTTAGCGTACGCTAAAGATAGTTGTTAGCGTACGCTAATCGTTGATTTTAGCGCACGTAAGGCTGCTTAGCGTATGCTATGCTGAGACCCGTTAGAGACAGTATACTGATAGCCCGTTAGCGCATGCTAATTTGGGAGAGTAGCACGCGCTAATAATCCTTTTTTATAAATAGGACAGCACCCATCTTTATTTTTCATTTTCAACCTTGGCCAAATTCCGAATTCCTGGGATTTTCCCTCACCACATATCACTTATACCACCTTATCAATCTAATTTTTGGAGAGCTTAGACGTTGGGGAGTCGTGATCAAACTTCCGGTGAAGAGTTTCTTCAAGACTTTCTTTGTTCTTCCATTTTAAGGTATGTAAACTCTACACTAAGATGAGGATTTTGTTCTTTGTTAAATTATGAGCTTTTCACAGAGGTTATGGAGTTTGTTTCGTCATGTGAATCCACCCCATAATTAGGAAGGATTGTATTGGTTTAATTAAGGTTTCCTTTGATTATAGTTGAGCCATAATCCTTACCGAACTTAAAAGTGGAACCTTCTGAGATGAACACACCTTGTTATTTCTTCTGTAAAACTCTTTTGATGAACATAGTGTTGAGGATTATTCCAGGATAAGATGAATCTATGAAGTTGAATGTAAAGTGTGTTCAAGTATAATTCTTGCCATAGATGAACTCGTTGTTAACCTTCTTAGATGATTAGAGTCATGAAAGGATTATTGGGACAATCTTTTGAAATGAAGAATTTGATAAGAAGAATCACCATGGGAGAACAAGAGTCGTAGAGACGTATTAACCTTGAAGTAGTTTGAACGTGATTATCTCATAATGTTTCGATATAGCAACCGAACCGAGCATTCGAGTTAAGAATCGGAATTAGAGTTTGGATCAAGGATATAATGATATGATGAATGTTCTTGGAATTGTAGATACCAACCTTGTGTCCCACTACAATCTCTTGAATTCGCAAGTCTTTTTCCAAGCGTAGTACTCGTCGGAAAATAGGAACGAGAACCGATTATCCGTTATCGATAATTCATTTATAACTTTAGACGTTCGGGACTCGTGCATTAGTTTAGGGAGGTTTATTGAATTCCTTGTTATTCCTTTGTACAAGGTGATCGATCGAGGGGCGGCGACCTTCGGACGAGTGACATTCGTGGGAGTATTTAAATTCTTGCCCTCTTGAGGCAAGTATCGTATTTTTAAACTTGTTAATATTGTATTGTTGATCATGTGTATAATTTATTCATGTTTTTTAACATGAGATTGATTTCTTTGAGTTGTCATGGTATTTGTTATTGATTCCTTGATTGTTCACGTCGATGAACATGTTGATTTGCATATGTGTATGCATAATTGTACGGTTTATGTTGTAAATGATCCGAGGGGATCATGAGGATCTATGCTGAGGGCGCTGGATCGGATGTCCACCATGCGTTGGTCCGACGGGATCATCATGGGGATCTATGCTGAGGGAGCTGGATCGTTGGATGGGTTTTCCACCATGCGTTGGTCCGACGGGATCATCATGTGGATCTATACCAAGGGCGCTGGATCGTTGGATTACCCTGTATTGTGTTGATGGAATCGTGAGGATTCACATCGTTGGATTCCGGTGACGGAAGTCCGTTTTGTATGTTTTATGATGCACTGATGATTTATGTATTATGATACTTGTACTAGCATCGTTTGCTAACCCCTTCGGGGGTGGACATTTGTTTTGATGTTCAGGTAGCCGAGGAGCGGGAAAGCAGCCACATTACTGACATGACGATGAAATGGCTCAGTGATGTGGATTATGTTATTTTGTTTTATGGTTATTTTACAGTACTCGAGTACGCATATGTTGTTGATGACTTACTTGGGAATGTTTTGTAATAATGGACTCATTGAATTGTCGATTGGGTTTGAACTTCTTTTACTTTGATGACACTTTAGGATTTATTTCGTATTTCTCAATTTAGCCTTGTAAATTCTTATAAAAAGGATTTACGGCGCTGTAATTATTCCGAATATATCGGGGTGTTACACAATACAAGCCGCAACTCGATATTCAATATAACCGATCAATAAACCCAACGGTTCCATAATATCCCGATTAAATACAAATCCAACAAGCCAAATCAATCAATCATGAACTCATAACCATAATACGATTCCACAATCCGAAAATCATATCAATAATCAAATTAAATCAATAACATGGGTCTAAACGTTACCGATTCCAAATTCAATCTTAAATATGAATACAAGTTTCCTCCTTGTAAATTCATAATCAAAACCAATTACCAATTATCATCATCAATCTGGACAATCCGATTAATTCAACATTATAGATAATCATATTCCAAGGGTTTCAAATAACTCAATCATTCGATTTGAACACTTGTTCAAATACGTATGAATTTCCAAACTCAAGGGTGCATAAAAATCTCGTCAAACTCGAAATCATATTCGTATTCCTATACGAACATTGTATCAAAACGCATAACTTAGGCCTAGATATGAATATTCCATATTCATATCCAAAACACCAACTATCTCTTAAACATTCTCATCTTATCACATAATTCAAGAGTTCCTTAAGAACACGAATTATCCCGAAACCACATTCAGAATCCACAAGACGACATAATCCATTGTGTTCTAACATCTTAAACAATTTCTCATTTATAATTCAAAATGTATATCATCATATTCTCCAATATACAATTCATGTAACCTCAAGAATAACAATAACACCACTATAACCATCATCATACGAAGAAAAACATCACCAATCAATCCAATAAGGATTGTATCATACTTAATTTGGAATCAACCTCATATCATGATTCATACGAAATCAACGTAATCCAGAAATCCATCTTTCCTCGATTTAAACGAACCACAATCCTTACAATAGGGAGGATCTTAATTAACATCCAAAATCTCTTATCCCAACTCCATTAAATCTCCTATAACATCTAGAATCGCAACAATACTGCCAAGAACATCAAGAATACTATGATTCCATAATCAGAACCAACATAATCAAAGACATAGGTCATCATATCATTATTCTCCTCAACAAAATTTCCGTAAATACCAAGAATCATCACAACAACTCGATAGACTATCATCATACGAACTAATCATCAAGAACAACATCAATAATCCAATTTCAAAGAGAGGATTATCCAACATACCTCTTAAAAGATGAAATACACAAGTAATCACCTCAAGAATCATCAATAACTCCATATCTAAAGCTCCAATTCCATGCCCTCAAGTTCAAAATCGACTTAGAAGAGCCAAACTCCATCTCTGAGTGTTGAAGGGCGAAGAGAATGAAATGAAGTTATGAAAAATCGAAGTGACGAACATCCCACTTATATAAACTTCTAACTGTTACGTACATAACATGCAACCATTTACGTACGTAAACACCTTTTACGTACGCTATCTGACTTTGGTAGCGTACGTAACGACAGTCTAGAGGTTACTGACTCATTTCGTTCAATGCCTTACGTACGTAACACTTGCTCCAGCGTACGTAATGCGTACGTTGAATTGATACAGTAAAATACACAGTTAACGTAAGCAACTTACCAATCATAACGTACGTTAACCAAGGGTTGACTCGCCCATGCACGTTCTCCGCCGAAAGCTGCCGACCACGGGACCCACCTGTCAGCCATCTCTCGGATCCTGCCTGATATGAACCTTACGTACGTTAACTCATCCACTTAAGGTACGTAATAGATGTGCATCTTACGTACGTTAACTATCCTTCTTAACGTACGTAATCCTTATGCATTAGCCTACGTTAAGTATACATTGTAGCGTGCGCTATCGTGGCTGTACTTAGCCATTTTCAGCTATCCTTGTCCAACGTCTCGACATACAGAATACGAACATACGGAATACTGAATACACATACTCCCCCCGAAAATATTCTCATATGATACCTCTGACACACGATATCTTCATATATAATTGGCGACCAAGTACGACAATTATACAAATACAGCTGTCTCAGTCTTCAATTTGTTTTATCCATTCTGTATAGACACCAAGCTATACAATTTATCTCAGATAAAATACTGCGAAAAATTTATACTGAAAATCCGGATATTACATACTACCCCCTTAAAATAAATTTCGTCCTTGAAACTTGCAATCCTGCCACAAACAACAGATTAATCCAAAATTTCCAAACTCATCACAAAAGCAGTCAATGGTCGCCACAAGCGAATGACCAAACCAATATACTTACAGGTGCGTGAAGCCGGTGATCTCCCATGATACTAGCACACGACCCTCATACGAAGTCTCAACACAATACCGGCACACACCAATATCACAACTAGCAATTTGAAAAGACCTCAAAAATTTTGAAATCCCCAAAAATCGGTTTGACCCAAAGGTCAAAAAATCATTTTCAAAAGCCACGCTAATATCGTACTAGTAGAGCCACATAACACACATGAATGGGTTTCACAAAACCCAAGGTCCGATACCATCTTTTGTAACACCCCCAAAACCATCCGGGATACTACAGCGCCGTGGGTCCCGCGCCAGAACCCACCAGGCTAAAAAACATTTAAAAAATATTTAAAAACGCCAAAAGGCCGACGACGGTAATATTTTGCAAATACTCAAACATTTTCAAAAACATAGTTCTCAAATACCATCATCAAATACTATTTGAAAATACAAGGCGAAATGCCAAATCCCGACAGTTCAAAATGTACGTTAAACCACCCCTTAAACGTACCGACAAAATAGTTAGGAAAAAGAGTTTGACGAAATAACCCAAGCTCGCAAAATGCCAAAAGGCCATTTTAAAGTTAAACAAGAATTGGATCACACAGTAAAATCTCAACCTGGATGAAAACCAATAACACACAACATATTTGTAGATCAACTACCACAAAACAATGAATACAAGTCCCGAAACGTCAACGTACAGTCTGAATGCTCATACGATCAAAACCATGATCAACCAAAAACATCGACCGAGAATATCATCGACATGATAAACTCCAATACAACCAACAAAGGATCAACGATAACCGAGAATACCATCAACATGATAAACTCCGACATGATCGACAAAGGATCAACAATAACCGAGAATACCATCAACATGATAAACTCTGACACGATCAACAGAGATTTAACAATAACCGAGAATACCCTCAACATGGTAAACTCCAAGCACGATCAACACAAGATCAAAAACGACCGAGAATACCATCGACAAGGTAAACTCCAAACGATCAACAATAATGGATCTCAAAGAAATAACCCCAACTGTCGAACATACCCCTCGGGCGTATGAACAACCAGTCGCAAACTGTCGAACATACCCAACCATAAATGGAGGATGAACGACCAATCAATATGGTTCAAAGATGGAAGTCATAGTACGCCCGATCCGAAAATGTGTCCGTGCACATGTCTACCCCATATACGAAATCCAGGATATACGTGGGACATGTACCTAATTACCCTCACGAACTACATCTCGTGTGCACGGTCCAATGTGGAAATATAAACACATGACCATAGTGTGCCCAGCTAAAAATCCTACACAATAACCAATCGACACGCAGATATGACTCCAGATATGTCACGATGCAACATGACAACGAAACTCAAATAATCACATATCCAATAAGGATCAAAAGACTCACCGAAGTGAATAAAGACACACGGATAATGAAAGATCGACATGACCGACAATATCCGAGACAACCATCCTGGGATCACAATCCCCAAAGGATAATCCATGCGATCAACAATCTCAGACAACAGTTCTAGGATCAGCATCCCTTAATGAAACAATCAACACAACCATTAATACCAACAATAGTCCTTTGGTCAACATCCCTCAACGAAACAACCAATACGAATCTCATCATACGGAACCTCAACATACAACACATACAACAATTCAACAGAATAATTATCCTCATAATTGAACAATACTTAAATTACCTCAAGTCGAAGACAATATCCTTTCCACGAACCAACATCCCTGAACGAATACACAGTTATAGGAATAATCCTGAAATAAGTATAGTCCATTGATACCAACAAACCACCGTACCGACATAACTGTCGACACGGTAAAACACCCTCGATATCCGACATTCCATATCACATACCAAATATAACTCACATCTCCATCTTCACCAACACATTTAAACCATATACATTATGATTTAATCCAAACCAAAGCACAATATACAAACCATTATCCCGACAATTTATTTTTATAATATCATTGCTATATGAATTATAAATGAAATGAAATCAAAATCATTCATTAAATATTATAAACTGAACAAGTATAACTTGCCTCGATATTGATACCACGAAGTCGTTACCAATCCCATTGCCTTTGTCCACGAGCTCCTCAGCCCCGACCAAAGCAATCTACGAACTCTTCAACCTCAACCGCAACACAACAGTTATAATCAACGATCAGTTATCACAACCTATTGCAAAAATCGATTAACACACATTCGATAATAATCGAAAACCGATATAGCCAGCCAATCAAACTCAACATCTCAAAAATATCTCGATCATATACAAAACCGAACAATACAATCCAAACAATTACGAACTCATATCCACAATACAAGCCGCAACTCGATAATCAATATAACCGATCAATAAACCCAACAGTTCCATAATATCCCGATTAAATATAAATCCAACAACCCAAATCAATCAATCATGAACTCATAACCATAATACGATTCCACAATCCGAAAATCACATCAATAATCAAATTAAATCAATAACATGGGTCTAAACATTACCGATTGCAAATTCAATTTTAAATACAAATACAAGTTTCCTCCTTGTAAATTCATAATCAAAACCAATTACCAATTATCATCATCAATCCAGACAATTCGATTAATTCAACATTATAGATAATCATATTCCAAGGGTTTCAAATAACTCAATCATTCGATTAGAACACTTGTCCAATACGTATGAATTTCCAAACTCAAAGGTGCATAAAAATCTCATCAAACTCGAAATAATATTCGTATTCCAATATGAATATTGTATCAAATCAAAACACATAACTTAGGTCTATATATGAATATTCCATATTCATATCCAAAACACCAACACCTCTTAAACATTCTCATCTTATCACATAATTCAAGAGTTCCTTAAGAACACGAATTATCCCAAAACCACATTCATAATCCACAAGACGACATAATCCGACGTGTTCTAACATATTAAACAATTTATCATTCATAATTCAAAATGTATATCATCATATTCTCCAATATAAAATTCACGTAACCACAAGAATAACAATAACACCACTATAACCATCATCATACGAAGAAAAACATCATCAATCAAACCAATAAGGATTATATCATACTTAATTTGGAATCAACCTCATATCATGATTCATACGAAATAAACATAATCCAGAAATCCATCTTTCCTTTGATTTAAACGAAACGCAATCCTTACAATAGGGAGAATCTTAATTAACATCCGAAATCTCTTATCCCAATTCCATTAAATCTCCTATAACATCCAGAATCGCAACAATACTACCAAGAACATCAAGAACACTATGATTCCATAATCATAACCAACATAATCAAAGACATAGTTCATCATATCATTATTCTCCTTAACAAAATTTCCGTAAATACCAAGAATCATCACAACAACTCGATAGACTATCATCATACGAACTAATCATCAACAACAACATAAAAAATCCGAATTCAAAGAAAGGATTATCCAACATACCTCTTAGAAGATGAAATACACAAGTAACCACCTCAAGAATCTTCAATAACTCCATATCTCAAGCTCCAATTCCATGCTCTCAAGTTCAAAATCGACTTAAAAGAGCCAAACTCCATCTCTGAGCGTTGAAGGGCGAAGAGAATAAAAATGAAGTTATGAAAATTTGAGTGACGAACATCCCACTTATATAAACTTCTAACTATTACGTACGTAACATGCAACCATTTACGTACGTAAACACCCTTTACGTACGCTATCTGACTTTGGTAGCATACGTAACGACAGTCCAGAAGTTACTGACTCATTTCGTTCAATGCCTTACGTACGTAACACTTGCTCCATAGCGTACGTAATGCGTACGTTGACTTGCTACAGTAAAATACACAGTTAACGTACGTAACTTACCAATCATAACGTACGTTAACCAAGGGTTGACTCGCCCATGCACGTTCTCCGCCGAAAGCTGCCGATCACGGGATCCACCTGTCGGCCATCTCTGGGATCCTCCCTGATACTAACCTTATGTACGTTAACTCATCCACTTAACATACGTAATAGTTGTGCATCTTACGTACATTAACTATCCGTCTTAACGTACATAATCCTTATGCATTAGCCTACGTTAAGTATACATTATAGCGTGCGCTATCGTGGTTGTACTTAGCCATTTTCAGCTATCCTTGTCCAACGTCTCGACATACAGAATACGAACATACGTCATACTGAATACACATACTCCCCCCGAAAATATTCTCATACGATACCTCTGATACACGATATATTCATATACAATTGTCGACCAAGTACGACAATTATACAAATACATCTGTCTCAGTCTTCAATTTATTTTATCCATACTGTATAGACACCAAGCTCTACAATTTATCTGAGATAAAATAACGCGAAAAAATTATACTGAATCCGGATATTACAAAAACAATATTGGGTTCGTAAAATTTCTTCTAAAACGATATACACCACGTTATCATCAGTGTTGTTTTTTACAAAACAATAGCCAAATTGTTATTTTAGCTAACAAACAGTTTGTAACTCGTGATAGAATAAATCTTGAATGGAATAATATGGAGCTTTTATAATTTACAAAGAAACGATATAAATATCGTTCTGTAATATTGTAACACCCCCAGAATACATCCGGAAATGTTACACGCCGTAGGCCATTCTTACAAGGATCTACAAGGCTAAACTCTACTAGACTACAAAATGATTGACCGACCGGGGTCAATCTAAATACAACGCAGACCGAAAAGGTCGTTAAACAATTCAGAAACAAATGAACTTTACATCTCAATGACAAAAATAAACTTGAACACAGAAAAGAACGACAACTCAATTTAATAAATGAAAACTACACCCATGCAAGGGTGAATACTCGAACGACAGAGAAATACCGACCAAAATGAAACAAAAGAAAAGACTCTAACTCTGGTGTGATTAGTATCATTGTCCTCCATCTCCTTCCCAGCCAATCCTGTGACTGCTCCCGAGCTGCCAAAACCTGAGCGCATTGTAACACCCCAAAAGGCGGCTATTACAGTGCCGCGAATCCCACACTCGGACCCACCAGGCGATATCCAAAACAGGTTAAATAAATATTATTTGTGATACCGAATCACAATGAATAGTCATTACTCCGATTAGGAGTTTATTAAAATATGGCCAACGGCCTTACAACACACAGGATCCGAAAAACAAGTATAGACCATATGGGGATGGAAAATACTTCAAATGTCAAATACAACCAAATAACAATTTAAATGAAGCAGAAAATAACATAACACGGTTTAACATAACCGGACAACAAAGACGAGGGCCCCCCGAACTAGTATCCTTCGAACCCTTCGCCGTCGACATGCTCTTCCCGTGCCTTGCCTTTGCCTCGACCTAAAATACAATACAAGTATTTCGCCCAACACAGGGTCAGATATACATGATAGCCAATTCTTCCGACATTATACAATTCACATATATAGATCTCAAGAAAATCATTCCGACTATTAATCATACCCCTCGGGCGTATGAAACAATCAGTCACAAAATATCGAACACATCCAATCATACATGGACTATGAACGATTAACAATATAGCTCAAGATGGACATCACAGTACGCCCGATCCGGAAATGTGTCCGTGTACATGTCCACCCCGTATACGGAATCCGAATATACGTGTGACAATGTACCTAATTAGCCTCACGAACTACGTCTCGTGTGCACACCCAATACGGAAACATCCACGTATGACTATACAAGTGCCGGCTAAAAATCCTACACAATATCCATCCAAGACGCAGATATTATTCTAAATGTCACGACACAACATGACAACGAAGTTCAATGAAATACACATCCAATTAAGGATCAAGAAAAACTCACCAAAGTGAAAATAAGGACCAACGAGATCAACGATTCAAAACGGCGTACTTGGGAATGCAATCCCATAACGTCAAGGACAATGTCAAATCACGACAAACGTCACATGGACAATTCATACACATGAAATATATAATCATCACAAGAATCTAATCATCATTATAACCAAGCAAGATAACTTGCCTTAATACGGAGACGAGAATAGTCCTCTTCTTGTCGACGAACGAACGGTCCTCGACTAATATTGTTTACTCGAACAATCAACCTTAAACGAAATACATTTTACTCAAAAACATATTCGTATAATTATCAATATAGGATTAGTAAGACGTCAACCTACAATCCTATAGAATAGTTTGTTACTACCAATTATTGAAGCCTTATGTCAGGAGTCCTTCTAACATCATTACAACCATAAGAATCGGTTTACAATATTTACCGAATGTTCGCATGGTTCATCATAAACAAGAGTTCTATCAAGGGTATGTTGAATAACCAATTATGATGTTAAGATCATCTTATGATGATTAAACTTTCCAAAACATTAAAACGTTGAAAGGTAAAATCTGCACATTATGATTATTCTCCTCTCATCTAAATTGACTTTTAAGCTAACAACAAGTTCATAAGTTCTGAGATTACACCATACCCATGAGGGTTATCAAAGTCTTTGTTTACAAGGCTGGAAGATTCATTAACATGATGGTGAATTTACCATTTATCTAGTATGATGATCAAAACATTCTAAGTTCTCAACACATTAGATTAATGAAAAGTTATTGTTGTAATTATCAAGATCCTTATCAATCTTCAAAGACTTGTGAAGCTGAACCAAAATGATTTAAAGTTTCTAAGATTTCTGAACTAGATCATCTAATCTTATCTTTAACATTATCAAGTTCTTCTCAAGGTAAATAAATACCTAAAATGGTGTTCAAACACTTTATGATATCAAGTTCTTGACTAAATCCAGTTATGATGAAGCTAACCGATCCAACAATGTCCTACTGAGCTAAATTCGTCCAGAAGATGAGTAGTGATAACTACAAACATGGTTACCATTACTACAATATCAAGAACTCCTCTAATCTAAACCCTCATTTATCATATTCATCAAGAAGTGTTTAAAGAGTTTAATTATAACCATGTTTTACTTGCTTAATCTAACTCTAGGTGAAGTATAATTCGTCATTAATCATCAACATAAGAAAATAATGCAGAGAAGAAAGCACACCTACCTCCAGAAATGAAGAACAACTTCAATGCTATGAGAGAATATATTCCAAGCTCAAAAGCAACTCCAAATCTCCAAGGAAATGAGCTTCACTCCAAGATTCAAAGCTTAGAAACAAGTTGGTGAAGGTTGATATCGTTTTGGTAGTGCAGAGGTATGATATGTGAAGAGAGAAATTCGGTTTGGGGTTGTGAAGAAATGAAAAACAGGCTGGTCCTATAAATAGACTGTGCAGACTTAGCGCACGCTATCGGGACAGATTAGCGTACGCTAATGAACTTACGTACGCTATCCGGTCGATATTACGTACGTAAGCGGCTTACAGTGGCTACTGTCTTGAATTATCGCAGGCCGTTAGCGCACGCTGATGATAAATGGGTTACGCATGCCAATAACAGTAGATTCTCACCGACACGACAGCTCAGACTTAGATCACATGCATGCTAACGGCTAAGGAGTTCACGTGCTGAAGTCAACTGCTTCCAGATTCCCTCTTAGCGTACACAACCGAGGAAACCTTACGCACGCTAAGGCACAGGATTAGCGTACGTTAATCGTACTGTGTAACGTGCGCTACATCAACAGAAAAATTCGAAAATGCAACTCTCTAATTAACATCGAATCATCACATTTGAAATGAACTAACAACGATATGATATTCAAATCTATAATACCTCAACATAATACTAAATGCAATGATTTATGATAATCAGATTATCCGAATAATACAACGACAGGTAAAAATGAATAGTTACAGTCGGATATTACATACTCCCCCCCTTAAAAGGAGTTTCGTCCTCGAAACTAAGGGGTAAATAACTCGGGGTATCTCGCTCGCATACTATCCTCGGTCTCCCACGTAGCCTCCTCGACTCCGTGTCGTGACCACCGAACTTTCGGTAGGGGAATCGTCTTGTTCCGCAATCGCTTGATCCTCTTCTTGAGTATTCGTGCAGACGCTCCTCGCATTTAATGATCCTCTGCTAATTCAATCTCTTCGATCTGAAGTACATGGCTCGGATCAGCAACATATTTCCTCAACTGGGAGACATGAAACACGTTGTGAATCTTACTCAAAGTCAGCGGTAAAGCTAGTCGATAGGCCAGATCACCTACACGCTCCAAAACCTCAAATGGACCAACGTACCTCGGGCTCAGCTTGCCCCTCTTCCCGAAACGAAAAACACCTCGGGTAGGAGACACCTTCATTAACACATGGTCACCAACCTCGAACTCCAGTGGTCGTCGACGGTGATCAGCATAAGACTTCTGTCGACTTTGAGCCGTTAACAACCGACTCCTAATCAAAGTGATCTTCTCCCGAGCTGCTAATAGCATGTCGGGTTCCGTACCCAGAGATTCTGACAGTTCGTCCCAACACAAAGGGGACCTACAGCGACGGCCATATAATGCCTCATACGGTGCCATCTGAATCGAAGCGTGCCAACTATTATTATAAGTGAATTCCACCAAAGGCAGCTGGGCTTCCCAATCGTTCTTCCAATCAAGAGCACATGCTCTCAACATATCCTCTAGAGTCTGGATGGTTCTCCCGACTGACCATCGGTCTGTGGATGAAAAGTCGTGCTGAAATTCAACTGCGTGCCCATCGCACGATGAACTGCCTTCCAGAAGTGTGACACAAATCGCCCGTCACGGTCTGATACAATGCTCTTGGGGGTGCCGTGTAGTCTCACAATTTCCTTAATAAACAGCTGGGCCAATCTCTCGGGGCCCCATGTGTCCTTAATTTCCAAGAAGTGGGCTGATTTGGTCAGACGGTCCACAATCACCCAAATCGTATTCATTCCTCGACGACTCGTCGGCAAGCTAGTGATAAAATCCATAGATATGTCCTCCCATTTCCACTCAGGAATCGGGAGCGGTTTCAGCATTCCTGCGGGTCGTTGGTGCTCAATCTTAACCTGCTGACAGGTCAAACACCGCGAAACGAATTCGGCAACCTCACGCTTCATATTCCCACACCAATAATTATGTTTCAAATCCTTATACATCTTGCTAGAGCCCGGGTGAATAGAGTACGGGGTAGCATGGGCTTCTCTCATCATAGAGTTCCTCAAATCTTCGTCAGCGGGTACACAAACTCGATTTCTAAAACGTATCAATCCATCCTCGTGGATCACGAATCCAGGGGCTTTCCCCTGGGTTACTTCATCCCGAACTTGAGATAAGAATGGGTCCGTAATTTGCTTCGATTTGATCATATCATCAAGAGACGAAGAAATCTCAAGGGTGCAAAGTTGTCCCTGAACACGCTGTAACCAAACTTCAATTTCTGGCCTCATAAGGTCCAACTGCAATTCCCTCTGTGCTGTTAAACGGCTCAGCATCTGCTCCTGCACTGTCTTACGGCTCAATGCGTCGGCAACCACATTTGCTTTACCCGGATGATAAAGGATCTCGATATCATAGTCCTTGATTAATTCTAGCCACCTTCTCTGCCTCATGTTCAACTCCTTCTGAGTAAAAATGTACTTTAGGCTCTTGTGGTCCAGAAGATCTCGGCAGTAACTCCATAAAGATAGTGACGCCAGATTTTCAAAGCAAACACCACGGCTGCTAACTCCAAGTCGTGGGTCGGATAGTTAACTTCATAGGGTCGCAATTGTCTCGATGCATAGGCGATTACTTTCCCTTCCTGCATTAGTACACATCCCAGACCCTGTCTCGACGCGTCACTATACACCACAAATCCTTCCGTTCCCTTTGGTAAGACCAAAACAGGTGCCGAAATCAATCGACTCTTGAGCTCTTCAAAACTTTGCTGACATGCTTCTGTCCACAAATACTTCTTGTCCTTCCGCAGTAAGTTAGTCATCGGTTGCGAAATTTTAGAGAATCCTTCTATGAATCGTCGGTAGTAACCTGCTAAGCCGAGGAAACTACGAACTTCCTTCACATTCTTCGGTGGTATCCAATCTCGAATGGCTTCCGTCTTTTGTGGGTCCACTCTCACCCCTTCGGCTGATATCACATGCCCGAGAAAGACAACCTCAAGCATCCAGAATTCACACTTAGAAAATTTCCCATAAAGTTGTTCCCGCCTCAATGTATCGAGAACTTGGTGGAGGTGACTCTCGTGCTCCTCGTGGTCGCGAGAGTAAATCAGAATGTCGTCAATGAAAACGACTACAAAGCGATCCAGATAGTTAATAAAAACTCGATTCATCAACTCCATGAACACTGCCGGTGCATTAGTCAGTCCAAATGGCATCACCATGAACTCATAATGCCCATAGCGAGTACGGAATGCTATCTTCCAAATGTCAGACTCTCGAATCCTCAACTGATGATAACCAGATCTCAAGTCGATCTTAGAAAAAACGGCATCTCCCTGAAGTTGGTCCAATAAATCATCAATACGAGGCAAGGGATACTTGTTCTTGATGGTTACCCTGTTCAGCTCGCGGTAATCAATACACAATCGTAGAGATCCATCTTTCTTCCGCACAAATAACACTGGTGCTCCCCAAGGGGACGCACTAGGTCGAATATAGCCTTTGTCACCAACTCCTCAAGCCGGGTTCTTCAATTCTTGCATCTCGGTCGGATCCATACGATGCGGTGCTTTTGAGAGCGGGGACGTACATGGTTCTAACTCAATAATAAACTCCACGTCACGATGAGGAGGTAAGCCTGCAAACACATTTGGAAATACATCTGGGTAGTCTCGGACTACCTAATGTCGCCAATTCAATCGTCGATCACTGCTTTGGTCATGTAGCACCAATAACCATTACACCCTTGATTAAGCAGTTTCACTGTTTTCATAGCGCTGATGACTCTCCCAGAACGACTGGGATTATCACCTCGAAAAATACACTCGAATCCTTCATCAAGTGACGGTAACCATCCGCTATGATATCGAGTATTGCATCGTGACGATCCATCCAATCGATACCCAAGATTATATCATCCTTAGGTAGATCGACTACAATCAGATTTGACATCCACTCACGGTCGTTCAAACGAATCGGACAAATCCGACTTCACGACTCCCAATAATTCTTCTACCATCAGGTAGACCAATCACGTAGGGCTCACAATTGATAACATGGTCTAGAGGCAAACGACTTAAACAAGAAGAAGATATAAAGGAGTGTGAAGCACCGGTATCAAAAAGAACACATACAGGCTGGGAGTGGATCTCGAGTATACCTGAAATCATGCTAGCCTCGGGATCGTCAGCTTTCTTCATCTCGTAAATCCTGGGTTTCACAGTTCCGGCACCAGGTACACCACCTTGATTCCCACGGCCCATTCCCCTATTCGCCCCGGTGGTCTGATAGGAAGCGGACGGAGGCATCCGGTTCTGGACAGAGGATTGAACTGGGGCATGAGACGCTACTGGTTCAGGTCCGGGTCCACCCCTGCAAAAACGAGTACAGTGACCATTTTTGCCACAAGTATGGCATGTGACGGCAGGCTTCGGGCATTTGGAGCTGATATGCCCCTGGTCTCTGCAGTTATAGCACACAACAGAGGAGGGGACCGCTCGAGAGTGCGATCCAGCTAGCTTCGACGCCATGGGTGGTCGATCAGAAGGGTTTGGCAATGACTGGGGCTTCCTGAATGTCCCCTGCTACTCTCAGTGCCTGCCCCTGGACCTATTGTTGTTGGACTGGGGTTGTTTCTTGGAAATCTCCTTCGCGGTGAGTTCGTACTCCAGAGCCTTCTCGATGAACTCTGGTAAGGTAGTACAGTGGTGATTCAATAGCTGCATTCTCATTCGGGGTTTAAGCCTCTTGAGAAAGTATTTGATCTTATCGGCCTCTGTTCGGATAATTGTTGTGGCAAAAGGAAGGAGTGCCTGGAATTTCTCAGCAACAGATAATACATCATCGTCTTCAGACGGCCTGGGTTCAAAAGTTCCGATAGCTTGGCCTCACGGAGTGGCCCCGATAGTAACGGCTAGCATGAGGTTTTTAAATTCCTCCCAAGTGTAAACACCATCACCGGCCTTCTTGAAAGCCACTGTATGAGCGCCTTTGCTAAGATAATACGCGGCTACCGAGACACGATTCTCCTCCTGGCGATCCACCATCCGGAAAAGTTTCTCAAAATGCTCGATCCAATGCACATGTCGCCAGGCTCAGAGGAGCCATCAAAATTCGGTGGTCGCCGGGCGAGATGTCGCTGATAATTCGACTCACGGGTCCGCCAATCACAGGAGGAGGATGAGCCCCCTGCTGCTGGCCAGTAGCGGCCCTCTGCATAGCTTCCATTAGTTGACCCATCTGGGTCATCTGTGTCATCATGCCCTGCATTACGACATAAGGATCGACACGCGCATCCCCGCGCCCACTGTGGTGCGATTGTTCCCTAGAAAGTGAACCACTGTCTGCGGAACTCTGATCCGCATTAGCGCGTCTGTTGGCTCGAGGTATTGGGATTCGGCCCCTTCCGCGGCCTCGTCCCCCTCTGCCACGACCTCTCAGGTTTCTTTCCATACTGAAAGAATCAATCATAATGATAACCATAAGTACAGTTCAAGATACTAAAATTCATGCTAAGTTAATAGCAACAAGGGATCACATATTAAAGGAAAACAGTTATCGATACCACAAATGTCGCACCGAATATCATATCGGTGTCAAGTCGAACAATTTCAATTGTATAATCAATTCGGCATTTACCTCGGATTATCAATCAGATAAATCCTGTCACAATTCCTCGAAATAACATGATCAACAAGGAGGCCCATACTGATATCAATATCATGCCAGTAATTAAATCATGGCTCATAAAGTACATACCATATTTGGCTCGTAGGGTCAGGCACTTGCACAGGTCACACGTGACACGAAGGTCTCTTGATACTAGTTTATTTCTCAATGACTCACAAAAGAAAAGAAACAACTCTCCGATACCATCTTCTGTAACACCCCAAAAGGCGGCTATTACAGTGCCGCGAATCCCACACTGGGACCCACCAGGCGATATCAAAAACAGGTTAAATAAATATTATTTGTGATACCGAATCACAATGAATAGTCATTACTCCGATTAGGAGTTTATTAAAATATGGCCAACGGCCTTACAACACACAGGATCCGAAAAACAAGTATAGACCATATGGGGATGGAAAATACTTCAAATGTCAAATACAACCAAATAACAATTTAAATGAAGCAGAAAATAACATAACACGGTTTAACATAACCGGACAACAAAGACGAGGGCCCCCCGAACTAGTATCCTTCGAACCCTTCGCCGTCGACATGCTCTTCCCGTGCCTTGCCTTTGCCTCGACCTAAAATACAATACAAGTATTTCGCCCAACACAGGGTCAGATATACATGATAGCCAATTCTTCCGACATTATACAATTCACATATATAGATCTCAAGAAAATCATTCCGACTATTAATCATACCCCTCGGGCGTATGAAACAATCAGTCACAAAATATCGAACACATCCAATCATACATGGACTATGAACGATTAACAATATAGCTCAAGATGGACATCACAGTACGCCCGATCTGGAAATGTGTCCGTGTACATGTCCACCCCGTATACGGAATCTAGAATATACGTGTGACAATGTACCTAATTAGCCTCACGAACTACGTCTCGTGTGCACAGTCCAATACGGAAACATCCACGTATGACTATACAAGTGCCCGACTAAAAATCCTACACAATATCCAATCGGCACGCAGATATGATTCCGAAAATGTCACGACACAACATGACAACGAAGTTCAATGAAATACACATCCAATTAAGGATCAAGAAAAACTCACCAAAGTGAAAATAAGGACCAACGAGATCAACGATTCAAAACGGCGTACTTGGGAATGCAATCCCATAACGTCAAGGACAATGTCAAATCACGACAAACGTCACATGGACAATTCATACACATGAAATATATAATCATCACAAGAATCTAATCATCATTATAACCAAGCAAGATAACTTGCCTTAATACGGAGACGAGAATAGTCCTCTTCTTGTCGGAACGAACGAACGGTCCTCGACTAATATTGTTTACTCGAACAATCAACCTTAAACGAAATACATTTTACTCAAAAACATATTCGTATAATTATCAATATAGGATTAGTAAGACGTCAACCTACAATCCTATAGAATAGTTTGTTACTACCAATTATTGAAGCCTTATGTCAGGAGTCCTTCTAACATCATTACAACCATAAGAATCGGTTTACAATATTTACCGAATGTTCGCATGGTTCATCATAAACAAGAGTTCTATCAAGGGTATGTTGAATAACCAATTATGATGTTAAGATCATCTTATGATGATTAAACTTTCCAAAACATTAAAACGTTGAAAGGTAAAATCTGCACATTATGATTATTCTCCTCTCATCTAAATTGACTTTTAAGCTAACAACAAGTTCATAAGTTCTGAGATTACACCATACCCATGAGGGTTATCAAAGTCTTTGTTTACAAGGTGGAAGATTCATTAACATGATGGTGAATTTACCATTTATCTAGTATGATGATCAAAACATTCTAAGTTCTCAACACATTAGATTAATGAAAAGTTATTGTTGTAATTATCAAGATCCTTATCAATCTTCAAAGACTTGTGAAGCTGAACCAAAATGATTTAAAGTTTCTAAGATTTCTGAACTAGATCATCTAATCTTATCTTTAACATTATCAAGTTCTTCTCAAGGTAAATAAATACCTAAAATGGTGTTCAAACACTTTATGATATCAAGTTCTTGACTAAATCCAGTTATGATGAAGCTAACCGATCCAACAATGTCCTACTGAGCTAAATTCGTCCAGAAGATGAGTAGTGATAACTACAAACATGGTTACCATTACTACAATATCAAGAACTCCTCTAATCTAAACCCTCATTTATCATATTCATCAAGAAGTGTTTAAAGAGTTTAATTATAACCATGTTTTACTTGCTTAATCTAACTCTAGGTGAAGTATAATTCGTCATTAATCATCAACATAAGAAAATAATGCAGAAGAAAGCACACCTACCTCCGTAAATGAAGAACAACTTCAATGCTATGAGAGAATATATTCCAAGCTCAAAAGCAACTCCAAATCTCCAAGGAAATGAGCTTCACTCCAAGATTCAAAGCTTAGAAACAAGTTGGTGAAGGTTGATATCGCTTTGGTAGTGCAGAGGTATGATATGTGAAGAGAGAAATTCGGTTTGGGGTTGTGAAGAAATGAAAACAGTGGTCCTATAAATAGATCATGCGTACTTAGCGCACGCTATCGGAGATGATTAGCGACGCTAATGAACTTACGACGCTATCCGGTCGATATTACGACGTAGCGGCTTACAGTGGCTACTGTCTTGAATTATCGCAGGCCGTTAGCGCACGCTGATGATAAATGGGTTACGCACGCTAATAAAAGTAGATTCTCACCGACACGACAGCTCAGACTTAGATCACATGCATGCTAACGGCTAAGGAGTTCACGTGCTGAAGTCAACTGCTGCCAGATTCCCTCTTAGCGTACACAACCGAGGAAACCTTACGCACGCTAAGGCACAGGATTAGCGTACGCTAATCGTACTGTGTAACGTGCGCTACATCAACAGAAAAATTCGAAAATGCAACTCTCTAATTAACATCGAATCATCACATTTGAAATGAACTAACAACGATATGATATTCAAATCTATAATACCTCAAGATAATACTAAATGCAACGATTTATGATAATCAGATTATCCGAATAATACAACGACAGGTAAAAATGAATAGTTACAGTCGGATATTACATACTCCCCCCCTTAAAAGGAGTTTCGTCCTCGAAACTAAGGGGTAAATAACTCGGGGTATCTCGCTCGCATACTATCCTCGGTCTCCCACGTAGCCTCCTCGACTCCGTGTCGTGACCACTGAACTTTCAGTAGGGGAATCGTCTTGTTCCGCAACTGCTTGATCCTCTTCTTGAGTATTCGTACAGGACGCTCCTCGTACGAATGATCCTCTGCTAATTCAATCTCTTCGATCTGAAGTACATGGCTCGGATGAGCAACATATTTCCTCAACTGGGAGACATGAAACACGTTGTAAATCTTACTCAAAGTCGGCAGTAAAGCTAGTCGATAGGCCAGATCACCTACACGCTCCAAAACCTCAAATGGCCCAATGTACCTCGGGCTCAGCTTGCCCCTTTTCCCGAAACGAAAAACACCTCGGGTAGGAGACACCTTCATTAACACATGGTCACCAACCTCGAACTCCAGTGGTCGTCGACGGTGATCAGCATAAGACTTCTGTCGACTTTGAGCCGTTAACAACCGACTCCTAATCAAAGTGATCTTCTCCCGAGCTGCTAATAGCATGTCGGGTTCCGTACTGCAGATTCTCGACGTTCGTCCCAACACAAAGGGGACCTACAGCCGACGGCCATATAATGCCTCATACGGTGCCATCCGAATCAAGCGTGCCAACTATTATTATAAGCGAATTCCACCAAAGGCAAATGCTTCCTAATCGTTCTTCCAATCAAGAGCACATGCTCTCAACATATCCTATAGAGTCCTGGATGGTTCTCTCCGATCGACCATCTGGCTCGTGGATGAAAAGCCGCATCGAAATTCAACCGCGTGCTCATCGCACGATGAACCGCCTTCCGTAGTGTGACACAAATCGCCCGTCACTGCCTCGATACAATGCTCTTGGGGGCCGTAGTCTCACAATTTCCTTAATAAACAGTGGGCCAATCTCTCTGGGCCCCATGTGTCCTTAATTTCCAAGAAGTGGGCTGATTTGGTCGACGGTCCACAATCACCCAAATCGTATTCATTCCTCGGCGACTGCCGGCAAGCTAGTGATAAAATCCATAGATATGTCCTCCCATTTCCACTCGGGAATCGGAAGCGGTTTCAGCATTCCCGCGGGTCGTTGGTGCTCAATCTTAACTCGCCGACAGTGTCAAACACCTCAAACGAATTCGGCAACCTCACACTTCATATTCCCCACCAATAATTCTCGTTTCAAATCCTTATACATCTTGCTAGAGCCCGGTGAATAGAGTACGGGTAGCATGGGCTTCTCTCATGATAGAGTTCCTCAAATCTTCGCCGGGTACACAAACTCGATTTCTAAAACGTATCAATCCATCCTCGTGGATCACGAATCCAGGGCTTTCCCCTGGGTTACTTCATCCCGAACTTGAGATAAGAATGGGTCCGTAATTTGCTTCGATTTGATCATATCATCAAGAGACGAAGAAATCTCAAGGGTGCAAAGTTGTCCCCGAACACGCCGTAACCAAACTTCAATTTCTCGGCCTCATAAGGTCCAACCGCAATTCCTCTCGTGCCGTTAAACGGCTCAAGATCTGCTCCGCACTGCCTTACGGCTCAATGCGTCGGCAACCACATTTGCTTTACCCGGATGATAAAGGATCTCGATATCATAGTCCTTGATTAATTCTAGCCACCTTCTCGCCTCATGTTCAACTCCTTCGAGTAAAAATGTACTTTAGGCTCTTGTGGTCTCAGAAAGATCTCGCAGATAACTCCATAAAGATAGTGACGCTGATTTTCAAAGCAAACACCACTACCGCTAACTCCAAGTCGTGGGTCGGATAGTTAACTTCATAGGGTCGCAATTGTCTCGATGCATAGGCGATTACTTTCCCTTCCCGCATTAGTACACATCCTGCACTGTCTCGACGCGTCACTATACACCACAAATCCTTCCGTTCCTTTGGTAAGACCAAAACAGTGCCAAATCAATCGACTCTTGAGCTCTTCAAAACTTTGCCGACATGCTTCGTCCACAAATACTTCTTGTCCTTCCGCAGAAGTTAGTCATCGGTTGCGAAATTTTAGAGAATCCTTCTACCAATCGTTGTAGTAACTCGCTAAGCCGAGGAAACTACGAACTTCCTTCACGTTCTCGGTGGTAGCCAATCTCGAATGGCTTCCGTCTTTTGTGGGTCCACTCTCACCCCTTCGGCTGATATCACATGCCCGAGAAAGACAACCTCAGGCATCCAGAATTCACACTTAGAAAATTTCCCATAAAGTTGTTCCCGCCTCAATGTATCGAGAACTTGGTGGAGGTGACTCTCGTGCTCCTCGTGGTCGCGAGAGTAAATCAGAATGTCGTCAATGAAAACGACTACAAAGCGATCCAGATAGTTAATAAAAACTCGATTCATCAACTCCATGAACACTGTCGGTGCATTAGTCAGTCCAAATGGCATCACCACGAACTCATAATGCCCATAGCAAGTACGGAATGCTGTCTTCGAAATGTCAGACTCTCGAATCCTCAACTGATGATAACCAGATCTCAAGTCGATCTTAGAAAAAACGGCAGCTCCCTGAAGTTGGTCCAATAAATCATCAATACTAGGCAAGGGATACTTGTTCTTGATGGTTACCCTGTTCAGCTCGCGGTAATCAATACACAATCGTAGAGATCCATCTTTCTTCCGCACAAATAACACTGGTGCTCCCCAAGGGGATGCACTAGGTCGAATATAGCCTTTGTCAGTCAACTCCTCAAGCTGGTTCTTCAATTCTTGCATCTCAGTCGGAGCCATACGCAGACGGTGCTTTTGAGAGCGGGACGACCTGGTTCTAACTCAATAATAAACTCCACGTCACGATGAGGAGGTAAGCCTGCAACTCATTTGGAAATACATCCGGGTAGTCTCGGACTACCGGAATGTCGGCCAATTCAATCGTCGATCACTGCTTTGGTCATGTAGCACCAATAACCAATACACCCTTGATTAAGCGGTTTCACTGTTTTCATAGCGCTGATGACTCTCCCGAACGACCGGGATTATCACCTCGAAAAATACACTCAATCCATCATCAAGTGACGGTAACCATCCGCTATGATATCGAGTATTGCATCGTGACGATCCATCCAATCGATACCCAAGATTATATCATCCTTAGGTATATCGACTACAATCAGATTTGACAACCACTCACGGTCGCTCAAACGACCTGACAAATTCCCGACTTCACGACTCCCAATAATTCTTCTACCATCAGGTAGACCAATCACGTAGGGCTCACAATTGATAACATGGTCTAGAGGCAAACGACTTAAACAAGAAGAAGATATAAAGGAGTGTGAAGCACCGGTATCAAAAAGAACACATACAGGCTGGGAGTGGATCTCGAGTATACCTGAAATCATGCTGGCCTCGGGATCGTCAGCTTTCTTCATCTCGTAAATCCTGGGTTTCACAGTTCCGGCACCAGGTACACCACCTTGATTCCCACGGCCCATTCCCCTATTCGCGCCGGTGGTCTGATAGGAAGCGGACGGAGGCATCCGGTTCTGGATAGAGGATTGAACTGGGGCATGAGACGCTACTGCTTCAGGTCCGGGTCCACCCCTGCAAAAACGAGCACAGTGACCATTTTTGCCACAAGTATGGCATGTGACGGCAGGCTTCGGGCATTTAGAGCTGATATGCCCCTGGTCTCCGCAGTTATAGCACACAACAGAGGAGGGGACCGCTCGAGAGTGCGATCCAGCTAGCTTCGACTCCATGGGTTGTCGATCAGAAGGGTTTGGCAATGACTGGGGCTTCCTGAATGTCCCCCGGTTACTCTCACCTGCCTGCCCCTGGACCTTTGTTGTTGGATCAGGTTGTTTCTTGGAAATCTCCTTCGCAGTGAGTTCGTACTCGAGCCTTCTCGATGAACTCGTAAGGTAGTACAAAGTGGTGATTCAACAAATGCATTCTCATTCGGGGTTTAAGCCTCTTGAGAAAGTATTTGATCTTATCACCTGCTCGGATAATTGTTGTGGCAAAAGAAAGGAGTGCTCGGAATTTCTCAAAGAACAGATAATACATCATCGTCTTCGACGGGTCGGGGTTCAAAAGTTCCGACATAATGGCCTCTCTGAGTGGCCCTGGATAGAAACGGTCTAGCATGATGTTGTTATATACCTCCCAAGTGTAAACACCAACAGCTGGCCTTACTGAAAGCCACCAGGTATGAGCGCCTTTGCTAAGATAATACGCGGCTACCGAGACGCGATTCTCCTCCGGGCAGTCCACCATCTGGAAAAGTTTCTCAAAATGCTCGATCGAATGCACAATGTCAGCAGGCTCAGAGGAGCCTTCAAAAGTCGGTGGTCGCTGGCGAGAGATGTCGCTGATAATTCGACTCACGGGTCCGCCAATCACAGGAGGAGGATGAGCCCCCTGCTGCTGGCCAGTAGCGGCCCTCTGCATAGCTTCCATTAGTTGACCCATCTGGGTCATCTGTGTCATCATGCCCTGCATTACGACGTAAGGATCGACACGCGCATCCCTGCGCCCACTGTGGTGCGATTGTTCACTAGAAGGTGAACCACTGTCTGCGGAACTCTGATCCGCATTCGCGCGTCTGTTGGCTCGAGGTATTGGGATTCGGCCCCTTCCGCGGCCTCGTCCCCCTCTGCCACGACCTCTCAGGTTTCTTTCCATACTGAAAGAATCAATCATAATGATAACCATAAGTACAGTTCAAGATACTAAAATTCATGCTAAGTTAATAGCAACAAGAAATCACATATTAAAGGAAAACGGTTATCGATACCACAAATGTCGCACCGAATATCATATCGGTATCAAGTCGAACAATTTTAATTGTATAATCAATTCGGCATTTACCTCGGATTATCAATCAGATAAATCCTGTCACAATTCCTCGAAATAACATGATCAACAAGGAGGCCCATACTGATATCAATATCATGCCAGTAACTAAATCATGGCTCATAAAGTACATACCGTATTTGGCTCGTAGGGTCAGGCACTTGCACAGGTCACACGTGACATGAAGGTCTCTTGATACTAGTTCATTTCTCAATGACTCACAAAAGAAAAGAAACAACTCTCCGATACCATCTTCTGTAACACCCCAAAAGGCGGCTATTACAGTGCCGCGAATCCCACACTGGGACCCACCAGGCGATATCCAAAACAGGTTAAATAAATATTATTTGTGATAACGAATCACAATGAATAGTCATTACTCCGATTAGGAGTTTATTAAAATATGGCCAATGGCCTTACAACACACAGGATCCGAAAAACAAGTATAGACCATATGGGGATGGAAAATACTTCAAATGTCAAATACAACCAAATAACAATTTAAATGAAGCAGAAAATAACATACACGGTTTAACATAACCGGACAACAAATACGAGGGCCCCCCGAACTAGTATCCTTCGAACCCTTCGCCGTCGACATGCTCTTCCCGTGCCTTGCCTTTGCCTCGACCTAAAATACAATACAAGTATTTCGCCCAACACAGGGTCAGATATACATGATAACCAATTCTTCCGACATTATACAATTCACATATATAGATCTCAAGAAAATCATTCCGACTATTAATCATACCCCTCGGGCGTATGAAACAATCAGTCACAAAATATCGAACACATCCAATCATACATGGACTATGAACGATTAACAATATAGCTCAAGATGGACATCACAGTACGCCCGATCTGGAAATGTGTCCGTGTACATGTCCACCCCGTATACGGAATCCAGAATATACGTGTGACAATGTACCTAATTAGCCTCACGAACTACGTCTCGTGTGCACAGTCCAATACGGAAACATCCACGTATGACTATACAAGTGCCCGGCTAAAAATCCTACACAATATCCAATCGGCACGCAGATATTATTCCGGAAATGTCACAACACAACATGACAACGAAGTTCAATGAAATACACATCCAATTAAGGATCAAGAAAAACTCACCAAAGTGAAAATAAGGACCAACGAGATCAACGATTCAAAACGGCGTACTTGGGAATGCAATCCCATAACGTCAAGGACAATGTCAAATCACGACAAACGTCACATGGACAATTCATACACATGAAATATATAATCATCACAAGAATCTAATCATCATTATAACCAAGCAAGATAACTTGCCTTAATACGGAGACGAGAATAGTCCTCTTCTTGTCGGAACGAACGAACGGTCCTCGACTAATATTGTTTACTCGAACAATCAACCTTAAACGAAATACATTTTACTCAAAAACATATTCGTATAATTATCAATATAGGATTAGTAAGACGTCAACCTACAATCCTATAGAATAGTTTGTTACTACCAATTATTGAAGCCTTATGTCAGGAGTCCTTCTAACATCATTACAACCATAAGAATCGGTTTACAATATTTACCGAATGTTCGCATGGTTCATCATAAACAAGAGTTCTATCAAGGGTATGTTGAATAACCAATTATGATGTTAAGATCATCTTATGATGATTAAACTTTCCAAAACATTAAAACGTTGAAAGGTAAAATCTGCACATTATGATTATTCTCCTCTCATCTAAATTGACTTTTAAGCTAACAACAAGTTCATAAGTTCTGAGATTACACCATACCCATGAGGGTTATCAAAGTCTTTGTTTACAAGGTTGGAAGATTCATTAACATGATGGTGAATTTACCATTTATCTAGTATGATGATCAAAACATCTAAGTTCTCAACACATTAGATTAATGAAAAGTTATTGTTGTAATTATCAAGATCCTTATCAATCTTCAAAGACTTGTGAAGCTGAACCAAAATGATTTAAAGTTTCTAAGATTTCTGAACTAGATCATCTAATCTTATCTTTAACATTATCAAGTTCTTCTCAAGGTAAATAAATACCTAAAATGGTGTTCAAACACATTATGATATCAAGTTCTTGACTAAATCCATTTATGATGAAGCTAACCGATCCAACAATGTCCTACTGAGCTAAATTCGTCCAGAAGATGAGTAGTGATAACTACAAACATGGTTACCATTACTACAATATCAAGAACTCCTCTAACCTAAACCCTCATTTATCATATTCATCAAGAAGTGTTTAAAGAGTTTAATTATAACCATGTTTTACTTGCTTAATCTAACTCTAGGTGAAGTATAATTCGTCATTAATCATCAACATAAGAAAATAATGCAGAGAAGAAAGCACATCTACCTCCAGAAATGAAGAACAACTTCAATGCTATGAGAGAATATATTCCAAGCTCAAAAGCAACTCCAAATCTCCAAGGAAATGAGCTTCACTCCAAGATTCAAAGCTTAGAAACAAGTTGGTGAAGGTTGATATCGTTTTGGTAGTGCAGAGGTATGATATGTGAAGAGAGAAATTCGGTTTGGGGTTGTGAATAAATGAAAAACAGGCTGGTCCTATAAATAGACTGTGCAGACTTAGTGCACGCTATCGGGACAGATTAGCGTACGCTAATGAACTTACGTACGCTATCCGGTCGATATTACGTACGTAAGCGGCTTACAGTGGCTATTGTCTTGAATTATCGCAGGCCGTTAGCTCACGCTGATGATAAATGGGTTACGCACGCTAATAAAAGTAGATTCTCACCGACACGACAGCTCAGACTTAGATCACATGCATGCTAACGGCTAAGGAGTTCACGTGCTGAAGTCAACTGCTGCCAGATTCCCTCTTAGCGTACGCAACCGAGGAAACCTTACGCACGCTAAGGCACAGGATTAGCGTACGTTAATCGTACTGTGTAACGTGCGCTACATCAACAAAAAAATTCGAAAATGCAACTCTCTATTTAACATCGAATCATCACATTTGAAATGAACTAACAACGATATGATATTCAAATCTATAATACCTCAACATAATACTAAATGCAACGATTTATGATAATCAGATTATCCGAATAATACAACGACAGGTAAAAATGAATAGTTACAGTCGGATATTACACGCATAACAGGCACCCACCCCCCGAAAACTCGGGGGTTAGCAAACTGGAATTTTGCTAGTGCAAGTACATAACACACAAGATATACGAATAATAATAACACAAAACTCAACAGTCGTGAAACCTTAACACGAACCACACACTCAAATGGTCAACACAGAATAGTATTACATACACAAGGTGAAAGATAATCACATTTTCATATTCTCCGTACAGAACATAACACCAATAAAACTTTAAACGAGCCCAAGGAGTCAGAGAAATCCCTTTTTATAAAAGGAAAAGTATTTTGATAAGAAAGTTCGAAAACATTAATATTGACTCGGGCCATCTAGGGATTTTGAAAATCAAATGGAAATACTTTAGAAAATACTTCAAAAGTTCTCGGGTCCTTGACCCAACATGTGGAAAACAATTTGCAAGAAAACTATCACAACGTTATTCGGGGTCCTCGACCCAAATGATAAAACACTATCACAAGTGAATCATTACAACATCTTACGGGGTTCTCGGCCCAATCCAAATAATATCATCACGAGATCAAATCTCAACATCTCACGGGATCCTCGACCCAATACACAGAATAATCAACACAGTACAATCAAAGGCACAGCCTCTCATTCGACAAATCCTGCTCAAGACCCCTGATTAATTAACCCTCGGAGATCTCGTCAAATATCCTTGGTTAATTAACCCTGATACCAACATTTAAAACAAATTGGAACGAACTCCAGAAACACAATCCGCGGTCTACATCAAGACCAACATTAAAAGCAAGTTGCAAAGATTTAAATTTCTAAAATTATTTGATAACGGGGTCTTAGCTATCACTCAAATATCTGTTACCAATAAGCCTGCCAGGCGCCTCCCTTGCACACATGTGTACCGGCGTTCACTCCACTATATTGGCCGCCCATTGCACATGTCACCGCGCCGGCGTTCACTCCCACACGAGCCGCCCCTTGCTCGCGCATTAAGTAACACCGGTGTTCACCAATCATATGGAGCCGCTCATTGCAGCGTAAAACAGGCCGGAGTGCACGCCCCGCCCTCAGAGGTACCTGGATATGACGTCTCTCATAACAAGTATTCACATTATTACAAATACCAAGCACACAGTCGACCGTTGCAACAATTATCAAATCAGTTCATCAATCCACATAATTTATTCGCCAGTACGCAACTATGCAAAATAAACAATAACTCGCACGTTATTCATCAAGACTTAGCACATTAGGCCTTCAACACTATCAATTAATACTACATAATTATCCACACATATCTATCTATATATATATAATATAAATACAGATATTCATAACATGATTCATACGCTTCAGCAACAATGATTTCACGTAATTATAATTCGTATATCAAGGTACTTGCCTTGGTAATCTATCGCGAATACTCCAGAAATACAGTTGATTGGAACAATCCAGAACTCCAACGAAAACGACGATCGGAGAGGCTCAACACTGGATTATCGTAGGAAATTCGTCCTTAATATCCTATCATAAAATAAACAACCAATCACACAAGGAAAAGCATAAAAAGATGGCCGAACCCTAACTGTTCTCTTCGTAACATATGTTACACACATACGTAACGTACGTTACGTCTGCACGTTAGCGCACGTAAGCTACAAGGATTAGCGCACGCTAAGCATGCATCGATGCTTCTTCTCGCCTGACGATCGCTTGCTCGAGGGTATAACGTACGTAATGCATAGATCTTAACGTACGTTATATTCACACATATCTCACTCATGTGAATCAGAATAACCCTATGGTGTTGATGTCTACGAATTCCCGGTTAATCCTCCCATCATAAGACTCACTCCAAATATTGATTATAGATCCTCAAAGGTAGTTTGGAAAATCTGAGGTTGTTACCAACATTAAGTCTATGATCATTATGGAAACACCATACAATATGGTTTATTAATCTCAGAATTTTACCTTACTTGATTATCACAACAAGAGTCGGACTATAACGTTCTTAACTCGGGTAACTAAAGCATGAACATTCCAACTTCCAAAAACATGGTGTTTGGATAAAAATCATCTATGGAGCTTAATAATCCCGGTGGTATGTTCATAACATCCTTAAGAACACGAATTCAAGGTTGAGGTAGCATTAACGTACCTTAATATGAAAGAAACGCAGAGACAAGAGGTAGCATCCAACTTCGATTGCTTGAATGTCAATCCAAGATGTTTCGTAACTTAAATGATCGAGTCTACGTGTTCTATATGTGTTTTAGAGGGCTGGAGACCCTCTAGAAATGGAGGAAAACGAATTACAAGTGAAAGGGATGAAGAGAAATGAAATGTGGTGTTGTCCATATATATAATATCTTGAGATTTACGCACGTTAGCCTTAGCCATTTACGTACGTAATCGACTTAGCGCACGCTACCCTTCGATCTTAGCGTACGCTATCGTTCACTAATAGCTTACTCTCTCGTTCTGTACTAGCTTACGTACGTTACTCCCTATGCATTACGTACGTAAGCTACACACATTAGCGTACGCTAGTTACAAACCTTAGCGTACGTTAACACTCGTTGACCCTAAAACTGTCCAGGTTCATCCACGGGAATCTTTCCGAGCCCCACCACCAGCCGTCCATGTGCTAGCCAGCATGTTCAATAATTGACCTCCTTACGTACGCTACGTCTAGCTCGTAGCGTACGCTATTTCGATTCAGAACGACGTTACGCTTACTGTTAGCGCATGCATGACGTAGTTGCATGTGAAGGATTAAAGGTTGATATTATCATGCATGAGGATACGAATACGGAAACGGTCGTACTTCGATTATTGATAGCACCATTTGAGGTAATACAGGGTTCAAATACAGATGAAAATACCCAACAATTTATCCGGATATTACATACTATCCCTCTTAAAAGAAGTTTCGTCCCGAAACTTAAAGTAGAGTGGTGGAACAACCAAGAAAAAGTAACTACTTGCTCAGCCCCAAAACATCATGAGCGATGCGGGAATACAAGGTTCTAAAAAAAATACAATGATTGGACCTAGGAAGTATCAGGCACGTCAATTGAGGCGATAAATTACACGTGAACATGAGAAGTTAGAGTGGAGAAGTAAAAGCTCATAGAATTAAAGAAATTCATAAACGGCTCAGACGTACTAAAATCGCGTGTCGAGCTCGACCCACCATATTCAAGTTCATAACACATTGGAAATATTAACCGCACGAGTGGGAACAAATAGTTTCGAACAAAATTTTGCAAAGATTAAGTTCAGATGTGAATAGACCACAATAATTCACGGAGTCTAACAAATCGGTTCTGAATTTCGTTCGACTGACGGTAGGTTCAGTAGAACATGGTAGTTTAAAATTGTCAAGAGGGTCACAGATGAATCATCAACAATGAAAGTCTCCCAACACCGAAAATACTAAGAAGAGTATGGGTATTACGTTCCCCCATACTAAGAAGACATGTCAGCCCCGAAACTGAAAACAGCAGGAGTTGGAAACGAAAAGCAATTAAAATGAAAAACGATCAAAGTCGCGATTGTTGGAAACAGCAACGACTAGAACACAGCACAAAATCTTCATTCGCCTATGATAGGCTCTTCAGCAGAAGACATAAGGTTTTGGGACATTCTCCGGCCACTTGCTCTGCTCACCGACAGAGTAGCATTCTTTGCCAATTCGGAAATTATCTCACAATGTTTCTCCCGGTGGCCTTCACACCCGCACCGATGACAAGTCAAGAGTGGTGAGGGACAGTTTACACGGATGTGTCCCGTACGGTTGCAGTTGAAGCACACTCTCTTCTTACCGGGAGTCACTGATGCTGGTTGGGGATTCCCAATGCTCATTCTCGACCGCGAAGACGACGCATTCGAACGACGTGGGGGTTTGAGAACCTTAGTCTCGTCACCGCCCAAAAATTTCCCAGATGTCCTCGGCCTCTTTTCACCGCTCGTTGGCTCGGTCACTGAGGAGGTTTCATAGGTTATCGTCTGATCTTGATATTCCTTCACCGTAACATGAATCATTGTCGTACGAACCACCTCACCGCTTCCGCTTCCTATATCACGTCTACGTCCGCCAAGGCTCGTCATGCTAATGCAGATAGTACCGTTTATTGTTATCACATAGTCGGTTGTACGGTATACCACAATTATCAACATAAGGTTTAATTAGCATCCTTAGAATAACGGTAATATCGTAAAGCACGAAATTTTCTGAAATCAACTTCCAGTCCCTCGTCTAGGACGATCATTATGCGTATGCTTTTAAAAATTTTTGAAACAAAAGCCGAATCACGTTGTGCTCAAAACTTGTAAGTACTATCCTTTATTTTGGAAGAGGAAGTTTATACAATGACTCTAAAAAATTTATTTTCGAGTAATGCCTACAAGAAAATTGAAAATCGAATTGTAACTAATTTGAAATATTTCAAAAGTGTTGAGTCCCAAATACCATAATTTTGAAAATCCTTCCTCTTCTACCAAAATGTTTATTCGAAAGAACTTTTCACCAAAATACGTGACCATTCGACACGACTACATTAAATCATGAGGTTTACAATGCTAGGAAAATTTCAAAACACTACTTTGAAATGTTCGTAATTCGCCCTAAATATTACATGCCGGGATTCTCGCTACGAACCTACCAGCTAAAAACCATTTAAAAATCATTTCAAAATATGCCAAAAAGCCGATGACGGTAGCATTTTCCAAAACTTACAAAATCATTTGTAAAATATTAAATACCGTCATAAAAATACCGTGAAAATGTGCGAGACTAAAATGCCAAAATGTCAAAAGTCATTTCACAATACTCACGCAGCGGATAAAATTAACACTCAAAGATTTATCCTACTGAAATGCAGAAATCGATAAATATGTTCGACTACCGAAGTATACTACATAACCATTCTCACTCGACGCGTATATGCAGGTGATATCGTAAAACAATATAATCTCTAACAAGTTCAAACCTTAGGTTCACGTTAAGCACAATATAATCAAATACGTATGTAAGGGGACTTACGATTCAGGAGGCTTACCATCACGGATTGCTTGAAGATGATGTTGGAACCACGATACTAATCACAACTCTGACGCGCGCGACTTACACAAGACATGGACTTGACCCAACGGCCTAGGTTTTTCGCAAACCTAATATCCGATACCATAATTGTAACACCCCCAGAATACATCCGGAAATGTTACACGCCGTAGGCCCTTCTTACAAGGATCTACAAGACTAAACTCTACTAGACTACAAAATGATTGACCGACCGGGGTCAATCTAAATACAACGCAGACCGACAAGGTCGTTAAACAATTCAGAAACAAATGAACTTTACATCTCAATGACAAAAATAAACTTGAACACAGAAAAGAACGACAACTCAATTTAATAAATGAAAACTACACCCATGCAAGGGTGAATACTCGAACGACAGAGAAATACCGACCAAAATGAAACAAAAGAAAAGACTCTAACTCTGGTGTGATTAGTATCATTGTCCTCCATCTCCTTCCACCTAATCCTGTGATCGCTCCCGAGCCGCCAAAACTCGAGCGCATAATGCACTCCACCGCCCGAAAACTCGGGGGTTAGCAAACTGGAATTTTGCTAGTGCAAGTACATAACACACAAGATATACGAATAATAATAACACAAAACTCAACAGTCGTGAAACCTTAACACGAACTACACACTCAAATGGTCAACACAGAATAGTATTACATACACAAGGTGAAAGATAATCACATTTTCATATTCTCCGTACAGAACATAACACCAATAAAACTTTAAACGAGCCCAAGGAGTCAGAGAAATCCCTTTTTATAAAAGGAAAAGTATTTTGATAAGAAAGTTCGAAAACATTAATATTGACTCGGGCCATCTAGGGGTTTTGAAAATCAAATGGAAATACTTTAGAAAATACTTCAAAAGTTCTCAGGTCCTTGACCCAACATGTGGAAAACAATTTGCAAGAAAACTATCACAACGTTATTCGGGGTCCTCGACCCAATTGATAAAACACTATCACAAGTGAATCATTACATCTTACGGGGTTCTCGGCCCAATCCAAATAATATCATCACGAGATCAAATCTCAACATCTCACGGGATCCTCGACCCAATACACAGAATAATCAACACAGTACAATCAAAGGCACAGCCTCTCATTCGACAAATCCTGCTCAAGACCCCTGATTAATTAACCCTCGGAGATCTCGTCAAATATCCTTGGTTAATTAACTCTGATACCAACATTTAAAACAAATTGGAACGAACTCCAGAAACACAATCCGCGGTCTACATCAAGACCAACATTAAAAGCAAGTTGCAAAGATTTAAATTTCGAAAATCATTTGATAACGGGGTCTTAGCTATCACTCAAATATCCGTTACCAATAAGCCCGCCAGCGCCTCCTCGCACACCCGTGTACCGGCATTCACTCCACTATATTGGCCGCCCATTGCACATGTCACCGCGCGGCTCACTCCCACAGAGCGCCTGCTCGCGCATTAAGTAACACCGGTGTTCACCAATCATATGGAGCCGCTCATTGCAGCATAACAAAGCCGGAGTGCACGCCCGCCTCGTAGTTACCCGAATATGACGTCTCTCATAACAAGTATTCACATTATTACAAATACCAAGCACACAGTCAACCGTTGCAACAATTATCAAATCAGTTCATCAATCCACATAATTTATTTGCCAGTACGCAACTACGCAAAATAAACAATAACTCGCACGTTATTCATCAAGACTTAGCACATTAGGCCTTCAACACTATCAATTAATACTACATAATTATCCACATATATCTATATATATATATAATATAAATACAGATATTCATAACATGATTCATACGCTTCAGCAACAATGATTTCACGTAATTATAATTCGTATATCAAGGTACTTGCCTTGGTAATCTCTCGCGAATACTCCGAAATACGGTTGATTGGAACAATCCGAACTCCAACGAAAACGACCATCGGAGAGGCTCAACACTGGATTATCGTAGGAAATTCGGCCCTTAATATCCTATCATAAAATAAACAACCAATCACACAAGGAAAAGCATAAAAAGATGGCCGAACCCTAATCGTTCTCTTCGTAACGTCGTTACACACATACGTAACGTGCGTTACGCCCGCACGTTAGCGCACGTAAGCTACAAGGATTAGCGCACGCTAAGCATGCATCGATGCTTCTTCTCGGCCAGACGATCGCCTTGCTCGAGGGTATAACGTCATTTAATGCATAGAGCTTAACGTACGTTATATTCACACATATCTCACTCATGTGAATCAGAATAACCCTATGGTGTTGATGTCTACGAATTCCCGGTTAATCCTCCCATCATAAGACTCACTCCAAATATTGATTATAGATCCTCAAAGGTAGTTCGGAAAATCTGAGGTTGTTACCAACATTAAGTCTATGATCATTATGGAAACACCATACAATATGGTTTATTAATCTCAGAATTTACCTTACTTGATTATCATAACAAGAGTCGGACTATAACGTTCTTAACTCGGGTAACTAAAGCATGAACATTCCAACTTCCAAAAACATGGTGTTCGGATAAAAATCATCTATGGAGCTTAATAATCCCGGTGGTATGTTCATAACATCCTTAAGAACATGAATTCAAGGTTAAAGTAGCATTAACATACCTTAATATGAAAGAAACGCAGAGACAAGAGGTAGCATCCAACTTCGATTGCTTGAATGTCAATCCAAGATGTTTCGTAACTTAAATGATCGAGTCTACGTGTTCTATATGTGTTTTAGAGGGCTGGAGACCCTCTAGAAATGGAGGAAAACGAATTACAAGTGAAAGGGACGAAGAGAAATGAAATGGGGTGTTGTCCATATATATAATATCTTGAGATTTACGTACGTTAGCCTTAGCCATTTACGTACGTAATCGACTTAGCGCACGCTACCCTTCGATCTTAGCGTACGCTATCGTTCACTGATAGCTTACTGTCTCGTTCTGTACTAGCTTACGTACGTTACTCCCTATGCATTACGTACGTAAGCTACACACATTAGCGTACGCTAGTTACAAACCTTAGCGTACGTTAACACCCGTTGACCCTAAAACTGTCCAGGTTCATCCGCGGGAATCTTTCCGAGCCCCACCACCAGCCGTCCATTTGCTAGCCAGCATGTTCAATAATTGACCTCCTTACGTACGCTACGTCTAGCTCGTAGCGTACGCTATTTCCGATTAAGAATGCGTTACGCTTACCTGTTAGCGTGCGTTACGACGTAGTTGCATGTGAAGGATTAAAGGTTGATATTATCATGCATGAGGATACGAATATGGTAACGGTCGTACTTCGATTATTGATAGCACCATTTCAGGTAATACAGGGTTCAAATACAGATGAAAATACCCAACAATTTATCCGGATATTACAAATATCTTTACAAGGGAGCAAATCGAACTTGAAGTCGTTATATGTTTACAGAAAAGACTTGCCAATCGTTCTGATTATATTTTCAATTAACACGATTTGGAATTTATTATTTAAAGACTGTAATGATTTCTGATACAAAAACGACTTGAAAGTCGTTATAACGACTTAGACATTGTTATTAGGATGCATACAATATGTGGGCATTATTATAAATATAATGCAACGATGTTGAACTCGTTATATCAGTAGAATAACGATATATAAACCGTGCCCAAAAAACACATCAAGGATATTTTAGTAATTGAATAAATTATTTAATCTATTATTTAAAAAAGGGGCTATATAAACAAAAAAAAATATAGATGAAAGTCTTTTTAAACAAAAATTGTGTTTGACTAGGTCATGCCAAGTAAAATAGGAAGTCTGACGACTTTTTTTTTTGGAAGTCTGACGACTTAGGCCCTGTTTACTTTACCAGTTTTCTAGAAAAAGTTTCTAAGAAAACAGAAAAAAATAAAAATACGTTCAAATTAGATATTTTTATAAAAAAACTAGAAACTGGAAAACACGGTTTTCCAAATTATAACTGAACTTTAGAAAATTATAGAAAACAGTCCTGACTTGTTTTCAAGATTTAAAAAATTAGAGAACACGCTAGAGTTGTGCTACAAACAAGCTAGGCACTCTTCGAAAAATCGAACCTCAACAAATACACATGTTTTAATATTTTTTAAATCTATGAGTCATACTTGTAGTTATGAATATGTTACATAATTAGTATTTTTAAATGATAAAAAAATCTAACAAACAAAATGAAACATCAAATAGTATAAATATTATTTATTTGTTAATTATCATTTTACTGTGTTCATGTGACAGTGGTCTCCATTATTTTAAATTAAATAAAAAATAAAAATCTTGTTCCTATATTTAATAATCTAACTTTATGAACTAGTGATCACTTAAAAATAATAAGAGGAATAAATAGTTTATAAACATGATTATAAAATATTGAAATGTAATGTATAATAATAATTAGTTATATGTTAATGTAAAAAGTATGTATATAATTTTTTGAGAGGATACTACATATATTTTTTGAGAGTCGAGAACAACAAAGAGAAAACGCTAATCAGTGGCGAACAACTATATCTACTGAAATGTGGAGGGATATATGAATATATTGATTAGTCATATTCATCTTTTAGATAAAAAAAGACAATCATTTGAGTGTATATATATATATATAATATGAGTAGATTTATAGAGGAATATTAAAATGTAATGTATAATAATTAGTTATATATTAATGTAAAGTATGTATATAATTTATGAAACTAAAAAGGTAGAAAACTGGTAAATTCTATTTGCATATTTGGAACATATTTTCCTAGTTTTCAACAATTTTCTTAGAAATTGAAAACTCAGAAAATTTTAGAAAATTTTGGAGAAGAAAAGTGGAAAATTTTTCCACAAGTAAACATCCCCTTACATTCTCAATTTTTAACAAATCCCAGTTCAACCCCGAGTTTTCTAATTCTGTCAGTTGATCCAGTCAGATTTTCAGTATCTTCAAATCAGTCCCTTTGAATCATTATGTTGACCTCTCAATTATAATTTAACTCTCTTTATTTTAATTTCAGCCTATTATATAACAACATATTATTATTATTACAGATAATAACAAGAAATTGACTGGCCTAGTATTGTTGAGTCGAGCATCTATATCACTTTCAAGTCAAAGTACTGTATTTATTCGGTGGAGATTTTATGCTTGTTTTGCTTAATTCATTATGTTACTTCTATATATACGTGTTTCTTTCCAAATATATATATATGCACAAAATTTGCATATTGATTACGTTGTAGCTTCCAATGAATAGTAGGCATGATGTGTTCAATGTAATACCCGGTTGTAATTCAATCATTTTTATTCAGTAATTATCAATCAGTATTTGTCACTTAGTGATTTTCATTCATTAATAATCACTCATCATTCATACTCATTCAATTGTGTTCACCGTTCGGCGTAATATTGTCATACTCGTACGTTTGCCCCCGTACTTCTCGAATTCTGTGATTTTTGTACTCGGTGCATCATTATAGGCTGAACTGCTTGTCGAGCAGGGCCGCACGAGCAGCGGGTCGTGCGTGGCGCTCGTGCGTTGCGGCTGGACTGGGCAGGAGACCCAGCGGCCGAGTCAATGCCGCACGATCAGGCCGCACGAGCATCTGCTCGTGCGCGACGCTCGTGTGTTGCAGATCGATTGGGCAGGAGGCCCAGTGGTCGAGTCAGTGCCGTACGAGCAGGCCACACGAGCAACTGCTCGTGCGTGGTGCTCGTGTGTTGCGGCTGTACTGGGCAGGAGGCCCAGCGTTCGAGTCAGGGCCGCACGAGCAGGCCACACGAGTTGCTGCTCGTGCGCGGCGCTCGTGCGTTAAGAGCTGCAGCCGGCAGAAGCCTCACGCACGACCGGACGCACGGACATTTGGTCGTGCGGGTTGGTCGTGCGTTCTTGGGATTTATATAAGTGGACCGACGGGATTTCCTCATTTTTCACCATTTCTTCATCCTAGTTCCGAGAGAGAGGGTTTGTGGGAGAAATTTTCATCATCAATCGCTTGAATACTCTGTTGTGTCACGATTTATTCATCCCGACAGGCGATCGACTGTAAGACCGAGCGACCAAGTCAACTCCAGTCAAACTTTGGCTAGCTCGCCTAATCGAAGATATCAGACCACCATCAGGTACCCAGCGATCGACTCCCAAGGCGATCGCCATTTGGCAGTTGGCGACCAACTCTAGTATCCGTCTAAGGACGGTCGACCTACGTCCCGAGCAGGGATGATCGCCCGTCAAAGTCATCAAGGACTGGATCTCAGAACAGCACCCACGTGCAGATCCACAAAAGGCGCCGACCGAAGATCTTCGCTGACACATGAGATCTTTTGCTGACAGACAAGACCTTTGACCACAGCCTGTCACCTACCTCACCTACCGGCATGCGCGCCGAAAGTTGTCAGTGGGACCACCCGTGACAACGACTCAGGACGCGTGTAAGCTCCCCATTGGACCGCACAGTTGACTGCCAGCAACTCCTGCAGACTTTAAGGAGACATGCCCACATGCTAAAAGACGATCGCCCGATTATTATAATGCAGAAAAGGCGATCGCCCGGCACATCCATGTCCTATAAATAGAGAACCTCCTCCTACTGGAAAAAGGTTCCGAATTCATTTGACTTACGTTCAGAATTCATTTCACCCACAACAAATACAGAGAACACACATTTCATCAAGCTCCGGCTTTCTCACCTAATCCATCTCGTGACTTCTCTCTCCGAATCTCTCGTCCGAACACGATCGGCGGAAGGAGCAAGTCTCCACTAGACAGATTCCAAGGGATTCATAAGCCCCGGAGCCCAAGCATCCACTAAATACTGCCGTGAGAGACCGTCGATCTCTCTCCGCGACTGCTCATCTCCTTTGTTACAAGAACTCACGAGCATCAAATCTGGTTCTTAGGCAATCTACACGCTCACTAGCTAAGATAACAAGAATCCTTACACTCATTGTAATTGTATTCTTACATTAGTACTTGTATCCCGAATATTAGTATTAATAATATCTCGCGAGAGCATTCAAGCCCGGACTAACAACCCCGGCAAATCTTGTGTTATTTATCTTTCTCACGGAAGTGCTCTTGCATTTGTTTGCTATCCCATCCATTCCAAAGCAATATCTATCTTCGGATAATATTTTGGGTAGCAACAATTAGCTAGAAGAAGGGCATCCAACCTCAAACTTTTATTTCTACCGTCCAAGAACACTCACTGTTCTCGGGGCATATACTTGAAGTGACACTCACCGCACTTCAAAGAAAACCTTGAGAATCATGACATCCGCCGGTACATCAAGAAAGCCGCTCTCCGAACCGCCGGACACCATATCCGGCTCAATCCGAACCCGGCCAACGGCGGGGAAGCGCAGCAACGCGAGACTCTCGATCCCGCATCCGAGAGATGGCCCCAACCTCTCACTCGATCAGTTCCAAACCGAGGAACAGATCGAGGAGGCTATGGCCATCCTGGAGGAGCGACGGAGAGCATGTGCGTCGCCTGCAATAACTCCCTCGATCATCCGTCGCATGGGAAAACGGAAATTCAGCGGGCTACTAAAGGAGCGATCGTCAGAAATCCCCAATTCGCGAGGAAAGGCTCTCGCACGACCGGACGGATCCATATTCGATCGCTTGGGGCGCGACCCATCCTGGCGACCGGGGCACTCTGTTTCCAACCTCGAAAAGACGGAACCCGAATCCGTCACCAGAAGTTCGGCCTACCCACCTCACAGCCGAACGCAGGTCAGCCATCTGACTCCCGCCCCGATCGCCAGGGGATCAGTACTCAATCGCCTCGGCACCTGCCCCGAGCGCCGAGCCGCGAGCAGCCAGGCCACGACGATGGCCGCCATACAACGCCAGCTCGACGAGATGAGAGCACTCTTGGACACTGGGGCAAGCACCAGCAAAAAGATCGCCGGGCCGACCGAGCCACTCGCGGTCCACATCGAGCATGTCCCCAAACACCCAACGATCGCGCCTCCCAAAACACCACTGTATGAGGGGAGATCGGACCCCAAAACCCACCTGAGTAAATTCCGAATCTACATGACTGGGTGTGGGGCATCTGATGCAACCAAGTGCCGGATCTTCCCGTTAACATTGGGCGAGCTGGCCCATAGGTGGTACGTCTCACTACCACCACGATCAATCACCTCTTTTAAGAAACTGGCGAATGACTTCACGTCATACTTCGCCAGCAAGGTCGCCAGACCAGAAGGCCCCCACCGCATGATAAAAATCAAGCAGGGGAAGGACGAAACTGACGCAGATTACATCGACCGGGTAGACGAAATCATCCTCACCGGCGAACCCGTCAGTGACGAGCTCGCTCTCTATTCGGTCATGGGGGGATTCCACGGTCACTCTCCCATGTTTAGACATCTCTCCAAGGATATTCCCCCAACTTACGCGATTTTCCGCACTAAAGCTGACAACTTTCTGGCCAGGCAAAGGCTACTCACCCTCCGCTTAGGCGAGGAAACGCCACCTCTTGTCCAGAAGATAGCGATCGCCAAAGCAAAGAAGGCGATCGCCAAGACACCCGGAGATCTCAAGGCTTTCGAGGACATGGAAGCCCATCTCCTCCATACGTTCAACAGAACTCCGGCACATATTTTCTATGCCATCAAGGGGCACGAAGAGCTCAAAAATCCAAAGGCGATAAGGGACCACGGTCACCTGGACAACAATCAATATTGTGCCTACCATAAGAGTCCCGGCCACAGCACCAACAAATGCCGCGACCTCCTCAAACATCTCTGGAGATTGTTCGAGGAGGGCAAGTTGGACAGCTTATTGGTTTAGCCGAAGCCCCTACCTATCTCTATAGACGATCGTCCGAGTCAAACATAAAACAGGCTGGAATGCTCATATGAGCCGACCCCCGGATCAGCCTCGGCAACCGTCCCTACATGCTTCAATCAAGAGAAGGAGACCTCGGAAGTCTCCTCGATCTCCCTCATTTAAGAAACTGGAGGACTCGATCTCCATCTACAGTTCACCATCTAACATGATGGACTAAGGCACGAGATCGCCTCCCCCGCACAACGTACATCGTCGAAGGTCGGCATCTGCATGACGATCCAAGGTGGAAGAGTGCAGCCATGGTCCTGGTGGTCGATGGAACCGACTGCTTAGGCCATGCAAGGTCCCTTTGGGCCAAGATCGCCCGCCCTTCGTTTAAATACGAGGTCGGCGTAGTCTGAGGGCCCTCCAAAGTTAATCAGTGGACACGATCGCTCGCCCTCAAAGGTTCATCATCTAACATGGTGAACCCGGACAATGCGACGTGCCACAACCCCCGTCTCAACGTACACCGTCGAGGTTCGCCATCTTCATGGTGGGCCGAGGTGGAAGCAGAGCTAAAGAAGCCGCGGGCGTGGAGTTGAATCATCCGACGCTGCCCCGCGCAAGGACTCCTCTAGACCGAGACCGCACGCCCTTCGTTTAAATACGAGGCGAGGCGCAGCCTAACAGAGGACCCTCATAATAAAGTGAGTCACGAGACACTCAATGTCTTCGCGCATCAAGACATGATCAAGGAGTCGGTCCATCGAACTCCGCGATCGTGCACGGTTCCTCAAGACGGACGACCGCCCCCGAGGATTCGACAAAGTTGAAGACCGCTCACTCAACGAATTATTTTCATCCCCTTACTTCCACTAAGTGAATAAAAACAAGGGGCAATAAGAGTGCGGACTACCTACACGACGATCGTCGCTATTCAACCACATACGGAGATCGTCATTTTTTCAGATGTAGTGCAGCGATCGAATTTGTTGTAAAAAGTTGTCTTTATGAGTTTATCAATTCATTTGGAACTACCCTCGCAACGATCTCGCCTCACACATTTGTACAAAGTCAAAACAAAGACTCAAAAATAACCATTCATTCAAGTGATAAGTCAGAAATCCATCCCGACAGGCGATCGACTGTAAGACCAAGCGACCAAGTCAACTCCAGTCAAACTTTGGCTAGCTCGCCTAATCGAAGATATCAGACCACCATCAGGTACCCAGCGATCGACTCCCAAGGCGATCGCCATTTGGCAGCTGGCGACCAACTCTAGTATCCGGCTAAGGACGGTCGACCTACGTCCCGAGCAGGGATGATCGCCCGTCAAAGTCATCAAGGACTGGATCTCAGAACAGCACCCACGTGCAGATCCACAAAAGGCGCCGACCGAAGATCTTCGCTGACAGATGAGATCTTTTGCTGACAGACAAGACCTTTGACCACAGCCTGTCACCTACCTCACCTACCGGCATGCGCGCCGAAAGTTGTCAGTGGGACCACCCGTGACAGCGACTCAGGACGCGTGTAAGCTCCCCATTGGACCGCACAGTTGACTGCCAGCAACTCCTGCAGACTTTAAGGAGACATGCCCACGTGCTAAAAGACGATCGCCCGATTATTATAATGCAGAAAAGGCGATCGCCCGGCACATCCATGTCCTATAAATAGAGAACCTCCTCCTACTGGAAAAAGGTTCCGAATTCATTTGACTTACGTTCAGAATTCATTTCACCCACAACAGAAATACAGTAGAACACACATTTCATCAAGCTCCCGGCTTTCTCACCGGAATCCATCTCAGGACTTCTCTCTCCGAATCTCTCGTCCAGAACACGATCGGCAGAAGGAGCAAGTCTCCACTAGACAGATTTCAATGGATTCATAAGCCCCAGAGCCCAAGCATCCAGCTAAATACTCGCCGTGAGAGACCGTCGATCTCTCTCCGCCGCGACTGTTCATCTCCTTTGTTACAAGAACTCACAGAGCATCAAATCTGGTTCTTCCGGCAATCTACACGCTCACTAGCTAAGATAACAAGAATCCTTACACTCATTGTAATTGTATTCTTACATTAGTACTTGTATCCCCGAATAATAGTATTAATAATATCTCGCGAGAGCATTCAATCCCGGGACTAACAACCCCGGCAAATCTTGTGTTATTTATCTTTCTCACGGAAGTGCTCTTGCATTTGTTTGCTATCCCATCCATTCCAGCAATATCTATCTCCGGATAATATTTTGGGTAGCAACATACTCGATTTTTCATCATCTTCATTCGGTTGTGAAGCTCGGATCGTCGATCTAACGCGTGTTCATCGAATCAAGGTGTTTGTATCTTCAAAGGTAATATTCTCAAACCTCTTGGATTTCGATTTTGTGTTGAGAAATGATGTTTTGGATGTTATAATCATGTTGTATGAAGAGATATACATATTATTATGAGTATGTATGAATATTCATCGGATTATTGAAAGGTTATTCAAGAACACTTTGAATATTGAGTTGGATTTGGGGGTTTTCGATTAGTTGTTGTTGAAATCATGAATTTGGATATTCATATTGGATTTTTGATTGTATTGAAGATGTTTTGTCGGTTTGAAACACTTCTTGGGAATTTGATAATTGAGGTTTGGTTGTAAACGATCGGAGATTGGTCTCAACGTGTTCGATATAATGCCCCAATGAACTTGGTTTAGTCGTATCGACATTTTGAGTTCGTTATATTCATGTTTGATTCGTATGTTGAACGGATTGTTGGTATTTGTGTTATTCAAGGTTGTTCGATCGACCGACATCTCATTTAGGACGTTGTTCGTGGAAGGACATTCTTCATCGATGTTGTGTAAGTTAATTCTTACTCGGTTAAAAGGATATTCATTCCTTTCGTTGTTGTTCATTCATAATTATAGTTCATTCATAATGTATTAACCGTATTGAGACTTGTAATTGTCAATTAATCACTTGATCACAAGAGCAGCGGTTCCAATCATTTCATTGAGCTATCATTCATTTCACTGTCATTTCATCTCGGTGAGTCATTATTAATTTCGATGTCACTTTTGTTATCTCGTGGCATTCCGAGTCAAACTGGCGTGCCGGTTGGTATGTGTGGGATTTTCATGTCGGGCACATATTAAGTCGTGTGTTGGTTGTTGGCCTCACATTAGACTGTGCACACGAGAATATTACTTCGTGAGACTGATTAGGTACAAGACCACACGTGTATTCGATCGATACTAGTTGGTGGCTTGTGCACAGACACATTTCCATCCCGGGCGTAGTGTGGCGCCACCCTTTGAGCTGTACCGTTATTTGATTCATACAGCATGTTTAATTGCGTATATTTTCAACATGATTGGGTTATAATCTGACCGATTCACTTTTGATCGCATGTGTTCGACAGTTTGAGATTTTGATCGAACTTGTGGTTTATACAGCATATATGATTGTGTTTATTCAACTCTTGAGGATTGTTGTTACGTATGGCGGCCCGTTGGGGGATTTTGTTTTCAGGTCATGGCAAGGCAAAAGCACGGGAATAGAACGTTGACGGCGAGGAGTCCCAGTGATACTAGTAGGGGGCCCCGATCCTTTCAGTCATTCATGTTGTTGTCATTTATTTACCGCTGCAGATTTCCATTTGGATACTCCGTTTCGTTCAGTGTTATGTATTTTATCTTCATATAAAATATACATGTATTCGGTATTATCTTGAGTGTGTTATAATGAAACTCCTCATCGGAGTAATTGATGATATAATGTAGTTCGGTACTACAATTATATTATTTAATTCATTAATTTTCATTCGCCTGGTGGGTCCCAGTCGGGGGTCCACGGCACTGTAATATCCGCCTAGTTTGGGGTGTTACAGAGTTGGTATCGGAGCATGGTTTTGAATACTACCTTCCGAGTCATGTCTCATTTGAAACCATCGTTCATCAGACTAGTATCATTGGACTTTCGCGTCACGTGTGACCTGTGCAAGAGCCGAGCCCTTCAGACCAAAGAATAGTAAGATTTCCTCATTTATCATTTTCATTTGTAATCATGTTGATCATGTTAACTCATTAATCACTCAATTCATTTCATCACTTAGTTGTTAATCTTGAGGATCATATCAATAATCTTGTTAACTTGTTCAAGATAACCATTTCAAGAATATCATCAGATAATCATGTCACCTCAGTTATTCATTCATGTAATCACTGTGTTAGAGCGTGTATGCTCATTTTCATCATTTCATGACGTAAATCGTAATGCGGTACTCATACGATATCTATGATTATCATGCGACCTTCCTACTTCAGTATGGAGAGAGCTGTCAGGGGATGCACGGGGAGAGGCCGCAGTGTGGGCCGAAATCCGGGAAATAATCACTCACTGCCAGGAAGTCGTACCCAGAATTCAGCTCGATCGGAAGATGTTCGGGTTGATCCACTCACTTTTATGCAGGTCATGATGACCCATATGCAATTGCTCAATCATCATTGCGCCACTCTGGCCGAATTAATCGAGAGAAGTCTCCCGTGTGAGCCTGCTGCTAAGGAAATTGCTGAGCAACAACCTTCATCTGTCAGCAGGAAATCAACGAAGCGTAATCAGTCCGATGGTGGTTAGTCTACCTTCAAGAAGCCTCGTGCGGGCCCTAACATTTCTGAGCGACCTCCTACGGCGCCTAATCCTGCGGGATCTCAGCCCCGAGCGGCCAGATCAGCCATCAACTGTTTCAACTGTGGAGCGCCGGGTCATTACCGCACTAAGTGTCTGAAACCGTCTATCACGTGCCATAATTGTGGGATTGTTTGGCATAAGGCCCGTTTTTGCCAAAGGGACTCCAAGCCGACTCCGGTAGCATCTCAGGCCCCGAAGCAATCAGTAATTCAGAATCAGACTGCTCTGTCAGCATCGTTTAAGACGACGGAAGCGAATAAAGGCGGAGCTCATATTTATCAGACGGGAACGTCCGGTTCGGGGGCCGGCAAGTCCCGAATTCACGAGATGAAGAGGACTGACGATCTGGGTGCCCGAACGATCTCAGGTATACTCGTAATTTTATCTAAACCTGTGTGTACCCTTTTTGATACTGGTGCACCGCATTCATTCATTTCCGAATCATGTTTGAATAGACTTCACTTAGACAGTCCTAATAATTGTGGACCTTATATCATTGGTCTACCTGACGGTAGAAGAATTTCCGGAAATCATGAGGTTAAGAACTGACCGAATTAAGCTTAATGACCACGAGTGGTTGCTGGACCTAATCGTGGTGGATTTACCTAAGGATGATGTAATATTGGGTATTAGTGGGATGGATCGTCATGATACCATTCTCAATATTCGTAAGCGTATGGTCACTATCATTTCCGTCATTGGAGTCGAGTGTGTATTTCAGGGAGGTGATCCCCGTTGTTCCGGAAGAATCATTAATATGATGAAAGTAGTAAATTACTCAACCAGGGATGTTCAATCATTCATTATATATCATTGTCATCGATTGACCATTCTAAGGCGATCGAGATGTTCCATCATTCCTTATATCATTATCATCGATTGACCATTCTAAGGCGATCGAGATGTTCCATCATTCCTTATATCATTGTCATCGATTGGCCGTTCTAAGGCAATCGAGGTGTTCAATCATTTATTATATCATTGTCATCGATTGGCCGTTCTAAGGCAGTCGAGGTGTTCAATCATTCATTGTATCATTTTCATCAATTGTCCGTTCTAAGGCAATCGAGGTGTTCAACCATTCGTGGTATCATTGTTATCGTTTGACGATGTACTCCCAGACGAGCTACCTGTTTTACCTCCACTGAGGGATATGGAATTCACGATAGAGTTGGATCCTGGTACGTCCCCATTATCGAAGGCACCGTACCGGATGGCCCCGACCGAAATGCAGGAATTAAAGAATCAATTAGAGGATTTAACCGAGAAGGGTTATATCCGACCGTGTGCGTCCCCGTGGGGAGCACCAGTGTTGTTTGTCAAGAAGAAGGATGGTTCGTTTCGTGTGTGTATTAATTATCAGGAGTTGAACAGGGTGACGATCAAGAATAAGTATCCTCTAACCCGTATTGATGATGTCTTAGATCAACTTCAGGGAGCTTCAGTATTTTCCAAGATCGACCTAAGATCTGAATATCAGCAGTTGCGCATTCGAGAGTCGGATATCGCGAGGGCGGCGTTTCAAACACACTATGGCCATTATGAGTTCATGGAGTTAATGAATCGGGCCTTCATCGACTTTTTGGATTAGTTGGTGGTTGTCTTTACTGATGACATTTTAACTTATTCTTGTGAATGGGAGGAGCACGAGTTTCACCTTCATCAGGTGCTCGACGTGCTGAGACGAGAGCAACTTTTTGGGAAGTTTTCCAAATGTGAGTTCTGGATGTCCGAAGTGACATTTCTCGGGCATGTAATTTCATCAGACGGAGTTCGTGTCGACCCTCAAAAGACGGAGACTATCCGAGATTGGTTACCTCTGAAGAATGCTAAGGAAATCCGAAGCTTTCTCGGATTAGCCGGTTATTATCGGCGACTTGTGGAAGGATTTTCTAAAATCACTCAACCAATGACAAACCTTTTGCGAAAGGATAAGAAATACACGTGGTCCGACACGTGTCAACGGAGTTTTGAGGAACTCAAGAGCCAGTTAATTTCAGCACCTGTCTTTTCTTTACCGCAAGGGACGAAAGGATTTGTGGTTTATAGTGATGCGTCCGGACAGGGTCTCGGATGTGTACTAATGCAAGACGGGAAGGTTATTACCTATGCTTCACGGCAATTGAGACCTTACGAGGTAAATTATCCGACCCATAACCTGGAGCTAGCAGCCGTGGTGTTCGCATTGAAGATTTGGCGTCATTATCTTTATGGCGTTACCTGTCAGATATTCGCCAATCATAAGAGCTTAAAGTATATATTTACTCAGAAGGAGTTAAATATGCGACAGAGACGGTGGTTGGAACTAATCAAAGAGTATGATATTAAGATACTATACCACCCGAGCAAGGCAAACGTTGTCGACGACGCCTTGAGTCGTAAGTTAGTTCAGGAGCAGATGCTTGCTCGATTAACAGTTCAGAGGGAACTTCAGCAGGAATTTCTGAGACCCGAGATCGAAGTCTGGTTACAGTGAGTACAAGGGCAACTTTGTACGTTGGAGATTTCATCGCCACTCGAGGAGGCGATCAGGGTGATTCAGGGTTCTGACCCATTTCTGTTACGCATTCGAGAGGATGTGACTCGGGGGAAAGCCCCCGGGTTTGTGGTCCACGAGGATGGACTTTTGCGTTTTAAGAATCGGTTATGCGTACCGGCGAATGACGAGTTGAAAAACTCAATTTTGAGAGAAGCTCATGCTACCCCTTATTCCGTTCATCCGGGGACTAGAAAGATGTATAAAGACTTGAAACAAAATTACTAGTGGAGTAATATGATGCGAGAAGTCGCGGAATTTGTTTCGAGATGTTTGACCTGTCAGCAAGTCAAGATAGAACATCAGCAACCGGCGGGTATGCTGAAACCGCTCCCTATTCCAGAGTGGAAGTGGAAAGATATTTCTATGGACTTCATCACGAGTTTGCCGACGAGTCGTCGTGGCATGAATACAATCTGGGTAATTGTGGATCGCCTAACTAAATCAACTCATTTCCTTAAGATTAAGGATACGTGGGGTCCCGAGAGACTTGCCCAGTTGTTTATCAAAGAGATAGTGAGATTGCACGGTACTCCTAAGAGTATCGTTTCCGATCGTGACGGACGATTCGTGTCACATTTTTGGAAATCAGTTCATCGTGCTATGGAAACTCAGCTTAATCTCAGTACATCTTTTCATCCTCAGTCCGACGGATAATCGGAGAGGACTATTCAGACTTTGGAGGACATGTAGAGGGCATGTGTTCTCGATTGGAAAGATGATTGGGAAGCCTAACTACCGTTAATCGAGTTCACGTACAATAATAGTTGGCATGCTTCGATTAAGATGGCACCTTACGAGGCCTTCACCGGTCGTTGTTGTCGATCTCCTTTGTGTTGGGATGACTTATCAGAATCAATTGGCACCGAGCCCGATATGTTTATAGCCGTCTGTGAGAAGGTAGCTTTGATCAGGAGTCGTTTGCTGACCGCTCAGAGTCGACAGAAATCATATGCAGATCATCGTCGTCGACTATTAGAGTTCGAGACAGGTGACCATGTTTTAGTCAAGGTGTCCCCAAGTCATGGTATCTTCCATTTTGGGAAGAGGGGAAAGTTGAGTCCAAGATTCATTGGACCGTTTGAGATTTTGGATCGAGTAGGCGAGTTAGCTTATCGAATGGCCTTACCTCCGGCATTGAGCCGAATTCATAATGTGTTTCACGTATCTCAATTACGGAAGTATGTTGCCGACTCGAGTCACGTACTTCAGTTCGACGAAATCGAGATCACCGATGATCATTCATATGAGGAGCATCCTATACGAGTCCTAGAACGGCGAATCAAAAAGTTGAGGAACAAGGCGATTCCTTTGGTTAAAATCCAGTGGTCTAGACACGGAGTCGAAGAGGCTACTTGCGAAACCGAAGATAGTATGCGGAAGAAATATCCCGAGTTGTTTGACCCTTAGTTTCGAGGACGAAACTCTTTTTAAGAGGGGGAGTATGTAATACCCGGTTGTCATTCAGTCATTTTAATTCAGTAATTATCAATCAGTATTTGTCACTCAGTGATTTTCATTCATTAATAATCACTCATCATTCATACTCATTCAATTGTGTTCACCGTTCGGCGTAATATTGTCATACTCATACGTTTGCCCCCGTACTTCTCGAATTCTGTGATTTTTGTACTCAGTGCATCGTTATAGGCTGAACTGCTTGTCGAGCAGGGCCGTGCGAGCAGGCCGCACGAGCAACGGGTCGTGCGTGGCGCTCGTGCGTTGCGGCTGGACTGGGCAGGAGACCCAGCGGCCGAGTCAGTGCCGCACGAGCAGGCCGCACGAGCATCTGGTCGTGCACGGCGCTCATGTGTTGCGGATGGATTGGGCAGGAGGCCCAGTGGTCTAGTCAGTGCCGCACGAGCAGGCCACACGAGCAACTGCTCGGGCGTGGTGCTCGTGTGTTGCGGCTGTACTGGGCAGGAGGCCTAGTGTTCGAGTCAGGGCCGCACGAGCAGGCCACACGAGTTGCTGCTCGTGCGCTGCGCTCGTGCATTAAGAGCTGTAGCCGACAGAAGCCTCACGCACGACCGGACGCACGGACACTTGGTCGTGCGTTCTTGGGATTTATATAAGTGGACCGACGGGATTTCCTCATTTTTCACCATTTCTTCATCCTAGTTCCGAGAGAGAGGGTTTGTGGGAGAAATTTTCATCATTAATCGCTTGAATACTCGATTTTTCATCATCTTCATTTGGTTGTGAAGATCGGATCATCGATCTAATGCGTGTTCATCGAATCAAAGTGTTTGGATCTTCAAAGGTAATATTCTCAAACCTCTTGGATTTCGATTTTGTGTTGAGATATGATGTTTTGGACATTATAATCATATTGTATGAAGAGATATACATATGATTATGAGTATGTATGAATATTCATCGGATTATTGAAAGGTTATTCAAGAACACTTTGAATATTGAGTTGGATTTGGGGGTTTTCGATTAGTTGTTGTTGAATCATGAATTTGGATATTCATATTGAATTTTTGATTGTATTGACGATGTTTTGTCGGTTTGAAACACTTCTTGGGAATTGATATTGGTATAATTGAGGTTTGGTTGTAAACGATCGGAGATTGGTCTCAACGTGTTCGATATAATTCCCCAATGAACTTGGTTTAGTCGTATCGACGTTTTGAGTTTGTTATATTCGTGTTTGATTCGTATGTTGAACGGATTGTTGGTATTTGTGTTATTCAAGGTTGTTCGATCGACCGACATCTCATTTAGGACGTTGTTCGTGGAAGGACATTCTTCATCGGTGTTATGTAAGTTAATTCTTACTCGGTTAAAAGGATATTCATTCCTTTCGTTGTTGTTCATTCATAATTATAGTTCATTCATAATGTATTAACCGTATTGAGACTTGTAATTGTCAATTAATCACTTCAGTCACAAGGAACGACGGTTCCAATCATTTCATTGAGCTATCATTCATTTCACTGTCATTTCATCTCGGTGAGTTATTATTAATTTCGATGTCACTTTTGTTATCTCGTGGCATTCCGGGTCATACTGGCGTGCCGGTTGGTATGTGTAGGATTTTCATGTCGGGCACATATTAAGTCGTGTGTTGGTTGTTGGCCTCACATTGGATTGTGCACACGAGAAGATTACTTCGTGAGACTGATTAGGTACAAGGCCACACGTGTATTTGATCGATACTCGTTGGTGGCTTGTGCACGGACACATTTCCATCCCGGGCGTAGTGTGGCGCCATCCTTTGAGTCGTACCGTTAGTTGATTCATACAACATGTTTGATTGCGTATGTTTTCAACAAGATTGGGTTATAATCTGACCGATTCACTTTTGATCGTATGTGTTCGACGGTTTGAGATTTTGAGCGAACTTGTGGTTTATACAGCATATATGATTGTGTTTATTCAACTCTTGAGGATTGTTATTCTGTGTAACTGACCCCGTTGGGGGATTTTGTTTTCAGGTCATGGCAAGGCAAAAGCATGGGAATAGAACATTGACGGCGAGGAGTCCCAGTAATACTAGTAGGGCCCCCCGATCCTTTCAGTCATTCATGTTGTTGTCATTTATTTTCCGCTGCAGATTTCCATTTGGATACTCCATTTCGTTCAGTGTTGTGTATTTTATCTTCATATAAAATATACATGTATTCGGTATTATCTTGGGTGTGTTATAATGAAACTCCTCATCGGAGTAATTGATGATATAATGTGGTTCGGTACTACAATTATATTATTTAATTCATTAATTTTCATTCGCGTGGTGGGTCCCAGTCGGGGGTCCACGGCACTGTAATATCTACCTAGTTTGGGGTGTTACATTCAAAGTTTCCAATAAGTAGTAGACAATATTCATAAAGTTTTCATATTAATGGTCCTTGGGCAACCACCAGGTTTTGGCATGTCTTATCTACTTGACAACATGTATGTACTTAAATTTTACAAAACGGTCCCTCCACAATGAGCAAGTTGAAAGCTCACATCATTATTTAAACTTTCCAAGTTGATGAGATCAATGTGGCTAGGGTTGTAAACGAGTCGAATCGAACCGAATATCAGTAGTCTCAAGTTCGGCTTGGTGGAGCTCGAACCTAAGATCGGCTTGGCTCGAAATGGCCGAACCTCAAAAGCGAGTTCAGGTTTGAAATTCGAGCCGAACGCATGCGGCCCGTTACATAAAAACAGCATCAAATTGAAATAATTAAACCAAATTTCAACAATTAAAATCCTAATTAAAATGAAAAATTGAAATAATTGAAATATCTCATTGAAATACCTAATTGGATAACCTAATTAAAAAAATCAAATTAAATCAATAAAAAAACATCAAATTGAATTCTAATTGAATCAAAAAAATACCAAATTGAATCCTAATTGAACCAAAAGATAATTGAATACCTAACTGATATCCTAATTAGAATCTAAAAACCAAAACCTAATTGAAACAGTCCCAAAATCAAAACCTTCTTCAATTATCATAAATCTTCAATTCTTACTTAACCTTGCACATGCATTATCAATTCAATAGATTCTAGAAAGAGGGAGACTGAGAGAGCGAGAGAGACACACACATGCGACGTTCAGCTTATTGGTTATTGAAAGTCTGAAATTGAAAAAGATGTAGAATGATCATTGATTTATTGAACAAAAATTAAAGATGGGGAGTGCTTGGCCTTTGGTTCTTTGATTAAATATTGGGCCAAAGCCCTATTAACCAACCGGACACTTTAAAAGGGCTATGGAGAAGGGGGTCATTTATGAAATAGTTGGGATGAGAACTAAATTAAGGGGTTTTATATTGGACCCAACTCGTCAAAATAACTGAGCCGAGCTTTTTCGAACCGTTCACCTCAATTCGGCGAATATCAATAATAAAAGTTCAGCTCGACGTTTGAACCCCCGAGCCATTTCGAACCTCCGGGTTCATTTACAGCCCTAGATGCGGCGTGCGCTCGATATAGGATGATCTTTTATTTTTTTATTTTTTTTTGTTCATTGAAATTATGTTTTGAATATCGAACAAATGTTGAAATTTTTTGGTTCGTATGTAGTATAGTTTTTACTTGATAAATTTCTTTGGGAATATTATTTGGGATATTTATTATGTTTGATTTTATCTTTGAAATAAATTAATTTCCACTGCGATTATTCATTTATTTTTCTTAAGATTAAAAAATCAATTTATTAAAATAGGTTGCTACAGCAACACATCATAATACACGTCCAAATATATTAACAAACCAGTACAATCATCACAGTCAACACCATTTCACAACAAGAAATATCTAAAATCAACAATACAACGAGGCATCAATAACAAACAAGTCACATAATCCGAGGTATATGAGAATGAAGAAACCATAACAAATCCAATGCACAATCTCAATTCACAAGATATAATTTATATAGATAATATACTTGTCTCGATAATCAATACGAGAGTGCTCCTGTTCGCTATTTATTTTGCTACCCGCAAAGTGGCGAGCAAGATCGTATCCAGAGAGACTAATTATTCTTATTATTTCAAGTACTAGATTCTAGTATTTTCAATTTTATCTAGACGAAGTTTTGAGAAAGTTAATAATTAAAGAGTAGAATAATAAAAAAATAAACAAGCCACAGTATTTAGAACGAAGAAAATTTATGGGTTTAAATGATAGATTCCAAGGCTAGGTTTCCATTGATTGTTAGGGTTAATCGGATTGGGTTTCAGTTAAAGTTCTACTAATCTTCCTAATATGATGATCACACAAGTATTTTAGAGTCACTCTCGAGATGCATTAAAACGTAAATTAAATAATCTATAATGATATCTCCATTTACCATAGATTATCTAACTCCAAAAAGCTCACAAGACCATTAATTCATCATAATCAATCATCGATCTCCCGATCCCGTAATCAATTATGTCAGCTACTTGAGACCTATTAATATTCTCATTTCTCGTATTATGAGCAATTAAGTTAAACATGTAAATACATTGATCAGATGCTAAACACAAATTAAAACCACGTAATTAAAAAGGGAATCAAAGTAATAAGTAAATATGACAATCAATCCTCAAAAAACCATCACAAATCAATGTACTCCCACGCTCAGAATCTAACAAATTAGCTGAACATAGCTAAAAAATAATTCATAGACAAATTATTCATAAGCATGTTCGAACTATGGCAAAAGATAAAAGAGAAGGGAAGAAAGAAAGAAGATAAAACTCGGATGATGATCTATCAATCTTGATTCAATGTTTGCACTTGATCTCTCTTGATGCGTTCGATTCCCTCTTGATGATATGTTTAGCCTCCTAAACCCTTTTAAGACTTGATAATCCTGAAAATTGGCCTTTGGGGTCCTTTTATAGCTGCCAAATATGGTTTGAGACTGTTATAACGTGTTAAACTCGTCAAACAAAGGGAATTTGGCACCACCTAGTGATCGGACGTATCGTTTGACACGGTCCGTGTTGAATTGTCCTAGAAATTGCCAAAACGTCTGGCTTATGACACAGTCGAGGTCACGGCCGTGTCATTCGACACGGCCCGTGTTATTTGACATGATCGTGCCCGTGTTGTGCTGTTTGGCCCCGTTTTTTAGTCATTCTTCAGTCCGCACTCATGTTCATGCATACCCTAATATGTGCTGGGGGTCGAGACTTCGTTCATACTTGATAATGGCCTAATAAGTATGTGAAAGCACAACAAAAACTACCTAAATATAATCGAGTCCAACAAACGAGAAAATAAATATAAACACAACAATTACACAAATTCAAGATCAATAAGTGCCAGAAATCACTACACAAAGATGTGTAAAATCATGTTCAAATAAAATCCCCCAAACTTAAATGTTGATTGTCCCGACTAATGCAATTTAAAATAAATACTCATATGGGAACTCAACCCTGAACACACCTCAAACGACCATTTTGAAAATTCATAAATACACCTCAAGTAATGAACAAGTCAGGTTCTTTAAAGTTTTCAAATCTCCAGGGTGCTTCCTTAACATCATAGTCAATACTTGAAAAATATAAACCTCAACGGCCAAGTGTTTTCACTCACTCTCATAGTGTAAAGGGGATGTATATACGCTCAAAACTCATTCAGTGAAATAAAAATCCCCATAAGCTTGCCAATTCTCTACATCTCCACCACTATTTTGTGCATGTAAATTTGTGAATAAAAAAGAACGTCAATGGTTGTAATGTTGGCTTTTTGGTCGGGAAAGGAAATATGGTTTAAGTAACTTTGACTTGATAAAATTAGAACTAAATCACACTATTCAATCTGCACACACTAAACACTTAAAAGCTCCAATCTTGAAATTTGCTTCTTTCAACCGATTAATGTAATATCCGGTATTTTTATTTTCCGTTATCTTGGATTGTTTGTGTTTTGACGTCGGACATTTTCTTGTTGATGTGAGTCGGAGTGATTTCTATCATGATACTCTATCTTGTTACTATCGCATAGCCGTTTTAGTCGGGTGCGACTTGTTGTTACGTGCGTTTCTTGGATTAATGTGTGCATGTGATGTTTCGTTATTTGCTCGTTTTTGTTTTGAATCATAGCTGGTGCGTTAGTGCGACTGGTGTTGGGATTCGGTGCCTAAAACGAAGGCCCAGTGGAAGCGGTAAAATAAAAATTAATTCGATCTGAATCCCTACGAGGATCGATCGAGATACGTATATACGAATATCAAAAAACGAATAACAAGAGATATAGAAACTCACCCTTGTAGTCTGTTGATTAGATGGATAACCTTCTCTTGAGCTATTCCCCAACCTATGCTTGATCTCTACGAATCAATTCCGCTTCAAGCCCTTGAACGATCCAATGCCGAAAGCACCGCGTCTCTACTTGCCACGCGCCGGAAAAACGAACGGAATGACAACACCTTGCTATCCTCCGAGGATACGGCTAGACCTAGGTGATGAAGCTTGTTATAGATATTAATATCGCTCTAAGTGTATGAATATCTATCTCTCTCAATATTTCCTCACAAAATTTCTCTAAGAAGTTATGAAGAAGATGAATGAAGAAGATGAATAAAGAAAATGATGAAGAAGACTTCTATCTCTCTCTCCTCTTGCAACCTCACGTTGGAAATGGAATGCCTATGAGAAGTGAGATGTCTTCTTCCCTTTTATTCAACTCTCCACATGCACATCTCATTATTATGAGAATCAAAGCCCCACCACCTCAATGATCAACCATTAAAGAATGGAACAAGGGTCCATATGAAAGTGGGTGGAAATGTGGGGGGCGGCCCATGTAGAAATCGGACATGTTTGGTTCGTTTCGGACTCCCGCGAGTCCAAACAGATAAACTCCGATTCCGTATCGATGTATTTATATCGATTAATTAATCCAATTAATTAAACATATCAAATAAAAAATAATATAATTAATTTCTCCAAGAAATAATTATATACATGAATTAAATTAATCACCCAGTAATTTATTTAATTCATTAGGCCGTAAATCAATTTATCCAATAAATCGATTTAAACATCCAATGTTCCCAAATTAGATATCCAATATCTAATATTCATAATGAGAGAATTATCTTTATTCATTCCGTCGTCAATCCTATTGCGCGACTCGGTAGGTCCGTCTCAGTCAGCAATGGGAGGAACCAAAGAGTAGTAGCGCCACCTAGCGGCTGGCGGCTACACTGTACTCCCGAGAACGAATGATTGGGATCATTCAAGAACCATTCTGTCGTGAATACCCGTATACGTATAAAGCCTTCTTTCAAATGTCCCGATCAAGTTACAGGGTCACAGTCGGTCAAACCCCATCTATACTTGACGCTATGCATGCGTTAATGCAAATCGAGATCATCGAGCTCTCGTGTATCTAATACAGCTAGCTCCAATGATTTGGCCAAAGACTTATGATCTCATCTGCCAATAACCGCATAGGACATATAACCCATTCACTAACAGGAGAAAGAATTCTATCTTGGTATTCAGTAGGACCTGCTACTTGCCCATCAAGATGCACGTCGAGGTTGACCCCCGCCTTCCGGTTTATAGGCTCGAACTACTCTAATGAAAATCTTGACGTCACAAGCACATCCCTACTAAATCCTCAAGTCGAAGGTTCACGAATACCTATCACAACCTTTCGATTCCATCATTGACTGTCCCGGAGTGAAATCCGTGTGACGAATCGAGGGTGAGTCGGTTCGAGTATACTAATCCAATTAGCATACCTATAACATATGCTCCCACTAACCATTAATATTCGACAGGCACTCTCCTTGTCAAAGAACACGTCATACAAGTCTTCACATAAACTTAACGCCCAGTCAAGTTTCATCGACTTGCGAACGATTAAGTATTTGAGCTATAAACCTTTCCAGTGCCGACCCCCTTATCCAATAAGGAGTGGAACGTTTTGCTCTCAAATACACGGACTAGTTTCTATATGTATATTTACGAGTTAGGAATACCAGTAACTACCAGTAAATAAAGAAAACATCCATTGCCTTATATTTATGATTTACATAATAACAAGTGCAATGCCCTCACTCAACATCCTCTCAGTGGCATTCGAGGGCATACTCCTAACAATCTCCCACTTGCACTCAATGCCACACACTACGGTATCTAATACCCATGTTCTCCAGATGACGCTCCAAGCTAGTCTGAGAAAGTGGCTTGGTCAGTGGATCGACGACATTTTCGGCCGAGTCTACTCTGTGTAGCACAATGTATCCCTTGCGAACAAATTCTCTTACGAGATGATACTTCCTCTCAATATGTTTGGTGTTGTTGTGAAACCTCGGCTCCTTGGCACATCTTCTGACTCCATCGTTGTCGCGATGCAGTAGACAGGCAGCTCAGCACATGGTATCACTTGAAGCTCTCCCAGAAACTTCTTAATCCAGAACCCTTCCTTGGAAGCCTCCGAGGCTGCTTGATACTCAGCCTGACAGGTGGAGTCAGTAGTCGCGCTTTGCTTTGCGCTACGCCAAGATACTGCTCCTCCATTAAGAGTAAATATGTAGCCAGAAGTAGACATCGAGTCGTCCTTCAGTCCTTGAAAGTCCGAATCAGTGTATCCCACCACATCCAATTCTCCACCGCCATACATAAGAATCATATCTCTAGTCTTTCTCAAGTACTTGAGAACATTCTTTACGGCAGTCCAATGTTCCCTACCTGGGTTTGCCTGAAACCTACTCACCACGCTTACAACATGCGCGATGTCAGGTCTTGTACACAACATAGCATACATAAGGCTACCCACGGCCGAAGCATATGGTATATTACTCATTTCATTTCGTTGTTCCTCACTTTGAGGACACATCTTCAAGGTGAGTTTTATTCCATGTCGCATCGGTAGGAACCCTATTTTAGAATCATCCATCTTAAATCGCTTTAAGATTTTATCTATATAGAGGGCTTGGGAAAGACCTATCGTTCTCTTCGCTCTATCCCGGTAGAGTCGAATACCAAGAATATAGGTAGCTTCTCCCAAGTCTTTCGTGGAGAAATTACTCGAAAGCCAAGCTTTCACATAACTGAGCATTCCCACATCATTTCCTATTAGTAGAATGTCATCTACATATAGTACTAAGAATGCGATCTTGCTCCCACTAACCCTCTTGTATACACAAGGTTCCTCCTCATTTTGCATGAAGTCAAACTCTTTGACTGCTTCGTCAAAACGAAGGTTCCAACTACGCGACGCTTGCTTCAGTCCATAAATGGAACGCTGAAGCTTGCACACTTTCTGAATATCGACTTCGGACACAAAGTCTTTAGGCTGCTCCATATAGATTTCCTCCTCGAGGAATCCATTAAGGAAAGCCGTCTTTACATCCATTTGCCATATCTCATAATCGTGGTCGGCAGCTATAGCAAGCATCATGCGAATAGACGTGATCATGGATACGGGCGACAAGGTATCGTGGTAATCGATCCCTTCCTTTTGGGTATAACCCTTTGCCACAAGCCTGGCCATATAGGCGTCAACCTTGCCATCACCATCAGTCTTTCTCTTGTAAATCCACTTATTCCCAATAGGCACTATGCCCTTAGGGCGGTCTACTAGAGTCTAGACCTGATTGACATGCATTGACTCTATCTTAGCTTCCATAGCTTCACGCCATTTCGCAGAGTCTACATCCACCATCGCTTGGTCATAGGTCATCGGGTCGGTCTCTTGGCTATCACTTGGAACCTCATGGAGACCCAGCTCCTCCAAGTGCACAAGCCCATACCTCTCAGGTAAATGAGACACCCTACTAGACCTACGAGGTGGTTGTACTTGTGTTTCAGAAAGTTCGGTTCCAGTTTCTTGCATAGGTGTCTCCCGAGGTGTTTCATTGTATTCTTCTAAAGAAATACTTCTACCTGCTCCGCCTTCCTGAATGAACTCATCTTCTAGGAAGTGTGCTTGTAAAGCAACAACGATCTTTCGATCTTCGGGCATGTAGAATAGATATCCCATCGTCCCAGACGGGAATCCAATGAAACGTCCCTTCGCAGACCTAGCTTCCAACTTTTCCACCTTAGTCTTCTTGACATGGGCGGGACATCCCCAAATCCTAATATGATTAAGACTTGGTTTCCTTCCCTCCCATATCTCATGTGGAGTTTTAGGAATGGATTTGGAAGGACATCTGTTTAAGATATAAGCGGCAGTCAGGAGTGCATACCCCCACAGATAAATTGGTAAGTCAGTATAGCCCAGCATGGAACGGACCATGTTTAACAAGGTCCGGTTCCTTCTTTCTGACACACCATTTAACTGAGGAGTACCTGGAGGTGTTAGTTGTGAAACTATTCCATGTTCCTTAAGGAACTCGTCAAACTCCGTACTCATATACTCGCCACCTCGGTCCGATCAAAGTGCTTTGATATGATTACCAGTTTGTTTCTCGACTAGGGCCTTGAATTCCTGGAATTTCTCAAAGGCCTCGGATTTATGTTTCATTAAGTATACATAACCATACCTAGTATGATCATCTGTAAATGTAATGAAATATTGATATTTGTCACGTGCTGCTTCCAAAGCACCACATACGTCGGTATGAATTAATCCCAGTTTATCAGCGGCTCTTTCAAATATCCCTGTGAAGGGGGACTTAGTCATTTTGCCTTTAAGGCAAGATTCACAAGTAGGAAAGGGATATGATCCTAATGGACCCATAAGTCCATCTTTTTCCATCTTGTAAACCTTGGTCTGACCAACATGACCAAGTCTAAGATGCCATTTCAAAACTTGATTGGTTTCATCCCTACCACGTTTTCTAGTCATAGTATTCACAACTACTTTGTTGCTGAGATTTAGATGATACAATCCATTTAACATTGTAGCAGTGCCCACTAGTTTATTTCTAAAATAAATTTTGCAGGAACCATCACCAATGAAAAATGAAAAGCTTTTTCGGTCCATGATCGGAATGGATACAATATTTTTGGGCCCCTTGGGCAAAACAAGTACATCTTCTAAAGTCAAAACAAAGCCGGATTCTAAACCCAAAAGAAGTGATCCTATGTCGGTCACCTCGACACTATGCCCGCTTCCGACTGTGATCATAACTTCTCCAGCTCCAAGCTTCCTACTTTGTTCCAGATCCTGATTCACGGTACAAATATGAGAACTAGCACCAGAATCCAGTATCCAGGAAGTAGAAAATACAGTAGCAGAACAATTTGTTTCCAAAACTAAAAGTTATGTACCTGAAGTGCCATGAAGAATCGGACAGTCTCTAGCCCAGTGGCCCAGCTCACCGCACTTGAGACAAACATCCTTCTTCTTCTTGTTCTTTGGAACCATCGGGGCCTTGCCCTTTCCCTTAAGGTCCTTAGCTTGTGGTCCAGTCCGCTTCTTGGTCTTTTTCTTCTTATTCTTAGACTTCCGAAGTCCAGAAGAAATCACAAGTGCAGACTCCTTCATCCGCGGGGTCTTCATCTGAGACTCAGCGGTCACCAGTTTGTTCATTAGCCCAGCTAAGTTACATGCAATCTCATTGCAGTTGAAGTTCATAACAAATTGTGAGAAGGAATCAAGGAGAGACTGTTGGATAAGGTCGGTTTGGAGAGAAGTATCCATTTTAAAATCAAGAGCCTCCAATCTCTCGATCATGGATATCATTTTGAGGACGTGTTCCCCAACCTTCTCACCTTCCTTCATCCTTGCACCGAACAGTTGCTTGGATATCTCATATCTAGCAGTTCTGCTGTGCTCACCATAAAGCTCGGTTAAGTGAGATAGAATCTGCCTAGCAGAAGTGATTTTCTTATGATCTCTCTGAAGCTCATTAGACATGAAAGCCATCATATAAGCACGGACTTTCACGTCATCTTTAACCCACTTTTCGTGGTTTTCAATCTCTTCCTGATTGGCTCGGGTCCGCACAGGAGGCGCCGGAATGTCCGTCTCCAAGACGTATCACAGTGCCTCTATACTGAGGACAATCATCAGATTACGGATCCAATCCACAAAGTTAGGTCCCATTAAGGTGTTCTTTTCGAGTAGAATTGCGAGTGGATTCATTTTCATATTGAGATTTGTCTGCATTAAGTATAACAGATTAATTAGTGACTCATTCAATTATGTTCTGAGTATAGAATTAAGGTCTTTTCTATTCTTGTTACCTAGCTCTCACTATTTTTATCGGAATAACACACTCCCATGTGAAATCCGGAAGTATCGTCGCTCTACTTCATAGTGGTGATCGAGTTCTTTATAAATCTTAATAGAGGGCAACCGAACAGGTTTCTAGTCTATTAATTTTCATAAAGTGGTGTCCAACACCAACCCATCTAATGGATGATTCGATCTTCTTTTTCCCCTTGTTCACTCCCCTCAACCTATACGGTTTCTATGGTTCGTGAACAAGTTAAGTTTATACCATCGACGCAAATCAGTTTCACAATTGAATCTTATCTGGCAACCTATCAGGTTTCTAGGGATAAAATTTTCTCCAACCGAAGGCATCCAATGCGCTCCCGGTAATTTATCCGTCCTCCCCGAACAACTACCCCGATAACTCGGAAGCATAGCACATCCGGTTTGGATTTCAATTTCCCAAAAACTCGATGGAGGGAAGGAAAACCTTGAAACCTTATAAACTTAATAATTTATCGTGGGAGAATTTTCGCGATTAACGTTACACTTTGCACATTAATCGTTTAAGCGCATTTGTGGCATTCATACAATATGAAACAACCATTCACAACCTAGTTGCTACCAACATGTGGTTCATGGACCGTTCCTAGAAAACAAAAACTCCGTATTCTAATTACAAGTCTTCATCTTGAATCTTCGTCTTATCGAAATGGATCTTCCTCCGGTCTTCGTCATTACATATAAATTTTACATCGAAAATTGCATCCTAGATACAAACATTTCTAGTAAAATAAATAGGCTCAAAACGGCCTTTACAACCCAATCGAATAAAACGAACGATTCAAAACTAAGTCCACGAACCACATCCCCATTCAAAAGCATTCATCCAATAAATAGTATATAAATGAAAAGCGTAGAGATACATTGATCCAATCAACAATACGAACCGATCCAATCGATTCACACAATCGGTAATATGATAACGTTCAAAATAATTCGGTCGACCATAAATATTCCAATTAATCAAATTTCCCTTATAAAATGAAATACCATAAATCATTTTAATCATATTAAATCTAATTTAACATGTGGGAGATTAATTTTCAAGAATACACGAAAAATCGAGCCGGGGTGAAAACAGGCCTGCCTGACCGAGTCACCCTCGGCAGCCTGCCGGCAGACAGGGCTGGCATGGCCGAGTCACGCTCGGAAGCTGCCGGCCAGGACATGGCCAGCGGCCCTGGGCCGCAGCCCCTTGAGCCTGGGTCGCGGCCCCCGATCTGATCCTCCGGCCAGTGCCGGGACCACAGGCGCGGCCCGAGCCACAGGCGCGGCCCCCTGCTCCCGGACCCCTCCCGGACCGTCCAACGACGTTTCGGGGCTAGTTTTTCGGCTGGATATCCAATATCTATATTCTCCAACATTCATATCTTCAATATAAATCATATTTCCAAGAAATTAAGATTTATATTTAGACATAAACTTACGAAAATATAACTACAACGAACGTAAAAATATATACCACGATTATGACTAAAATGATTCCAAATCATTCACCATCTAATCAAGCATTCCAAATGCTAATATCGTATATACGATCGCAATGCCTACGCTCCGATACTACTGTTGGGATTCGGTGCCTAAAATGAAGGCCCAGCGGAAGCGGTAAAACAAAAATTAATTCGATCCGAATCCCTACGAGGATCGATCGAGCTACGTATATACGAATATCAAAAAACGAATAACAAGAGATATAGAAACTCACCCTTGTAGTCCGTTGATTAGATGGATAACCTTCTCTTGAGCTATTCCCCAAGCTATGCTTGATCTCTACGAATTAATTTCGCTTCAAGCCCTTGAACGATCCAACGCCGAAAACACCGCGTCTCTACTTGCCATGCGCCGGAAAAACGAACGGAATGACAACACCTTGCTATCCTCCGAGGATACGGCTAGAGATAGGTGATGAAGCTTGTTATAGATATTAATATCACTCTAAGTGTATGAATATCTATCTCTCTCAATATTTCCTCACAAAATTTCTCTAAGAAGTTATGAAGAAGATGAATGAAGAAGATGAATAAAGAAAATGATGAAGAAGACTTCTATCTCTCTCTCCTCTTGCAACCTCACGTTGGAAATGGAATGCTTATGAGAAGTGAGATGTCTTCTTCCCTTTTATTCAACTCTCCACATGCACATCTCATTATTATGAGAATCAAAGCCCCACAACCTCAATGATCAACCATTAAAGAATGGAACGCAAGTGGAAATCTCTAGTTTAAGAACGAGTCGTTTCCAACGAGAGATAAAGGCCTCCTGCCTGCCTAAGGGTCCATATGAAAGTGGGTGGAAATGTGGGGGGCGGCCCATGTAGAAATCGGACAAGTTCGGTTCGTTTCGGACTCTCGCGAGTCCAAATAGATAAACTCCGATTCCGTATCGATGTATTTATATCGAATAATTAATCCAATTAATTAAACATATCAAATACAAAATAATATAATTAATTTCTCCAAGAAATAATTATATACATGAATTAAATTAATCACCCAGTAATTTATTTAATTCATTAGGCCGTAAATCAATTTATCCAATAAATCGATTTAAACATCCAATGTTCCAAAATTAGATATCCAATATCTAATATTCATAATGAGAGAATTAGCTTTATTCATTCCATCGTCAATCCTATTGCGCAACTCAGTAGGTCCGTCTCAGTCAGCAATGAGAGGAACCAAAGAGTAGTAGCACCACCTAGCCAGCCTGGCGGCCTACACTGCACCCCAACTGAGAACGAATGATTGGGATCATTCAAGAACCATTCTGTCGTGAATAACAGTATACGTATAAACCCTTCTTTCAAATGTCCCGATCAAGTTATAGGGTCACGGTCGGTCAAACCCCATTTGTACTTGACACTATGCATGCGTTAATGCAAATCATGATCATCGAGCTCTCGTGTATCTAATACAGCTAGCTCCAATGCTTTGGCCAAAGACTTATGATCTCATCTGCCAATAACCGCATAGGACATATAACCCATTCACTAACAGGAGAAAGAATTCTATCTTGGTATTCAGTAGGACCTGCTACTTGCCCATCAAGATGCACGTCGAGGTTGACCCCCGCCTTCCGGTTTATAGGGTCAAACTACTCTAATGAAAATCTTGACGTCACAAGCACATCCCTACTAAATCCTCAAGTCAAAGGTTCACGAATACCTATCACAACCTTTCGATTCCATCATTGACTGTCCCGGAGTAAAATCCGTGTGACGAATAGAGGGTGAGTCGGTTCAAGTATACTAATCCAATTAGCATACCTATAACGTGTGCTCCCACTAACCATTAGTGTTCGACAGGCACTCTCCTTGTCAAAGAACACGTTATACAAGTCTTCACATAAACTTAACGCCCAGTCAAGTTTCATCGACTTGCGAACGATTAAGTATTTGAGCTATAAACCTTTCCAGTGCCGACCCCCTTATCTAATAAGGAGTGGAACGTTTTGCTCTCAAATACACGGACTAGTTTCTATATGTATATTTACGAGTTAGGAATGCCAGTAACTACCAGTAAATAAAGAAAACATCCATTGCCTTATATTGATGATTTACATAATAACAAGTACAATGCCCTCACTCAACATCCTCTGAGTGGCATTCGAGGGCATACTCCTAACAACTGGAACGTTGTTGAATGGCTAACCGGACCGTCGGAACGACCAAGTCCTGACTGCAAAACCTGGCCGAGTTACGGCCGTAATACAGTGCCTGTTACAAACATAAGCCATGGCCGGTTACGGCCGACAGTGACTCGTTGGGGTGGCCGGATGCGGTCGGTAGTGACTCGTGTGGGGTGGCCGAGTACGGCCGATAGTGACTCGCAAGGACTGGTCGATTACATCCGTAGGACTATGGTCGGATACGGCCGTAAGGCCTGTTACGTACGTAAGCCCTGTCCGTGCGTCATGCATGCTTGTGATGCGATTTTAGGCGATAAGGTATCCATGGCGGTTCTGATGCGTAAGCCATGGCCTATTACGGCCGTAACCGCTCGGCAGGACTCGGCTATTTAAGGCTTGAGCATTGGGTTACTCGGCCATTTCCTCGTTTTTCTTCATTCTTTCACGATCTTTCGACGGAAATTAAGGGTTTTGATCGGAAATCGGTAGTACATCAGTTGGGAAGTTTGAATCATGATTATTATCATCATCTAATCCTTGTTCTTCGTCTGAATCGAGGTATTTTGGCTTGAATCCATGTTTTTGAAGATTTTGGGGATTTTCCTTTTGATTTCGATTCCAATCTATTTTTGATCAATTAATTGTTGTATAAACGTTGTTTTGAACATGTTCTACGGATTGGATACTCATATCCTTGATTCGTTCGGCTCGAGGAGTGGATTCTTTGTTCTTGGAGGGTCTTGAACATTTAATGCTCGATTAAATGTTCGAATGAGTTTTTCCTTCGATAGTTTGATGAGGATTCCGTTGTTTTCGGATTCTCATTGTAATCGTATTTTTGTTGTTTTTGCCAGAGGATTGTAGGTGTTCGGGGTTTTTCTGGGTTGTGCCGTATTTTTAGGAATATTCAGGTGCCGACGATCGAGGCAAGTATCTTACTTATACGACTTGTGTCTTGTAAATAGAAATCACGTGTTAGATCTACGATGATTGGTTTGCCTTCTTGATTTTTAATTAGTGTGAATTGACAATGAGATGAATGTTATAAACGTTGGGGGAATTATTGATATTCTTAATGGTTCAACGTGATAATATTCCGTTAAGTGATGATAAATGTATTGTGTTGATTATATTATACTTGAATGCTCATTGTGAAATGTTCGCACTCGATATGCTTATTGTGATGGCTTGATTATACCCTTGGAGGTGTACCGAATGGTGTGCTAATTGTGTAATGTCAATGACGCTGTTGATTGTTGAAATTGCCTTGAATACATTAGTCCCGTAAGACGTGGTAATCACTGTGATTGATTAACCGTGGATGTTGTTGATGAATTATGAATATGAATATTTGTGTGACCGCTAAGTTCACTCGCGATGGTTCGAAGGAACCTACAAGGACTCGTGGCAGTGGACTACAGGGTCAGAACTTAGTGAGGTACTGGGGTCCAATCGTGCTGGTCTGATGAGGCCTACGATAACACATGGCAGTGGACCATGAGTTTAGGGCACAGTGCGTCCAATTGGGTGAGCTCGACGGGTCTTACGGTGACACGTGCCAGTGGACTACGGTGTTAGGACTGTGTGTGTGATTCTTGTGATTGATATAGTGCGTGTGGGTTGTTGAACCTACGGAGACACTTGATAGTGGATCACGGTATCGGAATTGGCTATGTTTGGTTATATGTGTGTGGAATAGTCCGTGTGAGTTGTTGAACCTACGGAGACACGTGACAGTGGATCACGGTGTCGGAATTGGTTATGTTTGATTATTTGTGTGTGGAATAGTCCGTGCGAGTTGTTGTACCTACGGAGACACGTTACAGTGGATCATGGTGTCATGAATATGTTTTGACAATCAAGTTTTGAAAGGAAAAGTTTTGCGAAAATGAATATTGGATCGAGTCCCGAGCGATTGGGTAAATGTTTTTCGTGTTGTGAACTGTTGAGTTATGAAACAAGATTTGGGTGAAGAACTTATAGTTTTTCGAAAGGATTTGTAACTTGGGACTTGAGGCCTTAAAGATTTTTGTTCCTAAAATTCCCGAGATGATAAGTTTAGTTTCAAATGCTTCATAGCTTATTTTCCTTTGTTAAAACCTCCCAGGAATATTTTGGTACTAGGTTATTATATTTGATTCATGATTAATGTTTGCTCGTTACATTTCGTATGATTTGATACTTGCACTAGTAAAACAGTGGAGTTTTACTAACCCCCGAGTAATCGGGGGGTGGATGTCTATTTTGCGTCTAGGTACATGCAGGTTCAGGGGAGCAGTCACAGGATTGTCACAGGAGGATGACGAGCTGCGATATTAATCAAGAGTTGAGAGTTGTTTTGATTTTCTTTGTGTTGTCAGAGTTGATTTCAGTCTTTTGTTGTATTGTGTTTCGACCCCTGTGTGGGTAATGTTCTTTTAGTCAGTTCTGTTGATTGAGTTGTGTGACCTCATCGGTCTGTGTATTCACGTGTAAGTGACCTTAACAGTCTGTATTATTTTATTGCTTGACCCTGGCCGGGCAAACATTTGGTCGTTTTGTAAGGTTTAGCCTGGTAGATCCTCGTGAAAAGGGGTCTACGGCGTGTAATATTCCCATATGGATTTGGGGGTGTTATATTTATGGTATCGGAGCTTAGGTTGCGGAAACCTAGGCTGTCGGGTCAAGTCGAGTCGTGATTTGTCGATTATTATGTGGTTTTGTCATTCGAGATGTCGGGTGACAAGTTGAGTTGTGCGTAGTCACAACATGTCGGATATGTTGTCGGATGAGATTAGTATCGTGGGCGACCGTCATCTCCGTACAGCCTGTGGACGTAAGTCTCCTCTTTTATGCGAGGTACCTATGTATCATGATTTTATCTAAGTGAGTTAATTGCAGTGCATAATTTTATTTACACGGTGTTGTGTTATATAGTTGTATTTAATACTTGTGGCACATAGTATATCTATAAAACTGGGCGTATTGTTGTTTTACCTTTGAACCACCGTGTGGGGTGGTATGGGGTGAAAGTTGTAAAACTTGATGGGTTTTGAAAAGGTATCGACGGTAGAGTTTGTGAGAAACTCCGATGAATGATTTTGTTGTGTGTTTAAACTTGGTGCCACGAGATGCATTTGATTGAATTGGCGACCCTGGTTGTCGTTTGAGCATGTGGTTTTAAATTCGACTGTTTTTCGAATGTTGTAATTTTGCCCGCTAAGGGTAGGTTTGAGAATGTTTTCTGAAAGACTTTACGGTTTGAGCATTTTTGTAGAAATCGATTTTTTGGAAAATATTTTGGTGGTGCGGTCAAACCACGGTTTGTATGAATTTTAAAATCGGTTAAATTTTGACAAATGGGTTTCAAATGACACCATCAGAAGGTATTTGGAAAATGTGTTTGGAAGTACTTCGAACATTGTAAAGTATTACCGTCGTTTTTTGGTTATGAACTAAAGAATTTTGGAAAATTTTATTTTGCAAAACGATATGGGTTTTCGGAATTTTAAACGTTATGTATTTGTGTGTTGGGACTAGTAGTTACGGGAAGTTTGTTGTGTTGTTGTGCTCGCCGGAGAATGTTGTAGTATTTTCTAGATGTTGGGATACGTTGTTAGGTATCGTTACCTAACTCTCGGAGCCGTTTCGGGGCTGTTGGGATACTTCAGTCGTCTAACAGCCAATAGTTACGGCCGTACAAAATCTGTGTTATGGCCGTAAGTTGGTAGTTGCTACGGCCGTAAGATGTTGGTATTACGGCCGTAATCTTCTAGTTGTTACGGCCGTAAGCTGTGTGTTATTACGGCCGTAAGCTTGTTGCTGTCACAACCATAATCTTATTGTTACAGATATATCTGTACACTTTACCAGTCGTTCGACCCCTATGGATATAGTCGTGTGGTCCGCTGATGACGATTGTGAACTTTAGCTATTGCATCAGCAATGTCGCGCTCGGTTGTTTATCCTGTTTTGATATTATTGACATGTTGGCGATCGTTACCATTCTTGTTAGCAAATTTGATTGTAAACCTAAGTGTTTTGACGGCACAATCTAATTTAATTGTATTGTTCTATGACGTTATCCTGGACATGATAGCTTATCTATGGCAATGATTAGTGTGCTGGCATATATTAATAAGGTCATTTTGCTGACATCAGTTATAGAGTGGATTTGATATTTCAACGTATTGTTATGCAAGTGATTTCAAATCAAAGCAGCTTTGATAATGGGTCCATGGTTTTGGTTAAATGACCGAGGTATTAGACAAAGTGTTTTCAAAATTTCATCCCAACAAAATCTTTCAAACTCGCGAATTTTAAAAATATTATCATTCGAACAAATACCTCGAAAAACTTGTTTTTAAGAATATTATCCATGTTGGACCACAATGGTATACTTAATGTTTTAACCGTGTATGCTGAGGTATAAGTCGGACATCTCTGTCGATGTGAACGTGTGAATTTCTTTTAAATTTAAGTTCTATTATTGCAAGTGTTAGTTCGTGTATTCGAGTAGTGAATTGGTGTGAATATTGTATTGTGCTGCTGTTTGTGGGCTTATGTTGATTATGTGAGGTTTGTTTTATCCTATTATTCTGAATGGTTGTCCGTTCAGTATACTGAGGGGTCGAGGCCGAGGCCGTGGTCGTGGCGGTGGTCGTAATCAGGAGCATGAGAGGGCAACTCACTCTTTGTCGAGTACCAATCAGCTCAGTACAGATGGTCGTGATGACTAGTCGCGAGATCAGGGACAATCAGCAAGTGTTAATGTTGACGTTGGCGCCGCTGCCATCCTTCGTCAAGGGGTTGACCAGTTAGTGCAGATGAATCAGGCCGTACATCGTAATGAGAATCCAGATGGGGATAACAGGGCTAGTAAGTGGTTACGAGATGTGATGAGGATGCAGCCGCCCCGTTTTGTAGGTTCTTCTGACTCATTAGGTTGGGAGAACTGGCTCTTCCAGTTGGACAGAACATTCGATGCTATAGATTGTCCCGAGGAAAGGAGGGTACGCATTGCTTAGTACTTGCTCGACAAAGAAGCTGCAGACTGGTGGCAGGCTGTAGTGCCTGCAGATCGTACACCTACATGGACTGAGTTTAAGACCGCCATGGAGGCAGAGTATTGCCCGTTGCCTGTCCGTGAGTGCAGGATCGTTAAGTTTTTCTCGGCTACACCCCAGGATGTGTCGATATCCCAGGCGATAGTCGATTATAATCGACAGCTGGCTTATGTTCGTGATCAAGTGAGAAGTGAAGTTGACAAGGTCCGATACTTCAATATACGCATGAAGCCCCATATCCATGAGAGTATGGCTCCGCTCATGTGTACTACTCTGAAGGAATATCAAGACCGAGCTTTAGCCATTGAGATGGCCATTTTTGTGACGGAATCTGGTTTAGAGAGTAAGAGGCAGAAGACCTCGAGTAACTCTTCAAGAGGCCAGAGAAGTGAGATTCGAGAGCCTGTTGCTTCGCATTTTCCTTCTTGGAGCACTCCTCATTCGGTTGACCAGTCTAAGAACCTTACTCCGGAGGCGAGTAAGATGAACGGTGTGAAGATCTGCTTCAATAGCAGTCGTGTGGGCCATGCGAGACAAAATTGTCGTTCGCCACCGGTTAATTGTTTCAAGTGCGGTCAACTGGGGCACCAAGCGGTGTATTGTGAGACTGTTGCTAAGCTATTTGGGAATCGGGTTTTCGTTCCTACTTGTGGAGGGCCCAGTGGTGTCCAGTGATGTAGTTGTGTGTCGTACTTTATACTGTATCTCGTGTGGAGATTTGATACTTGTTGTGTGAATCTTTTTGGTTTTGTTGGTATTCTACCCTGATGTATTATTTTAAGTTTCGGGACGAAACTTATTTTTAGTGGGATAGAATGTAATATCCGGTATTTTCTTTTTCCGTTATCTTGGATTGTTTGTATTTTAACGCCGGACATTTTCTTGTTGATGTGAGTCGGAGTGATTTCTATCGTGATACTCTATCTTGTTACTATCACATAGCCGTTTTAGTCGGGTGTGACTTGTTGTTACGTGTGTTTCTTGGATTAATGTGTGTATGTGATGTGTCGTTATTTGTTCGTTATTGTTTTGATCATAGCTGGTGCGTTAGTGCGACCGAAACGTTGTTGAATGCCTAACCGAACCTTCGGAACGACCGAGTCCCGACTGCAAGACCTGGCCGAGTTACGGCAGTAATACCGTGCCTGTTACGGCCGTAAGCCATGGCCGGTTACGGCCGACAGTGACTCGTTGGGGTGGCCGGATGCGGTCGGTAGTGACTCGTGTGGGGTGGGCGGGTATGGCCGACAGTGACTTGCAAGGACTGGGCGATTACGGCCGTAGGACTATGGCCGGATATGGCCGTAAGGCCTATTACTTACGTAAGCCTTGTCCGGTAACGTACGTAATGCGGTCGGCAGTTTTCGGCAGTTTTGGGCAGTAAGGTAGCCATGGCCGGTTACGACCGTAAGCCATGGCCTGTTACAGCCATAACCGCTCGGCAGGACTCGGCTATTTAAGGCTGGGAACCGGGTCACTCGGCCATTTCCTCATTTTTCTTCATTCTTTTGCGATCCTTCGACGGAAATTAAGGGTTTTGATCGGAAATCAGTAGTACATCAGTTGGGAAGCTTGAATCATGATTATTATCATCATCTAATCCTTGTTCTTCATCCGAATCGAGGTATTTTGGCGTGAACCCATGTTTTTAAAGATTTTGGGGATTTTCCTTTTGATTTCGATTCCAATCCATTTTTGATCAATTAATTGTTGTATAAACGTTGTTTTGAACATGTTCTACGGATTGGATACTCATATCCTTGATTCGTTCGGCTCGAGGGGTGATTTCTTTGTTCTTGGAGGGTCTTGAACATTTAATGCTCGATTAAATGTTCGAATGAGTTTTTCCTTTGATAGTTTGATGAGGTTTTCGTTGTTTTCGGTTTTGATTCTCGTTGTAATCGTATCTTCGTTATTTTTGCCGGAGGATTGTAGGTGTTCGGGGTTTTCTGGGTTGTGCCGTATTCGTAGGAATATTCGGGTGCCGACGATCGAGGCAAGTATCTTACTTATACGACTTGTGTTTTGTAAATAGAAATCACGTGTTAGATCTACGATGATTGGTCTGCCTCCTTGATTTTTAATTAGTGTGAATTGACAATGAGATGAACGTTATAAATATTGGCAGAATTATTGATATTCTTAATGGTTCAACGTAATAATATTCCGTTAAGTGATGATAAATATATTGTGTTGATTATATTATACTTGAATGCTCATTGTGAAATGTTCGTACTCGAAATGCTTATTGTGATGGCTTGATTATACCCTTGGAGGTATACCGTATGGTGTGCTAATTGTGTAATGTCGGTGACGTTGTTGATTGTCGAAATTGCCTTGAATACATTAGTCCCGTAAGACGTGGTAATCACTGTGATTGATTAACCGTGTATGTTGTTGATGAATTATATTAGGCGTATTTTTATGCGCTTATCTATCATTATTTTATATCCATTTTGAGCCTAAATCTCCATAAATGAGCTTTTAATGCACTATCTTTATATGTTTTGTAGAAAATTGGAGTCCGGAAGCTCGAACGATGAAAAACGGGCGAAAACGGTGATTTCTGGTCCTGAGCCACGGCACAAGAAAAACGGGCTGCGGCACACGAAGGTAGCTAGCAGAGCGCCGTGCGGACTGTACCGGGGGCCGCGGGACAAGGATGCTGAGCCGCGGCCCAGGAGGAAAATGCAGTGCCCAGGCAACCCGCTGAAGGTTAGGGGCCGCGGCACAGATTAAGTGAGTCGCGGCCCACGGGGCGGTTTTGATAGAAATTGCCGCGTTTCTGGGCCGTTTTAGAGCCTGTTCTCGACCTAATCACACGGACGCGTTTTGGAGGCTGATAAGAGTTATAAATAAGGGTTTAAGGTCATAATTGAGGGGATCATTATCAAGAAATCGGAGATAGAGCGGAGACACCAAGGAACTAGTGGAGGAGATTTGTGGGCGACGACAAGACCACGGATTCCTTACGATTTTTTCTTAATTTTTCCGTATCTTAGTTTCTAGATCTGTTGAGTAGGATTGTGATTGTAGCCAATTACATGATGGTTTGATTTATTTATTTTTATTTTAATTTACTCGTTATTCGTATTGAATTGGATTCTTCTCACTGTTCTTAATGCTTTTTAATTGTCTGGCCAACAGTTGAATTGTTTTGAATGTCTTTATGGATTCGGGAGATGAAATTTAGGCATAGTTCTTGTGAGAAAAATCATGATTGTCGTGAGATAGGGATATACTCATGGGAATTGTGAAGCCTATTTATTGTGGGGATTCATGAACTGTTTTAGCTATTAATTATCTAATTCGAATAGGGATATATCGAGTTAATAATTCGTAGTATTTTCTATCGACCTTGGGAAAGGCTTTAGAATAATTTAGGAATTCCTGGCTTACAATCAGTTGAATAAAAGTGAATTGAATTGAATAAAAATCATTCCTGATTGTTTGAGGTGAAAATCATAATCCTACACCCTTATTATTATTATTATTACTATTATTATTTTCTATTTATTTTTCTGCAACTAGTTTAGATATAAATTCTTTATAATTGTTCTTCAAATAAAATTACGAGTTGGCTATATTTTGGTACTTAGTGAAATCACTCCTCGAAGGGAACGATGTCTTACTTATCACTTTATTACTTGTTGACACCGTGCACTTGCGGCATAGTGTGAGGGATTTCCTCACAACAAGTTTTTGGCGCCGTTGACGGGGACTGATTTTTCGCTAATATCAATACCAAGCGACTCTAATTTTAATTTGAAGTTTCTTTTCTTTAGCCTCTATATTTTTAATTTTTCATTATGTTTTCCTTTGATTATCGTGACCCTTGGAATTTCATAAATTTCGATAATCTTAATAATCTGCCTAATAGGGTCAGTCAGCCCCCTCCACCAAAATAAAAGACCATGCTTGAACAATGTGTAGACGCTCTCAAAAATCCTGATAGTACCCCTCTTAAGCGAGAATGTGCACGTCGTGGTCTTGAGATTCACTATGATTATTTTCCAGCTCATATATTTAGTAGTGAAGTTGAGGGGGAGGTTGAGAAGAAAGACATGTTGAGTTTTAAGGTCGATCCCCCAGCACCTGATAATTACATAAAGTGTGATGAGCCTGTAGAAGAAGTTACCATTGATGATGTTTCCCAAGAAATTTCATTAATTTGTCATCAAACTTCGAATAATAAGGTGAACACTTTTGTGCCTAAAATTTTATTAACGGTGCTGTGCATAATTTTTCCTAAATCCATAATGGGAGAGATTGATTCCATTACTCTTGATTTTGTTGAGGCTGATTCTTTGAGTTCTAATGAGGTTATTCATGATAAGTCTTTATTATTTACCCATTCGAACTCTGCTTATTTTTTCATGCCTTACAATTATTATATTCTTCCATTATTTTTTGGTTGTCCGCATAATTATTCTTACTCATTATTTTTGGCAATCAGGCAAGAACCAAAGCCTCCCTTGTGGAATAAGAGGCTTATAGATTGCAAGAAGGGGGTATTTGGCAATCTCCCTAGAAAAAAGTCACGTTGATTTTTTATTTGCCACGCCGTGCTCAAGACGTAAAATAGAGCGCTTGATGGGAGGCAACCCATCATTTTTACTTGCTTTCTAGTTAGTTGTTTTTATTTAATTTTTTGTTAATAATTTTCTTTTCTTTGTTTTGTTATTTCGTTTGGATTCGTGTATTCTTGTTGGCCCTTATTTCTCTAATATTTTTATATAACCCCAATGAGTATTATCCTTCATATTCTAGTCTTTCTTGACTTAATGTCTACAGTTATTTCATGACTAGAGACTAAGTTTGGGGGTTCCTGGTGATGTTGGGCATTACTTGAAGTATGGATTGACAGACGATTCCACTCAGACATGTGCTAGCGTTCAAGAAGACATTTGGAATAAGATTCACTTTTCCTTATCTCTTTTATTTTCACATGAGTTTTATTGTTGATGATTTTATGTGTAGTGGAATAGATTGAAGCATGCGTTATTTTCTTAATTTTTCTTGGTTATAAATTACAATTTCATCATTGCTTTACTTTTCGTGAATTTTTCGTGCTTCCGTGTGTAAAACTGATATTACGATACTGCTGTCTCTTGGAAGAAATAGTTGACTTTTGGTTGAGTTGCAGTCAGCGATTTCTGTTTCCGTTGAGTATTCATTTAGGTCCGAAATTTTTTTGTTTCTGTAGAAATCTTAGCAGATAAGAAAGGAGACATACGTGTTTTCAAATCACCGTCTATATGTTTGGTTACACTTTTCGCGTAGCTAGTCGTCCCAAGAACATAAGTCGTGTGGGCACTTAAAGTGAGTTTAGAGTCGAGCTTTTTCCCAAAAGTCGAGATATTATGCATATTCTATGATGGGAAGTTTAGTAACCGGGGGTATTCACGTGACCCGTTGTTTACTCTCGCGTAAAACGACGACCCTGAATAGATTAATAATTTAGAAATATCGCATTACCGATGATGGGAAGCCTAGTAACCGGGGGTATTCACGTGACTCGTTGTTTACTCTCGCGTAAAACAGCAACCTTGACATGCGGGAATTGCTATTTGAGTTTTTTCTCCGCTGTAGAGGGGGACTTAGTAACTAGAAGCATCCATGTGCCCCATAAGTGTCTTTTACGTCAAACGGTTCCCCGATATATGAGAATGGAAATCCACCCTAGGATCATCCCGATGAAATATCCCGAGAGCCGAAACCTAGTGGTTAACTCGAATCATATTATTGATCATACATAAGGGAATACTATCCGAGGATTAATTTTGACAATGAAACTCTAAAATTTTTGCCACTAGACTGTGGGACTGGGCGAGTTGGCTCGTGTATTTTAACCCTTCATATTGGCGGTCGGTTAAATTCACGCATGTTAATCTTTGAGCTTGATTTTCTTCATGAACGATTGATTAGGACTGAAATTGGTTACTTAGTGGAATCAGTGTCCTGTATGTGACTCACTATTACGATACTTGTACTATTCTTTGAGATTTTCAGGGTAGTATTGATTAAGTTGAGCACTATGGACTTGCATGATTATTCACGATACATTTTGTTTAAAATTTATTTTTGCTTGAGGACAAGCAAAGGCTCAAGTTTGGGGGTATTTGTTAGGCGTATTTTTATGCGCTTATTTATCATTATTTTATATCCATTTTGAGCCTAAATCTGCATAAATGAGCTTTTAATGCACTATCTTTATATGTTTTGTAGAAAATTGGAGTCCGGAAGCTCGAATGACGAAAAACGGGCGAAAACGGTGATTTCTGGTCCTGAGCCGCGACAAACGGGCCGCGGCACACGAAGGTAGCTAGCAGAGCGCCGTGCGGACTGTACCGGGGGCCGCGGCACAAGGATGCTGAGCAGCGGCCCCGGAGGAAAATGCAGTGCCCAGGCAACCCGCTGAAGGTTAGGGGCCGCGGCATAGATTAAGTGAGTCGCAGCCCACGGGGCGGTTTTGATAGAAATTGCGGCGTTTCTGGGCCGTTTTGGAGCCTGTTCTCGACCTAATCACACGGATGCGTTTTGGAGGCTGATAAGAGTTATAAATAAGGGTTTAAGGTCATAATTGAGGGGATCATTATCAAGAAATCGGAGATAGAGCGGAGACACCAAGGAACTAGTGGAGGAGATTTGTGGGCGACGACAAGACCACGGATTCCTTACGGTTTTTTCTTAATTTTTCCGTATCTTAGTTTCTAGATCTGTTTGAGTAGGATTGTGATTGTAGCCGATTACATGACGGTTTGATTTATTTATTTTTATTTCAATTTACTCGTTATTCGTATTGAATTGGATTCTTCTCACTGTTCTTAATGCTTTTTAATTGTCTGGCCAATAGTTGAATTGTTTTGAATGTCTTTATGGATTCGGGAGATGAAATTTAGGCATAGTTCTTGTGAGAAAAATCATGATTGTCGTGAGATAGAGATATACTCATGGGAATTGTGAAGCCTATTTATTGTGGGGATTCATGAACTGTTTTAGCTATTAATTATCTAATTCGAATAGGGATATATCGAGTTAATAATTCGTAGTATTTTCTATCGACCTTGGGAAAGGCTTTAGAATAATTTAGGAATTCCTGGCTTACAATCAGTTGAATAAAAGTGAATTGAATTGAATAAAACTCATTCCTGATTGTTTGAGGTGAAAATCATAATCCTACACCCTTATTATTATTATTACTATTATTATTTTCTATTTATTTTTCTGCAACTAGTTTAGATATAAATTCTTTATAATTGTTCTTCAAATAAAATTACGAGTTGACTATATTTTGGTACTTAGTGAAATCAGTCCTCGAAGGGAACGATATCTTACTTATCACTTTATTACTTGTTGACACCGTGCACTTGCGGCATAGTGTGAGGGATTTCCTCACAACAAGTTTTTGGCGCCGTTGACGGGGACTGATTTTTCGCTAATATCAATACCAAACGACTCTAATTTTAATTTGAAGTTTCTTTTCTTTAGCCTCTATATTTTTAATTTTTCATTATGTTTTCCTTTGATTATCGTGACCCTTGGCATTTCATAAATTTCGATAATCCTAATAATCTGCCTAATAGGGTCAGTCAGCCCCCTCCACCAAAATAAAAGACCATGCTTGAACAATGTGTAGACGCTCTCAAAAATCCTGATAGTACCCCTCTTAAGCGAGAATGTGCACGTCGTGGTCTTGAGATTCACTATGATTATTTTCCAGCTCATATATTTAGTAGTGAAGTTGAGGGGGAGGTTGAGAAGAAAGACATGTTGAGTTTTAAGGTCGATCCCCCAGCACCTGATAATTACATAAAGTGTGATGAGCCTTTAGAAGAAGTTACCATTGATGATGTTTCCAAAGAAATTTCATTAATTTGTCATCAAACTTCGAATAATAAGGTGAACACTTTTGTGCCTAAAATTTTATTAACGGTGCTGCGCATAATTTTTCCTAAATCCACAATGGGAGAGATTGATTCCATTACTCTTGATTTTGTTGAGGCTGATTCTTTGAGTTCTAATGAGGTTGTTCATGACAAGTCTTTATTATTTACCCATTCGAACTCTGCTTATTTTTTCGTGCCTTACAATTATTATATTCTTCCATTATTTTTTGGTTGTCCGCATAATTTTTCTTACTCATTATTTTTGGCAACCAGGCAAGAACCAAAGCCTCCCTTGTGGAATAAGAGGCTTATAGATAGCAAAAAGGGGGTATTTGGCAATCTCCCTAGAAAAAAGCCACGTTGATTTTTTATTTGCCACGCCGTGCTCAAGACGTAAAATAGAGCGCTTGATGGGAGGCAAGCCATCATTTTTACTTGCTTTCTAGTTAGTTGTTTTTATTTAATTTTTTGTTAATAATTTTCTTTTCTTTGTTTTGTTATTTCGTTTGGATTCGTGTATTCTTGTTGGCCCTTATTTCTCTAATATTTTTATATAACCCCAATGAGTATTATCCTTCATATTCTAGTCTTTCTTGACTTAATGTCTACAGTTATTTCATGACTAGAGACTAAGTTTGGGGGTTCCTGGTGATGTTGGGCATTACTTGAAGTATGGATTGACAGACGATTTCACTGAGACATGTGCTAGCGTTCAAGAAGACATTTGGAATAAGATTCACTTTTCCTTATCTCTTTTATTTTCACATGAGTTTTATTGTTGATGATTTTATGTGTAGTGGAATAGATTGAAGCATGCGTTATTTTCTTAATTTTTCTTGGTTATAAATTACAATTTCATCATTGCTTTACTTTTCGTGAATTTTTCGTGCTTCCGTGTGTAAAACTGATATTACGATACTGCTATCTCTTGGAAGAAACAGTTGACTTTTGGTCGAGTTGCAGTCAGCGATTTCTGTTTCCGTTGAGTATTCATTTAGGTCCGAAATTTTTTTGTTTCTGTAGAAATCTTAGCAGATAAGAAAGGAGACATACGTGTTTTCAAATCACCGTCTATATGTTTGGTTACACTTTTCGCGTAGCTAGTCGTCCAGTAACATAAGTCGTGTGGGCACTTAAAGTGAGTTTAGAGTCGGACAGTTTTTCCCAAAAAGTCGAGATATTATGCATATTCTATGATGGAAAGATTAGTAACCGGGGGTATTCACGTGACCCGTTGTTTACTCTCGCCTAAAACGACGACCCTGAATAGATTAATAATTTAGAAATATCGCATTACCGATGATGGGAAGCCTAGTAACCGGGGGTATTCACGTGGCCCGTTGTTTACTCTCGCGTAAAACAGCAACCTTGATATGCGGGAATTGCTATTTGAGTTTTTTCTCCGCTGTAGAGGGGGACTTAGTAACTAGAAGCATCCATGTGCCCCATAAGTGTCTTTTACGTCAAACGGTTCCCCGATATATGAGAATGGAAATCCACCCTAGGATCATCCCGATGAAATATCCCGAGAGCCGAAACCTAGTGGTTAACTCGAATCATATTATTGATCATACATAAGGGAATACTATCCGAGGATTAATTTTGACAATGAAACTCTAAAATTTTTGCCACTAGACTGTGGGACTGGGCGAGTTGGCTCGTGTATTTTAACCCTTCATATTGGCGGTCGGTTAAATTCACGCTTGTTAATCTTTGAGCTTGATTTTCTTCATGAACGATTGATTAGGACTGAAATTGGTTACTTAGTGGAATCAGTGTCCTGTATGTGACTCACTATTACGATACTTGTACTATTCTCTGACATTTTCAGGGTAGTATTGATTAAGTTGAGCACTAAGGACTTGCATGATTATTCACGATACATTTTGTTTAAAATTGATTTTTGCTTGAGGACAAGCAAAGGCTCAAGTTTGGGGGTATTTGTTAGGCGTATTTTTATGCGCTTATTTATCATTATTTTATATCCATTTTGAGCCTAAATCTGCATAAATGAGCTTTTAATGCACTATCTTTATATGTTTTGTAGAAAATTAGAGTCCGGAAGCTCGAATGACGAAAAACGGGCGAAAACGGTGATTTCTGGTCCTGAGCCACGGCAAATGGGCCGCGGCACACGAAGGTAGCTAGCAGAGCGCCGTGCGGACTGTACCGGGGGCCGCGGCACAAGGATGCTGAGCAGCGGCCCCGGAGGAAAATGCAGTGCCCAGGCAACCCGCTGAAGGTTAGGGGCCGCGGCACAGATTAAGTGAGCCGCAGCCCACGGGGCGGTTTTGATAGAAATTGCGGCGTTTCTGGGCCGTTTTGGAGCCTGTTCTCGACCTAATCACACGGACGCGTTTTGGAGGCTGATAAGAGTTATAAATAAGGGTTTAAGGTCATAATTGAGGGGATCATTATCAAGAAATCGGAGATAGAGCGGAGACACCAAGGAACTAGTGGAGGAGATTTGTGGGCGACGACAAGACCACGGATTCCTTACGGTTTTTTCTTAATTTTTCCGTATCTTAGTTTCTAGATCTGTTTTAGTAGGATTGTGATTGTAGCCGATTACATGACGGTTTGATTTATTTATTTTTATTTCAATTTACTCGTTATTCGTATTGAATTGGATTCTTCTCACTGTTCTTAATGCTTTTTAATTGTCTGGCCAACAGTTGAATTGTTTTGAATGTCTTTATGGATTCGGGAGATGAAATTTAGGCATAGTTCTTGTGAGAAAAATCATGATTGTCGTGATATAGAGATATACTCATGGGAATTGTGAAGCCTATTTATTGTGGGGATTCATGAACTGTTTTAGCTATTAATTATCTAATTCGAATAGGGATATATCGAGTTAATAATTCGTAGTATTTTCTATCGACCTTGGGAAAGGCTTTAGAATAATTTAGGAATTCCTGGCTTACAATCAGTTGAATAAAAGCGAATTGAATTGAATAAAAATCATTCCTGATTGTTTGAGGTGAAAATCATAATCCTACACCCTTATTATTATTATTACTATTATTATTTTCTATTTATTTTTCTGCAACTAGTTTAGATATAAATTCTTTATAATTGTTCTTCAAATAAAATTACGAGTTGACTATATTTTGGTACTTAGTGAAATCAGTCCTCGAAGGGAACGATATCTTACTTATCACTTTATTACTTGTTGACACCGTGCACTTGCGGCATAGTGTGAGTTATTACCTCACAAAAAGTTTTTGGCGCCGTTGACGGGCACTGATTTTTCGCTAATATCAATACCAAGCGACTCTAATTTTAATTTGAAGTTTCTTTTCTTTAGCCTCTATATTTTTAATTTTTCATTATGTTTTCCTTTGATTATCGTGACCCTTGGCATTTCATAAATTTCGATAATCCTAATAATCTGCCTAATAGGGTCAGTCAGCCCCCTCCACCAAAATAAAAGACCATACTTGAACAATGTGTAGATGCTCTCAAAAATCCTGATAGTACCCCTCTTAAGCGAGAATGTGCACGTCGTGGTCTTGAGATTCACTATGATTATTTTCCAGCTCATATATTTAGTAGTGAAGTTGAGGGGGAGGTTGAGAAGAAAGACATGTTGAGTTTTAAGGTCGATCCCCCAGCACCTGATAATTACATAAAGTGTGATGAGCCTGTAGAAGAAGTTACCATTGATGATGTTTCCAAAGAAATTTCATTAACTTGTCATCAAACTTCGAATAATAAGGTGAACACTTTTGTGCCTAAAATTTTATCAACGGTGCTGCGCATAATTTTTCCTAAATCCATAATGGGAGAGATTGATTCCATTACTCTTGATTTTGTTAAGGCTGATTCTTTGAGTTCTAATGAGGTTGTTCATGATAAGTCTTTATTATTTACCCATTCGAACTCTGCTTATTTTTTCGTGCCTTACAATTATTATATTCTTCCATTATTTTTTGGTTGTCCGCATAATTATTCTTACTCATTATTTTTGGCAACCAGGCAAGAACCAAAGTCTCCCTTGTGGAATAAGAGGCTTATAGATTGCAAGAAGGGGGTATTTGGCAATTTCCCTAGAAAAAAGCCACGTTGATTTTTTATTTGCCACGCCGTGCTCAAGACGTAAAATAGAGCGCTTGATGGGAGGCAACCCATCATTTTTACTTGCTTTCTAGTTAGTTGTTTTTATTTAATTTTTTGTTAATAATTTTCTTTTCTTTGTTTTGTTATTTCGTTTGGATTCGTGTATTCTTGTTGGCCCTTATTTATCTAATATTTTTATATAACCCCAATGAGTATTATCCTTCATATTCTAGTCTTTCTTGACTTAATGTCTATAGTTATTTCATGACTAGAGACTAAGTTTGGGGGTTCCTGGTGATGTTGGGCATTACTTGAAGTATGGATTGACAGACGATTCCACTCAGACATGTGCTAGCGTTCAAGAAGACATTTGGAATAAGATTCACTTTTCCTTATCTCTTTTATTTTCACATGAGTTTTATTGTTGATGATTTTATGTGTAGTGGAATAGATTGAAGCATGCGTTATTTTCTTAATTTTTCTTGGTTATAAATTACAATTTCATCATTGCTTTACTTTTCGTGAATTTTTCGTAGTTCCGTGTGTAAAACTGATATTACGATACTGCTGTCTCTTGGAAGAAATAGTTGACTTTTGGTCGAGTTGCAGTCAGCGATTTCTATTTCCGTTGAGTATTCATTTAGGTCCGAAATTTTTTTGTTTCTGTAGAAATCTTAGCAGATAAGAAAGGAGACATACGTGTTTTCAAATCACCGTCTATATGTTTGGTTACACTTTTCGCGTAGCTAGTCGTCCAGTAACATAAGTCGTGTGGGCACTTAAAGTGAGTTTAGAGTCGGACAGTTTTTCCCAAAAAGTCGAGATATTATGCATATTCTATGATGGGAAGTTTAGTAACCGGGGGTATTCACGTGACCCGTTGTTTACTCTCGCGTAAAACGACGACCCTGAATAGATTAATAATTTAGAAATATCGCATTACCGATGATGGGAAGCCTAGTAACCGGGGGTATTCACGTGACCCGTTGTTTACGCTCGCGTAAAACAGCAACCTTGACATGCGGGAATTGCTATTTGAGTTTTTTCTCCGCTGTAGAGGGGGACTTAGTAACTAGAAGCATCCATGTGCCCCATAAGTGTCTTTTACGTCAAACGGTTCCCCGATATATGAGAATGGAAATCCACCCTAGGATCATCCCGATGAAATATCCCGAGAGCCGAAACCTAGTGGTTAACTCGAATCATATTATTGAACATACATAAGGGAATACTATCCGAGGATTAATTTTGACAATGAAACTCTAAAATTTTTGCTACTAGACTGTGGGACTGGGCGAGTTGGCTCGTGTATTTTAACCCTTCATATTGGCGGTCGGTTAAATTCACACTTGTTAATCTTTGAGCTTGATTTTCTTCATGAACGATTGATTAGGACTGAAATTGGTTACTTAGTGGAATCAGTGTCCTGTATGTGACTCACTATTACGATACTTGTACTATTCTTTGAGATTTTCAGGGTAGTATTGATTAAGTTGAGCACTATGGACTTGCATGATTATTCACGATACATTTTGTTTAAAATTGATTTTTGCTTGAGGACAAGCAAAGGCTCAAGTTTGGGGGTATTTGTTAGGAGTATTTTTATGCGCTTATTTATCATTATTTTATATCCATTTTGAGCCTAAATCTGCATAAATTAGCTTTTAATGCACTATCTTTATATGTTTTGTAGAAAATTGGAGTCCGGAAGCTCGAATGACGAAAAACGGGCGAAAACGGTGATTTCTGGTCCTGAGCCACGGCAAACGGGCCGCGGCACACGAAGGTAGCTAGCAGAGCGCCGTGCGGACTGTACCGGGGTCGCGGCACAAGGATGCTGAGCAGCGGCCCCGGAGGAAAATGCAGTGCCCAGGCAACCCGCTGAAGGTTAGGGGTCGCGGCACAGATTAAGTGAGCCGCAGCCCACGGGGCGGTTTTGATAGAAATTGCGGCGTTTCTGGGCCGTTTTGGAGCCTGTTCTCGACCTAATCACACGGACGCGTTTTGGAAGCTGATAAGAGTTATAAATAAGGGTTTAAGGTCATAATTGAGGGGATCATTATCAAGAAATCGGAGATAGAGCGGAGACACCAAGGAACTAGTGGAGGAGATTTGTGGGCGACGACAAGACCACGGATTCCTTACGGTTTTTTCTTAATTTTTCCGTATCTTAGTTTCTAGATCTGTTTGAGTAGGATTGTGATTGTAGCCGATTACATGACGGTTTGATTTATTTATTTTTATTTCAATTTACTCGTTATTCGTATTGAATTGGATTCTTCTCACTGTTCTTAATGCTTTTTAATTGTCTGGCCAACAGTTGAATTGTTTTGAATGTCTTTATGGATTCGGGAGATGAAATTTAGGCATAGTTCTTGTGAGAAAAATCATGATTGTCGTGAGATAGAGATATACTCATGGGAATTGTGAAGCCTATTTATTGTGGGGATTCATGAACTGTTTTAGCTATTAATTATCTAATTCGAATAGGGATACATCGAGTTAATAATTCGTAGTATTTTCTATCGACCTTGGGAAAGGCTTTAGAATAATTTAGGAATTCCTGGCTTACAATCAGTTGAATAAAAGTGAATTGAATTGAATAAAAATCATTCCTGATTGTTTGAGGTGAAAATCATAATCCTACACCCTTATTATTATTATTATTATTACTATTGTTATTTTCTATTTATTTTTCTGCAACTAGTTTAGATATAAATTCTTTATAATTGTTCTTCAAATAAAATTACGAGTTGACTATATTTTGGTACTTAGTGAAATCATTCCTCGAGGGAACGATATCTTACTTATCACTTTATTACTTATTGACATCGTGCACTTGCGGCATAGTGTGAGGGATTTCCTCACAACAAATTATAAATATGAATATTTGTGTGACCGCTAAGTTCACTCGTGATGGTTCGACGGGACCTACGAGGACTCGTGGCAGTAGACAACGGTGTCAGAACTTAGTGAGGTACTGAGGTCCAATCGTGTTGGTCTGACGAGGCCTACGATAACATATAGCAATGGACCATGAGTTTAGGGCACAGTGCATCCAACCAGGTGAGCTCGACGGGGCTTATGGTGACACGTGGCAGTGGACTACGGTGTTGGGACTGTGTGTGTAATTGTTGTGATTGATATAGCCCGTGTGGGTTGTTGAACCTACGGAGACACGTGACAGTGGATCACGGTGTCAGAATTGGCTATGTTTGGTTATATGTGTGTGGAATAGTCCGTGTGGGTTGTTGAACCTACGGAGACACGTGACAGTGGATCACGGTGTCGGAATTGGTTATGTTTAATTATTTGTGTGTGGAATAGTCCGTGCGAGTTTTTGTACCTACAGAGACACGTTACAGTGGATCACGGTGTCATGAATATGTTTTGACAATCAAGTTTTGAAAGGAAAAGTATTACGAAAATGAATGTTGGATCGAGTTCCAAGCGATTAGGTAAATGTTTTTCGTGTTGTGAACCGTTGAGTTATGAAACAAGATTTGGGTCAAGACCCTAAAGTTTTTCGAAAGAATTTGTAACTCGGGACTTGAGGCCTTAAATATTTTTGTTCCTAAAATTCCCGAGATGATAAGTTTAGTTTCAAATGCTTCATAGCTTATTTTCCTTTGTTAAAACCTCCCGGGAATATTTTGTTACTAGGTTATTATATTTGATTCACGATTAATATTTGCTCGTTACATTTCGTATGATTTGATACATACACTAGTAAAACATTGGAGTTTTACTAACCCCCGAGTAATCGGGGGGTGAATGTCTGTTTTGCGTCCAGGTACATGCAGGTTCAGGGGAGCAGTCACAGGATTGGCACATGAGGATGACGAGCTGCGATACTAATCAAGAGTTGAGAGTTGTTTTGATTTTTGTTGTGTTGTCAGAGTTGATTTCAGTCATTCGCTGTATTGTGATTCGACCCCTGTGTGGGTAATGTTGTTTTAGTCAGTTCTGTTGATCGAATTGTGTGACTTCATCGGTCCGTTTATTCACGTGTTAGTGACCTTAACGGTCTGTATTATTTTATTGTTTGACCCTGGCCGGGCAAACATTTGGTCATTTTGTAAGGTTTAGCCTGGTAGATCCTCGTGAAAAGGGGTTTACGGCGTGTAATATTCCCATATGGATTTGGGGGTGTTACAATTAACTCATGTTACTCGCAAAAGCGCTTTTAGAAGTGAAAAGCACAACCTTTTTTTCTCCAGCTTTTTTATTTGGGTACTGTCCGATTATCCAGGCAAATTATTCGGAAGACCTGGTACGACGCTTCATGTAATAGACAACACCATCTCTTCCTGATATTTTTCTTCCCCTGAGCTTATTTTGATAAATGGAAAGGAACCAACCCAAACACTTAAATTAAAACATACTTTACCAGCTGCCACCACACATCCTTAATTTATCATTTTACCAATTATTCTAACAAGCTCAAGTATAGGGAAAAAAGAATATAAAGGAACGAAAAGCTCATTATGTGGCTAACAGAGAAATTAGGCTTAAAGGCTCAAATGGGCTAACTAGGGAATTAATAATTATTGGGTAGGCCAAACGGATCGAAGGGTTAAATCAGGATTTGCCAAAAATTATTTTCACTCGTTTGCACACTTGTGATTTCGAATAAGGTATCAATGCAAGTTCTAGAGTCCTAAGACATAAATGGTACACTCAACAATAAACTTGCATATTCAGTGATACATAATGGCTTAAAAGCTCACAAGTTAAAAATTTATTCATACCTCCAAAATAATAAATTATTTATTCAATTCCACACACTTTTGATTCTCTATAATTTTTCTCGCCAAATCATCCTCAATTTGTATATCAATATAACAAAATAAATCAATAGGCATCCAAGACAAGAGTTCATTCTTCTGAGTTTTTATCAAACGCAACATACTCGAACAAAATAAAAACAAAAATGTAAAAATACCAACTAAAACAACCAAGGAGAATTGAAAATTAGAAATGCTAAAGCAATAAACCTAAAATACAAGTATTTTATTGACCCAAAATCTCTACACCAAACTTAAATTAAATAATATGATTACCTAGGGAAGCATAAAATTTAAAAGTCGAGGTCAAGAAATACTTACAAGCGGACTATGGAGGAGGATCTTCGGTCGGCACGGCCTGTTTCAAATGACGTGGCCGTGTTGCACTATTGCCAAATAAGACAAAACGTCCATGTACTGTGACACGGCCCAATGTCATTTGACACAGTCTTGTCATGCCTGATGCCCAGATTTGTCCACCGAAGTTGTTTTCCTGCAAAATGAAGAACGAAGGGTTAGATATTGATATGCATGATGAGGACTATCCTACACACTCTTTGATGGAGAAAAATCGGTCCAATAACCCGAACCTTACACAAAATGCTCCAATTGCCTCGCAAGGAGAGGAAAAAATGAAAAACCGAGCAGCAGAAAAATCTGCTGCGCATTTTATATAAATTGCACGTCACGTTGTAACCAAGGTGCCTTACTGCCGTAACCAACTCTTCATACACCGTAACCAAGGTGCCTTACGGCCGTAACCAATATACGACTGTATATGGCTTGTTGGAATCCTGATTCAAAACTAACAGCAGTACGACCATAGAAAATGGCGACAACGGCGGTAACCTTAACATGATTACGACCATAACACTTATGTTTACAGCCATAAGGGTACTATTGTACGCAGCAACAGCAGTCATATGCTCAGTCCACCTGGAACGACGTTCGATAATGTCTCGATTACACAAACTCACTACCAACTCTCCAAAATAAAAACGAACACATGATGAAACACAAAAATACAACTCCAGATACACGTGCACACGATCAATACGACTCATGCGACAACAAGTTGCACTCGACGATCACAACAAGATAGCATCATACAATAAACAACGGGGAGAAAATTCCAATTAATCATCATCGTAAAAAAAATCCGTACAAAATGATAAATAATTTCTGACAAACGAAAACAAAAATCTTGGTGATTAGAGTATCTAGGAACAAACTCCTGACACTGGGATGATTAGTATCACAGAGGCTTTTTGTCCTCACATTGATCCAGTGGTTACATTTCGATCTCAATTTACCTAGATACACAAAATGTATCAAACCCTGAAGGGGTCATCAATCGCCGGTGCATGTAGACGAACATATAAAATATACTTTACATCATTGACATTAGTAAATAATTATCACAAAACGCGCAATGTATCATAGAAGATCATTCAATAGTTTTCGAGAACTTCTTTCGAAAGCTATAGGGTTTGCAAGATAGTTCTATAATCATTTTCATAAACTTATTTAGAAAGCCAGAGAGTTTTCAAGATAGTTTTATAAGCATTTGTTCATGAACTAAAAATAATTAGATTTCGTGAAACTCATCTAACGACATCGGGAAGTTTTATAAAATCAACATATCTGAAATTTCCAAATAAGATTCTTTGTTTAAATATTTCCAAATCCGTTTAGGGTTCCGCTCTGAGTTTGCTTTCACGTCACAGTGAGGGATGAAACCCTCGAAACAAACTTTCTTAAAAATTATTAGGGCTCACGGCCCAACAGAATCAACGTGCTTGCTCAACAGATCATTAGAGATCGTGGCTCAACAAAATCACTTTCATCAATTGAGGTTTTGCGAACCAAATCACGAGTCACAATTAGACTCAATGCTATCCTCATTTGCACTCGTAGATTCACAAATTCCAGAGGACCGCTAGGCCTCGACATGCCTCACCTGGTTTGATGACTTCGGTTACAATTGTCCCGCTACAAACATTTTCAAAAAGGATGGCTCATGCATTACACACGTACAAGATTGATATCAATAACTGAGAACTTGAACAAGTATCCTCAGTTGAGAAGCTAAATAAAACAGCAAGCGGTGTGGCCAATCTCGAGGTCGTAAAGGTGGAGATCGTCCTTGGAGGAGAGCAAACTTGCAGTTTGATAAAATAAATTATCCATAGAGGAGAGGACGACATCCTAAAGCTCGCGGACAGAGGAGAAAGCGAACTTGCCACCAGAGAGAACAAAGTGGCCGTCGGACGAGAGGATAACAATGGGAGAATGAACTAGTCGTCGATTTGAAGGGGTCACCGGAGGAGCGCGAACTCGCCATTGATTTGAAGAAACATAAAAGAAAAGGACAGTGGCGGGAAAGCAAACTCCGTTGGTTTAAAAGGGTTGTCGAAGGACCACGAATTGACCGTCAATTTGAAGGATTCGGTTTTCTAGTGTGGAAAAGTAGAGGAGACTAGAGAGAAGAAAAAATGGAAAACATCCAAGGTTGAGAGAGTATAAGTACTAAGGGTATTTTTTGTTCATTATATAAGAATTATGTTTTAGGTAATAAAATTAAAATAGTTGTATTTTGGGTCATTTTTATTTTTCCTTATACATTGGGGCATTCCACATACATTAATTGTCATTCTCGTGCGTTACACGAGTTTTATACTAGCACATATTTATACATCATCCACTTTAGATACTGGGTATGCTTCATTATTTCGTAATATTACATATACTAACTTCGATTACAATTTTTTACTAATATAAAAATAGATGCTAATGTGTAAAATGATGTTAGATTTTATCTCAATATAAATTTTCAGAATATTACTTCTTTTAATTTTTACTAATGTGTAGTTAAAATATTAACAATCAATGTTACATTGAATTGCATAAAGAGAAATATTTAGCATAACAATGTAAATTATAGATAGGGCTGAGAATCGGGACATCCCGAGGTCCCGGTCCCGAGTCTCGATTGTCTCGGTCTCGAAAATCACCAATTTGGTGGTCCCGGTCCCGTTCGGAACTTCGGGAGTCCCGATTCCCAAAATGGGATAAATGTAAGTCCCGATCCCAGTCCCGATTCTGAGAATAATTTTTCGAAATATCCCGAATGTCCCGATCGGGACAAAATACCCGAAATCAGAAAAGGAAAAAAATTGATTGAAATTAGAAATTTCAATCGGGACTTTGGGATAGTCCCAATCGGAAATCGGGACTTTGGGATAGTCCCGATCGGAAATCGGGACTCCCGAGTCCCGAAATTACTAAAATCTCAGATCCCGATCACATAAAATTCAGAACTCGGGGTCCTATTTCCCATCGAGACTCGGGATTTTCCGATCCTAAATTCTCAGCCCTAATTATAGATTTAAAAGTAACCTGCGTAGTAACCAAATTGGGGAAAACGACAATACAGGATTCGTTTGATTCAGTGAACAATATGGGGATGTAGCTCAGATGGTAGAGCGCTCGTTTTGCATGCGAGAGGCACGGGGTTCGATCCCCCGCATCTCCAAATGCAATTTTTTTCCGTCTTGGCCGACCAAAAGCAAACACTAGGCCTGGGACTTTTCGGTTCCTGGGAGAAAAATACAGGAACCGGAACCGAACCGCATAGTTTTTTCGCGGTTCGGTTTTTCCATTTTTATGCGAACCGCCAGAACCGAACCGCCGAGGCAAAGACGAACCGAACCGATTTTGTATGGTTTGGACGAAATATATTATATTATATTTTATTTTATTAAGAATATATTATATTATTTTATATTATATTAATTATGTTTAATAAGAATATATTATATTATATTATATTATATTCAGATGGTCGGTTTCCCGGTTCGGTGCGGTTCGGACGGTTCCTTGCGGTTCAGATCGGTTCCTCTTTAAAACAGACAGGAATCGTGAACCGAACCGAACCGAATACTAACAGTACGAACCGAACCGAAAAAAAAAATTTGTTGCTAGGAACCGAACCGAACCGTCGGTTCCGATACGGTTCGGATCGGTTCTGCGGTTCCCGATTCCAAAAGTCCCAGCCCTAGCAGAGACCAGACTTTACATATATAAATATAGTAATATCACAAATTTAATAGTCTTGACAGGTAATGTTCCATATGCCAATGCTAGTACTCAAACGGTGAAAGTAAAATGTAGAAATAACTTGTTTTACCCTTTTTATATAGCAATATTCTTTTTTGTCTCAAGTTTAGTAACAACTCTTTTGATACCCAAATTGTCGAAATTGACCTTTACTCGAATAAAATTCGAGTCATATATTGTAATTTCGAGTAACATAATTTCGAGTCAACTTAAAAAAAAACAATATCGAGGAAGGTTGAAAATATGGGTTACCGGAGTCCGAAATTTGGGGTTACACGAGTCCAATTCGTGTCACCCGAATACAATTCGGGACATGTAAATAAAAAAAAAGTCTCCCGAATTCATTCGGGAGATGTAAAAAAAAAAAAAATGGGTTACACGAGTCCAATTCGTGTCACCCGAATACCATTCGTGTCACACGAATTGACCTTTCTTTCTTTTTTTTTTTGTGTTTTTTCACACATTCGTGTCACACCGATTCATTCGGGAGACATAATTTTTTTTTTCTTTTCATCTCCCGTTCATTCGGGAGACCACTTTTTTTTTTTTTTTTTTTTATTTTACATCTCCCGAATGAATCGGGAGACATGTCTTTTTCTTTCTTTTTTTTTTCTTAATTCGGGTGACACGAATTGGACTCGTGTAACCCGTTTTTTTTTTTTTTTACATCTCCCGAATGAATTCGGGAGATCTTTTTTTTATTTACATGTCCCGAATTGTATTCGGGTGACACGAATTGGACTCGTGTAATCCGAAATTTCGGACTCCGGTAACCCATATTTTCAACCTTCCTCGATATTGTTTTTTTTTTAAGTTGACTCGAAATTATGTTACTCGAAATTACAATATATGACTCGAATTTTATTCGAGTAAAGGTCAATTTCGACAATTTGGGTATTAAAAGAGTTGTTACTAAACTTGGGACAAAAAAGAATATTGCTATATACAAAAGGGCAAAACAAGTTTTCTCTAAAGTAAAATATATCCAACAAATTACTTGAGGCACGGATGGTAGAGCGCTCAGATGGTAGAGTGCTCGCTTTGCATGCGAGAGGCACAGGTTCGATCCCCCGCATCTCCAAATGCAATTTTTTTCCGTCTTGGCCGACCAAAAGCAGAGACCAGACTTTACATATATAATAATATAAATATAGTAATATCACAAATTTAATAGTCTTGACAGGTAATGTTCCATATGCCTATGCTAGTACTAAAACGGTAAAAGTAAAATATATCCAACAAATTACTAGAATTTATTTTTGAACTCCGTGAATTACCCCAACTACACGAATCGTATATAATTAATATTAGTATACCATCCGTATAAAATATGGGAACATAAGAGAAAATTCACCTACAAACGCATGATATTCAACCATTCACAATAAATTTTATAACATTTTTTGTAAATTACATTAGTTATTCTATTACGATACACAATTCTTGTCGTAATAAAAAAATTAAAATATTTTGTGCTCTTCACTTTGATACGACTACATAAACTGACCACGATTGAATACGAGTCTTGGCAGATGCATGACAACATGAGAGAGTGCATAACCATGAAAATGCATAATTTGTGGAAATTATCGTCTTTAAAAGTTAAATGTCAATCTAATATCTCATGAGTTTAATATCATTTTTTGGATAAATACTTTTACTCCTAAATGACTAGTATAACATAATAAATATTATGGAAGCAATTGTACCAAAGTATTATAAATATGCATCATCCAAAGCATATTAAAAAATAAAATAAACAAAACTAATATCTCTCACATAATCAATTATTGTTGCAGTAACTCAACAATTCCCTCCTTTCTCACATGAATTTTCTATTTTTTGAATGACGGGTAATTAAAAATAATTAAAATACTTATGGAGATATATTTTTAAAAAGATTTATAGTCAGTTTTTATTCTCTGTAACTTTCTTTTATGTAGAGATCATTATATTGATAAATATGTTATCAAAAAAAATTGCTTATATATTTTAGGAGGAAAAATTAAACTCTGGTCCTATGAGAAATTTTTAAAAATAGATTTGATTCCACATTATTTTTTGGTCTTTTTTTGCCATAATGGTCCAAATCGTCAAAAAAGAGATAATTTAATCCTTATGTTTGAAAATAAAATTACATAAGTTATTTGGATATAATTAAAATACAAAAAAATATCCAAAACTTTCAAAAATATATAGTTAATTTCAAAAGTAAATAAATTAACAAATCTCTTAGAACTAAAAAAAATATAAATCACTTAAAATGATCAACTTTTATTTTCTGAAATTTTCTTTATACAAAGAGGAATCTACGGATTAGTATATTATTATATAATTACTTATGTATTTAGAAATATCTCTTTGAAAATTCTTAAAATCAGTAATTATATTTAGTAAATATGCGTTTTTCATTTATATTGTTATTTTATATTAATTAAATAAGATTTAAAACTAAGATAGACTAACTGATTTATTCCGGAGTTTCTTTGATTTATTTATAAATAAGAATTAAAACCATTGTCTCTACACTTTCAATAATATTTTTAATAAGATTATTTTGATTTATTTAATTGATTAGGACTTCGAGTACTTTCTTAATTATATACTTCCTCCGTTCTCTTATTATTGCAACATGTTGACTATTATACTGCTCACATACTCTCATTTGACCATCTTTTGTTATTTATACATATGTAAAAATATAATCATGTGAGATCTTGTTAGATTCATCTCGAAATATACTTTTAAAATATCAACTTCTTATAATTTCTAAAGATAAAGAATTAAAGATAGTAATAGTTAAAGTTATGCATTGACAAGCGTGAAAGTTCAAATGTTACAGTTATAAAAGAACGGAAGTAGTATATTCAATACTTCTTTACATTAGCACAATAATCAATTAGTGTTGCAATAGCACAATAATTCTCTTCTTTTCTAACACGAATTTCCTGTTTTTTGAATGACTGAAAATTAAAAATAATTAAAATACTTATCGAAATACATTTTTAAAAAGATTTATAATCAAATTTTATTCTCAAATATATAGTTGATTTCATAAGTAAATAAATTAACAAATATTTTAGAACCAAAAAAATAGAAAAATCACTTAAAACATTTAAAAACGATCAATTTTTATTTTCTGAAATTCTCTTTGTACAAAGATAAATCTACGAATTAGTATATTATTATTAAATCAATTGCTTATGTATTTAGAAATATCTCTTTGAAAATTCATAAAATCAGTAATTATATAATTTAGTAAATATGAGTTTTTTTTATTTTGTTATTTTATAGTATTAATTAAATAATATTTAAAACTAAGATAGACTAATTGATTTATTCCATAATTTTTTTTATTTATTTAAAAATAATAATTAAAACAATTGTCTCTACACTTTCAATAATATTTTTTAATAAGATTATTTCAACTTATTTAATTGATTAGGGCTTCGAGTACTTTTTTAATTAGACATATTCAACACTTTTTTTGTAATATTCCCAAGCATCTTTCATTTCATTTATTAATACAACTAATTATAGTGACTAACTACTATAAACTAATTAATTAGTGAAAATATATAATATTTCCGCGAGATTTTAGATTTAAATTTTTAGTATATAGTGCACACTACCATATTTCCATTTGTTTGTGATTTGTGTTTTTTTAATTAATGAAAACGGTAAATATTTCTGTAAATATAATAAATTTCTATTTATTCGTAATTCATATTCCTTATTTCATAAAAATAATAAGGTAGGTAGGAGTTATTTGAAGTATAATTATAATATATTTAATGCAATGATAATTATGCAAGTAATTGATTATGTGTCAGCTGAAGTATGAGAGGCTGACACATAAGCACACGAAGCACCAGCATAAGACATGTGGCAATCGAAGCATGAAAAGTTGCCATTTAAGCTCAGCGTATTCTGCATTAGTATATAGGGGAGATTATTATATTTATTCCTTTAGTATATAATTAAATATTTTAAAAATTAAATTTATATAATAAATTTTGTGAAAAGTCTGGTATTATTAAATAGAACGAATTACACAAAATATCAAGGTTATAAAAATCGAAAATCGGTGCTACTCGGTTTGGTGTCTCTGAATTTTGAGTACTCGGAAAATCAGAGATACTCGGAATGAGTACTCGGAGAATAAATCGGATACTACTTTTATATATTTATTGAATTCACCCATACATGTATTGATGTATAGAAGTCAAAAGCAACATGCTTATATAAGAATACAACATTAAAGATCATGGGGGCAAAACAAAATCATATATATGTATATATACACCTAGTGAAGAACAAATTATGCATACCTTCCACTTTCAGCATTCACGTCTTCCATGGGGATTGGGGGTAGAATATTAAAATACCAACTCAAATGTAGAATTGTAGTTGAGGATTAGGGTAAAATAAAATATAATAGTATATGTAGTGGTGAATCTGAATCGAATCTGAATGGATACGAATCGAATCAATTGAATCGAATCAATTGAATTGAAATGAATCAATCGAATCGAATCAAATATATATTAAGGGTAAATAATTATAATGGTAAATAATAATAATAGTAATCAACAACAACAACAACGATAATAGTAATATTATTAGTAATAATAACAATAATAATAATTAAGATTAACAATAATAATAATAAGAAGAATCGAATCAATCAATCAATCAATGGACTCGAATCGAATCAATCAATGGACTAATCAATCAATTGAATCAATGAACTCGAATCGAATCAAAATCAAAATTAAGTCCAAAAGAACAGGGCCTTAGAATAGAACTAAAGAAGGATTTTCCTTTTGCCGTTTTGCGTAGGTTTCATTCTACTGATTCTTTATTGGCCCGTTTTATTGTCGAAAATTATAAAAAAAATCATAAAAATCCAACTTCAAGACCGAGTTTGACACCGAGTACTCCGATTTTGACCGATTTTGACCTGATTATGCCCAAAAATATTTTTTAACCCGAATAGTCACTAATCGGTTCGGAATGGATCCGAGTTCCGAGTATTCATCCGAGTACTCGGCCAAGTCGACCGATTTTTGGAACACTGCAAAATATCCTTATTGTTGGGTCGGATTACATATTAGTACCCACAGGTTGAACAATCACATCCACACCCGAATTTCACCTTCGGCTTTGATTTTTTGACAAATATATAATTGTTCAAACTGCTTGCTAACATGAGTGCTTGTTTGAACAATTACATTCACGCCACAATCTCACATTATACGTTCACTTTTGAACGAATTTGTAGTTGTTTAAACTATGAATACTAATTTGATTTGGAACCATTTAGCATGTGTGGAATATATGAATATCACTTACTAAATATTACTCTTTGTGTCCCATTTCATTATTACACCTATTTCTTTATAAGAGAAAAAAAAATGAGAAATTAGTATAGTGAATTGGAATAAAATGGCAGGAGTATTTTTTTTTTAGTCTTACTATATAACTAGAGAAAAATCGACAATTTCCACTCCGGACGGGCTGTAGCCCGGCATAACCTTAGTGAAGATCCGCCCTTGGGCCGCCGACGCTCTTTCTTGTTCTCCTACTATGTGTACATTGTATTCTCGAGTCCGATGTGATGGTGTCGGCCATTCGACGTTGCTCTCTCAAAGCTACACATCAAGGTATCTATTGAATAATCACCAATTGATTTGAAAATACGAATCAGATGGCTTCTGTACATGATATTTGGGATACATGCTACAATTTTGACTTTTGGTTTAAAACTTACTGCTCCATCCGTTCACGAAATATTTGTGGAGACATGGGTTTTAAGAAATGTATTGAATGTGGTGTTAGTGGAATAAGGCCCCGTTCTTTTGGACTTATTTTTCGATTTTGATTCGATTCGATTCGATTCGAGTATTTAGTTGATTCGATTCGAGTCCATTCGATTCGATTGATTTAGGTCCATTCGATTCGATTGATTCGAGTCCATTCGATTCGATTGATTCTTCTTATTCTTCTTCTTATTATTAATCTTAATTATTATTATTACTAATAATATTACTATTATCGTTGTTGTTGTTGATTATTATTATTATTATTATTTACCATTATTATCATTATTTACACTTAATATATATTTCGATTCGATTCGATTCGAGTCGATTGATTCAGTTTAGATCTATTGATTCGATTGATTCGATTGATTCAATTCAATTGATTCGATTGATTCGATTCATTCGATTCGAAAAACAGGTTCTATATGTCCCATTTTTAGTGTATTAGTAATAAAGAGAATATTGAGGGTATTAATTAAAGTGTTGTGTGGTATACTTGCCAAAAAAGAAAATGGGTACTCATTTCGTGGACGGACGAAAAAGAAAATACGAGTAATCATTTCGTGGACGGAGGGAGTATTTTTTTTTATGAATTAAATAAGCATTTTCTTTTTTTTACAATATTGTACTGATTCTACTTATTACTGCTATGATGCAGTTAGGTTGCCAAAATGGAGGTCACCGAGCATGACAGTTTGAGGTGTACATTTCGGTTTTTTTTTCAAATCGGTTCGGGTTGTATAACCGAACCGGTTTTTGGTCATAGTCTAAAAACCGGTTCGGGTCGGGTTGGGTTGGGGAGTGTAAAAACTCAACCCTATACTAACCGGTTTGGGTCGGTTTGTGACCGGTTCGGGTATAAAAAACCAGTTAAAACCGGTTTTTAAAAAAAAAAAAAATTAAAAAAATAATTTATTCTTATTAAATAAGCCCATTATACATTAAATATAAACTTTTATTAAATAAACTCATTACAACATCAACTTTTATTCAAACATTTAGAATTTAAAACATAAACTTTTATTAAATAAACTCATTACAACATCAACTATTATTCAAACATTTAGAATTTAAAACATAAACTTTTATTAAATAAACTCATTACAACATCAACTTTTATTCAAACATTTAGAATTTAAAACATAAACTTTTATTAAATAAACTCATAACAACATCAACTATTATTCAAACATTTAGAATTTAAAACATAAATTTTTATTCATCGAGAGTGATATCTTCTTCGGAGCTAGCCTCGCGCGAAGCTTCATCGAGAGCAATTTCTTCATCGGAGAGTGAGATTGCAAAACCTTCTTCCACCTCGATATCATGTATTTCTTGTTCAATGTCAAGTTCTCCTTCAAGACTTTGAGTGTGTTGTATACGCTCGGATGCGTCCAAGTGATCCTTCAAGCAAATACACATCTCCAATGATGCCGGTGTGAGTCTTGTTCTTCGTATAGATAATACCCTACCACTAAGAGAAAAGGCGGATTCCGAAGCTACCGTAGAAGCTTGGACGGTTAGTAAATCTCGGGCCATAGCGGTTAGAACGGGAAATTGAGTCTCCCTTCCTTTCCACCAAGCCAAAATATCAAAATTTGCGAATTCATGGGGTCCCATAGTCGATAAAAAATCGGTTCCAATATATCTTTCATATTCGCTAGTCGATGATTGATCACCCTCACCCTAGCACATTTAGTGTTTTCTTCTCTTAAACTATTATATAAGTTAAGCATGAGATCCGCTAGTAGAAGTAGAAAATGATGATGAAAACGAACTTGAAGAATCATTTCTTGAACCATACTTTTAAAATAAACCCGAATAAGTCTTTGAAATTTTTGTTAAAAATGGCTTTTGCGTCTCTTGAATAGAAAACATTTTCGTTATGCAACTCTAAATCAATAGAGATTTTGTCGATAAGTAGTTCCACCCCGCTAATATTCATACATGGGTTCAAGGCAGCGGAACAAGTAATTACCGGTGGCATTTCTTTAAAATATTTTCTTAGTTTTTCTTTCATGGGCGAAACCCTTTTTTCATATAAATCACCACTTAATTCGTAGTCGCTTAATTTTGAACACATTAAATAAATTTGATTTAGTACCAAATGACTCGTGGGATAATAAACACCCGATAATAAAGTTGTTGCGTTTTTAAAAACTTTGAGCAATTCGCTTATTTTTCTAACTATATCCCATTGTTCCGACGTAAATGATGTAACCCTACTCGTCCTATTCGCAAGTTCATCATGAAAAAGTTGTAAAGTATCACGTTGGCGTAAACCACAACAAAACATTTTATAAGTCGAATTCCATCTTGTAGGAACGTCCCAATTAGGGGTTAAAAATAGAATTCGTGTCCTTACACAATTTCATATATTGTTTATATCTAGCTTTACTTGAACAAAATATATCTTGTAACATTTTTTTAAAAGCGTCTTTTACCAAACTTATTTCGGTACCGCTAATCCGTCTTGAACAACCAAATTTATAATGTGTGCAACACATCGACTATGATAAAAATACCCTTCAAGGCGGTTTATATGTTAATATTAATTTTTTACCGCGTTTGTATTATTAGACGCGTTATCAAATGAGATCGAAATTTTTTTCTTGTAAGTTAAAGTTATTTATTACATTTTGTAACATATGAAATAAATTTTGACCGTGTGAGGGTACTCAAAATTTTCAAAAGCAATCGTGACGCTTCATCATTAGCCATGTATCGGGATCAATCCAATGTGCGGTAACACAAAGGTATGAACCGGGCAAACCATGAGGTGCCGACCAAACATCGGTTGTTAAGTTTACATTTGTATTTAAGTTTGCAAAACCGTTTACTAGTTCTATTTTAGCCTTTTTCCATAATTTAATACAATCACGTCTAAGAGTAGCACGACTTACTTGTTTATATCGCGGTTGAAGAGTATTTTGAATCACCTTAGTCAATCGAGGGTTATCGAAGTGGTTGAACGGCAAACCTTCTTGAATCACGTAGCTTGCAAATTGTTGTCGGCACCGCTCCGCCTCGTATGCAAAAAGACCACCCTCTCGTGACATAGATGCTTGACCGGCTTAGGAGCAGTTTGAGTCCTTCGCAATACTTGTCGGTATGCATCTTCAACGTCGTGTTGGATTCATGTTTCAAAAACTTACCACAATGTTTACAATGAGCCTTAACTTGCCCATCCGACAACCTCACAAGGTTGAAATTACACCAAATTTTTTGGTTTCGAGTTGTTTCTATAACTTCAACAATCTCGAGTGCATTCGTGGAAGCGAAAGAAGATTGAGTTGCCATTTTAATTGAGAGAAACAAGAATTTTGTAATTGTTTTAGTACTTGAAGAGTGTTTGAGTATTGTGACTAAACCAAAACACAAATAGGGTATTTATAGTTGGTTTAGGGATGGCAAAATGGTAAAAAAATACACAAAAAACGGTCATATTTTTGAAAAAAACGGAACCTAACGGCTACATGAAAAAAACCGGTTTCAAACCGGTTTTAGAAACCGGTTACACTAAAAACCGGTTTGGACCGGTTTTTAACGGATAAATGCAAAACCGGGTAGAAATCGCCGGTTTTGCGACAACCCGGACCGGTTTTGGTCAAAAACCGGTTTTGACCGGTTTCGGTTTCAGTTTTTTTTTCGGTTTCGGTTTCGGTTTCGGTTTTTTTGCCCACCTCTAATGACAGTTTCCTGATTTTCATATGTGGTGAAATTAAATTCGTACTAATTTCTTACGTATTAGGTCTGTTTTATTATTGAGAGTATTCAAAAAACTACAGTAATGTTTGAGGAGAAAGTAAAAGACAACAATCAATTGTATTCATAACACTGATAGAGGGGCCTTTATATAGGCATTACAATGAGAGTCCTTCCATACATAGGATTCCTAGATAAGGTAAGACATCTAATAGGATCCTACTACCTCTAGAAGGATCTAGAACCTTCCATCTATGTATCTACAACCAGTATTAGGTAAGACACATCACGGGAATAATAATTCCCGGAACACTCCCCCTGTGTCGAGCACTAATACAGCAATGGTGCAGAAGATGTTGCCTTCGTAAAAACCTATTCCAAGCCAAAACAAAACCCCATGGGAAAAAATAAAGGCTTGATGAGGAAAAGATTGCAACGCACCAACATAACATGTCATGTATACTCCCCCTGATGTATACATAACGACTCACCCTGATGAGTACCTCAAATCATAGGAGTCGGATGCCAAGTTGCCCTCACAACTATACCAAGGAAAAACCCAGTGGGAAAAATACCTCTTGGTCTAAGTTGAACAGAAGTACAACGCATCATTGTCTGGATGTTCTCATAGGTCGCCTCGTTAAAAACCTTACCAAGTGAAAACCCAATGGGAAAAACAAACATTGGTCTAAGGACAAAAAGAGCGCGACACATCCAAAGTGCAGAGTCACTAAAGACTTATCAAGTTTTCCAAAGTCTTGACCTCTATGCACCAAATCAGTCATAACTTCTTCGATTCAATAGGTATCAACGAGACTGTAAGAACTTATGAAAACTAGACACCCATAGCTTTTCATTCACATACAGTACGTAACCTAGATCGACCTGAGCAGATCACAAAGCTCTATCGAAGTTGACTCAGCAAATTACCGGACACATCCTGTCCTACTTTGCAACAATAGTCATATGTCACTCAACATGATGGATGTGATCAAATGGTTGGTTTCCTTGGAAAGTAGACACAAACCTTTCCAATGGCACCAATTTCACCATTTTCCATCAAGTGAGCTGCCCTGTAGGTCATATGGGAGATAGACCAACACATTCTGGGCAGATCAGGGTATCAGTTTTCAAGTGTCCTTTTTATCGAGATAGAGCGAGCCTCAAGCTTCTTGTCAATCACAGACATTGCATGAGCGCATCCTAGGCCATCGTCACATTGGCTTTACCGGATTATTACGAATGAGTACATCGAGTCAAACATGAGTACATAATACCGTACTTTTCTCTTAAGACTGCATCATAAGTGAGCCAAGTCTTATGATGACTTCGACTAGTCATTGGGAATCATATAGGCATTACTTTATCGTCTCTTAGGGAAACCGTCCCTTAGATTGCCTTAAACCGATTGATGAATACGCATCATCAAGTGTCCCAAGATCCTTTCATTCTTAACTTTGGATTTAGCGGAATCTCTTAGTCTCACAAGAGTACATCACTATAAACCCTTAGTTTTACACGCAAAAGCTTCATATCTCTTCCAAATCAAGTATATACTTAGTATGCGTCCCCGACAATCACTTGTCGACGCGCTCCGTGGTCAGGAGCCACTTGATTTGAGTCTGATCCACCACGAGATCCTTTTTATCACTTAACTTAGTTCCCCACTAAGATAAGATTTAACCATGTAATATCCGCAATTTCGGATTTCTGGTAATTTTATTTTTTCGGCGGAGGTCCGTTTCGACGACTCACTTGGGACCGTATCATCATTCTGAGAATGATTAATTCTGCACTTTTTGTCATCCGAGTTCGTTTCGGTATTGTTTTGTTGAGTTCCGTGTTTCTTAACAACTTTTCCGCACTCGTGTTCGATTCTTGTGAATCTCGTCCGAAATTACTGTTTCGAGTTTCCCGTAAGTCCGTTTAACTTTGTTAGACGTGTTGTGAGCTTTGGTTTGGTGTTTCGATCGCGTATCGTGATTTTCGGACGTTTTGGGCCATTTTCGTAATTTCCCAAAGTTTTGGGTAATTACTTCCGTTGTTGAATTCCGAGCCTTCGGTGGTCGAGTGTGTGTTCTCTTAGCCCTTAGATTCGTCTTTGCGAGTACTTCGTGACCGTATCTTGATTCGTATTCGAGTTCGGGTTTGGTGTCGTTTTCTTGAGTTCAGTGTTATTAAACGACTTTTCCCAAATATGAGTCGACTTTGTAGAATCACCATAAATTCTTGAAAACTCCAAAGACTTTGAATCTTTTCAATATTATAGAGCATCAAGTTAGCTTTCCAATGGTTCAAACGGTGAGTCAATCGAGTCCGGACGAGAGAGTTATGGTCGAAATAGCTCGACACTCATTTTCCAGCTTTTGGCGGCGGCCAGACTCGTGCCGCGGCACACTTATGCTTCAGGCCGCGGCACACCCATTAGCCTATTTCTGCGGATTTTGTGAGATGAATGCTCATTTCATCTCTTCCTTCATTCCTCCTCCTCTTGGGCGATCTTATGGGCGATTTTTGGGCGTTTTGCATCATCAATCCCAGAGAACTTCGTATTCTTCAAGTTTTTGGTGTGGATTAACAACTCCAACAATTGTTCTTCATCATTAATCCAAGGTAAATTCTTGAAACCCTACTTTTGGGTGAATTGGGGGTTTTTGTTCGTTTTGTCCGATTTAACCGTAATAACTTAGATTTGTGATGTATTGATGATTATTTAGATGTATTCTATCATTTCCCTTGTTATTCCATGGTTGGATCGTTTCGATTCGTTATTTTGGTCGAGTTCTTAGTCAACGCCTTGAAGGTGTCCGACAAAATGTCTTAGAGGGGGTATTGGGCGTTGTATGATTATTATCCATCGTACGATTGTTGATTTATCATTGGTATGACTTAGGGACGAAATTCTTGTGAAGAACTCGAGTCGGAACCCTTCCGTTCGTTGTCTTCTTCGGGGTCCGAGCTTCCCGGTCGAACCGTGTTCTTCGGAACGTTTGGTAGCGGTTATTAAGGCAAGTATATTATTATACGACTTGTATCTTGTGACTAGTAATTACGTATGATATGTATGACGATTTTGCTTGCCTCCGTAAATATGTTTCGTTTGAGTTGGTTGTGTTTTCCGAAATTTGAAGGCTTTGTGATAATAGTGATATATTGGTATCCGTGTTAGGCGTCGTGCCATTTGTGCAGGATTGCGATGTACATATGAGATGGTTGTACACGTGGTTGTTCAATGTATTGTGTACCGAATGTGTGTTATGTTGGTTAAGAGTCGTTGTGATGATCATGATATTTGTGTTGTTTTGGTTTACATACTTGATTGTACATTTCAGTGTAATGTGGAATGGCTTGACATTTAATGATTATGAATTGTGTCGTGTCGATGTGTGTGTGTTCCGTAGGGTCCGACGAGGCCTCAGGAGTTCGGTACATGATGTGTACGAACAAAGTGTGTGATCCGGTAGGGTCGCGAGGCCTCTGGAGTCCGGTACATGACGTGTACGGACAAGGTGTGTGATCCAGGTAGGGTCTGACGAGGCCTCTGGAGTTCGGTACATGATGTGTACGAACGATGTTGTGGCCGGGTAGGGTCCGTTGAGGCCTCCGGAGTTCGGTACATGATGTGTACGAACAGTGTGTGTGGCCGGGTAGGGTCCGTTGAGGCCTCCGGAGTTCGGTACATGATGTGTACGAACAGTGTGTGTGGTCCGGGTAAGGTCCGTCGAGGCCTCCGGAGTTCTGTACATGATGTGTACGAACAATGATCGTGTAGCAGTGATTGTTCGGGTAACATTTTAAATATGGATCTCGGACTCATAATGATATATTATTTAGTATGCTTTGAAACGAGAATCGGGCTAAGACCCTAATGTTTACGAAAAGGTTTTGTAAATTGGGACTCGAGGTCCAAAAGAATTTCTGCTTTAAAAATCCCCGAGATGATTTGTTCCTTTTCAAATATCTCTTACTTGAGTTCGAAATTCTAAAACTTCTCGGGAACATTTTGATAATTGATTTACGTATTAAATTCGTAGTTGCTATTTGCTTGTTACATTTCGTATGGTTTGATACTTGCACTAGTAAAACAGTGGAGTTTTACTAACCCCCGAGTATTCGGGGGGTGGATGTCTGCTCAAGTCCGGTACATGCGAGTTCGGGAGCAACAGGATCGGGCACAAGGGGATGACGAGCTGCGATACTAATCAAGAGTTGAGAGTTGGTAGAGTTTATTTGTATTGTTAGAGTTGATTCAGTCTTCCGTTGTATTGTATTTCGAACCCTGTGTGGGTAATGTTGTTAGTCAGTCCTGTTGATAGAGTTGTGTGACCTCATCGGTCTGTGTGTTTTTGTGTAAGTGACCTTAACGGTCTGTATTATTATATTGTTTGACCCTGGCCGGGCAAGCATTTGGTTTTTTATGGACGTTTAGCCTGGTAGATCCTTGCGGAAAGGGTTTACGGCGTGTAATATTCCCATATGGTTTTGGGGTTGTTACATTTATGGTATCGGAGCTTAGGTTGCGGAAACCTAGGCTGTCGGGTCGAGTCGAGTCGTGGTTTGTCGAGTAATGTGTTGTCTTGTCGTTCGAGTCGTCAGGTGACAAGTTGAGTTGTGCGTAGTCACAACGTGTCGGATATGTTGTCGGATGAGATTAGTATCGTGGGCGACCGTCATCTCTGTGCGGCCTGTGGATGTAAGTCTCCCTTCTTTGTGTTGTGCCTCGTGTGACACGAGCTATTTTTATGATTATGATTTAATTGTCGGGAATCCTCTTATGGATTTTGATTTCGTGATATGTGATCATTTGACTCCGTTTTTCGTTCATATGAGGAGTAGTGTTCTTTGTCTTGTGCATGTTTGATTTTATTTCTTTTATCCATTGCGTGAGTTCTTTTGTAATGGCTTTCGGTATTTTACCGACCGAGTTTTATTTCAAAACCAATTCCCTTAACCGAGTTTTTGGCATTATGGCCTTGATCATTTTGGCGAAATTCTTATGACGGAATTTAGTATTTTGTAAATGGCTTTTGTGAGTTTTGAAATATTACCGTCATCGACCTTTTGGCATTTTGTAAATGGTTTTTATCACAGTGGGTTCCGCGCGGGACCCACGGCGCTATAATGTTCCGTGTAATTATCTGAAATTTTTGGGCATTCTAGCCCATTGAATTATCTTTGAAAACTTTGAGTACCTTAGAAAATAAATTTCGAGACGTACTTTTAAAATAAATTATTTTCTCGTGGTACATCCAAGGTGCCACAATATGTTTCAAGATTCTTCTACCTCGACGACCAAAATGTTTTGAGATATTTCCAATATTTTAGAAACACTTTTACTTAGACCCGAGGGTCGAATATTTCCGAAAGTTTTTCACGAAAAGAAAGTGTCCTCATTTTTATCGAATGCGAAATAGTTTTTCAAAGTCTCGATAACGATGTTTCACGATTGTACTTTTTTTTTTTTTTTGAAGGGTGATACTCAAGATCAATCGGTGTTTCCAAAATTGTTTTCAAAAGGAGGTTTTCGTTTTTAAAACCTATCTATTCCCATTTGAGGGCTGGGTATGTATGTGTGATGTTCGCGTTGTCGTTATGATGTTTGCTCTCGAGTATGATCGAAATGGTGGCATGAACGTCGAGGCGTTGCCACGCATTTGTTGTACTAGCCCTCTGTGAGAGGTGTGAGTTGGTGTTTACTGTTTATCGCCTCGTGGTGATTTGCGTGTTGTCGCACGAGTGTGAGCTGTTGAATCTTGGGTTTGTACGTTTGTGTACATGTGTGATTGTTTCATAATGTTTGTAATTATGTGCTGTTTATCGTTCGGGCCGTTGAGGTCGCCGAACGATACCGTCGTTGTTGTAGTGTTTGTGTGTGTATTACTTTACGATGGTAATCGTTGTATATGATATGTGTTATGATTCTTTGTTGTGCTGAGTTGGCATCTCCGCTATATTGTTTTGCGACGTTATACCCCATTGTATCTAGCATTTGTACTTTCGGTATGCCGAGCCGAGGTGTTTCAACCGTGATGTGCCGGGGCATGCACGTGTAAATTGTCCTTCTCGTCAGTAACGCGTTTCGAGGGACACCGAATTCAGTTTTGCGAATTGGCTACTGAGACTTTCGGAGTTCGCGCTTCAGCACAGATATCAGGATCGACTCTGAGAGACCCATGGGAGATTTTCCTGTCGGATGCTTTTTGTGTTGTGACCTTGTTTCCGTTGTTGTGAGTTGCGGGGACGACATTTCTTTTATAAGAGGTCGGATGTAATACCCATACTATATTTGACTTCTGCAGTTTCTCCTTCTAAATTCTATCGACTTGCACGTGTTCGTCGATACTTTTTGAACTTGTTTGATGTCTCAGTTGTCATCGTTCGAACTGGTTGTGACCTTGTTTCAGATCGACCTGTTTATCATCGTGACCTTCCCGAGTTCGGTTCGATTCTTGTGAGCCTTGTTTGGAAGTAATATCTTTCACTTTCTACGAGTTCTTTTAATGCCCAGGTAGAAGTGGGGACTTGAGTCATTGTTCGACTGTTGTAATTCGATCATTGTTATTTGATCATTATTGTTCGATCATTGTTATTTGATCGTTGTTGTTCGATCATCGTTATTTGATCATTGTTGTTCGATCATTGTTATTTGATCGTTGTTGTTCGATCATTGTTATTTGATCATTGTTGTTCGATCATTGTTATTTGATCGTTGTTGTTCGATCATTGTTATTTGATCATTGTTGTTCGATCATTGTTGTTCGATCGTTGTTGTTCGAATGGGGTTGTCATTGTTGTTGCTCGATCTCGTCATCGCGAAGAATTGTCGTTCACCGTTAGTCAAGCTGTTTGAGTGTGGCCAAGTGGGTCACCGATCGGTGCATTGTGAGACCGTTGCCAAGATGTTCGGGAATTGGGTTTCGTTCCTACTCGGGAGTGCTGGTGGTGTCCCGTGATGTAGTTGTGTATCGTACTTCGTCTTGTAATTCGTGTAGATATTGTTATTTGTTGCGTGAACTTTTGGTTTTGTTTGTATTCTACCATGATGTTTTATTTTAAGTTTCGGACGAAACATATTTTTAATAGGATAGAATGTAATGTCCGTATTCTCGTTTTATTGTTATCTTGAATTCTTTGTGTCTTGACGTCGGACATTTTCTTGTTGACGAGAATCGGAGTGAATTCTATCATAATACTATATTTGTTTCTACCGCATAGTCGTTGTGGTCGGTGCGACTTGTTGTCGCGTGCGTTTCTTTGATTAAATGTGTGCATGTGATGTGTTGTTAATTACTCGTTATTGTTTTGAATCATTGTCGGTGGCGTTGTTATGGTCGTCGTGGGCGTGTTTTCACGTTGTATGTTCTTCGCGTTGCTTGTAACGTTTCGCCGTTAGGCGTGATTTTTTCGGTTCTTGTGTATCCCGTTGAGTTTTCTGGCGGGATATTGCTTCTCCTACTTGATTTAAGTTTCGGACGAAACTTCTTTTAAGGAGGGTAGAATGTAATATCCGCAATTTTGGATTCTGGTAATTTTATTTTTTCGCGGAGGTCCGTTTGACGACTCACTTGGGACCGTATCATCATTCCGAGAATGATTAATTCGCACTTTTGTCATCCGAGTTCGTTTCGGTATTGTTTTGTTGAGTTCCGTGTTTCTTAACAACTTTTCCGCACTCGTGTTCGATTCTTGTGAATCTCGTCCAAATTACTGTTTCGAGTTTCCCGTAAGTCCGTTTAACTTTGTTAGACGTGTTGTGAGCTTTGGTTTGGTGTTTCGATCGCGTATCGTGATTTTCGGACGTTTTGGGCCATTTTCGTAATTTCCCAAAGTTTTGGGTAATTACTTCCGTTGTTGAATTCGAGCCTTGGGTGGTCGAGTGTGTGTTCTCTTAGCCCTTAGATTCGTCTTTGCGAGTACTTCGTGACCGTATCTTCGATTCGTATTCGTGTTCGGTTTTGTCGTTTTCTTGAGTTCGGTGTTATTAAACGACTTTTCCCAAATATGAGTCGACTTTGTAGAATCACCATAAATTCTTGAAAACTCCAAAGACTTTGAATCTTTTCAATATTATAGAGCATCAAGTTAGCTTTCCAATGGTTCAAACGGTGAGTCAATCGGAGTCCTGACGAGAGAGTTATGGTCGAAATAGCTCAGACACTCATTTTCCGATTTTGGCCGAGCGGCTGTACCACGTGCGCGGCACACTTATCTTGGGCCGCGGCACACACCCGTATTAGCCTATTTCTGCGGATTTTGTGAGATGAATGCTCATTTCATCTCTTCCTTCATTCCTCCTCCTCTTGGCGATCTTATGGGCGATTTTGGGCGTTTTGCATCATCAATCCCGAGAGAACTTCGTATTCTTCAAGTTTTTGGTGTGGATTAACAACTCCAACAATTGTTCTTCATCATTAATCCAAGGTAAATTCTTGAAACCCTACTTTTGGGTGAATTGGGGTTTTTGTTCGTTTTGTCCGATTTAACCGTAATAACTTAGATTTGTGATGTATTGATGATTATTTAGATGTATTCTATCATTTCCCTTGTTATTCCATGGTTTGATCGTTTCGATTCGTTATTTTGGTCGAGTTCTTAGTCAACGCCTTGAAGTTGTCCGACAAAATGTCTTAGAGGGGTATTAGGCGTTGTATGATTATTATCCATCGTACGATTGTTGATTTATCATTGGTATGACTTAGGGACGAAATTCTTGTGAAGAACTCGAGTCGGAACCCTTCCGCTCGTTGTCTTCTTGGTCCGAGCTTCGGTCGAACCGTGTTCTTCGAACGTTTGGTAGCGGTTATTAAGGCAAGTATATTATTATACGACTTGTATCTTGTGACTAGTAATTACGTATGATATGTATGACGATTTTGCTTGCCTCCGTAAATATGTTTCGTTTGAGTTGGTTGTGTTTTCCAAATTTGAAGGCTTTGTGATAATAGTGATATATTGGTATCCGTGTTAGGCGTCGTGCCATTTGTGCAGGATTGCGATGTACATATGAGATGGTTGTACACGTGGTTGTTCAATGTATTGTGTACCGAATGTGTGTTATGTTGGTTAAGAGTCGTTGTGATGATCATGATATTTGTGTTGTTTTGGTTTACATACTTGATTGTACATTTCGTGTAATGTGGAATGGCTTGACATTTAATGATTATGAATTGTGTCGTGTCGATGTGTGTGTGTTCGGTAGGGTCCAGCGAGGCCTCGGAGTTCGGTACATGATGTGTACGAACAAAGTGTGTGATCCGGTAGGGTCGACGAGGCCTCGGAGTCCGGTACATGACGTGTACGGACAAGGTGTGTGATCCGTAGGGTGCGACGAGGCCTGCGGAGTTCGGTACATGATGTGTACGAACGATGTTGTGGCCGGGTAGGGTCCGTTGAGGCCTCGGAGTTCGGTACATGATGTGTACGAGCGGTGTGTGTGGCCGGGTAGGGTCCGTTGAGGCCTCGGAGTTCGGTACATGATGTGTACGAGCAAAGGTGTGGTCCGGGTAAGGTCCGTCGAGGCCTCGGAGTTACGTACATGATGTGTACGAACAATGATCGTGTAGCGATGATTGTTCGGGTAACATTTTAAATATGGATCTCGGACTCATAATGATATATTATTTAGTATGCTTTGAAACGAGAATCGGGCTAAGACCCTAATGTTTACGAAAAGGTTTTGTAAATTGGGACTCGAGGTCCAAAAGAATTTCTGCTTTAAAAATCCCCGAGATGATTTGTTCCTTTTCAAATATCTCTTACTTGAGTTCGAAATTCTAAAACTTCTCGGGAACATTTTGATAATTGATTTACGTATTAAATTCGTAGTTGCTATTTGCTTGTTACATTTCGTATGGTTTGATACTTGCACTAGTAAATCAATGGAGTTTTACTAACCCCCGAGTATTCGGGGGGTGGATGTCTGTTCTGCGTCCAGGTACATGCAGGTTCAGGGGAGCAGTCACAGGATTGGCACAAGGGGATGACGAGCTACGATACTAATCAAGAGTTGAGAGTTGGTAGAGTTTATTTGTATTGTTAGAGTTGATTCAGTCTTCCGTTGTATTGTATTTCGAACCCTGTGTGGGTAATGTTGTTAGTCAGTCCTGTTGATAGAGTTGTGTGACCTCATCGGTCTGTGTGTTTTTGTGTAAGTGACCTTAACGATCTGTATTATTATATTGTTTGACCCTGGCCGGGCAAGCATTTGGTTTTTTATGGACGTTTAGCCTGGTAGATCCTTGCGGAAAGGGTTTACGGCGTGTAATATTCCCATATGGTTTTGGGGGTGTTACAAACCACAAGCTGCACGTCAGTTTTTGGGAAACTATCTAACTGAAAAGATAGTGGATGATATAACATCCATTGCGATAGCACAACTAAGTTTCGTGTCATCGTAGTCGATTCCAGTGCGTTCATGAGAAACCTCGCGCCATGAGGTGAGTTTAACTCTTTCTCTCACTCGCTTTAACAAAGTATACGGATAGGTCTTATCTTTGGAGTGTCGGTACCACTTCAACAAAGGGCTATCACTTTGTCCATACTGGAGTCGCATATGTTTCCATTTTAGGCCAAGGCTACAACGTTGTAGATTTTCAACGAAGTATGGTTCGATTAAACTCACATTCCACGTCCTCATGAACCGGCTTTATTCATAGAGTACTCTTTATGGATTGGCATTCATTGAGGCGTCCCCCAATGATGACTATAATCCAGAATCACATGAGACGGATGAGTTCATTTGATCATATGATCAAGTTTCATATACCAAGCTCGCATACATTCTTAGCGAGAGTATTTATCGAACCAAGTGGCATCCCAATACTCTATGAGATCCACGGCCTAGTAACACCATCTACCACAATTTGTGGTGTTACCATATCACCATTTATAGGTGACGAACGTCCATGACCGGACACAATCCTTGCAGACATGTTTGCAGCATGTATTTAATCTCGTCACTTTAGGGAACTTGGTGAGGCACAGTAGGGACAAACTACGACAATTCCAAGTCGTTCTACTCGAACATGATCGTTCGCATCTCACCCTAACGACGGGAAGACTGGCTCATCAAAGTGACTTACGAGATCGTCTGCCAAGGTACATTTTAAGCGGACTATGAGTGAAAGCGCATGTCATATTCATCATTTATAACCCGTCATAATGCGTTGTGGTGACGCACTTTTGGCACATGAACATGTGGACGATAAAGGTTTTCAGTGTTAACACAATCCAGTTAACAAAATGCATACTGTTACACTCGTAACTAAGCATTTGAATGATGATAGGTATAGGTGAATATGACATGTTGACCTATGCTACATAACCGTAGCTACTGGTCTTGAGAATTCAACAAAACCGCCACCATGCACCACCGGGATCGAACATAAAGAAACGATTGAACCGATGATAGGCCGTTGGTTTTACCGAACCTCTAGTGCTTTCTTGAAGAGTTCACTCCCTTCACCAGCCCCAAACACCTCAAAATTTCGTGAGCATGTATAAACGGGTGTTTAGGATTCCAAAACCATCAACCTTGTGGTCAAAAACCGATCGAAATGACATCGAACTAGTCGTTAGGACGGCTGGTGGTATGTGAAAACTTCATTTAAGTGGTTCACCTCCTTCCAAGTCTCCAAATGGCACCAAAATTTGTGAGAAGGTAGCCTTGGATGTTAGGAAGTACTCGTTAAAATTTGACTTTAAGATTTGGTCTAAAAAGTGGGTGAACCGACCTTTACAATGACTGGTCCGCAAGTTGGACAACCATAACTCAGGTTTCATCAACTTATCAATCATTGTCAAAGGAACAACATAACATATAAATGTTATTACTTGAGTACGACCATTTGTGAACACCATCATAGCATCATAAGCCACCCAGGCTAATACTTATGATCATGTATGTATAAGGACTCGGTGAAAAGGGAGGACTCAGCACCATGCTTATGCGAGTCGCTACATTATTCTCTTTAGCATAGGAGGGTGTCGTCTCCTAATCGTGCCAAAGAATAGGCTTTAATAAATGAACATGGCTAAGAAGGATCATCGGGAGGGTCTTTGGCGTCACACATGCTTATGAAAGCAAGACGCGAATGACATAAATATCATCATCGTTCATGAGCCCTGCTCACGACTCCACCAATGTACTTTGGTGTCTTTGATCCAACTAGTTTCTTTGTTCAAAGAAAATGATGTCCATGACAATACCGTGGTATATGGATCATCAAACTGTCCAAACTCCGGACTATTAAAGCCTAAATGTGTCAATATCCCAATACATCTTCTGGTTACCAAAACCGATGCAAGCCGGACCATATTGACTCATGAATATTTTTCTTTTCACATATCCAATACAAGTGATGCATAAGATTTTATTCTCACAAATCACAATGAGATGCTATGAGTGATACACTTTGGCATATATATATCATCGAGTCATAACATGGTTAAATTGTTACGGAACATATGTGACTAGAAAACGCCATTCGGCATTCAACAACTTGAGCATCATACCGCTCATTGATTGTGATGACCTACTCATCATAGTCACAATGGATAAAAAAATATCATGTTCCTTGAAAATAGCTTAATACGCACTCAATTTCGCTTGCAAAATTTCATAATCATTAGCATAGCGAATATTCTAACAACATAGAGATTTTATGCTTGATATGATCAAAATGATCTATCATATTGAGTGCATAACATGGCAAGGTTATATGCCTAAGGGGCAAAATTACGACACAAGCATGGTGTAACACTACCATGCACACGCTCGATCTTCTTACAAGGGTGCGTATTTTGGGCTTTCCCAATGAAACTGTTTTTCAACATTTGAAAGATGATAGTTTAGCGTACAACGCATACCAAAAACTGCATCATCTATGGCAAATTCGGCCAGAAAGAGGTTGAAAAATATGTGTCGTAAGACCACTTGCAAATTCAAGATGGGAACCAAGTTGGTTGGGACAAAAGTTAGCACAATCGCTGGAAATAAAATTCCGCGCAGCTTGACCTTTGTTCACTAAAACAGCGATAACTCCCTTGTTAGGAAGGCTATGGACGAACGGTCAGATGTTCTGGAAACTAGACTTCCGTATATTTCTATCCATATATTGTGCACCACACGGATCATTAAACTCAGATCACAGTGCATATTTTAATTGGCTGTTTAGTTTTTCCCAAGTTTAGTGAGAAACCAAGGTTGAGACCATATCCAATGGCATAAGTGTTGATGCAAAAACATGGCAATGACACCATATGTGCGTTTAAACGCAGCAGGTGTTCGATTTCTTATCTTCGACTAATGATCCTTTCGGTAACTCCAACTTGGTAGACTTGCAGAAAGTAGGAATGTCGGCAGACTAAAAAGTGTTTAAAAACCACCGATTCCGTTTGAACTTTCAAAGCATAAACAAATACCAAGGAGGATGCGCCTAGTCATGATCAAAAGTGCGTAAAAATCCACCAAAGTGCATCAATCAACCAAGTATTTTAATTCTCAATTTGCAAGTATACGTCATAATAGCCATGTTATATAGATACAACGCGGTGCATCATAATTAAGCATTTTGAACCATGAGACATAATGAATATACCATAACCAACTTGTCTTGACCATCCAATAAGATCGACTAAACATAGTCAAATATATAAGGCACATGCCTTTACAAATACTCGGAAAAGTATTCGGACCTATAGTCATACGAACTATAATCGAGGTCAACGAATTCATGTATTTACCGCAATATGCCATTGCCTTACATGTTGAAACTCATGAGAATTACTCGTACATTCTTTCATATATCATGTTGCAATGAGACGATACATGTCTACACCCACATGCAATATTTTATTTTAATAAGATGAAAGATGGAGTTTTCCAAGTATGGGATTGGGTCAAGACCAAGTGGTGGTCGCTCAATTCAACGTGACAATTCCGTCACAAATCGATTTTAACCACGACATATCCGTCGCAATCGATGTTTGTCCCATTTGTATGTCACAAATCCGTGACTAATCATGAACGAGTCATAACTTTACTATTACCGACAATGTTCATTTTTTTTTCAATTGTTGGTTTAAAATCGACAAAACGGCAACATCAAATCGCACCCAAAACGTGGTGTATGCAACAACCACAAATATCGACTTTCAACAATTATCCGTGACTTCCCCAGGACCGTCACACAGTTTACTTCGACATCCGAGAGTGATACCACCTCTCATTGTCTCATCCACCGCAAAGTAGCGTGGGAGATAAAGAACCCAAATATCCAATTCCCCAAAAAAAAATTCCCAAAAGAGAGGAATTGAAAAACGAGAACTTTAATAAAGTCTTACGGGTACTTGGTTTCATATATGGTTTGATCCTTGAACGGGAGATTCTCTCCATATGAGCAACATATTTCCGTGGGTACTCCGTTCTATATTTATTTTGATCCTTGAACGGGATAAATATTGCTTTTTCTCCATAGCGTGCACATCATCATGAGCGACGTATTTTCCTATATACACGTAAAACATAAACATGTAAGATTCATAAGTGTACAAATTAATGAACAAATGAATCATTGAGTAGGAAAAAAAAATGGAGAGTTGAGAAACGCCCGGATAGGGCTACTGGGCTCAATAATTCGGCCGAAAAAGGACTCGAGCGCGGCGATGCAGCAGCTCGGTATTGGATGAGGTCGGATCTCCAAATTTCTTCGTAAAAATCTGCTTCTGTTCGGCAGTAGATTCAGTAACCAATATTACACAGAATCCGATCTCCACCGTTGAATATACATATATTTGTGTTGGGAAGTTGCTGCCAAAATTTCACACCGATCCGACGGTTAACGAAACGGGAAACGTGATTTTCGTAAGACTGCGCTGTGCAGAAATTCACGCGCGGAAATTTTCGTCTCTTCGAGAATAGGGACAGAAACGGGTTGAAAACGGGTCAGCAACCGGATCTGGTTTGGTCAGCAACGAACTGGACAGCGGGTCGGAAGCTGGACGGGTGGCTGCAATTGGGTCAGGTACTAACCGGCGCCGTTGCAATTGGGTCCGGAACGAAATCCGGCGCGTCCGCCGTTGGATGGGTTCCCTGCGACGTCAACCTGGCGGGTTATCCACAGCGGATTTTCGCTGGGGAAGAAGCAGCGGCGAGAAGGTCGATCTGGTGCAGTGCAGTCGCGTCGCGTCGGAGTAGGGGGCGGAGGAAGAGCCGCGTCGAAGCAGGCGACGGTTTCCGGAGGCGGGGTTGCGCGGGTTTCACGAAGAAGGTGACTAACGACAGTATGGGGGCAGCCGATCCGGTGCTGATTTGGATGGCGACGTCATGGAGGCTGCGGATCTGTGACGGCGGCGGGATGAAAGCTAGGTTTTTCGGCCGCGATTTTTTTTTTTTTTTTTTTCTGAATTTCGGACGATTTTTTTTCTTGCTCAGTTGGGGGACTACGTGCTGATAACGTGTTTGAGGAGAAAGTAAAAGACAACAATCAATTGTATTCATAACACTGATAGAGGGGCCTTTATATAGGCATTACAATGAGAGTCCTTCCATACATAGGATTCCTAGATAAGGTAAGACATCTAATAGAATCCTACTACCTCTAGAAGGATCTAGAACCTTCCATCTATGTATCTACAACCAGTATTAGGTAAGACACATCACGGGAATAATAATTCCCGGAACAAGTAATAGATAAAACACAAATATACATTAGTAAATATAATATTGCAATAAGGAAGAGAATTTTTATTCAATCGTCGCTTGATCTGCATTTCACATTTCAAGCCCTTTTAAAGGCAAATTTTACATCCTTGATATGTGTGCCATGTCCACATCGGCACTATAATTTAGACGAGTGTGTCCAGTTAAAAATCTTAAACCGAAAAATCTCGTGGAAAAAATCAAACATAAGGGAAAAATAGAGAATTATTTCTAAAACATGTATTTAGACTGCCTCATTGAAAATCCTATTAGAAAAATCACGTGGACAAAACCATAGTAAGAGAAAAAAATAGTACAGTCATGTAAGATCCCCACCAAATTAACAATGGTCATCATCTTCATAAATTTCATAGGTGTCGCATCCCAATATTATGAATATGTTTTTTGAAATTTATAGTATGGAGCGTCTTCGTAAATAAATATGTTGCATTCTCACTTGATCGAATATATTGAACATCAATCTCCTTGTTCCTTTCAAGTTCTTTAGTGTACGAGAAGAAATCTGGGAAAATATGTTTAATCTGGTCGCTCTTGATATATCCTTCCTGCAAGCGGCATTATCTTTAAATCATAATGTCGGGTCTTTATTAATTGGTAATCCATTGGTTTCCTTGATGTGGTGAGTCATAGATCTAAGTCACACACTTTCTACTTGCTTCATGAAGTGCGATAATTTCATCATGAACTAAAGATGTGACAACAATTGTTTACTTTTGGGAATTCCAGGATATTGCGGTGCTATCATCATTAATACATTACCTGTTTGCCATCTACCTTTATAGGAATCTCATAGATATTTTGCATTTGCAAAACTAATTCTTTCATCATTTTAATCTTTAGGATAAAATAATCCCAAATAGATTGTTCCCTGTAGATAACAAAATATATGCTAAATTCCATTCCAATGCATACGTGTTGGCGGTGAACTATATCTTGCCAATATATTAGTAGCAAATGTTATATCTGGTCGTGTATAATTGAAAAGATATATAAGAGCCCCAATCGCACTTAAATATGATACTTTGGGGTCAAATATTTTTTTCATTATCTTCACAAGGGCCAAATGAATCCTTCTCAACATTCAATATTATGTTAACCATCGACGTACCGAGAAGATTTGCCTTGTCCATATTGAAGCGCTTCAAGATCCTTTTTCATATAATTAGATTGATATATAAATATTCCACTATGTAAGAGTTCCATTTGTAATCAAGACAGTATTTTATTTGTCTGAAACATTTCGTTCCAAATTCTCCCTTGCGATAATTAAATGATTCTTGGATTTCATTAAGGGTCCAAATGATGTTCATATCATCAACACAGACAGCAATAATCACAAACAAAATCGTCGTTTTTTGATGAAGACACATGCACATATATGATTTTAACGTAGCCGTTTTCTCAACATCACTTAAGCAATTTTATCATATACGTCCAAATTACGTTAGTCCATATAATGATCGCTGCAGTTTAATTGCACATAGTTTCTTGGACATTTCTTCTAATGCTTCCGGCATTTGGAATCCTTCAGGAACTTTCATGGATATCAGTATTCAATGATTCGTATAAATAAGCTGTCGCAACATCCATAAGGCGCATTTCAAGATTTGTCAAAACTGATAGGCCGATTAAATATCTAAATAATGGCATCCATGATAGGATAATATGTTTCTTCGTAATCAATTTCCGACCTTTGGCAAAAACGTTGTGCAATAAGGCGAGTTTTGTGCCTTAAAATCTCATTATTTTTATTTCGCTTTGGAACAAAAATCCATTTATATCCAATAGGTATCACAACTTTAGGTGCGATAACAATAAGCGCAAATACCTTTCTTTTAATGAGAGAATTTAAGTCAACCTATATAACAACTTCCCATTTGACCGAACCATGCCTCTTTTGACATTCAGATATAGATGTTGGCTCGGGATCCTCATTTCTGTTATCACTTTCTTGTGATACGGAATAACAGAATATGTCATTGATATCGAGTATTTCATTTCAGTTCGATATTTTTATTGTCGGCATAATTAATGGAAATATAATAATTTTCTTCATTTTTGAAATTTTCCTGAGTTTCTTGATGTGTTTCTTTGGAAAATGTACACTTGATTTGGGCTTCTCAAATATTTTAGCTTTTTTTCTTTCTCGAGTATTTTTGTCCTTGGAACCAATAGGTCGGCCACACTTCAGGCGTGTTCTGTATTCATTTGACACATCTTTATTAAACTGCTCCTTTGGAATTTCAATTCGAGCAGGAGTGTTTGCAGCAATTATGAGATCTCGTTACCCTTTTTTTATGTCTGAAAATGCATTTGGCAGCTGATTTGCTTTACCTTGCAAGTGTATAATTCCTTGAACTTCCAGTTCACATTGCATCATGGAGGGGGGGTCAAGGTGCAACAAGAATGATGTACACCACTTGATTTATTTATTCAGTTGTTGTAACACCCCAAACTAGGCGGATATTACAGTGCCGTGGACCCCCGACTGGGACCCACCAGGCGGATGAAAACTTATGAATTAAATAATATAATTGTAGTACCGAACCACATTATATTACTAAATACTCCGATGAGGAGCTTAAGTACATTACACCAGGACAAACAGAATACTAGTATATTTTATATGAAGATAAAATACACCACCCTGAATAAATAAACGTCTCAAACGGGATTTGCAGCAGAAATACAAATGAAGAGAAATAAAAATGACTGAAATGACTGAAATGACTGAATTAAGCGGAATGACTGGGGCCCCCTACTAGTATCACTGGGACTCCTCGCCATCAGCATGCTCTTTCCGTGCCTTTACCTTGCCGTGACCTGAAAACAAAATCCCCTAACGGGGTCAGTTACACAGAACAAAAATCCTCAAGGGTTGAAAATACACAATCATGATATATCTGAAGTTATAAAATATCCTTAGTTATGAATTACGCTGAAGAGGAGTATCATAGTACGCTCGTAATGTTCTGTGCAAGTGTACAAGACGAATGACCGGACACACCCGTTCTTGTACCTAATTAGTCTCACGGAGTTAAGCTTTACCGTGTGCACGGTCCAATGTATCGGTGAACCCAATACATGACCATCGTGTGCCCGACTAAAAATTCCACACAGCCACACCCGGTCGCGCAATATGAACCCAGAAGGTCATATGAACGAGAATGACCACACTGAATATAAATGAATAATAATTCGACAAGGCCAAGAATGACTCACCGAGATGAAAATAATAGTGACGTGATTGATAACCCAATGAAATGATTTGGAACCGTCGTTCCTCGTGAATGAAATGATTATTCGACAATTACAAGTCTCAATATGATTAATACCATGCTGAATGAGTTATGATTATGAATAATCAACAACAAAATGAATGAATATCCTTTTAACCGAGTAAGAATCAACTTACACAACAACGATGAAGAATGTCCGTCCACGAACAACGTCCTAAATGAAATGTCGGTCGCTCGAATAACCTTGAATAACACAATATACCAAATATTCGATCATTACACGAATCAAATACGATCATAACCGACTCAAATGTCGATACAACAATATCCAAACTCAAATATATCGAAACCAACTCCAATATGAGTATTTCAAACCATCGAGATACTATCAATGACATCAATAATCCAATAGGAATCCACAATTCAAGATTACACAACATCAATCGGAAAATCCCCAAATTAACCGAAGTCAACCCCAAGGGTTCTTGAAATAAATTCCCAAAATAGCCATTAAATCCATAGGAATATATTTATCCATGGTAGATAATCCATATCTAACATATTCCAACAACAATCCAAGCTTACACGAAGAAATCGGAAGGAAAACTCAAAAATCCGAAGTTCTAGATCCAAGAGATTAATACATTTGATTTGATGTTAAGGAGGTGATGAAGTGATGATTTATCCAACTCAAAGACTTGAAGATGATGATGGGTGATAGCAGCTCGAAGAGAACACTCCAAGTCGCCCGAAATTGCCCGAAGTCGCTCAAAAACAAAGAGAAGTGAGAAAATGACGAAACTCAGGCTAACTGTCCAATATATACTGCTCCAGATTAGCGTGCGCTAGCCCTTGTGTGTAGCGTGCGCTAACGGGTATTTTGGGTAGTCCAGTACCCACTGACCGAAGACGGTAGCGCGCGCTACGTACCTTTTTGTAGCGTGCGCTACGGCTATGCACTTAGCGTGCGCTAACCCCAAAATGTTAGCGTGCGCTAACGAATAATCTGATGCCCAGTACTGGAGTCCAGAACCTTCTGTCTTCTGATCTGATCTCGGTAGCGTGCGCTACAACCAACAATTAGCGTGCGTTACTACACCGTTTGCGTACGCTAAAAACCACTCATAGCGTGCGCTATGAATTAATCCAATGCAGTCCAGTAGCCACTGGACTCAACCTGATCCGTCCTTAGCGCGGGCTACACCAAATATTAGCGTGCGCTACTACAACCCACTAGTGCGCGCTACTTACCACTCGTAGCGTGCGCTACTTATAACTCACCTGCAGTCCAGTACCTTCTGGACTGCAGCCAGGGTAACATTAGCATGCGCTAATGCTGAGTGGTAGCGTGCGCTACCTGTACTCAATTAGCGCGCACTAAAAAGAGTACGTAGCGTCCGCTACTCCTCACGCACAGCCCACAATGAAAATGACAATGATGATAAACACGGCACGAAACTCCAATTAGATTAGTGATGAATGACGATTGATACACGATACAATTACTCTGAACGATGAATACCATGATTGAATATGAGTGACAAATGATCATTAACGAGTGAAATTACTGAATGATAAATACTGAATTACAACCGGGTATTACATACACCCCCCTTAAAAGAGTTTCGTCCCCGAAACTAAGGGTCAAACAACTCGGGATAATTCTCCCGCATACTATCCTCGGTTTCCCAAGTAGCCTCTTCGATTCCGTGCCTAGACCACTGAATCTTAACTAAAGTCATCGTATTATTTCTCAACTGTTTGATTCGCCGCTCTAAAACTCGTATAGGACGCTCCTCATATGAATGGTCGTCGGCGATCTCGATTTCGTCGAACTGAAGTATGTGACTCGGGTCGGCAACATACTTCCGCAACTGAGAGATGTGAAACACATTATGAATTCGGCTTAACGCCGGAGGTAAAGCCAATCGATAAGCTAACTCGCCTACTCGATCCAAAATCTCAAACGGTCCAATGAATCTCGGACTCAACTTACCCCTCTTCCCAAAATGGAAGATACCATGACTCGGGGATACCTTGACCAAAACGTGGTCACCTGACTCAAACTCTAATGGTCGACGACGGTTATCTGCATATGATTTATGTCGAGTCTGAGTGGTCAACAAACGACTCCTGATCAAAGCTACCATCTCACGGGCAGCTATAAGCATATCGGGCTCGGTGCCGATTGATTCGGATAGGTCATCCCAACATAAAGGAGATCGACAACGATGATCGTACAAGGCCTCGTAAGGTGCCATCTTAATCGAAGCATGCCAACTATTATTATACGTGAACTCAATCAATGGTAGTTGGGCTTCCCAATCGTCTTTCCAATCGAGGACGCATGCCCTCAACATGTCCTCTAATGTCTGAATAGTCCTCTCTGATTGCCCGTCGGACTCAGGATGAAAGGAGGTACTGAGATTAAGCTGGGTTCCCATAGCATGATGAACTAATTTCCAAAAATGCGACACAAACCGTCCGTCACGATCGGAAACGATACTTTTAGGAGTACCGTGCAGTCTCACTATCTCTTTGATGAATAACTGGGCAAGTCTCTCGGGACCCCAAGTATCCTTAATCTCAAGAAAATGAGCCGATTTAGTTAAGCGGTCCACAATTACCCAGATCGTATTCATGCCACGACAACTCGTCGGCAAACTCGTGATGAAATCCATAGAAATGTCTTCCCACTTCCATTCTGGAATAGGGAGAGGTTTCAGCATACCCGCCGGTCGCTGATGTTCAATCTTAACTTGTTGACAAGTTAAGCATCTCGAAACAAATTCTGCGACTTCTCGCTTCATATTACTCCACTAGTAATTGTGTTTCAAGTCCTTGTACATCTTGCTAGACCCCGAATGAACAAAATAAGGGGTAGCATGAGCTTCTTTCAAAATCGAGTTTTTCAACTCGTCATTCGCCGGTACGCACAACCGATTCTTAAATCTCAAAAGTCCATCCTCGTGGACCACGAACCCAGGGGCTTTCCCCTGAGCCACATCCTCACGGATGCGTAACAACGATGGGTCTGAACCCTGATTCTCTCTGATTGCCTCCTCAAGTGACGATGAGATCTCCAACATACAAAGCTGTCCCTGAAGTCGCTAAAGACAGACCTCGATCTCGGGTCTAAGGAATTCCTGCTGAAGCTCCTTCTGAACCGTTAAACGGGAAAGCATCTATTCCTGAACGGACTTACGACTCAAGGCGTCGGCGACAACGTTCGCCTTGCCCGGGTGGTAAAGGATCTCGATATCATAATCTTTGATTAATTCCAACCACCGTCTCTGTCGCATATTTAACTCCTTCTGAGTAAATATATACTTTAAACTCTTATGATCGGTGAATATCTGACAGGTAACGCCATAACGATAATGACGCCAAATCTTCAAAGCGAACACCACGGCTGCTATCTCCAGGTCGTGTGTCGGATAATTAACCTCGTAGGGTCTCAATTGCCGTGAGGCATAGGCAATAATCTTTCCATTCTGCATGAGCACACATCCGAGACCCTGTCCGGACGCATCACTATAAACCACAAATCCTTCTGTCCCCTGCGGCAAGGAAAGTACAGGTGCTGACATTAACCGGCTCTTGAGCTCCTCAAAACTCCGTTGACACGCGTCGGACCACGTGTATTTCTTATCCTTCCGTAAAAGGCTCGTCAAGGGTTGAGCGATTCTAGAAAATCCCTCCACAAATCGCCGATAATAACCCTCTAATCCGAGGAAACTTCGGATTTCCTTAACATTCTTCGGAGGTAGCCAATCTCGAATAGCCTCCGTCTTCTGAGGATCGACACGAACTCCGTCTGATGAAATTATGTGTCCGAGAAACGTCACTTCGGACATCCAGAACTCACATTTGGAAAACTTCCCATAAAGTTGTTCTCGTCTCAACACGTCGAGCACTTGATGAAGGTGAAACTCGTGTTCCTCTCGGTCACGAGAATAAATCAAAATGTCATCTATGAAGACAACAACAAACTGATCCAAAAAGTTGATGAAAACCCGATTCATTAACTCCATGAATACCGCAGGTGCATTAGTCAATCCAAACGGCATAACCACAAACTCATAATGACCATAGCGTGTTCGAAACGCCGTCCTCGCGATATCCGACTCTCGAATCCGCAACTGATGATATCCAGATCTTAAGTCGATCTTGGAAAATACTGAAGCTCCATGAAGTTGATCTAAGAGATCATCAATACGGGGTAAGGGATACTTATTCTTGATTGTCACCCTATTCAACTCCCGATAATCAATACACAAGCGAAAAGAACCATCCTTCTTCTTGACAAATAACACTGGTGCTCCCCACGGGGACGCACTCAGTCGAATATAACCCTTCTCGAACAACTCCTCAAGTTGGTCCTTTAATTCCTGCCTTTCGATCGGGGCCATCCGGTACGGTACCTTCGATATCGGGGGCGTACCGGGCTCCAACTCAATCGTGAATTCCACATCTCTCTGTGGAGGCAGACCAGGTAACTCGTCTGGAAAAACATCAGCATATTCCCTCACTACTGGAATATCCGTCAACATTACTGATGATTTCTCGGTTTTGGTCATATAGCACCAATAACCAACACACCCCTGATTGAGAAATCTCACTGCTTTCATCAAATTAATGACCTTACCAGAACAGTCGGGATTACCTCCCTGAAACACACATTCAACCCCATCGTCTGAAATGATAGTGATCATACGCTTATGGACACTAATGATGGCATCATGACGATTTATCCAATCAATACCCAAGATGACGTCGTCCCTCGGCAAATCTACTACGATTAGGTCCGCTGGCCATACACGACCATGAAACTGAATCGGACAATTCTGAATCTCACGATTACCGATAATTCGTCTACCATCAGGTAGGCCAATGACATAAGGCTCACAACTAGTAGCACTACCCAGACGTAGTCTACTCAAACATGACTCGGAAATGAATGAATGCGATGCACCAGTATCAAAAAGGGTACACACAGGTTGAGATAGAATATCGAGTGTACCTGAGATCATTCGGGCCTCTAGATCATCGGTCTTCTTCATCTCATAAATCCGGGGCTTGCTAGTCCCGGCACCGGACGCTCCCGTCTGCTGGCTATAGACTCCACCTTTAGTCGCTCCTGTCGTTTTAAAAAACGCTGATTGAGTGGCCTGATTCTGAACGGCTGAATGCTTAGGGGCCTGAGATGACGTCTGAGTAGGTTTGGAGTCCCTACGGAAAAAACGGGCCTTATGCCCAGCAATCCCACAATTATGACACGTGATAGTCTGCCTCGGGCATTTGGTGCTGACGTGACCCGGTTCTCCACAATTAAAACAGGTGATGGTCGAACTGGCCGCTCGAGACTGAGATTCCACGGGTTTAGACGTCACAGGAGGTCGCTCAGAAAAAGCAGAGCCCACACGAGGTTTCTTGAAGGTTGTCTGACCGCCTTCAGACTGATTACGATTCTTCGATTTCTTGCTAGCAGACGAAGGTTGCTGCTTAGCAATTTCCTTAGCAGTAAGCTCATAAGTGAGAGCTTTCTCAATGAATTCGGCCAACGTGGTGCAATTATGATTCAGCAACTGAAGTCTCATACGGGGTTTCAGCCTCTTGCTGAAATACTTGATTTTATCCGCCTCTGAATGAATGATGGATGAGGCGAAAGGGAGAAGTTCCTGAAATTTCTCGGCAATGGCGAGAACATCCTCGTCTGTTGAGGGGTCGAGAGTGAGTAATTCTGACAGCTTGGCCTCTATGAGTCGGTCCGGATAATACCTCTCCATCATGAGAGTCTTAAACTGATCCCAAGTACATGATCCTTCGGTGGGCTTCAACGACAACCACCAAGAATGAGCGCTCTTACCCAGATAGTAAGCCGCAATTGAAACTTTGTGTCCTTCAGGACACTCTACCATCGCAGATAGCTTCTCGAAGTGTTCGAGCCAATGAACAATATCCGCCGGCTCAGACAAGCCCTCAAAAGTAGGTGGCCTTTGGCGAGAGATGTCGCCGATGATACTGCTCACATTCCTCTCTTGCCTCTGAGGTGGCGGCGGAGGAGCCTGTTGATTTTGGTTGACTGAATTATGCATCGTCTCCATTAGCTGTGCCATCTGGGTCATTTGGGCCATCATGCCCTACATAAAAGCAAGTGGGTCAACCCGAACACCTTCTGACTGAGCGGTGTCCCGGGTACGACTCCCCGATAGCGAATGATCACGTCCAGGTGAATGAGTGGCAGCGTCGCTGCTCGATGAATTAGCATTATTCCTTGCGTTCGCACGTGTATTCACACGAGCTCTCGGGATTCGGCCCGCACCACGGCCTCGTCCTCCGCGTCCTCTTCTTGCTCTCTCCATACTGAAGTAGGAAAGTCACATGATGATTATATTCCCCGCATGAATAACACGTTATGATTATGACATGTGACGATGAAAATGAGCATACACGCTCTAACACAGTGATTACATGAATGGTTAACTGAGGTGACATGATTGTCTGATGAAATTATTGAAATAATTATCTTGAATAAATTAACAAGATTGATGATATGATCTTCCAGATCAACAACCGAGTAATGAAATGAATTGAGTGATTAAAGAATTAACATGACCGTCCTGGTCAAAATGAAAATGATGATTGAGGATTGTTAACTGATGAATTATGAATAAATGATTATTGCCAGAAATTATACCATGGCATTAGAAATCTTACAGTTCTTGGTCTGATTGGTTCGGCATCTGCAAAGGTCACACGTGATGCGAAAGTCCAATGATACTAGTCCGACGACGATGATTTCAAACGAGACATGACTTGGAGGGTAGTATTCAAAACCACTCTCCGATACCAACTCTGTAACACCCCAAACTAGGCGGATATTATAGTGTCGTGGACCCTCGACTGGGACCCACCAGGCGGATGAAAACTTATGAATTAAATAATATAATTGTAGTACCGAACCACATTATATTACTAAATACTCCGATGAGGAGCTTAAGTACATTACACCAGGACAAACAGAATACTAGTATATTTTATATGAAGATAAAATACACCATCCTGAATAAATAAATGTCTCAAACGGGATTTGCAGCAGAAATACAAATGAAGAGAAATAAAAAAGACTGAAATGACTGAATTAAGCAGAATGACTGGGGCCCCTACTAGTATCACTGGGACTCCTCGCCGTCAGCATGCTCTTCCCATGCATTTGCCTTGCCGTGACCTGAAAACAAAATCCCCTAACGGGGTCAGTTACACAGAACAACAATCCTCAAGGGTTGAAAATACACAATCATGATATATCTGAAGTTATGAAATATCCTTAGTTATGAATTACGCTGAAGAGGAGTATCATAGTACGCCCGTAATGTTCTGTGCAAGTGTACAAGACGAATGACCGGACACACCCGTCCTTGTACCTAATTAGTCTCACGGAGTTAAGCTTTACCGTGTGCACGGTCTAATGTATCGGTGAACCCAATACATGACCATCGTGTTCCTGACTAAAAATTCCACACAGCCACACCCGGCCGCGCAATATGAACCCAGAAGGTCATATGAACGAGAATGACCACACTGAATATAAATGAATAATAATTCGACAAGGCCAATAATGACTCACCGAGATGAAAATAATAGTGACGTGATTGATAACCCAATGAAATGATTTGGAACCGTCGTTCCTCGTGAATGAAATGATTATTCGACAATTACAAGTCTCAATATGATTAATACCATGATGAATGAGTTATGATTATGAATAATTAACAACAAAAGGAATGAATATCCTTTTAACCAAGTAAGAATCAACTTACACAACAACGATGAAGAATGTCCGTCCACGAACAACGTCCTAAATGAAATGTCGGTCGCTCGAATAACCTTGAATAACACAATATACCAAATATTCGATCATTACACGAATCAAATACGATCATAACCGACTCAAATGTCGATACAACAATATCCAAACTCGAATATATCGAAACCAACTCCAAGATGAGTATTTCAAACCATCGAGATACTATGAATGACATCAATAATCCAATAGGAATTCACAATTTAAGATTACACAACATCAATCGGAAAATCCCCAAATTAACCGAAGTCAACCCCAAGGGTTCTTGAAATAAATTCCCAAAATAGCCATTAAATCCATAGGAATATATTTATCCATGGTAGATAATCCATATATAACATATTCCAACAACAATCCAAGCTTACACGAAGAAATCGGAAGGAAAACTCAAAAATCCGAAGTTCTAGATCCAAGAGATTAATACATTTGATTTGATGTTAAGGAGGTGATGAAGTGATGATTTATCCAACTCAAAGACTTGAAGATGATGATGGGTGATAGCAGCTCAAAGAGAACACTCCAAGTCGCCCGAAATCGCCCGAAGTCGCTCAAAAACGAAAAGAAGTGAGAAAATGACGAAACTCAGGCTAACTGTCCAATATATACTGCTCCAGATTAGCGTGCGCTAGCCCTTGTGCGTAGCGTGCGCTAACGGGTATTTTGGGTAGTCCAGTACCCACTGACCAAAGACGGTAGCGCGCGCTACGTACCTTTTTGTAGCGTGCGCTACGGCTATGCACTTAGCGTGCGCTAACCCCAAAATGTTAGCGTCCACTAACGAATAATCTGATGCCCAGTACTGGAGTCCAGAACCTTCTGTCTTCTGATTTGATCTCGGTAGCGTGCGCTACTACACCGTTTGCGTACGCTAAAAACCACTCATAGCGTGCGCTATGAATTAATCCAATGCAGTCCAGTAGCCACTGGACTCAACCTGATCCGTCCTTAGCGCGCGCTACACCAAATATTAGCGTGCGCTACTACAACCCACTAGCGCGCGCTACTTACCACTCGTAGCGTGCGCTACTTATAACTCACTGCGGTCGGTACCTTACGGATCGCGGCCCAGTAACATTAGCATGCGCTAATGCCGAGTGGTAGCGTGCGCTACACACTCAATTAGCGCGCGCTAAAAGAGTACGTGGCGTGCGCTACTCCTCACGCACAGTCCACAATGAAAATGACAATGATGATAAACACGGCACGAAACTCCAATTAGATTAGTGATGAACGACGATTGATACACGATACAATTACTCTGAACGATGAATACCATGATTGAATATGAGTGACAAATGATCATTAACGAGTGAAATTACTGAATGATAAATACTGAATTACAACCGGGTATTACATACACCCCCCCTTAAAAGAGTTTCGTCCCCGAAACTAAGGGTCAAACAACTCGGGATAATTCTCCCGCATACTATCCTCGGTTTCCCAAGTAGCCTCTTCGATTCCGTGCCTAGACCACTGAATCTTAACTAAAGGAATCGTCTTATTCCTCAACTGTTTGATTCGCCGCTCTAAAACTCGTATAGGATGCTCCTCATATGAATGGTCGTCGGCGATCTCGATTTCATCGAACTGAAGTATGTGACTCGGGTCGGCAACATACTTCCGCAACTGAGAGACGTGAAACACATTATGAATTCGGCTCAACGCCGGAGGTAAAGCCAATCGATAAGCTAACTCGCCTACTCGATCCAAAATCTCAAACGGTCCAATGAATCTCGGACTCAACTTACCCCTCTTCCCAAAATGGAAGATACCATGACTCGGGGATACCTTGACCAACACATGGTCACCTGACTCAAACTCTAATGGTCGACGACGGTTATCTGCATATGATTTCTGTCGACTCTGAGCGGTCAACAAACGACTCCTGATCAAAGCTACCTTCTCACGGGCGGCTATAAGCATATCGGGCTCGGTGCCGATTGATTCGGATAGGTCATCCCAACATAAAGGAGATCGACAATGATGATCGTACAAGGCCTCGTAAGGTGCCATCTTAATCGAGGCATGTCAACTATTATTATACGTGAACTCAATCAATGGTAGTTGGGCTTCCCAATCGTCTTTCCAATCGAGGACGCATGCCCTCAACATGTCCTCTAATGTCTGAATAGTCCTCTCTGATTGCCCGTCGGACTGAGGATGAAAGGCGGTACTGAGATTAAGCTGGGTTCCCATAGCATGATGAACTGATTTCCAAAAATGCGACACAAACCGTCTGTCACGATCGGAAACGATACTTTTAGGAGTACCGTGCAGTCTCACTATCTCTTTGATGAATAACTGGGCAAGTCTCTCGGGACCCCAAGTATCCTTAATCTCAAGAAAATGAGCCGATTTAGTTAAGCGGTCCACAATTACCCAGATCGTATTCATGCCACGACGACTCGTCGGCAAACTCGTGATGAAATCCATAGAAATGTCTTCCCACTTCCATTCTGGAATAGGGAGAGGTTTCAGCATACCCGCCGATCGCTGATGTTCAATCTTAACTTGTTAACACGTTAAGCATCTCGAAACAAATTCTGCGACTTCTCGCTTCATATTACTCCACCAGTAATTTTGTTTCAAGTCCTTGTACATCTTGCTAGACCCCGGATAAACAGAATAAGGTGTAGCATGAGCTTCTTTCAAAATCGAGTTTTTCAACTCGTCATTCGCCGGTACGCACAACCGATTCTTAAATCTCAAAAGTCCATCCTCGTGGACCACGAATCCAGGGGCTTTCCCCTGAGCCACATCCTCACGGATGCGTAACAATGATGGGTCCGAACCCTGATTCTCTCTGATTGCCTCCTCAAGTGACGATGAGATCTCCAACATACAAAGCTGTCCCTGAACTCGCTGAAGACAGACCTCGATCTCGGGTCTAAGGAATTCCTGCTGAAGCTCCTTCTGAACCGTTAAACGGGAAAGCATCTGTTCCTGAATGGACTTACGACTCAAGGCGTCGGTGACAACGTTCGCCTTGCCCGGGTGGTAAAGGATCTCGATATCATAATCTTTGATTAATTCCAACCACCGTCTCTGTCGCATATTTAACTCCTTCTGAGTAAATATATACTTTAAACTCTTATGATCGGTGAATATCTGATAGGTAACGCCATAAAGATAATGACGCCAAATCTTCAAAGCGAACACCACGGCTGCTAGCTCCAGGTCGTGTGTCGGATAATTAACCTCGTAGGGTCTCAATTGCCGTGAGGCATAGGCAATAATCTTTCCATTCTGCATGAGCACACATCCGAGACCCTGTCCGGACGCATCACTATAAACCACAAATCCTTCCATCCCCTGCGGCAAGGAAAGTACAGGTGCTGACATTAACCGGCTCTTGAGCTTCTCAAAACTCCGTTCACACGCGTCGGACCACGTGTATTTCTTATCCTTCCGAAAAAGGCTCGTCAAGGGTTGAGCGATTCTAGAAAATCCCTCCACAAATCGCCGATAATAACCCCCTAATCCGAGGAAACTTCGGATTTCCTTAACATTCTTCGGAGGTAGCCAATCTCGAATAGCCTCCGTCTTCTGAGGATCGACACGAACTTCGTCTGATGAAATTACGTGTCCGAGAAACACCACTTCGGACATCCAGAACTCACATTTGGAAAACTTCCCATAAAGTTGTTCTCATCTCAACACGTCGAGCACTTGATGAAGGTGAAACTCGTGTTCCTCTCGGTCACGAGAATAAATCAAAATGTCATCGATGAAGACAACAACAAACTGATCCAAAAAGTCGATGAAAACCCGATTCATTAACTCCATGAATACCGCAGGTGCATTAGTCAATCCAAACGGCATAACCACAAACTCATAATGACCATAGCGTGTTCGAAACGCCGTCCTCGCGATATCCGACTCTCGAATCCGCAACTGATGATATCCAGATCTTAAGTCGATCTTGGAAAATACTGAAGCTCCCTGAAGTTGATCTAAGAGATCATCAATACGGGGTAAGGGATACTTATTCTTGATTGTCACCCTATTCAACTCCCGATAATCAATACACAAGCGAAAAGAACCATCCTTCTTCTTGACAAATAACACTGGTGCTCCCCACGGGGACGCACTCGGTCGAATATAACCCTTCTCGAACAACTCCTCAAGTTGGTCCTTTAATTCCTGCCTTTCGGTCGGGGCCATCCGGTACGGTGCCTTCGATATCGGGGATGTACCGGGCTCCAACTCAATCGTGAATTCCACATCCCTCTGTGGAGGCAGATCAGGTAACTCGTCTAGAAAAACATTGGCATATTCCCTCACTACCGGAATATCCGTCAACATTACTGATGATTTCTCGGTTTGGTCATATAGCACCAATAACCAACACACCCCTGATTGAGAAATCTCACTGCTTTCATCAAATTAATTACCTTACCAGAACAGCCGGGATTACCTCCCTGAAACACACATTCAACCCCATCGTCTGAAATGATAGTGATCATACGCTTACGGACACTAATGATGGCATCATGACGATCCATCCAATCAATACCCAAGATGACGTCGTCCCTCGGCAAATCTACTACGATTAGGTCCGCTGGCCATACACGACCATGAAACTGAATCGGACAATTCTGAATCTCACGATTACCGATAATTCGTCTATCATCAGGTAGGCCAATGACATAAGGCTCACAACTAGTAGCACTACCCAGACGTAGTCTACTCAAACATGACCCGGAAATGAATGAATGCGATGCACCAGTATCAAAAAGGGTACACACAGGTTGAGATAGAATATCGAGTGTACCTGAGATCATTCGGGCCTCTGGTTCATCGGTCTTCTTCATCTCATAAATCCGGGGCTTGCTAGTCCCGGCACCGGACGCTCCCGTCTGCTGGCTATAGACTCCACCGGACGCTCCCGTCTGCTGGCTATAGACTCCACCTTTAGTCGCTCCTGTCGTTTTAAACGACGCTGATTGAGTGGCCTGATTCTGAACGGCTGACTGCTTAGGGGCCTGAGATGACGTCTGAGTAGGTTTGGAGTCCCTACGGAAAAAACGGGCCTTATGCCCAGCAATCCCACAATTATGACACGTGATAGTCTGCCTCAAGCATTTGGTGCTGACGTGACCCGGTTCTCCACAATTAAAACAGGTGATGGCCGAACTGGCCGCTCGTGACTGAGATTCCGCGGGTTTAGACGTCACAGGAGGTCGCTCAGAAAAAGCAGAGCCCGCACGAGGTTTCTTGAAGGTTGTCTGACCGCCTTCAGACTGATTACGATTCTTCAATTTCTTGCTAGCAGACGAAGGTTGCTGCTTAGCAATTTCCTTAGCAGTAAGCTCATAAGTGAGAGCTTTCTCAATGAATTCGGCCAACGTGGTGCAATTATGATTAAGCAACTGAAGTCTCATACGGGGTTTCAGCCTCTTGCTGAAATACTTGATTTTATCCGCCTCTGAATGATGGATGGATGAGGCGAAAGGGAGAAGTTCCTGAAATTTCTCGGCAATGGCGAGAACATCCTCGTCTATTGAGGGGTCGGGAGTGAGTAATTCTGACAGCTTGGCCTCTCTGAGTGGGGCCGGATAATACCTCTCCATCATGAGAGTCTTAAACTGATCCCAAGTACATGATCCTTCGGTGGGCTTCAACGACAACCACCAAGAATGAGCGCTCTTACCCAGATAGTAAGCCGCAATTGAAACTTTGTGTCCTTCAGGACACTCTACCATCGCAGATAGCTTCTCGAAGTGTTCGAGCCAATGAACAATATCCGCCGGCTCAGACGAGCCCTCAAAAGTAGGTGGCCTTTGGCGAGAGATGTCGCCAATGATACTGCTCACATTCCTCTCTTGCCTCTGAGGTGGCGGCGGAGGAGCCTGTTGATTTTGATTGACTGAATTATGCATCGTCTCTATTAACTGTGCCATCTGGGTCATTTGGGCCATCATGCCCTGCATAAAATCAAGTGGGTCAACCCGAACACCTTCTGACTGAGCCGTGTCCCGGGTACGACTCCCCGATAGCGAATGATCACGTCCAGGTGAATGAGTGGCAGCGTCGCTGCTCGATGAATTAGCATTATTCCTTGCGTTCGCACGTGTATTCACACGAGCTCTCGGGATTCGGCCCGCACCACGGCCTCGTCCTCCGCGTCCTCTTCTTGCTCTCTCCATACTGAAGTAGGAAAGTCACATGATGATTATATTCCCCGCATGAATAACACGTTATGATTATGACATGTGACGATGAAAATGAGCATACACGCTCTAACACAGTGATTACATGAATGATTAACTGAGGTGACATGATTATCTGATGAAATTATTGAAATGATTATCTTGAACAAATTAACAAGATTGATGATATGATCTTCCAGATCAACAACCGAGTAATGAAATGAATTGAGTGATTAAAGAGTTAACATGACCGTCCTGGTCAAAATGAAAATGATGATTGAGGATTGTTAACTAATGAATTATGAATGAATGATTATTGCCAGAAATTATACCATGGCATTAGAAATCTTACAGTTCTTGGTCTGATTGGATCGGCATCTGCAAAGGTCACACGTGACGTGAAAGTCCAATGATACTAGTCCGACGACGATGATTTCAATTGAGACATGACTTGGAGGGTAGTATTCAAAACCACTCTCCGATACCAACTCTGTAACACCCCAAACTAGGCGGATATTATAGTGTCGTGGACCCCCGACTGGGACCCACCAGGCGGATGAAAACTTATGAATTAAATAATATAATTGTAGTACCGAACCACATTATATTACTAAATACTCCGATGAGGAGCTTAAGTACATTACACCAGGACAAACAGAATACTAGTATATTTTATATGAAGATAAAATACACCACCCTGAATAAATAAACGTCTCAAACGGGATTTGCAGCGGAAATACAAATGAAGAGAAATAAAAATGACTGAAATGACTGAAATGACTGAATTAAGGAGAATGACTGGGGCCCCCTACTAGTATCACTGGGACTCCTCGCCGTCAGCATGCTCTTCCCGTGCCTTTGCCTTGCCGTGACCTGAAAACAAAATCCCCTAACGGGCCGGGCCATACGTAACAACAATCCTCAAGGGTTGAAAATACACAATCATGATATATCTGAAGTTATGAAATATCCTTAGTTATGAATTACGCTGAAGAGGAGTATCATAGTACGCCCGTAATGTTCTGTGCAAGTGTACAAGACGAATGACCGGACACACCCGTCCTTATACCTAATTAGTCTCACGGAGTTAAGCTTTACCGTGTGCACGGTCAATGTATCGATGAACCCAATACATGACCATCGTGTGCCCGACTAAAAATTCCACACAGCCACACCCGGCCGCGCAATATGAACCCAGAAGGTGATATGAACGAGAATGACCACACTGAATAAAAATGAATAATAATTCGACAAGGCCAAGAGTGACTCACCGAGATGAAAGTAATAGTGACGTGATTGATAACCCAATGAAATGATTTGGAACCGTCGTTCCTCGTGAATGAAATGATTATTCGACAATTACAAGTCTCAATATGATTAATACCATGATGAATGAGTTATGATTATGAATAATCAACAACAAAAGGAATGAATATCCTTTTAACCGAGTAAGAATCAACTTACACAACAACGATGAAGAATGTCCGTCCACGAACAACGTCCTAAATGAAATGTCGGTCGCTCGAATAACCTTGAATAACACAATATACCAAATATTCGATCATTACACGAATCAAATACGATCATAACAGACTCAAATGTCGATACAACAATATCCAAACTCAAATATATCGAAACCAACTCCAAGATGAGTATTTCAAACCATCGAGATACTATCAATGACATCAATAATCCAATAGGAATCCACAATTCAAGATTACACAACATCAATCAGAAAATCCCCAAATTAACCGAAGTCAACCCCAAGGGTTCTTGAAATAAATTCCCAAAATAGCCATTAAATCCATAGGAATATATTTATCCATGGTAGATAATCCATATCTACCATATTCCAACAACAATCCAAGCTTACACGAAGAAATCGGAAGGAAAACTCAAAAATCCGAAGTTCTAGATCCAAGAGATTAATACATTTTATTTGATGTTAAGGAGGTGATGAAGTGATGATTTATCCAACTCAAAGACTTGAAGATGATGATGGGTGATAGCAGCTCGAAGAGAACACTCCAAGTCGCCCGAAATCGCCCGAAGCCGCTCAAAAACGAAGAGAAGTGAGAAAATGACGAAACTTAGGCTAACTGTCCAATATATACTGCTCCAGATTAGCGTGCGCTAGCCCTTGTGTGTAGCGTGCGCTAACGGGTATTTTGGGTAGTCCAGTACCCACTGACCGAAGACGGTAGCGCGCGCTACGTACCTTTTTGTAGCGTGCGCTACACCTATGCACTTAGCATGCGCTAACCCTAAAATGTTAGCGTGCGCTAATGAATAATCTGATGCCCAGTACTGGAGTCCAGAACCTTCTGTCTTCTGATCTGATCTCGGTAGCGTGCGCTACTACACCGTTTGCGTATGCTAAAAACCACTCATAGCGTGCGCTATGAATTAATCCAATGCAGTCCAGTAGCCACTGGACTCAACCTGATCCGTCCTTAGCGCGCGCTACACCAAATATTAGCGTGCGCTACTACAACCCACTAGCGCGCGCTACTTACCACTCGTAGCATGCGCTACTTATAACTCACCTGCAGTCCAGTACCTTCTGGACTGCAGCCAGGGTAACATTAGCATGCGCTAATGCTGAGTGGTAGCGTGCGCTACCTGTACTCAATTAGCGCGCGCTAAAAAGAGTACGTAGCGTGCGCTACTCCTCACGCACAACCCACAATGAAAATGACAATGATGATAAACACGGCACGAAACTCCAATTAGATTAGTGATGAACGACGATTGATACACGATACAATTACTCTGAACGATGAATACCATGATTGAATATGAGTGACAAATGATCATTAACGAGTGAAATTACTGAATGATAAATACTGAATTACAACCGGGTATTACATACACCCCCCCTTAAAAGAGTTTCGTCCCCGAAACTAAGGGTCAAACAACTCGGGATAATTCTCCCGCATACTATCCTCGGTTTCCCAAGTAGCCTCTTCGATTCCGTGTCTAGACCACTGAATCTTAACTAAAGGAATCGTCTTATTCCTCAACTGTTTGATTCGCCGCTCTAAAACTCGTATAGGACGCTCCTCATATGAATGGTCGTCGGCGATCTCGATTTCATCGAACTGAAGTATGTGACTCGGGTCGGCAACATACTTCCGCAACTGAGAGACGTGAAACACATTATGAATTCGGCCCAACGCCGGAGGTAAAGCCAATCGATAAGCTAACTCGCCTACTCGATCCAAAATCTCAAACGGTCCAATGAATCTCGGACTCAACTTACCCCTCTTCCCAAAATGGAAGATACCATGACTCGGGGATACCTTGACCAACACGTGGTCACCTGACTCAAACTCTAATGGTCGACGACAGTTATCTGCATATGATTTCTGTCGACTCTGAGCGGTCAACAAAGGACTCCTGATCAAAGCTACCTTCTCACGGGCGGCTATAAGCATATCGGGATCGGTGCCGATTGATTCGGATAGGTCATCCCAACATAAAGGAGATCGACAACGATGATCGTACAAGGCCTCGTAAGGTGCCATCTTAATCGAAGCATGCCAACTATTATTATACGTGAACTCAATCAATGGTAGTTGGGCTTCCCAATCGTCTTTCCAATCGAGGACGCATGCCCTCAACATGTCCTCTAATGTCTGAATAGTCCTCTCTGATTGCCCGTCGGACTGAGGATGAAAGGCGGTACTGAGATTAAGCTGGGTTCCCATAGCATGATGAACTGATTTCCAAAAATGCGACACAAACCGTCTGTCACGATCGGAAACGATACTTTTAGGAGTACCATGCAGTCTCACTATCTCTTTGATGAATAACTGGGCAAGTCTCTCGGGACCCCAAGTATCCTTAATCTCAAGAAAATGAGCCGATTTAGTTAAGCGGTCCACAATTACCCAGATCGTATTCATGCCACGATGACTCGTCGGCAAACTCGTGATGAAATCTATAGAAATGTCTTCCCACTTCAATTCTGGAATAGGGAGAGGTTTCAGCATACCCGCCGATCGCTGATGTTCAATCTTAACTTGTTGACTGGTTAAGCATCTCGAAACAAATTCTGCGACTTCTCGCTTCATATTACTCCACCAGTAATTTTGTTTCAAGTCCTTGTACATCTTGCTAGACCCCGGATGAACAGAATAAGGGGTAGCATGAGCTTCTTTCAAAATCGAGTTTTTCAACTCGTCATTCGCCGGTACGCACAACCGATTCTTAAATCTCAAAAGTCCATCCTCGTGGACCACGAATCCAGGGGCTTTCCCCTGATCCACATCCTCACGGATGCGTAACAATGATGGGTCCGAACCCTGATTCTCTCTGATTGCCTCCTCAAGTGACGATGAGATCTCCAACATACAAAGTTGTCCCTGAACTCGCTGAAGACAGACCTCGATCTCGGGTCTAAGGAATTCCTGCTGAAGCTCCTTCTGAACCGTTAAACGGGAAAGCATCTGTTCCTGAACGGACTTACGACTCAAGGCGTCGGTGACAACATTCGCCTTGCCCGGGTGGTAAAGGATCTCGATATCATAATCTTTGATTAATTCCAACCACCGTCTCTGTCGCATATTTAACTCCTTCTGAGTAAATATATACTTTAAACTCTTATGATCGGTGAATATCTGACAGGTAACACCATAAAGATAATGACGTCAAATCTTCAAAGCGAACACCATGGCTGCTAGCTCCAGGTCGTGTGTCGGATAATTAACCTCGTAGGGTCCCAATTGCCGTGAGGCATAGGCAATAATCTTTCCATTTTGCATGAGCACACATCCGAGACCCTGTCCGGACGCATCACTATAAACCACAAATCCTTCCGTCCCCTGCGGCAAGGAAAGTACAGGTGCTGACATTAACCGGCTCTTGAGCTCCTCAAAACTCCGTTGACACGCGTCGGACCACGTGTATTTCTTATCCTTCCGAAAAAGGCTCGTCAAGGGTTCAGCGATTCTAGAAAATCCCTCCACAAATCGCCGATAATAACCCGCTAATCCGAGGAAACTTCAGATTTCCTTAACATTCTTCGGAGGTAGCCAATCTCGCATAGCCTCCGTCTTCTGAGGATCGACACGAACTTCGTCTGATGAAATTACGTGTCCAAGAAATGTCACTTCAGACATCCAGAACTCACATTTGGAAAACTTCCCATAAAGTTGTTCTCATCTCAACATGTCGAGCACTTGATGAAGGTGAAACTCGTGTTCCTCTCGGTCACGAGAATAAATCAAAATGTCATCGATGAAGACAACAACAAACTGATCCAAAAAGTCGATGAAAGCCCGATTCATTAACTCCATGAATACCGCAGGTGCATTAGTCAATCCAAACGGCATAACCACAAACTCATAATGACCATAGCGTGTTCGAAACGCCGTCCTCGCGATATCCGACTCTCGAATCCGCAACTAATGATATCCACATCTTAAGTCGATCTTGGAAAATACTGAAGCTCCCTGAAGTTGATCTAAGAGATCATCAATACGGGGTAAGGGATACTTATTCTTGATTGTCACCCTATTCAACTCCCGATAATCAATACACAAGCGAAAAGAACCATCCTTGTTCTTGACAAATAACACTGGTGCTCCCCACGGGGACGCACTCGGTCGAATATAACCCTTCTCGAACAACTCCTCAAGTTGGTCCTTTAATTCCTGCCTTTCGGTCGGGGCCATCCGGTACGGTGCCTTCGATATCGGGGATGTACCGGGCTCCAACTCAATCGTGAATTGCACATCCCTCTATGGAGGCAGATCAGGTAACTCGTCTGGAAAAACATTGGCATATTCCCTCACTACCGGAATATCCGTCAACATTACTGATGATTTCTCGGTTTTGGTCATATAGCACCAATAACCAACACACCCCTGATTGAGAAATCTCACTGCTTTCATCAAATTAATGACCTTACCAGAACAACCGGGATTACCTCCCTGAAACACACATTCAACCCCATCGTCTGAAATGATAGTGATCATAAGCTTACGGACACTAATGATGGCATCATGATGATCCATCCAATCAATACCCAAGATGACGTCGTCCCTCGGCAAATCTACTACGATTAGGTCCGCTGGCCATACACGACCATGAAACTGAATCGGACAATTCTGAATCTCACGACACGATAATTGCCTACCATCGTGTAGGCCAATGACATAAGGCTCACAACTAGTAGCACTACTCGACGTAGTCTACTCAAACATGACTCGAAAATGAATGAATGCGATGCACCAAGATCAAAAAGGGTACACACAAAGTTGAGATAGAATATCGAGTGTACCCGAGATCATTCGGGCCTCTGGATCATCGGTCTTCTTCATCTCATAAATCCGGGCTTGATAGTCCCAGACCGACGCTCCGTCACGGCTGCGACTCCACCTTTAGTCGCTCCCCGCTGCTTTAAACGATGCTGATTGAGTGGCCTGATTCTGAACGGCTGCATGCTTAGGGGCCTGAGATGACGTCTGAGTAGGTTTGGAGTCCCTACGGAAAAAACGGGCCTTATGCCCAGCAATCCCACAATTATGACACGTGATAGTCTGCCTCAAGCATTTGGTGCTGACGTGACCCGGTTCTCCACAATTAAAACAGGTGATGGCCGAACTAGCCGCTCGAGACTGAGATTCCGCGGGTTTAGACGTCACAGGAGGTCGCTCAGAAAAAGCAGAGCCCGCACGAGGTTTCTTGAAGGTTGTCTGACCGCCTTCAGACTGATTACGATTCTCAATTTCTTGCTAGCAGACGAAGGTTGCTGCTTAGCAATTTCCTTAGCAGTAAGCTCATAAGTGAGAGCTTTCTCAATGAATTTGGCCAACGTGGTGCAATTATGATTAAGAAACTGAAGTCTCATACGGGGTTTCAGCCTCTTGCTGAAATACTTGATTTTATCCGCCTCTGAATGAATGATGGATGAGGCGAAAGGGAGAAGTTCCTGAAATTTCTCGGCAATGGCGAGAACATCCTCATCTGTTGAGGGGTCGGGAGTGAGTAATTCTGACAGCTTGGCCTCTCTGAGTGGGGCCGGATAATACCTCTCCATCATGAGAGTCTTAAACTGATCCCAAGTACATGATCCTTCGGTGGGCTTCAACGACAACCACCAAGAATGAGCGCTCTTACCCAGATAGTAAGACACAATTGAAACTTTGTGTCCTTCAGGACACTTTACCATCGCAAATATCTTCTCGAAGTGTTCGAGCCAATGAACAATATCCTCCGGCTCAGACGAGCCCTCAAAAGTAGGTGGCCTTTGGCGAGAGATGTCGCCGATGATACTGCTCACATTCCTCTCTTGCCTCTGAGGTGGCGGCGGAGGAGCCTGTTGATTTTGATTGACTGAATTATGCATCGTCTCCATTAACTGTGCCATCTGGGTCATTTGGGCCATCATGCCCTGCATAAAATCAAGTGGTTCAACCCGAACACCTTCTGACTGAGCCGTGTCCCGGGTACGACTCCCCGATAGCGAATGATCACGTCCAGGTGAATGAGTGGCGTCAGCCGCCGATGAATTAGCATTATTCCTTGCGTTCGCACGTGTATTCACACGAGCTCTCGGGATTCGTCCCGCACCACGGCCTCGTCCTCCGCGTCCTCTTCTTGCTCTCTCCATACTGAAGTAGGAAAGTCACATGATGATTATATTCCCCGCATGAATAACACGTTATGATTATGACATATGACGATGAAAATGAGCATACACGCTCTAACACAGTGATTACATGAATGATTAACTAAGGTGACATGATTGTCTGATGAAATTATTGAAATGATTATCTTGAACAAATTAACAAGATTGATGATATGATCTTCCAGATCAACAACCGAGTAATGAAATGAATTGAGTGATTAAAGAGTTAACATGACCGTCCTGGTCAAAATGAAAATGATGATTGAGGATTGTTAACTGATGAATTATGAATGAATGATTATTGCCAGAAATTATACCATGGCATTAGAAATCTTACAGTTCTTGGTCTGATTGGCTCGGCATCTGCAAAGGTCACACGTGACGTGAAAGTCCAATGATACTAGTCCGACGACGATGATTTCAAACGAGACATGACTTGGAGGGTAGTATTCAAAACCACTCTCCGATACCAACTCTGTAACACCCCAAACTAGGCGGATATTACAGTGTCGTGGACCCCCGACTGGGACCCACCAGGTGGATGAAAACTTATGAATTAAATAATATAATTGTAGTACCGAACCACATTATATTACTAAATACTCCGATGAGGAGCTTAAGTACATTACACCAGGACAAACAGAATACTAGTATATTTTATATGAAGATAAAATACACAACCCTGAATAAATAAACGTCTCAAACGGGATTTGCAGCGGAAATACAAATGAAGAGAAATAAAAATGACTGAAATGACTGAAATGACTGAATTAAGCGTAATGGAGGCCCCCTACTAGTATCACTTGGGACTCTCGCCACAAGATGCTCTTCCCATGCCTTTGCCTTGCCGTGACCTGAAAACAAAATCCCCTAACGGGGTCAGTTACACAGAACAACAATCCTCAAGGGTTGAAAATACACAATCATGATATATCTGAAGTTATGAAATATCCTTAGTTATGAATTACGCTGAAGAGGAGTATCATAGTACGCCCGTAATGTTCTGTGCAAGTGTACAAGACGAATGACCGGACACACCCGTCCTTATACCTAATTAGTCTCACAGAGTTAAGCTTTACCGTGTGCACGGTCAATGTATCGATGAACCCAATACATGACCATCGTGTGCCCGACTAAAAATTCCACACAGCCACACCCGGCCGCGCAATATGAACCCAGAAGGTGATATGAACGAGAATGACCACACTGAATAAAAATGAATAATAATTCGACAAGGCCAAGAATGACTCACCGAGATGAAAGTAATAGTGACGTGATTGATAACCCAATGAAATGATTTGGAACCGTCGTTCCTCGTGAATGAAATGATTATTCGACAATTACAAGTCTCAATATGATTAATACCATGATGAGTGAGTTATGATTATGAATAATCAACAACAAAAGGAATGAATATCCTTTTAACCGTGTAAGAATCAACTTACACAACAACGATGAAGAATGTCCGTCCACGAACAACGTCCTAAATGAAATGTCGGTCGCTCGAATAACCTTGAATAACACAATATACCAAATATTCGATCATTACACGAATCAAATACGATCATAACCGACTCAAATGTCGATACAACAATATCCAAACTCGAATATATCGAAACCAACTCCAAGATGAGTATTTCAAACCATCGAGATACTATGAATGACATCAATAATCCAATAGGAATTCACAATTTAAGATTACACAACATCAATCGGAAAATCCCCAAATTAACCGAAGTCAACCCCAAGGGTTGTTGAAATAAATTCCCAAAATAGCCATTAAATCCGTAGGAATATATTTATCCATGGTAGATAATCCATATCTAACATATTCCAATAACAATCCAAGTTTACACGAAGAAATCGGAAGGAAAACTCAAAAATCCGAAGTTCTAGATCGAAGAGATTAATACCTTTGATTTGATGTTAAGGAGGTGATGAAGTGATGATTTATCCAACTCAAAGACTTGAAGATGATGATGGGTGATAGTAGCTCGAAGAGAACACTCCAAGTCGCCCGAAATCACCCGAACTCGCTCAAAAACGAAGAGAAGTGAGAAAATGACGAAACTCAGGCTAACTGTCCAATATATACTACTCCAGATTAGCGTGCGCTAGCCCTTGTGCGTAGCGTGCGCCAACGGGTATTTTGGGTAGTCCAGTACCCACTGACCGAAAACGGTAGCGCGCGCTACGTACCTTTTTGTAGCGTGCGCTACGGCTATGCACTTAGCGTGCGCTAACGCCAAAATGTTAGCGTGCGCTAACGAATTATCTGATGCCCAGTACTGGAGTCCAGAACCTTCTGTCCTCTGATCTGATCTCAGTAGCGTGCGCTACAACCAACAATTAGCGTGCGCTACTACACCGTTTACGTACACTAAAAACCACTCATAGCGTGCGCTATGAATTAATCCAATGCAGTCCAGTAGCCACTGGACTCAACCTTATCCGTCCTTAGCGCGCGCTACACCAAATATTAGCGTGCGCTACTACAACCCACTAGCGCGCGCTACTTACCACTCGTAGCGTGCACTACTTATAACTCACCTGCAGTCCAGTACCTTACGGGTGCGGCCAGTAACATTAGCGTGCGCTAATGCTGAGTGGTAGCGTGCGCTACCTGTACTCAATTAGCGCGCGCTAAAAAGAGTACGTAGCGTGCGATACTCCTCACGCACAGCCCACAATGAAAATGACAATGATGATAAACACGGCACGAAACTCCAATTAGATTAGTGATGAACGACGATTGATACACGATACAATTACTCTGAACGATGAATACCATGATTGAATATGAGTGACAAATGATCATTAATGAGTGAAATTACTGAATGATAAATATTGAATGATAATTACTTAATTACAACCGGGTATTACAGTTGTTACTCTCCTTCATTTAAAGTTGGGAATTCATTTTCGTTGAAACGATATTCAACAAAATAAATAGTAAAAATATCACCTGTTTTTGGTTCAAGATATTTGATATCAAAGGTGAATCATATCCAATATAAATTCTAAATATTCTTTGTGGCCCTATTTTAGTGCGTTGTGGTGGAGCAATTGGTATATATATATCACAACCAAATGTAAGATTTTTTTTGACCAAATGCCAGATGCAATAAAGGGTGCTTGTGGTATGGACTCGGTCTACTTTGTATGAGTGTTGTAGCATAAAAAATATCATGTCCCATTACAAAAGTGCGGAGTTTTGTTCTCATCATCTGTGGTCTGGCAACAAGTTCGAGTCTTTTGAACAATGATTCAACCAAACTATTTTATGTATGAACATGTACTATTGGATGTTCGATATGAATGTTCACTGTGATACAATAATTATTAAATGCTTAAGACATAAATTCACCTACATTATCAAGTCTAATTTTCTTGATTATGTTGTCCGGGAGTTTTGCTCTCAATTTAATTAACTGGGCAAGAAGTCTGGCGAATACGACATTACGGGTTGATAATAGATATGCGCGTCATCATCTGCTGACTGCTGGAAGCATCGATTAGTACCATAAAGTACTAGAATGGCCCCACACGATGGATGAATAGGTCCACATTTATCACCACGATTTCTTTCAAAAAAATAATGGTGATTCGACAGCAACCTTAGTTGGCAATGGTCTTATTATCAACTTATTTTGAGAACAAGCAGGACAACATAGTTCATGAGATTGAAAAAACTTATGGTTTTTCAATGGATAACAATTAGAGTTTTTAATTATTCTCGGCATCATTATCGAACCGGGATGCTCCAATCAATCATGTCAATTTTTAAATATTTCAGTAACTTCAGGTTTACTGTGTTATACGATTCAAATATTCTTATCTTGGCATAGTATTACCCAGATGATCGAGCATGTAATTTCTCCAGCAAACACTTATTCTTTGGAGACTGAAGTAATACTAGATATTCGTTATTTACTTCATTCATGGTTTCAATATGATATCCATTCGTACGAATATCTTTAAAACTCGGTAAACTTGGGGACTTGAGAGAAAATAATATATTATTTACTGTAATTTTATACCTCGAGACATTATAAAATTGGCTTTACCATATCCCTCATATGGTACTCATGTTTGCTCCTTCAAAATGCAAAGTGCAAGAATATCTCTTATTTATAAGTATGGTATGTGTTGTAGCACTATACGCAAGACAAAAACCACCATCTTAGCATTTATGTTGAGGCATATTTATGGTCTATCAAATATGAGAAAATATATGAGAATATAGATGTTGAATAATATAAAGATACAATATTTATCTCACCAAATTAATACAAGTACAATAACATAAAATTCGTCGTACATATAAATAAACAATATTTATTTCAACAAACAACGCGAGTACAATGATAAATAGTTCACCGTATATAAGTAGAAAAACACAGAACATAAATAAAAACAAACAAACAATCATGAAGCTTAATCAGTCGTCTCTATGGAGCCATATCTGTAACACCTCCAAACCACTCGGGAATATTACAGCGCCACAGACCCCCTCTGTGAGGATCTACCAGGCTAAATACAGAAAAAACCCACAATACAAAACATACCAACATGGGTAATTAACGAACCATTAGACCGATTTGGTCTTTTATCACAACATACACATCAACCATATATTACTCTTTCTCGCAACTCATACCTATGCAGGGGTTAACATAAATCAACATTCCCATAAAACGGGAATAATAAACACAGCGGAAGGACAAAACAACAAGACATCGCCAAATACTCAACACCGGTCTCCATATGATTAGTATCGTCGTCTTCCATCATCCTTCGTAACGATCCTGTGAATCACTCCCCAGCAGCCTACAAATACCTGGACGCAATACAGACATCCACCCCCCGGATACTCGAGGGTTAGCAAAACTCCACTGTTTTGCTAGTGCAAGTAAAAATACAAAGACAAGCCATACGTATCATACTCCAAGAACATAGAAATCGTGATTATACTTCCTGAGATAATTCACTTGATCCAGTTTGAATTATGAAAGATGGGAATAAAAACATTTAACATCTTACAAAATATTTTACGATCTCAGGAGTTTTGAAAACGTTTGGGGTTCAAGAATTCTCAAGTCTTTTGAATCACTTAGGGACACAACCCAAAAATCATTTATTTCAAAATACGATTCCGATAACAAAATACGGGATCCACGACCCAATCATAACATTCCAACCACAAGCACGGGGGGTCCGTGACCCAACTTATCCACATCACATACTCACAAGAATAACCCGACAGTAACTACACCGTGTCAAACATTACCATGACCAGTCTCACAGAACAACATCAGAGAGCACAACTTTACAACTTAACCATACGGTCGAACTCGACACACCAAAGAGCTACAATACATAGAGCAACCATAGGACTCACGTACATATACCAAATTATCACAGCCAAAGTACAAATCACACAACATATTTACTGGTGCCATTCCATCCAAGTACAATACCATTTGGACTACCATTTTAATCAGACGAAATATGCGCCAAAAATCACTGTTCTCCAACAAAACATTTCAAAGTTAACCATTGGTACGAGACTCATGACCGTCGTACCCCACAGATCCCCGTCGGACATCCCTGGGTGGTTAACCCTAGTTCACGATACGCACACACACGGCTAGGGGTGGCCCATGAACCGAACGTTCGCGAACTGTTCGTGAAAAAGCTCAGTCAACGGTCAGTTCGAGTTCGGTTTGACCAAACGGAACATATTCGCGAACATGTTCGAGTATTTTCGAACCGAACATCAATCATTTTATATTTTGATCGCGTGTTCGTGAACATATATATATATATATATATAGGGATTGACTATGTTGGAAATACCCTTAATGGTGAAATCTAGAAACCAATTGCATTATTAAGTAATTTCATTGCATATTTGTTATTATTTGCATCAAGCTGGTCGCTAGTATATGCAACAAATAATGCAATAAAAAGGTACATAAATACATATAATTCTACCCATCTACAACCGTTAGATCACTAATATCAATGACCTGCAAAAGTATTTAGATTTTACAAGGTAATTAGTTTTCATATGATCTATTTCCTATATATATATATATATACAGAAATAATTGAACACAAACGAACCGAACGAACGAACAGAACAATTGAACACAAACGAACAAAGCGTACGAACAAAATAATTGAACACAAACGAACCGAACACGAACAATAAAAAATATGTCGAACCGAACTCGAACACTAATTTGTAATGTTCGTCGAACACGAACACGAACTGAACACTACACGAACCGAACGAACGAACAATCAATAACACCAAAAGTTCGTTTCGTTCGGTTTGTGTCCACCCCTACGCACGGCAATACGTATCCCTAGGGGCCCCGTCAGACCGTCCCTAGGTGAACATACACATATCATCCACAACGCCACGGGAAGCCATAATTCGAATACTAGAATATGCATACAAATGCTAGGTACTTTGGTAGAATGGCCACTTTAGTCAACATATGCCCACAACTAATGTCACACAACCACAAGCAATTACCAGTACCAAACAACACCAAGCGTCACAACCTCTTTACGAAGGAATAACAACTAATATCACACAACGTCACATATTCACCGAACATTTACACATATCAATACACAATCCTCGGCAAATAATTTCGGTCTACTAACATCATTAAATATTATTGTAACATCCCCAAACATACGCAACCAACACACATATACCGAAAACACATTTATTTACGAAGTATACGAGTTATCTTTTGAAAGACAATATTTATCGAGAACATACAGATCCTTTTTAAAGTTCATTTAAACATTCGGATTGCACATAAAATCATTTATCAATGATTCCGTATACGAAACATGAAAAGTATGGGCAAGATACTTGCCTCGATACCAGAGCAATGAAACGACGAACGAATACGATCGGGTAGCCCTCGAACCTCCAAAAACGGTCAAGATCTCGACAACCTCACGAACGCTATGAAAATAACATCATCACGAATCAATATTGCTAATCCGAATTCAAATCGACTCGAAATACAATAAGGATCCGAGGGTTTCTTCAAGACAAATCGAGAATCAAGTTTCGGGTGATAAAAATCGATAAATGACTTACAAAATTCGAAGACCATGATCAATACAACAAGAATACCAAGAACAATTCATCAATCTCGGACAAAATCAACGAATCACGAAGAAACCCTAAAAAATATACACAACAAGGGTTCCATGGAAGAAATACCTCGACCCGGCGAAGAACAAGGATTTGATGATGATATAATCGAAAAGGATCTTCCAAAAACACCTTGTAAATGATTAGAATCGACCAAGGACTCGAGCTCCCGAGCCTCCCGTCGCCAGCAGCCGCAAGAAGTGAGACAAGGGTAAAAAAAATGAGGTCTGGCCGAAGCCCAGTCCTATATATGCCGACAGCGTTACGGCCGTAACCGGCAGGGCTTACGGCCGTAACTCAGTCAATGCCTATAACGTACGTAAGGGCTGACACCTAGCGTACGCAACGAACATCACTTACGGCCATACTCGGCATGGCCTTACGGCCGTAGCCGAACTCCAGGGCCACTTGTAACACCCCCAGAATACGTCCGGAAATGTCACACGCCGTAGACCCTTATCACAGGGATCTACCAGGCTAAACTCCAAAAGGCTACTCAATGATTGACCGACCGGGGTCAAAATTAATTACCAAGCAAACCGACAAGGTCATTAAACAATTCATAAACTAACGAAATTTACCTCTCAATGACAATAATAAACTTGAACACAGAAAGAAATGACAACTTAATTCAATGAATGAAAACTACACCCATGCAAGGGTGGATACTCGACCGAAAGAGAAATACCAACCAAAATGAAACAAAAGAAAAAGACTCTGACTCTTGAGTGATTAGCATCGTCGTCTTCCATCTCCTTCCAAGCCAATCCCGTGATTGCTCTCGAGCTGCCAAAACCTAAGCGCATAACAGGCACCCACCCCCCGAAAACTCGGGGGTTAGCAAACTGGAATTTTGCTAGTGCAAGTACATAATATACAAGATATACGAACAATAACAACACAAAACTCAACCGCGAAGCCTTAATACAAACCACACATTTCCATAGTCAACACAGAATAGCACTCGCATACACAAGGTGAAAAGATAATCACATAGTCATATTCTCATTACGGAACATAACACCAATGAAACTTTAAACGAGCCCAAGGAGTCAAAAGATCTAGTTTGAAAATCCCTTTTTATAGAAGGAAAAGTATTTTGATAAGATAGTTTGAAAACATTATTATTGACTTGGGCCGTCTTGGGGTTTTGAAAATCGAATGGGATCACTTTTAGAAAATAACTTCAAAAGCTCTAGGGTCCTCGACCCAACATGTGGAAAACAATTTGCAAGAAAACCATTACAACGTTATTCGGGGTCCTCAACCCAATTTATAAAACACTATCACAAGCGAATCATTACAACATCTCACAGGGTTGTAGGCCCAATCCAAATAATATCATCACGAGATCAAATCTCAACATCCCACGGGGTCCTCGACCCAATACACAAAATAATCATCACAGTACAATCAAAGGCACAGCCTCTCATTCGACAAATCCTTCTCAAGACCCCTGATTAATTAACCCTCGGAGATCTTGTCAAATATCCTTGGTTAATTAACCCTGATACTGTAATATCCGTAATTTATACTACCGTTGTTTAATACTATTTTATTCGAGTTATATTGTACAGCGTGGAATCTGTACAGTATAGATAAAATAAATGAAGGACTGAGATGTCAGTATCGGTATAATTGTCATACTTGGTCGACAATTGTATTTGAGGATATAGTGCGTCATGTATACGTATCCGATATGTCGAGACGTTGGACAAGAATAGCTGAAAATGGCTAAGTATAGCCTTATTAGTGCACGCTAATAGTTAAAGCTTAGCGCACGCTACCATGCAGGGTTAGCACACGCTAAAAGTAAAATCATAGCGTGCGCTAATGCAGTCAGATTGGAAGGAATCTGCGTGTGGACCAGGCCACTTTTGGCGCATGCTCTGATAAGTCAATGGATGTTTGTAATGTAGTACTAGCGCACGCTAAACCCTAAAGGTTAGCGCACGCTAATGGTATATTGGACAAAAAGGAATCTTATCCTCGTCAGCATTTTTGGCGTGTGGACCAGTCTTCGGAGCATACAGACAAACGAGTCAACTGATATTAGCGCACGCTAAACGCAAGGACTTACGTACGCTAGAGAGTGTAAGTTACATACGCTAATGCATGGGCGTTACATACGTAAGCACATATACGAAGCCAGACTGTAGCCTCTGGACTGCGATAGCGCACGCTAACAAAGTCAGTTAGCGCACGCTAAGGCCGTAGCGCACGCTAAACATAAGGTTTAATGCATGCTAGTAATATACTTTATAAAAAGGGACAGACGGATGTTATGAAGCATTTCGTCCATTTCTTTCCTTTCACTCGATAGAGAGAGCTCTGGGAGGTACTTGAGGTCCAGAAACACTCCGAGATGATTTATCAAGATTAAGATAGAGAGCATGGATTAAAGCCTTGTTCTTCAAGTTATTCATGATTCTTGGAATGATGTTCAAGTGTTCTTCTTCTTGGTTCGTCTAATCCAGGTAATTTTCATATCCCTTTGATAGTAGTTCGTTTTCAAGGACAATTACTTGTGAGAGAACATGTTGGATAATCATGTGGTGATTTTTATGAGACCTAATGGGACTATGATAAGGGTTTTCAGATGTTATGTAAGATTCTTCATGTTAATGGTGATTCGTTAAACTTGATGAGGTTGAATCATGGATTTCTGAATCATGATAATTTCAGTGGTCGATTTAGATGAGTTAAATCATGATATGACGTTTAATTCCGGCTCGAGTATGATATGATCCTTGTTATCGAGTTGGTTTGATTGTTGATGTTGTTATTGATATAGGGACATTGATATGATCCTTGTGATAGTTATGGTATTATTTATCTTCAAGAGATATGGAGATTTATGTCTCCTTTTATTTTGGATTTTGATGTCAAGATGATATAAGGATATATAATGGTTTTGATTAGAAATATGGATAAGATGATTAAAACCAACATTATGATTTTAGTTTCGTATGTTCGTGATAAGATGTGGATCATGATGATGAGATTGAATTTGGAAAAGTTATTGTTAATCTTGGAGTATGATTTCCTTTTCATTCGGATTCGTAGTCGCAAGGTGTTAGTCGATGCTTGAACGCATGCCACTGTACAGAATTAGCGCACGCTAAGCTTACTGTATAGCGCATGCTAACGGGAGCGACTTAGCGCACGCTACATTATGCGTTTAACGTGCGCTAAGTAGGCAGACAGTGCAGTATATCTTGATTTGGTTTGTTCAGACTGCGTTTAATCGAGGTTTTTGTTGAACCGTTGAGTTCGATGGGTTGGTTATGTCGGTTGTTGATTGTTATCGGATATGTGTCAATTGGTTACTTCTATAGGTTGAGATTATTGATCGGTGATTACAACCTTGCTTTGCAGTCGTGTTCGGGAACGTTCATGAATCGCTTTGGCCGGGAGCCGAGGAACTTGTAAACGACGGCAAGGAATTGGTAACGGCTCCATCATCGTCGTGTCGGTATCGAGGTAAGTTATTACTTGCTCAGTTTATAATATTTAATGAATGGTTTCAGTTTCATTCGTTTATAATTCGTATAGCAATGTTTATAAATCATAAACACAGGAGATTTGGGATTATAGGCTGTATTCGAGTTTTGGGAATTTAAATCATAATGTATATGATTTACAATTGTCGTTGGTATACTTGTTATCGAGGATACATCATGGTATTGACAAAAACGTGATTTATCTACCGTCCGTGATGTTTTGGATCGGTGAATATTCAGAATAATGGTTGGTGATGGTGTAGATATCGAGAGTGCTCTCGAAGGACTCGGAACGAGTATTTTTATCATTTTTGTCTTTTGTGTTGATCATGTTGTGATACATTCGTGTATCTTTGTTGTCATGCATTGGTGTATTGTTGTTGTCGTGCATTGTGTACTGTTGTTTTGTGCAGTCGTGCATTGTTGTCGTATGTCCACCATGCATTGGTCCGACGGGATCATCATGGGAATCTATAGCTGTGTGCGCTGGATCGCTGGACAGGTAATGCCACCATGCGTTGGTCCGACGGGATCATCATGGGAATCTATAGCTGTGTGCGCTGGATCGTTGGATTACCATATGTGTTGTTGTTATTGTGCATATGTATATTATGGGTTGCCATAAGTATACATTATTGTTATTGATGTGAACATATTGACGGTGTCATATTAGTATGCATTTGTAGGTCTTGTGTTAGGACTGTGTCCGTATGTTGTGTTGATCTGATCTTGGATTAGACTGACGTGGTTTCGTTGTGGCAGTTCATATCTTGAGGTATGCTCCGTGTTTACTTTGATGTATGTCTTTGATGGACAATCGATTTTCGAGTTGAGATTTGATAATGATTCCGATGGATTGGGTGTGACAGAGTCAGTGAATTTCGTAACAGTGAGTTATGATAATATTATGAGAACTTTGGACATCGTTGAAATGTAGTACGGATACCCTGGTATTAGTTTATCGTATTGTTGAGGATACGAATCGTGGACTTTCGTAAAGTTACGGCGGTAAGATTACATTGGTCGTATTCTTACTTTGTATCTTCGTTGGTATGTAATTATTGATGTGATGTGATTGTTATCATTGTTGGATATTATGGCTGACCCCGTTGTGGGCTTTCTTTTTAGGTTCTTTGGATATTGAGCTTGTAGCGGTCGTGGAGAGATGAGCTTCCCGGAGGATACTGGCTATGGCGTGTGTCTCTGAATCGAGTGTTCTGATTGATGTTGTATTTCCGCTGCTAGAGCAATTTTATTTGGATGTCCTTTTCGCTGCGTGAGTATTTTAATTGGCCTTTCGTTTCTGGTAATTTAGGCTACTTTGGCAATCGTTTTCTAAACTATTTATCGGTACGTGTAAGCGATAGCTTATCGTATGTTTTCAAGCTATTGAGTTTTGGCATTTCGGGCCTTGTGGTTTCAAATGAGATGTTCTGACAGTTTTGTTAAACAGATTTTATAAGTCTTTGTGAATTTTTAAAAGATAGTACCGTCGTTAGCCTCTTGGGCATTTGTAAATGTTTGCGAAAATTTCTTTTAGCCTTGTGGGTTCCGTCTCAGGGCCCACGACGCTGTAATAATCCTGGATGGCTCTGGGGGTGCTACAGATACCAACATTTAAAACAAGTTGAAACAAACTTTCAGAAACACGAATCGCGGTCTATATCAAGACCAATATTTTAAAGCGAGTTGGAAGAACTTTGAATTACGAAAATCATTCGGTAACGGGGTCTTAGCTATCACTCAAATATCTATTGCCAATCAGCCTACCAGGCGCCTCCCTTGCACACATGTGCACCGGCGTTCACTCTACTATGTTGGCCGCCCCTTGAACATGTCACCACGCCGGCGATCACTCCCACAAGAGCCGCCCCTTGCACGCGCATTAGGTAACACGGTGTTCACCAATCATATGGAGCCGCGCATTGCAGCATACACCAGGCCGGAGTACACGCCCCGCCCTCAGAGGTTCCCGGTTACAACGTCTCTCACAACAAGTATTCACATTGTTACAAATATCAAGCACACAGTCAATCGTTGCAACAGTTATCAAATCAATACACCAATTCACACAATTTTTCCGCCAGTCCATAACCACACAAATAAACAATAACACGCACGTTATCAATCAAGATTCAACACAATAAGCCTTCGGCAAAACCAACCAACGCTACTCATATATCCTTATATCGTAACTCGGCCGAATGCATAAACCGTACTATATTATCTCTATAAATATGGTTCGTACTTTAATCCAACTTGAGTACGTCAACTAGTATCGGTATTAATCACTCGACATTCACCGACATATGTATGTATTTATCTATATACATGTATATATACACGCATATCTATATACATACATATATTTAACATATAAATATATATGTATATGTATATTCGTAAAATAATTCACACACTTCGGCAACAATGATTTCACGTAGTTATAATTCATATATCAAGGTACTTATCTTGGTAATCTCTCGCGAATACTCCGAAAATACGGTCGATTGGAAAAAATACGGAACTCCAATGAAAACGACGATCAGAAAGGCTCAACACTATATTTTCGTAGGGAATTCATCCCTAATATCCTATCATCAAATAAATAATCAATCACACGAGGATAAACATCGCAAAACGACCAAGTATCCCTCTGTGGCATTTCCACGGACACCTTGAAGGCGTCAAATTGGAACTCATATAAACGACGAATCGATAATGATAAAACTGTGGGAACATGATGAAATTGATAGAATACAACTTAATATACAATTATACATCAGTAATCTAAGTTAATATGGCTCGAACGGACGAAATCTATCAAGATCCCCAAATTTCCTAAAGTTTAAATTTTAGGAAAAACTAACCTTGATTCGGTCGATTGAAGGATGTTATGGAATGATCAATCAATGATATGAACTCAGGAACTTCATGGATTTGTTGTTCAACAACATGCCTCCTTGCTCTCAAAACCTCTGGCCGCGGAAAGAAAAGAAGGAAATGAAAAATGGGTGGAAACATGGCTGCTCAGTCAAATATATAGGTAGGCCGCCCTAGCGTGCGCTAGAGTACCGACAGCGTGTGCTTGCGGGCCGGCCTTGGTCCAGTCCAGAGCCTCCTGGACTGATCCCCTCGCCCAGGTAGCGCGCGCTGGCTGCCGAGTAGCGTGCGCTATGCCTTCCGGTTAGCGCGCGCAGCGACCGACCGTAACGTGCGCTACCCGCCAACCCTCCGGAGTCCAGAACCTCAAAGGCCTCACTGCCCGGCCAAGGTAGCGTGCGCTGGCTGCCGAATAGCGTGCGCTACGCCTGCTGGTTAGCGCGCACAGTCTCCCGGCAGTAGCGTGCGCTATGCCGGTTCATGCCGCAACCGTCCGGCCAGCGCCCAGCTGCAGTGCCGGTTCCTGCCACAACTGTCTGGCCAGCGCCCGACTGTCGTGGCCTGACGACTCGATTCCCAAAAACGCACGGAACGAACACGACGAAATGCTCTCGGACAGCAACATCGATCCGGAATGAAAATAATATACAAGAAATCACCACATATGGCCATAAACACAAAATCGATTATCGAGAAAAATAATACCAACGCTCGACAACCGAGAAATTTCCGGTCTAAAAAGAAAAATTTCAAATTAATCAGAATAAAAATCTCGGGTATTACATTCTACCCCCCTTCAAATAAGTTTCGTCCCGAAACTTAAAGTAGAGAGTGATGGAACAATCAAGGAAAAATAACTACTTGCTCAGCCCCAAAACATCACGAGCAATACGCGAATGCGAGGTTCTAGAAATACAATGAACGAACCTAGCAAGTATCTGGTACGTGAGTTGAGGCGATAGAAATGTATGTAAACACGATAAGTCGAGGTGGAGGAGTATGAATTTGGAGACAAAAGCTACAAGAGTTAAAGAAAATCACAAAACGGCTCAGACGTCCTGAAACCATGTTTCGAGCTCGACCAACGGCATCCAAGTTCATAACACATTCGGAAATGTTGGGAATAATAGTTTCGAACAAAATTTTGCAAGGATCAAGTTCAGATGTGGAAAGACCACAATAATCCATGGAGTCTGACATAACAACTTTGAAATTCATTCGGAGGACGGTAGGCTAGGTAGAACATGGTAGTTCAAAATCGTCGAGAGGATCACAATTGAATTACCAATAATGAAAGGTCACACAATACCAGAAATACTAAGAAAATTACGGGTAATACACTCCCCTATACTAAAGACATTACGACCCCGAAACTTAGAACAACAAAAGTTGGAAACGTAAAGCAATGAAACGAAAAACGATCAAAGTCACGATTGTTGGAACCAGCAACGATTAAGACACAGTACAAGATCTTCATTCTCCCATATCAGAATCTTCAGAAGGAAATATAGGTTTTCGGGACACTTTCTGGTCACTTGCTCTATTCTCCAATAGGGTAGCATTCTTTGCCAATTCGGAAACTATCTCACAGTGTTTCTTTCGATGACCTTCACACCCGCACCGGTAACAAGTCAAGAGTGGAAAGGGACAATTTGCACGATCATGTCTCTGATGGTTGCAGTTGAAGCACCTTCTCTTCTTACCGAGAGTCACCGATGCTGGCTTGGGATTCCGAGTGCTCACTCCCGATCGCGAAGACGATGCGTTCGAACGACATGGGGGTTTGGGAGCCTTAGACTCTTCACCGACAAAAATTTCTCAGATGTCCTCGGTCTCTTCGCTTCGCTCATGGGCTCGACTACTGGGGAGATTTCATAGGATATCATTTGATTTTGATACTCCTTCACCGTAGCATGAATCGTTGTCGTACGAACCACCTCACCGATTCCATTTCCATCATCACGTCTACGTCCGTCGAGGCTCTACATACTAATGCAGATAATACCGTTCAACAATATAAATTAATCAGTCGAACAGTATACCACAATTATCAATACGAGGTTTAGTTAGCATCCTTAGAATAACGGTAATATCGTAAAGCACAAAGTTTTCTGAAGTCAATTTCGAGTCCTTCGACGAGGACGATCATTATATGTATGCACTTAATGAAAATAAATTTTTGAAAAAGAGGGTTAGTCACGTTACGCCCAAGACTTGTAAATACTGTCTTTTATTTTGGAAGAGGAAGTTTATACAATAACTCTAAAAATTATTTTCAAGTAATGTATAAACGAAAAATTGAAAATTGAATTGTATCTAATTTGAAATATTTCAAAAGTGTTGAGTCCCAAATACCACAATTTTGAAAATCTTTCCTCTTCTACCAAAATGTTTATTCGAAAGGATTTTCCACCGAGATACGTGACCATTTGACATGACGACATTAAATCATGGCGTTTCACAATGTTAGAAAATTTCAAAGCACCACTTTAAAATATTCGTGATATTACAGCGCCGTGGACCCCACGCCGGAACCCACCAGGCTAAAAATCATTTTTAAAAATGTTCAAAATGCCAAAAAAGACCGATGACGGTAATATTTTCAAATACTCACAAAAGTCATTTATAAAATATCAAATACCGTCATAAGAATACCGTCAAAACGTGCAAGACCAAAATATCAAAACTCGGTTTAGGAAATCGGTTTTAGGAAATAAAACTCAGTTGTAAGATACCAAAAGTCATTTCAAAATACTCACGCAGCGGATAAAATTAACACTCAAATATTTACTCTAATGAAATGTAAAAACCGATAAATATGCTCGACTTCCGAAGCATACTACATAACCATTTTTACTCAGACCGTATACGCATACTATATCCTAAAATAATAATATCATCAACAAGTTCCAATCCCTAATTTACATTAAACACATTAGCACAATATAATCAAATATGTATATAAAGGGACTTACGATCGGGATGCTTACCATCACGGATTGCCTGAAGATGATGTCGGAACCACGATACTAATCACAACTCTAATGCGCGCAACTTACACCAGACATGGACTTGACCCAACGACCTAGGTTTTTCGCAAACCTAAGCTCGGATACCATATATGTAACACCCCCAGAATACGTCCGGAAATGTCACACGCCGTAGACCCTTATAACAGGGATTTACCAGGCTAAAATCCAAAAGACTACTCAATGATTGACCGATCGGGGTCAAAATTAATTACCAAGTAGACCGACAAGGTCATTAAACAATTCAGAAACTAACGAAATTTACTTCTCAATGATAATAATAAACTTGAACACAAAAAGGAATGACAACTTAATTTAATGAATGAAAACTACACCAATTCAAGGGTGGATACTCGACCGAAAGAGAAATACCAACAAAATGAAATAAAAGAAAAAGACTCTGACTCTTGTGTGATTAGCATCGTCGTCTTCCATCTCCTTCTAATCCAATCCCGTGACTGCTCCCAAGCTGCCAAAACCTGAGCGCATAAAAGGCACCCACCCCCCGAAAACTCGGGGGTTAGCAAACTGGAATTTGCTAGTGCAAGTATATAATATACAAGATATACGAACAATAACAATACAAAACTCAACTGCGAAGACTTAATACAAACCACACATTCCCATAGTCAACACAGAATAGCACTCGCATACACAATGTGAAAGATAATCACATAGTCATATTCTCTTTACGGAACATTACACCAATGAAACTTTAAACGAGCCCAAGGAGTCAAAATATCTAGTTTGAAAATCCCTTTTTATAAAAGGAAAAGTATTTTGATAAGATAGTTTGAAAACATTATTATTGACTCGGACTGTCTTGGGGTTTTGAAAATCGAATGGGAATACTTTTAGAAAATAACTTCAAAAGCTCTCGGGTCCTCGACCCAACATGTGGAAAACAATTTGCAAGAAAATCATTACAACGTTATTCGGGGTCCTCGACCCAATTTAAAAAACACTATCACAAGCGAATCATTACAAAATCTCACGGGGTTCTAGGCCCAATCCAAATAATATCATCACGAGATCAAATCTCAACATCCCACGGGGTCCTCGACCCAATACACAGAATAATCATCACAGTACAATCAAAGGCACAACCTCTCATTCGACAAATCCTGCTCAAGACCCCTGATTAATTAACCCTCGGAGATCTCATCAAATGTCCTTGGTTAATTAACCCTGATACCAACATTTAAAACAAGTTGAAACAAACTTTCAGAAACACGAATCGCGGTCTATATCAAGACCAACATTTTAAAGCGAGTTGGAAGAACTTTGAATTACGAAAATTGTTCGGTAACGGGGTCTTAGCTATCACTCAAATATCCGTTACCAATCAGCTTGCCAGGCGCCTTCCTTGCACACCTGTGCACCGGCGTTGACTCCACTATGTTGGCTGCCCCTTGAACATGTCACCGCGCCGGCGATCACTCCCACAAGAGCCTCCCGTTCCACGCGCATTAGGTAACACCGGTGTTCACCAATCATATGGAGCCGCGCATTGCAGCATACACCAGGCCGGAGTACATGCCCCACCCTCAAAGGTTCCCGGATACAACGTCTCTCACAACAAGTATTCACATTGTTACAAATATCAAGCACGCAGTCAATCGTTGCAACAATGATCAAATCAATACACCAATTCACACAATTTATCCGCTAGTCCATAAGCACACAACTAAACAATAACACGCACGTTATCAATCAAGATTCAACACAATAAGCCTTCGGCAAAACCAACCAACGCTAATCATATATCCTTATATCGTAACTCGGCCGAATGCATAAACCGTACTATATTATCTCTATAAATATGGTTCGTACTTTAATCAAAGTTGAGTACGTCAACTAGTATCGGTATTAATCACTTGACATTCACCAACATATGTATGTATTTATCTATATACATGTATACATATATATATATATACTCATATCTATATACATACATATATTTAACATATAAATATATATGTATATGTATATTCGTAAGATAATTCATACACTTCGGAAACAATGATTTCACGTAGTTATAATTCATATATCAAGGTACTTATCTTGGTAATCTCTCGCGAATACTCCGAAAATACAGTCGATTGGAAAAATCCGGAACTCCAATGAAAACGACGATCAGAAAGGCTCAACACTAGAGGAAAAACATCGCAAAACGACCAAGTATCCCTCCGTGGCATTTCCACGGACACCTTGAAGGCGTCAAATTGGAACTCATATAAACGACGAATCGATAATGATAAAACCGTGGGAACATGATGAAATTGATAGAAATAGAACTTAATATACAACTATCTATCACTAATATAAGTTAATATGGCTCGAACGGATGAAATCTATCAAGATCCCAAAATTTCCCAGAGTTTAGATTTTCGGAAAAACTAACCTTGATTCGGTCGATTGAAGGATGTTATGGAATGATCAACCAATGATATGAACTCAGGAACTTCATGGATTTGTTGTTCAATAACATGCCTCCTTGCTCTCAAAACCTCTGGCCGCGGAAAGAAAAGAAGGAAATGAAAAATGGGTGGAAACAGGGCTGCTCGGTCAAATATATAGGCAGGCCGCCCTAGCGTGCGCTAGAGTACCGGCACCGTGCGCTAGCGGGCCGGCCTTGGTCCAGTGCAGAGCCTCCTGGACTGATCCCCTCGCCCAGGTCGCGCGCGCTGGCTGCCGATTAGCGTGCGTTACGCCCTCCGGTTAGCGCGCGCAGCGACCGACCGTAGCGTGCGCTACCCACCAACCCTCCGGAGTCCAGAACCTCAAAGGCCTCACTGCCCGGCCCAGGTAGCGTGCGCTGGTTGCCGAATAGCGTGCGCTACGCCTGCCGGTTAGCGCGCGCAGTCTCCCGGCAGTAGCGTGCGCTATGCCGGTTCCTGCCGCAACCATCCGGCCAGTGCCCAGCTGTAGTGCCGGTTCCTGCCGCAACTGTCCGGCCAGCGCCCGACAGTCGTGGCCTCACGACTCGATTCCCAAAAACACACGGAGCGAACACGACGAAACACTCACGGACAGCAATATCGATTCGAAATGAAAATAATATACAAAAAATCACCACATTTGGCCATAAACACAAAATCGATTGTCAAGAAAAATAATACCAACGCTCGACAACCGAGAAATTTCCAGTCTAAAAAGAAAAATTTCAAATTAATCAGAATAAAAATCTCGGGTATCACACCATGTTGTGCGGCGATTTATATGCCTCGACGGCGATCGACATAAGGGCCGAGCGACCAAGCCAGCGTCAGATGAAGCAAAGCAGACTTGCTAAACGAAGATGCCAGATCAAGATCAAGTACCTAGCGATCGACGTCCAGGGCGATTGCCTCTTGGCACCTAGCGATCGTCTCTAGTACCCGACCAAGACGATCATCTTATGCCACGTGTGAGGCCAACATCCGTCAAGTCTTCTAAGACCGAATCTCGGGATGAAGACCCACTTGCAGATCCGCAAAAGGTGCCGCCAGATAAGGTTCTTTGACTCCAGCCCATCACCAGCTGTATACGACAAGGACAACCTCACCTACCGACAGACCCGCTGAAAGGTCCAAGGTGGGACCTCCCAAGACAGCGACATGAGGCACGTGTTGGCTTCCCATTGGTTTACTCATCCGGCTGCCTGCAGCAGTTGCGAACTTTAAGGAAACCGACCCACGTGCTGAGACGATCGTCCCGTATGGGATTAAGACATCCCAACTACCTCTTCTTGTATAAGTAGGAGACTTCCATCATTTGGAAGAGGACTTTTCGCTTGGCTTCTCTGGGATTTCCCTCTCTCTCTCTCTCTCTCACACACACACACACACACACAAAACCTCTTAACCGAAAGACAGTCGGCAGAAATGAGAACCCCCTGCATTTCAAGAACTCAGAACATCAACTCTGGTTCTTCCGACAATCATCAGCACTCAAGAGCAAGATTGCTAGGGTTATTACATACATTGTAATTGTACTCTTACATTAATATCTGTACTCCCAAGTGGAATTCTTATTAATAATTTCTCGCGAGAGCATTCAAGCCCGAGACTAACAATCTCGGAAAATCTTCTGTTAATTACACTCCTCGTATGTGTTTTCGCATTTTGTTTGTTACTCACCCGTAGCCATATCCAGCAAATCATTCCGAAGAATTTTTTGGGTCACAACAATTGACGCTAGAGGAAGGAGATTTACCTTTATTTTCTCTCCGACCGTTTCTAAGTACACTCATTGTTCTCCAGAATATATACTTAAAGAAACACTCATTGTCCTTCAAAGAAAACCTCCAAGATAATGACGTTTGCCACCACCTCAAACAGAGCCACCTTACGGGTCGCCGGACGCCATATTCCGGCCCGAACCGAGTTCCAACATACGGCGGAGGGCAGTCGTGGCGACACGAGACTCTCATTCCCGCCCCCGAGGGACGGTTCCAGTCTCTCACTCGATTCCAAACCGCGAAACAGATCAAGGAGGCCATGACCATCCTAAGGGAGCGATGGAGAGCATGCGACGCTCCCACTATTACCCCATCAACCATCCGCCGCGCGGGCAAACGAAAGCTCAATGGGTTACTTATCGAGCAATCGTCAGAAATCCACGACTCACAAGAAAAGGCACTCGCGAGACGGGACAGTTCCGTCTTCAGCCGACTTAGAAGTGACCCCTCATGGCGACCGGGGCATTCTGGCCCCATCCATGAGACGACGGAATTCGAGTCCTTCACCAGGAGCTCGGCATACCCGACTCCCAGAAGGCAGGCCATCCATCTGGCTCCCGCTCGCCGAAAAATGGAGATCGGCGGTAAAAACCTCATCGCCTACCGCGGAGCCAGGAGATCAGTACATGATTGCCACGGCTCCCGCTTCGAGAGCCAAACCGCGAGCAGCCAGGCCACGACGATAGCCGCAATGCAACGCCAGCTCGATGATATGAAGGCGCCCCTAGAAACTGGGGTAGGCGCCATGAGAAAGGCCGCCGGACCAAGTGATCCGCTCGCGGTCCAGATCGAGCTTGCCCCCGTGCAACCAAAGATCGCTCCTCCTCAAACACCTTTGTATGAGGGGAGATTGGACCCCGAAACTCACTTGAGCAAGTTCCGGATCTACATGACCGGATACAGGGCTTCAGACGCGACCAGGTGATGAATGTTCCCGTTAACACTGGGCAGTCTGGCCCATAGGTGGTACATCTCATTGCCACCGCGTTCCATCAATTCCTTTGAAAAACTGGCGAGCAACTTCACGTCGTATTTCACCGCCAAGGTCGCTCGACCAGAAGGCCCCCACCGCCTGATGAGGATCAGGTAGGGGAAAGACGAGTCCGACGAAGATTACATCGATCGGGTGGATGATATAATCCTCATCGGCGAGCCCATAAGTGACGAAATCGCACTCTACTCGGTCCTAGGAGGATTCGATGGTCTTTCGCCCATGTCCAGGCACCTTACGAAGGACATCCCCCAACCTACACGATCTTCTGTGCCAAGGCCGCAGACTTTATAGCCAGGCAGAGGTTGCTCACCCTTCGTCTAGGCGAGGGGGCAGAGACGGCGGTCGCCATGTCCAATAGGGCGGTCGCCAAGCCACCCGGTGATTTCAAGGCCTTCGAGGATGTGGAAGCCCATCTCTTCCACAACCTCAATCTCTCCCCGGCCGATACTTTTTACGCCATCAAGGGGCGCGAACGGCTAAGCAAGCCAAAAGCGATAAGGGACAACGGTCATCTGGACCGCGATAAATTTTGTGCTTACCACAACAGTCCCGGCCTCAACACCAACCAGTGCCGCGACCTCCTCAGACAACTCTGGAGATTGTTCAAGGAGGGCAAGCTGGACAGTTTAGTGACTTAGCCGGAGCCCCGGGCAGGAGACCAAGGGCCGCGATCGGCGATAGAACGAGACGATCTCCAGAATCAAATGCGACAACCCAGAGGATTCGTACGAGTCAATCCCCCCGATCAAACTCGGCAACCGGATCTATATGCTTCAATCAAGAGGTGGAAACTTCGGAGGTCTTACCCCAGTTTCCACCATGTCAAACCAAAGGCTACTGCCTGAGTAACGCCTCGAAAAAGAGGATGACTCGCTCGCCCACTAAAGTTCGTCATATAACATGATGGACCCGGGCAAGCGATCGCCTCCCCAACACAACGTATACCGTCGAGGACCTCCATCTAACATGACGATCCGAGGTAGAAAAGTGCAGCCATGGTTCTGGAGGTCGATGGAACCGACAACCCGTCCATGCAAGGTTCATTTGGGCAGAGATCGCTTGCCCTTCGTTTAAATACGAGGTGGGCGTAGTCGAAGGACACTCCAAAACAAATCTGAGGACACGCTCGCCCGCCCTCGAGGACCACCATCTAACATGGTGGACCCAGACAATGCGACGCATCCCGACCCCGTCACAACGTATGCCCTCAAAGGTCCTATTAGGTGTATGCCCTCGAATGCCACTCAGAGGATGTTGAGTGAGGGCATTGTACTTGTAATTATGTAATTTATTATCATAAGGCAAATGAATGTTTCTTTATTTACTGGTAGTTACTGGCATTCCTAACTCGTAAATATACATATAGAAACTAGTCCGTGTATTTGAGAGCAAAACGTTCCACTCCTTATTGGATAAGGGGGTCGGCACTGGAAAGGTTTATAGCTCAAATACTTAATCGTTCGCAAGTCGATGAAACTTGACTGGGCGTTAAGTTTATCTGAAGACTTGTATGACGTGTTCTTTGACATGGAGAGTGTTTGTCGAAAACTAATGGTTAGTGGGAGCACACGTTATAGGTATGCTAATTGGATTAGTATACTCGAACCGACTCACCCTCTATTCGTCACACGGATTTCACTCCGGGACAGTCAATGACGGAATCGAAAGGTTGTGATAGGTATTCGTGAACCTTCGACTTGAGGATTTAGTAGGGATGTGCTTGTGACGTTAAGATTTTCATTATAGTAGTTCGACCCTATAAACCGGGAGGTGGGGGTCAACCTCGACGTGCATCTTAACGGGCAAGTAGCAGGTCCTACTGAATACCAAGATAGAATTCTTTCTCCCGTTAGTGAGTGGGTTATATGTCCTATGTGGTTATTGGCAGATGAGATCATAAGTCTTTGTCCAAAGCATTAGAGCTAGTTGTATTGGATACACGAGAGCTCAATGATATCGATTTGCATTAACACATGCATAGCATCAAGTACAGATAGGGTTTGACTAACCGTGACCCTATAACTTGATCGGGACATTTGAAAGAAGGGTTTATACGTTTACTGGTATTCACGACAGAATGGTTCTTGAATGATCCCTATCATTCGTTCTCAGTTGGGGTACAGTGTAGGCCGCCAGGCTGGCTAGGTGGTGCTACTACTCTTTGGTTCCTCCCATTGCTGACTGAGACGAACCTACCGAGTCGCGCAATAGGATTGACGATGGAATGAATCGAGCTTAATCTCTCATTATGAATATTAGATATTGGATATCTAATTTGGGACATTGGATGTCTAAATTGATTTATTGGATAAATTAATTTACGGTCTAATTAATTAAATAAATTACCGGGTGATTAATTTAATTCATGAATATAATTATTTCTTGGGGAAATTAATTATGTTATTATGTATTTAATATGATTAATTAATTAGATTAATTAATCGATATAAATACATCGGAATGGAATCGGAGTTTATCTGTTTGGACTATCGGGAGTCCGAAACGAACCGAACTCGTCGGATTCCTTCTAGAGGCCGGCCCCACTTTTGATCTCTTACCTTTAGTCTTTGTCTTGCTTTGGTGGGTGAAGACTAATCAGCTTAGAGATTTCATATCTCTTATAATAAGGATAAAAGAGATTGTGTGGGGATTTGAAAGTAGAATAAAGGAAGACAACTCTCACTTATCCTCACACCCCATTCCATCGTGAGTTTGAAAGAGAGAGAGAGAGTGAAAATAGTTTTCTCAATTGTCTTCATCTTGTTCTTAAGTTTTCTTGGAGAAATTCAAGATACATTGAGAGATATATATTATACACTTAGAGTGCAATAATAAAAGGCTTCATCACTTGATTCTAGCCGTAACCTTAGAGGTTAATCGGGTATTGTCATTCCGTTCATTTTTCCGGCGCGTGGCAAGTAGAGACGCGGTGCTTTCGGCATTGGATCATTCAAGAGCTTAGAGCGGATTGGATTCGTAGAGATCAAGCAAAGCTTTGGGAATAGCTCAAGAGAAGGTTACCATTTAATCAACGAACTTCAAGGGTTAGTTTCTTTCAACTCTTGTTTTTCGTTTATATATTCGTATATATGTAGCTCGATCGATCCTCGTAGGAATTCGGATCGAATTAATTTTCGTTTTACGGCTTCCGCTGGGCCTTCGTTTTAGGCACCGAATCCCAACAGTAGTATCGGAGCGTAGGTCTTGCGACCGTATATACGATATTAGCATTTGGAATGCTTGATTTGATGGTGAATGATTTGGAATCATTTTAGTCATGATCGTGGTATATGTTTTTCGTTCGTTATAGTTGTATTTTTCGTAAGTTTATGTCTAAATATAAATCTTCTATTTCATGGAAATATGATTTATATTGAAGATATGAATGTTGAAAAATATAGATATTGGATATCCGGTCGAAAAACTAGCCCCAAATTGCTGTTGGACGGTCCCGGAGTGGTCCTAAGAGGCTGTTGCAGCCTCGCCCGGGAAGGGATCGATCGGGGCCGCGCCTGTGGCTGGGCGCCACGCTTGCCGCTCGCCTGCTTCGGGCGTGGTCCAGCCCCTTTTCGGACCCGTTTCGGGCTTGTTTGCTTCGTGTATTCCTAAAAATTATTTCCCACATTTTAAATTGGATTTAATATGATTAAAATGATTTATGGTATTTCATTTTATAAGGGAAAATTGATTAATTGGAATACTTGTGATCGAAAGAATTATTTTGAACGTTTTCATATTACCAATTGTGTGAATCGATTGGATCGGTTCGTGTTGTTGATTGGATCAATGTATCTCTACGCTTTCCATTTATTAGTATTTATTAGATGAATGCCTTTGAATGGGTATGTGGTTCGTGGACTTAGTTTTGAATCGTTCGTTTTATTCGATTGGGTTGTAAAGGCCGTTTTGAGCCTATTTATACTACTAGAAATATTTGTATCTAGGATGCAATTTTCAATGTAAAATTTATATGTACTGACAAAGAACGGAGGAAGATCCGTTTCGAGAAGATGAAGATTCAAGACGAAAACTTGTAATTAGATTACAGAGTTTTTGTTTTCTAGGAACGGTCCATGAACCACATGTTGGCAGCAACTAGGTTGTGAATGGTTGTTTCATATTGTATGAATGCCACAAACGCGCTAAAATGATTAATGTACAAAGTGTAACGTTAATCGCGAAAATTCTCCCATGATAAATTATTAAGTTTATAAGGTTTTAAGGTTTTCCTTCCCTCCATCGAGTTTTCGGGAAATTGAAATCCAAACCGGATGTGCTATGCTTCCTAGTTATCGGGGTAGTCGTTCGGGGAGGACGAATAAATTACCGGGAGCGCATTGGATGCCTTCAGTTGGAGAAAATTTTATCCCTAGAAACCTGAGAGGTTGCCGGATAAGATTCAATTGTGAAACTGATTTGCGTCGATGCTATAAACTTAACTTGTTTACAAACCATAGAAACCGTATAGGTTGAGGGGAGTGAACAAGGGGAAAAAGAAGATCGAATCATCTATTAGATGGGTTGGTGTTGGACACCACTTTATGAAAATTAATAGACTAGAAACCTGTTCGGTTGCCCTCTATTAAGATTTATAAAGAACTCGATCACAACTATGAAGTAGTGCGACGATACTTCCGGATTTCACATGGGAGTGTGTTGTTCCGATAAAAATAGTGGGAGATGGGTAACAAGAATAGAAAAAACCTTAATTCTATACTTAGAACATAATTGAACGAGTCACTAATTAATCTGTCGTACTTAATGCAGACATAACTCTTAATATGACAATGAATCCACTCGCAATTCTACTAAAAAAGAACACCTTGATGGGACTTAACTTTGTGGATTGGCTCCACAATCTGATGATTGTCCTCAGTAAAGAGGCACTGGGATACGTCTTGGAGACGGACATTCAAGCGCATCCTGTACGGACTTGAGCCAATCAGGAAGAGATTGAAAACCACGAAAAGTGGGTTAAGGATGACGTGAAAGTCCATGCTTATATGATGGCTTCCATGTCTAATGAGCTTCAGAGAGCTCATGAGAAAATGACTTCTGCTAGGCATATTCTATCTCACTTAACCGAGTTTTATGGTGAGCACAGCAGAACTGCTAGATATGAGATATCTAAGCAACTGTTCAGTGCAAGGATGAAGGAAGGTGAGAAGGTTGGGGAACACGTCCTCAAAATGATATCCATGATCGAGAGATTGGAGGCTCTTGATTTTAAAATAGATACTTCTCTCCAAACCGACCTTATCCTTCAGTCTCTCCCTGATTCCTTCTCACAGTTTGTTATGAACTTCAACTGCAATGAGATTGCATGTAACTTAGCTGGGCTAATAAACAAACTGGTGACCGCTCAGTCTCAGATGAAGACTCCGCGGATGAAGGAGTCTGCCCTTGTGATTTCTTCTGGACTTCGGAAGTCTAAGAATAAGAAGAAAAAGACCAAGAAGCAGACTGGACCACAAGTTAAGGACCTTAAAGGAAAGGGCAAGGCCCCGATGGTTCCAAAAGGTAAGAAGAAGATATATACTTGTCTCAAGTGTGGTCAGCTGGGCCACTGGGCTAGAGACTGTCCGATTCTTCATGGCACTTCAGGTACAGAACTTTTAGTTTTGGAAACAAATTGTTCTGCTACTGTATTTTCTACTTCCTGGATACTAGATTCTAGTGCTAGTTCTCATATTTGTACTATGAATCAGGATCTGGAACAAAAAAGGAGGCTTGGAGCTGGAGAAGTTATGATCACAGTCGGAAGCGGGCATAATGTCGAGGCGACCGACATAGGAATACTTCTTTTGGGTTTAGAATCCGGCTTTGTTTTGACTTTAGAAGATGTACTTGTTTTGCCCAAGGGGCACAAAAACATTGTATCCATTCCGGTCATGAACCGAAAAGGCTTTTCATTTTCCATTGGTGATGGTTCCTGCAAAATTTATTTCAGAAATAAACTAGTGGGTACTGCTACATTGTTAAATGGATTGTATCATCTAAATCTCAGCAACAAAGTAGTTGTGAATACTATGACTAGAAAACGTGGTAGGGATGAAACCAATCAAGTTTTGAAATGGCATCTTAGACTTGGTCATGTTGGTCAAACCAAAGTTTACAAGATGGAAAAAGATGGACTTATGGGTCCATTGGGATCGGATCCCTTTCCTACTTGTGAATCTTGCCTTAAAGGCAAAATGACTAAGTCCCCCTTCACAGGGACTTTTGAAAGAGCCGCTGATAAACTGGGATTAATCTATACCGACGGATGTGGTGCTTTGGAAGCATCATGTGACGGATATCGATACTTCATTACATTTACAGATGATCATACTAGGTATGGTTATGTATACTTAATGAAACATAAATCCGAGGCCTTTGAGAAATTCCAGGAATTCAAGGCCCTAGTCGAGAAACAAACTGGTAATCATATCAAAGCACTTCGGTTGGTCCGAAGTGGCGAGTATATGGGTACGGAGTTTGACAAGTTCCTTAAGGAACATGGAATAGTTTCACAACTAACACCTCCAGGTACTCCTCAGTTAAATGGTGTGTCAGAAAGAAGGAACCAGACCTTGTTGAACATGGTCCGTTCCATGCTGGGCTATACTGACTTACCGATTTACCTGTGGGGGTATGCACTCCTGACTACCGCTTACATATTGAACATATGTCCTTTCAAATCCGTTCCTAAAACTCCACATGAGATGTGGGAGGGGAGGAAACCAAGTCTTAATCATATTAGGATTTGGGGATGTCCCACCTATGTCAAGAAGACTAAGGTGGAGAAGTTGGAAGATAGGTCCGCGAAGGGACGTTTCATTGGATTCCTGTCTGGGATGATGGGATATCTATTCTACATGCCCGAAGATCGAAAGATCGTTGTTGCTTTACAAGCACACTTCCTCGAAGATGAGTTCATTCAGGAAGGCGGAGCAGGTAGGAGTATTTCTTTAGAAGAATACAATGAAACTCCTCGGGAGACACCTGTGCAAGAAATTGGAACCGAACCTTCTGAAACACAAATACAACCACCTCGTAGGTCTAGTAGGGTGTCTCATTTACCTAAGAGGTATGGGCTTGTGCACTTAAAGGAGCTGGGTCTCCATGAGGTTCCAAGTGATAGCCAAGAGACCGACCCAACGACCTATGACCAAGCGATTGTGGATGTAGACTCCGCGAAATGGCGTGAAGTTATAGAAGGTGAGATAGACTCGATACATGTCAATCAGGTCTGGACTCTAGTAGACCGCCCCAAGGGCATAATGCCTATTGGGAATAAGTGGATCTACAAGAGAAAGACTGATGGTGATGGCAAGATTGACGCCTATAAGTCCAGGCTTGTGGCAAAGGGTTATACCCAGAAAGAAGGGATCGATTACCACGATACCTTCTCGTCCATATCCATAATCAAGTCTATTCGCATGATGCTAGCTATAGCTGCCTACCACGATTATGAGATATGGCAAATGGATGTAAAGACGGCTTTCCTTAATAGATTCCTCGAGGAGGAAATCTATATAGAGCAGCCTAAAGGTTTGGTGTCCGAAGTCGATATTCAGAAAGTGTGCAAGCTTCAGCGTTCCATTTATGAACTGAAGCAAGCGTCACGTAGTTGGAACCTTCGTTTTGACGAGGCAGTCAAAGAGTTTGACTTCGTGCAAAATGAAGAGTAACATTGTGTATACAAGAGGGTTAGTGGGAGCAAGATCGCATTCTTAGTACTATATGTAGATGACATTATACTAATAGGAAATGACGTGGGAGAAGCAACCTGTATTCTTGGTATTCGAGTAATTTCTCCATGAAAGACTTGGGAGAAGTAACCTGTATTCTTGGTATTCGGCTCTACCGGGATAGAGCGAAGAGAACAATAGGTCTTTCCCAAGCCCTCTATATAGATAAGATCTTAAAGCGATTTAAGATGGATGATTCTAAAAGAGGGTTTCTACCGATATGACATGGAATAAAACTCTCCTTGAAGATGTGTCCTCAAAGTGAGGAACAACGAAAGGAAATGAGTGATATACCATATGCTTCGGCCGTGGGTAGCCTTATGTATGCTATGTTGTGTACAAGACCTGACATCGCGCATGCTGTAAGCGTGGTGAGTAGGTTTCAGGCAAACCCATGTAGGGAACATTGGACTACCGTAAAGAACATTCTCAAGTACTTAAGAAGGACTAGAGATATGGTTCTGATGTACGGCGGTGGAGAATTGAATGTGGTGGGATTCACTGATTCGGACTTCCAAGGACTGAAGGACGACTCGATATCTACTTCTGGCTACATATTTACTCTTAATGGAGGAGCTGTATCTTGGCGTAGCGCCAAGCAAAGCGCGACTGCTGATTCCACCTGTCAAGATGAGTATCAAGCAACCTCGGAGGCTTCCAAGGAAGGGTTCTGGATTAAGAAGTTTCTGGGAGAACTTCAAGTGATACCATGTGCCGAGTGCTGTTCATTGCATCTGCGACAACGATGGAGCTGTAGCGCAGGCCAAGGATCCGAGGTTTCACAATAGCACCAAACAGATTGAGAGGAAGTATCATCTCGTAAGAGAATTTGTTCGCAAGGGATACATTGTGCTGCACAGAGTAGACTCGGCCAACAACGTCGCGGATCCACTGACCAAGACACTTTCTCAGACTAGCTTGGAGCGTCATCTGGAGAACATGGGTATTAGATACCATAGTGTGTCGCATTGAGTGCAAGTGGGAGGTTGTTAGGAGTATGCCCTCGAATGCCACTTAAAGAATGTTGAGTGAGGGCATTGTACTTGTAATTATGTAATTTATTATCATAAGGTAAATGAATGTTTCTTTATTTACTGGTAGTTACTGGCATTCCTAACTCGTAAATATACATATAGAAACTAGTTCGTGTATTTGAGAGCAAAATGTTCCACTCCTTATTGGATAAGGGGTCGGCACTGGAAAGGTTTATAGCTCAAATACATAATCGTTCGCAAGTCGATGAAACTTGACTGGGCGTTAAGTTTATGTGAAGACTTGTATGACGTGTTCTTTGACATGGAGAGTGCTTGTCGAACATTAATGGTTAGTGGGAGCACATGTTATAGGTATGCTAATTGGATTAGTATACTCGAACCGACTCACCCTCGATTCGTCACACGGATTTCACTCCGAGACAGTCAATGACGGAATCGAAAGGTTGTGATAGGTATTCGTGAACCTTCGACTTGAGGATTTAGTAGGGATGTGCATGTGCCGTTAAGATTTTCATTAGAGTAGTTCGATCCTATAAACCGGGAGGTGGGGGTGAACCTCGACATGCATCTTAACGGGCAAGTAGCAGGTCCTACTGAATACCAAGATTGAATTCTTTCTCCCGTTAGTGAGCGGGTTATATGTCCTATGTGGTTATTGGCAGATGAGATCATAGGTATTTGGCCAAAGCATTGGAGCTAGTTGTATTGGATACACGAGATCTCAATGATCTCGATTTGCATTAACACATGCATAGCGTCAAGTACAGATAGGGTTTGACTGACCGTGACCCTATAACTTGATCGGGACATTTGAAAGAAGGGTTTATACGTTTACTGGTATTCACGACAGAATGGTTCTTGAATGATCCCTATCATTTGTTCTCAGTTGGGGTACAGTGTAGGCCGCCAGGCTGGCTAGGTCGTGCTACTACTCTTTGGTTCCTCCCATTGCTGAATGAGACGAACCTACCGAGTCGCGCAATAGGATTGACGACGGAATGAATCGAGCTTAATCTCTCATTATGAATATTAGATATTGGATATGTAATTTGGGACATTGGACGTCTAAATTGATTTATTGGATAAATTAATTTACAGTCTAATTAATTAAATAAATTATCGGGTGTTTAATTTAATTCATGAATATAATTATTTCTTGGAGAAATTAATTATGTTATTATGTATTTAATATGATTAATTAATTGGATTAATTAATCGATATAAATACATCGGAACGAGATCGGAGTTTATCTGTTTGGACTCTCAGGAGTCCGAAATGAACCGAACTCGTCGGATTCCTTCTAGAGTCCGGCCCCACTTTTGATCTCTTACCTTTAGTCTTTCTCTTGCTTTGGTGGGTGAAGACTAATCACCTTAGAGATTTCATATCTCTTATAATAAGGATAAAAGGGATTGTGTGGGATTTGAAAGTAGAATAAAGGAAGACAACTCTCACTTATCCTCACACCTCATTCCATCGTGAGTTTGAAAGAGAGAGAGAAAATAGTTTTCTCAATTGTCTTCATCTTGTTTTTCATCTTGTTCTTGAGTTTTCTTGGAGAAATTCAAGATACATTGAGAGATATATATTATACACTTAGAGTGCAATAATAAAAGGCTTCATCACTTGATTCTAGCTGTAACCTTAGAGGTTAATCGGGTATTGTCATTCCGTTCGTTTTTCCAGCGCATGGCAAGTAGGGACGCGGTGCTTTCGGCATTGGATCGTTCAAGATCTTGGAGCGGATTGGATTCGTAGAGATCAAGCAAAGCTTGGGGAATAGCTCAAGAGAAGGTTACCATTTAATCAACGGACTTCAAGGGTTAGTTTCTTTCGACTCTTGTTTTTCATTTATATATTCGTATATATGTAGCTCGATCGATCCTCGTAGGGATTCAGATCGAATTAATTTTCATTTTACTACTTCCGCTGGGCCTTCGTTTTAGGCACCGAATCCCAACAGGTTCGTCATCTAACATGTCAGTCCCAGGCAGAAAAGTGCTAACAAGCAACGATCGCGAAGTCGATTCATCCGACGGCGCCCCGTGCAAGGATTCCTCCAGGGTGAGATCGTCCGCTACATTGCGAGGCAGAACGTAGCCACCGGAGGACCCTCACAATACAGTGAGTGACGAGACAGACCTACAGGTGGAATGTCGCTTGCGCACAAGACATGGTCACGGAGGTCGGTTCCATCGAACTCCGCGACCATGCACGGTTCCTCTAGGCCGAGATGGTCGGCCTTCCTCGATAAATCTGCAAAATTGAAGATCACAAGAACTAAATCGGAGCAACCGAGTAGGTCGTCCAAATTCAAAATCAATCCACTCGATGAGTCGCTCGTTATTATCTTGAACGACCGCCAGTGGAACCACCTCACCCCACGTCTTTGACAGCGGAGCGAGTTGGGGGGGCAATTATTGTGCGGCGATTTATACGCCTCGACGGCGATCGGTATAAAGGTCGAGAGACCAAGCCAGCGTCAGATGAACCAAGGCAGACTTGCCAAACGAAGATTCCAGATAAAGATCAAGTACCGAGCGATCGACGTCCAGGGCGAGCGCCTCTTGGCACCTAGCGATCGTCTCTAGTACCCGACCAAGACGATCGTCTTATGCCACGTGTAAGGCCAACATCGGTCAACTCTTCGAAGACCGAATCTCGGGATGAAGACCCACATGCAGATCCGCAAAAGGCGCCGCTAGATAAGGTTCTTTGACTCCAGCCCATCACCAGCTGTAGACGACAAGGACAGCCTCACCTACCGACAGACCCGCCGAAAGGTCTAAGGTGGGACCTCCCAAGAGAGCGACATGAGGCACGTGTTGGCTTCCCATTGGTTCACTCATCCGGATGCCTGCAGCAGTTGCAGACTTTTAGGAAACCGACCCACCTGCTGAGACGATCACCTGTTTATTATAATACAAGAAAGGCGATCGCCCGTATGGGATTAAGACATCCCAACTACCTCCTCTTCTATAAGTAGGAGACTTCCATCATTTGGAAGAGGACTTTACGCTTGGCTTCTCTAGGATTTCTCTCTCTCTCTTATAAAACCTCTTAACCAAAAGATGGTTGGCAGAAACGAGACCCCCCTGCATTTCAAGAACTCAGAACATCAACTCTCGTTCTTCCGACAATCATCAGCACTCAAGAGCAAGATAGCTAGGGTTATTACATTCATTGTAATTGTACTCTTACATTAATATCTGTACTCCCAAGCGGAATTCTTATTAATAATGTCTCGCGAGAGCATTCAAGCCCGGGACTAACAATCCCGACAAATCTTGTGTGAATTACACTCCTCGTACGTGTTCTCGCATTTTGTTTGTTACTCACCCGTAGCCATATCCAATAAATCATTCCAAAGAATATTTTGGGTAACAACACACCACTGACTGAAATCTGCCGAACCGCTACGGCCGTAACCGACCAGCACTTAGCGGCTGTAACAAAGCCTTACGGCCGTACTCGGCATGGCCTTATGGCCATAACCGATTCCTCCCAGGCCACGGTGTGTAGGCGCCTTACGGCTGTAATCGGCCAGGCCTTACGGCCGTAATCGGCCCAGTCAGCCCTCCGACTGCCTGGCTAGTGACTCGACGACATCTCGATCACGCACACGCACCGACTATGATCCAAAACAATAACGAACAGGCTACGAAATTCAACGAATCATAGTGCAAGCACACGATTCCAAGGATGTGAACGATAACTAACCGTTTGACCGAAGAAAATTCAACAAAACTGGAACGAAGATCTCGGGTATTACATTCTACCCTCTTAAAAGAAGTTTCGTCCCCGAAACTTAAAACATAAAATGATCGACGCAAAACACTCTCAGATAACACACATTGTCCGTTGCCAACGACTTGTAACGAATCACATGCAACACGTGGCTGCTAACATCCACATCGCCATTTCAGAATGATAGCAAAACGCACATGCAAAAATCAGTATGGTTGAACAACCCAAATAGTACATCGATCAAAACGCGAGTTAATCGCTGAACAAATATGAAATTCTACAACACAAGGATTGGAAGATCGAAAACGAAGTTAATTTCTCGAACTTACGGAAATTACAAAGGAATCTGAACGCTCAAAAATCTCGATACAAGACCCACAAGACTGGACAACAAGCGATCGAACCACAAAGATCGAGACGCATCGGTCGAACAATCATATTCGAATCATGACGGACGACAAAATCAAATAACCATTCCGAAGTCCACACCTCGACCTGGGACAATAGATGGTCTGGTAAAAACGACAAGATATGCATTTACATAAAATTCACAGGAGCGGAACCGAATTCAAAAAAAGTCACAACGACAAATGGATTAACCCGAAACAATACCGCAACTTGTTCGAACAACAAAAATTGAAGAGTAGAACAAGTCCAGAAAATATCGACGAACACAACGAGTCAATAGAGTCGAACAAAATGAAAGCAAAATATACGGGTATTACACCATATCACCTTTAAAAGAGGTTTCGTCCCCGAAACCTAAACAACGAGAACGAAGTGCTAGAATAGCAACGTTCCTGGAAATCTTCTCTCGGTCCCTCGTCTGATCTCCATGACTATCTGTACCGCGGTCATGACCGCACCCTTTGCCCCTCGGCATACTAGGCAGATACTCACTTAATACCACGACACGACATCGCAAAATAATATACCAAATTGCCAACTCGGCTTGACATATCACATAAGACAACTAATAGCAACTCGATAAGAAGATCCACGAGGTATCCTTTTAAATGATATCATTTGAAAATCCTTGTATTTGCATGTTTATTCAAAGTAAAATTTTGAAAGTGTTTTTGGTACCTCGGGCTTTTTGTCAAAACTTTTAAACAACGGACTTTAACTGTCTCATTTGAAATTATTTGCAAAACAATATTTCCTTACAACCGGCACTATCAAAATCACTATGCCACTACACATCATCATTTTGGAGTGATTCAAGGTCACGCACAATAACTGACTCAGTACAGAAAACTTTTCTAAATCCGAGTTTGAAGTTAAATCGAGTAAGATTCTTCATCTCTCACAATATACTTTGAAACTAAAAATTGTATTAGTTCTTGAAAATAAAAATTTTGATGGTGTGAAAATTTCTGAATATCACGTACTCGAATCATTTGAAAGTACAACAGTATGTCAAAATCATTTTTGAAAATCTTCTCAATGCTACACAATAATCAACGACGGTAATATTTTATAAAATGTTCAAAGGTACTTTAAAACGACTCTTTCAATACCGTCGGGGCTCCTTTAGAAAATTCAAGGCCATCTCGCCAATTTTAAACAATTTTCAAAGTCCACACGAAGCCGCCGATTAAGCGAACCGTTAAAACTTTATGAAACTTAATTTTCCACAACTTGCTCAAGTTTATAAAATTTTCAGAAAAGCGTTTTCGAACATACACACAACAGACATAATTTACCACTTTATCAAAATATGATCCATTACCATCAAATCCAATCACACGTCAACATCATCTGTCCAGATAATTACAGTATCACACAAGCGACCATCAAAAGATAATTAACATCTAAAACTGAAATCCTACCTCTCAGTAATGAGGACTCTCACAACAAGTGCATTTAGGATGACTTAAAGTTTACACCACCAACTTAAGCACAATTTTGAGCATTATTGACCCAATAATAATGCCAACATCACTAAAACCCCCGAACCGACGATCATGAAATCAAAAGTCGAAAGCAAGAGCCATATTTCAAGTAAATTTTTTGGTAGACCTCATTTGAGTCTTTAAAATCAAATTTTGAAAACTTGCAATGCAAGATGAAAATAAAATATAAGTAATTAAGTTCTAAAAAAAAGTCCGGTCTCGAGGTCATCATACGAAATAAAAAAATTTCTTTCTTGAAGGATGTTTTAAAATAAAATTTCCGTGACTCTTCAAAAATAATTCAACTTTGAAATATCACATTGACAACCTTTCCTTGCGGGATCAAACCAAGCCGTTACTCCAGTAAAACGATTCACACAATATATATACATATTTATACACCGATATCACTTTTCATTCCAGTACAACACAAGAATCAACAAGCATGGATTACGTATTCACAATTCACATTTAAACTCCACATAATAACACATAATCACACAAGCTCGTATAACACTCAACAAGGTAGGAAGACTTACATCCACAGATTGCACGAAGATGATGGCTGCACCTCAATACTAATCACGACCGACACCTCAGACGACGGGTCGCGACACGACTCAGTCAGACAAAATCTGACAAGACAAGACCCGACAACACACGACTCGACCCGACATCCTAGGTTTCCGCAACCTAAGCTCTGATACCATATTCTGTAACACCCCCAAACCACTCGGGAATATTACAGCGCCGCAGACCTCCTCCGTGAGGATCTACCAGGCTAAATACAGAAAACACCACAATACAAAACATACCAATATGGGTAATTAACGAACCATTAGACCGATTTGGTCTTTTATCACAACATACACATCAACCATATATTACTCTTTCTCGCAACTCATACCCACGCAGGGGTTAACATAAATCAACATTCCCATAAAACGGGAATAATAAACACAGCGGAAGGACAAAACAACAAGACATCGCCAAATACTCAACACCGGTCTCCATATGATTAGTATCGTCTTCTTCCATCATCCTTCGTAACGATCCTGTGAATCACTCCCCAGCAACCTATAAATACATGGACGCAATACAGACATCCACCCCCTGAATACTCGGGGGTTATCAAAACTCCACCGTTTTGCTAGTGCAAGTAAAAATACAAAGACAAGCCATACGTATCATACTCCAAGAACATAGAAATCGTGAATATACTTCCCGAGATAATTCACTTGATCAAAACAGTTTGAATTATGAAAGATAGGAATAAAACCATTTCACATCTTACAAAACATTTTACGATCTCGGTAGTTTTGAAAACGTTTGGGGTTCAAGAATTCTCAAGTCTTTCGAATCACTTAGGGACACAACCTAAAAATTATTTATTTCAAAATACGATTCCGATAACAAAATACGGGGTCCACGACCCAATCATAACATTCCAACCACAAGCACGGGGGGTTCATGACCCAACTTATCCACATCACATACTCACAAGAATAACCCGATAGTAACTACACCGTGTCAAACATTACCATGACCAGTCTCACAGAATAACATCAGAGAGCACAACTTTGCAACTTAACCATACGGTCGAACTTGACACACCAAAGAGCTACAATACACAGAGCAACCATAGGACTCACGTACCCATACCAAATTATCACAGCCAAAGTACAAATCACACACAACACATTTACTGGTGTCATTCCATCGAAGTACGATACCATTTGGACTACCATTCTAATCAGACGAAATATGCGCCAAAAATAACAGTTCTCCAACAACACATTTCAAAGTTAACCGTTGGTACGAGACTCACGGCCGCCGTCCCCTGCAGAGCCCCGTCGGACATCCCTGGGTGGTTAACCCTAGTTTGCGATATGCACACGCACGGCAATACGTATCCCTAGAGGCCCCATCAGACCGTACCTAGGTGAACATACACATATCATCCACAACACCACGGGAAGCCATAATTCGAATACTAGAATATGCATACAAATGCTAGGTACTTCGCTAGAATGGCCACTTTAGTCGACGTATACCCACAATTAATGTCACACAACCACAAGAAATTACCAGTACCAAACAACACCAAGCGTCACAACCTCCTTACGAAGGAATAACAACTAATATCACACAACGTCACATATTCACCGAACATTTACACATATCAATACACAATCCTCGGCAAATAATTTCGGTCTACTAACATCACTAAATATTATTGTAACATCACCAAACATACGCAACCAACACACATATACCGAAAACACATTTGTTTATGAAGTATACGAGTTATCTTTTGAAATACAACATTTATAGAGAACATACCGATCCTTTTTAAAGTTCATTTAAACTTTCGAATTGCATATAAAATCATTTATTAATGATTCCATCTACAAAACATGAAAGTATAGGCAAGATACTTGCCTCGATACCACGAGCAATGAAACGATGAACGGACATGATCGGGTAGCCCTCGAACCTCCAAAAATGGTCAAGAACTCGACAACCTCACGAACGCTACGAAAATAACATCATCACGAATCAATAGTGCTAATCCGAATTCGAATCGACTCGAAAAACAACAAGGATCCGAGGGTTTCTTCAAGACAAATCGAGAATCAAGTTCCGGGTGATAAAAATCGATAAATGAGTTACAAAATCCGAAGACCATGATCAATACAACAAGAATACCAAGAACAATTCATCAATCTCGGACAAAATCAACGAATCACGAAGAAACCCTCAAAAATATACACAACAAGGGTTCTACGGAAGAAATACGTCGACCTGGTGAAGAACAAGGATTTGATGATGATATAATCGAAAAGGATCTTCCAAAAACACCTTAGAAATGATTAGAATCAACCAAGGACTCGAGATCCCGAGCCTCCCATCGCCAGCCGCCGGAAGAAGTGAGAAAAGGGTAAAAAATGAGGTCTGGCCGAAGCCCAGGCCTATATATGCCGACAGCGTTACGACCGTAACCGGCAGGGCCTTACGGCCATAACTCGGTCAATGCCTATAACGTACGTGTAACACCCCCAATCCGCTCAGGAATATTACACGCCGTAGACCCTTTTCTCAAGGATCTACCAGGCTGGCAACAACATAGAACAACTCAAAAATGCCTTTAAGGCATTATGACTCAGTAGACCGATTTGGTCTTTCAATGATTACATACAACTCAAACTCATTACATGCCCACACAGGGGTCAAATACAACACACTCCCGTACAACGGGAAAGAATACTACAACAGAAAATAAACTATAACTATACCAATGACCTCATACGGATCCTCGTGTGATTAGTATCGTTCATCTTTCATCATCCTCCATGCCGACCCTGTGTTATGCTCCCAAACCTGAATGCAAAAACAGACATCCACCCCCCGAATACTCGGGGATTAGCAAAACTCCACTGTTTTTCTAGTGCAAGAACAAAGTGCAAATACGAGCCATACAATTCACATTTCACGAGTAACAATAACCAGGAATCCTCAAAAATCCAAACGTAACGAAAAGTACCTCCCGAGGCATGAGTTTGGTAAACATTTCTCAAAACCGAAAGATCACAAATAAAGGGAAACCATTTATAAAATAGTTTTAAAGATGCCATCGAGAGTTTTAATAGAAAACAATTTGCAAGAAAGCCACTCAATCAACACAAACGAGTCTTCACAAATATTTCCACGGGATTCTCGACCCAAAACCAAATAATATCGACACGAGATCAAACATCTCAACATCACACGGGGTTCTCGACCCAAATCCAAATAATATCAACACGAGATCAATCATCTCAACATTCCACAGGGTCCTTGACCCAATACACAGAATAGCACCACAATACAATCAAAGGTACAATCTCTCGTTCGACATATCCTGCTCAAGACCCCCGATTAATTAACCCTCGGAGATTTCGTCAAACCTCCTTGGTTAATTAACCCTGATACCAACGCATTAAAAACAAGTTGAAACAAGCTTTCAAAAACAAGAATCGCGGTCTATATCAAGACAAACATTTAAAAGTGAGTTGAAAGAATTTGAGATACGAACATCGTTCGGTAACGGGGTCTTAGCTATCACTCAAATACCCATAACCAATAAGCCTGCCAGGCGCCTCCCTTGCGCACCTGTGTACCGGCGTTCACTTCCATCATGTTGGCCGCTCATTGAACATGTCATCGCACCGGCGTCACTCCCGCAAGAGCCGCCCCTTGCGCACGCATTAGGTAACACCGGCGTTCACCACCCATATGGAGCCGCACATTGCAAAGATACACCGTGCAGAGTGCACGCCCGCCTCGAGGTTCCCGGATACGACGTTTCTCACAACAAGTATCCATATTATCACAAACATCAAGCACACAGTCAATCGTTGTAACAATTATCAAATCGATACACCAATTCACATAATTCATCTGTCAGTCCACGACCACACGAATAAATAACAACACGCACGTCAACCATAACGCGACGGAAATAAGAAATACACGTACACACGCATTATCAAGCGCAACATCAACACCAAATATATCCAAAGGATTCACGTAGTCACTTACAACCCACACAATTTACAAAACACACGCGTTTTGAAAGTGAGCCTTTAACGAGGCTAGCCGAATCCTTTGAAAACTCATTTCAAACAAATAAACAAACACACCAAGATGATCACCAATTATCATATTCACAAAACTAGAATAGTATGGACAAGGTACTTGCCTTGAACAACCACAACGCGGAGAATCGACCGGAGTAGGTTGGCACGAACCGACTACGAACCCGCCGACTCCACCGAACGCCAACTCGCGATAATAACTACGGAGGACAATAACAATAATGAAAATGAATTCCATAGCATGACTCAAAGCCGTTGAATTCAAAGAACGAACGACGAATGTTCAAGTGTTTTCCCCAAAACGGCCAAGAACACGATTCGTCCCGACAAAACACGAAAACAGAATTCCAAGTTGAAATATGGATATACAATCCATAGAATACGTTTAACAACATCATTTAACCATAATCGATCCATCAAAAACGGATGAAAAACGAGATCGAGGACAAATCCCCCAAAAAGTCGATTAGAAGGAAATCAAAAAATATACTTCGATTCGACGAAGAACAATGGATTAAATGATATTGAACACAAGAATACTACCAAGATTAATCATACCCATCATGAATTAATCAACAACACGGAACGAATCGGACGAAAATGCAAAAACGCCCAATTCACGAAATTAGAGTTCTAAGGAAGATTATCTTGATTCGCTGGATCAAAGGATGATAACGGATGATTGATTGATGTTATAACCTCAAGAACTTCATGGATTTTTTGTTAAACAACATGGTTCGAAGATCTCCAAGTCTCCAGTCGCGGAATAGAAAAAGAGGAAATGAAAAACGAGAGGAAATGTGACTGCTCTGTCACATTTATACGGGGCCGGACTAGCGCGCGCTATGCTGCCGAGCTAGCGTGCGCTATCGGCCCAGGCCGCAGTCCAGTGCCCACACTGCCCTACTGACTCAGCCAGGTAGCGTGCGCAGCCTTCCGGCCGTAGCGCGCTACTCACGGCCAGAAGCGTGCGCTACCGCCGAGCCTAACCAATTCCGTAACCTCGGACTCCACTGTCTGCACTCCGATAGCGTCGTTAGCCAACCGATAGCGTCGCTACACTGCCGTTAAGCGCGACAGCCTTTCCGGCCAGAAGGCGCTACGCCGGTTCCTGCCGCACCTGTCCGGCCGGTGCCCGCAATCGTCCGGCCAGTCCCGCAACCGTTCGGCCAGTACCCGACCACCAGGGCTCGACGACCCGATTTCCGTAAACGTACGGAACGAACACGACGAAAAGTTCGCGGACAACATCAACGACCCGAAATGAAAACATAATACCATAATTAATCATACGCGGCCAAGAAACGGGTCGAGACAACAATTACAGATACGGATACCCGTAACTTTCAAGAAATTACAAAATGGCCCAAAACGCCCGAAAATCACGATACGTGATCGAATAACCAAACCGAAGTTCACAACACGTCTAACAAAGTTAAACGGACTTACGAGAAACTCGAAACAGTAGTTTCGAACGAGATTCGCAAGAATCGAACTCAAGTGCGGAAAAGTCGCTAAAAAGCACGGAACTCAACAAAACGACACCGAAACGAACTCGGATGTCAAAAAGTGTAGAATTAATCATTCTCAGAATGACGAAACGGTCATGAGCGAGTCGTCAAAACGGGCTTCCGCCGAAAAAAAAAGAAATTACCGGATATCGAAATTACGGATATTACATTCTACCCTCCTTAAAAGAAGTTTCGTCCCGAAACTTAAAACAAGTAGGGAGAAGAAATATTCCGTCAAGAAAAACTCAACGAGATACACAAGAAACGCGTAACTAACGCCCAACGGCGAAACGTTACAAACAACGCAACGGAATATACGGTGTGAAAACACGCTCCACGACGACCAACACAACGTCGCCGTTAGGGATATAATAAAACCAACAAGTGACAAGCGTCATCAAATGGATAATACAATCAAGTCAATCATCTGAACAATCACAAAACACAACGAACGAAAATCAATACGATTGACCAAACCAACAGTACATCAATCAAAACGCGATCCAATCGCTGAACAAATACGGAATTCCACCGCCCAAGGGTTGGAAGATCGAAAACGAGACTAATTTCCCGAACTTAAGGGAATTACGAAGGAGCCTGAACGCTCAACAATCACGAAACGAGAACAAAAATCGAACAAACAAAAGATCGAGACAACAAAAATCGAACAATCATGTCCGAAACACGAAGGATAATAAAATTCAAACAACAACTCCCAGGATGATCTAGTGAGAACTACAAGACATGCATTCCCATAAGATCCACAGGAAAGAGAATAGCGATTGAAAGGTCACAACGACAAACGAGTTATTTCGAAACGATACCACCCTCGTTCGATCAACAAAAGCAAGGGATAGGGAAAGTTCAGAAAATGTTAACGAGCATAAACGAGTCGACAGAGTCGAAAACATAGGAGTTCCAAATCCGATCCACTTCGAATAAAAGAACTAATAGGACCAGATGATGTCACTCCCGATCAAGGTTCAAAAGAATCGAACCGAACCCGAAAAAGTCATAGCGATAGCCAGATCGACCCACAACAAGGTCGCAGCTCGTTCAGACGATGAAACCGAAATACAGAACAAGTTCATAAAGTATAAACGAACATGAGCGAATCGATAGACTGGAGAAAGAGAAAATACAGAAGTCAAAATAGTACGGGCATTACCTCCGACCTAGTCCACGAAATTCACCAAAAACGGGAGCAAGGTAACAAGACATTAAACAACCGACACATAACGGAACCATCACCGATGCACACGGTCATACCAAACCAAGCTCTAACAGCTCGCACATGCGCGACAACGCAGAAATCACCACGAGGCGACAACATTCAACACCAACATCCCGCCTCTCACAGGGGGCTAACACAACAAATGTGTGGAAAATGACTCAACGCTCACACCGCCAATTCGATCATACTCGGGAGCAAACATAAAAATGACAATGCGAACATCATACATACATACCCAGCCCTCAAACGGGAATGGATAGGTTTTAAAAACGAAAAACCTCATTTTGAAAATAATTTAGAAGAACACCGATTGATCTTGAGTATCACCTTTCAAAAAGTACAAACGTGAAACATCGTTATCGAGACTTTGGAGAACCATTTCGCATTTGATAAAAATGAGGACACTTTCTCTTAGTGAAAACTTTCAGAATATTCGACCCTCGGGTCTAAATAAAAGTGTTTCTAAAACATTGAAAATATCTCAAAGCATTTTGGTCCTCGAGGTAGAAATTTTTTTGAAATATATTGTGGCACCTTGGATGTACCACAAGAAAATAACTCATTTGAAAAGTATGTCTCGAAATTTATTTTTCTAAGATACTCTAGGTTTTCAAAAATCCAATAGGCCAGAATGCCCAAAACTCACACATATCGACGTTCATTAAAACAACTCCTAGTACACGCATCAAAACGTTTAAAATCAAGACAATACATGTATTTAAACGGAAATAAACGATAAAATACCCCATTCAGAACAAAATCACTGATCCCATTCGAGGCCTCTAAGGACCCTCCCGCACTGGCTAGTGAACAAGTCAAACGCGTATAAGCACAAAGCCTCCACAAGAGAACTTGTAAAACGTGCAAATCAATTCGAAAATCATCAGCAACGGACAAAAACAACAATAAAAATACATCACAGGCGATGACACTCCTCGTATAAATCAAATACGAAAGTCGACTAAATACATATCGTGAAATCAAAATTCACATAAGGATTCCATTACTTAACAAATAATCATAAAAATAGCTTGTGTCACACGAGGCACAACCCAAAGAAGGGAGACTTACTTCCACAGGTCGCACGAAGATGATGATCGCCCCACGATACTAATCACGACCAACAAACTCAAACGACGCGTCGCGACACGACTCAGTCAGATAAAATCCGACGAGACAAAACTCAACAGACCCTACTTGACCCGATAGCCTAGGTTTCCGCAACCTAAGCTCTGATACCATAATTGTAACACCCCCAATCCGCTCAGGAATATTACACGCCATAGACCCTTTTCTCAAGGATCTACCAGGTTGGCAACAATATAGAACAACTCAAAAATGCCTTTAAGGCATTATGACTCAGTAGACCGATTTGGTCTTTCAATGATTACATATAACTCAAACTCATTACATGCCCACGCAGGGGTCAAATACAACACACTCCCGTACAACGGGAAAGAATACTACAGCGGAACATAAACTATAACTATACCAATGACCTCATATGGATCCTCGTGTTATTAGTATCGTTCATCTTTCATCATCCTCCGTGCCGACCCTGTGTTATGCTCCCAAACCTGAATGCAAAAACAGACATCCACCCCCCGAATACTCGGGGGTTAGCAAAACTCCACTGTTTTGCTAGTGCAAGAACAAAGTGCAAATACGAGCCATACAATTCACATTTCACGAATAACAATAACCAGGAATCCTCAAAAATCCAAACGTAACGAAAAGTACCTCCCGAGGCATGAGTTTGGTAAGCATTTCTCAAAACCGAAAGATCACAAATAAAGGGAAACCATTTATAAAACAGTTTTAAAGATGCCATCGAGAGTTTTAATAGAAAACAATTTGCAAGAAAGCCACTCAATCAACACAAACGAGTCTTTACGAATATTTCCACGGGATTCTCGACCCAAAACCAAATAATATCGACACGAGATCAAACATCTCAACATCACACGGGGTTCTCGACCCAAATCCAAATAATATCAACACGAGATCAATCATCTCAACATTCCACAGGGTCCTTGACCCAATACGTAATAGCACCACAATACAATCAAAGGTACAATCTCTCATTCGACATATCTGCTCAAGACCCCGATTAATTAACCCTGAGATTTCACAAACCTCCTTGGTTAAATAACCCTAATACCAACGCTTTAAAAACAAGTTGAAACAAGCTTTCAAAAACACGAATCGCGGTCTATATCAAGACAAACATTTAAAAGTGAGTTGAAAGAATTTGAGATACGAACATCGTTCGGTAACGGGGTCTTAGCTATCACTCAAATACCCATAACCAATAAGCCTGCCAGGCGCCTCCCTTGCGCACCTGTGTACCGGCGTTCACTTCCATCATGTTGGCCGCTCATTGAACATGTCACCGCACCGGCGTCACTCCCGCAAGAGCCGCCCCTTGCGCGCGCATTAGGTAACATCGGCGTTCACCACCCATATGGAGCCGCACATTGCAGCATACACCAGGCCGGAGTGCACGCCCCGCCCTCAGAGGTTCCCGGATACGACGTTTCTCACAACAAGTATCCACATTATCACAAACATCAAGCACACAGTCAATCGTTGTAACAATTATCAAATTGAGACACCAATTCACATAATTCATCCGTCAGTCCACGACCACACGAATAAATAACAACACGCACATCAACCATAACGCCACGGAAATAAGCAATACACGTACACACGCATTATCAAGCACAACATCAACACCAAATATATCCAAAGGATTCACGTAGTCACTTACAACCCACACAATTTACAAAACACACGCGTTTTGAAAGTGAGCCTTTAACGAGGCTAGCCGAATCCTTTGAAAACTCATTTCAAACAAATAAACAAACACACCAAGATGATCACCAATTATCATATTCACAAAACAAGAATAGTATGGACAAGGTACTTGCCTTGAACAACCACAACGCGGAGAATCGACCGGAGTAGGTTGGCACGAACCGACTACGAACCCGCCGACTCCACCGAACGCCAACTCGCGATAATAACTATGGAGGACAATAACAATAATGAAAATGAATTCCATAGCATGACTGAAAGCCATTGAATTCAAAGAACGAACGACGAATGTTCAAGTGTTTTCCCCAAAACGGCCAAGAACACGATTCATCCCGACAAAACACGAAAACGGAATTCCAAGTTGAAATATGGATATACAATCCATAGAATACGTTTAACAACATCATTTAACCATAATAGATCCATCAAAAATGGATGAAAAACGAGATCGAGGACAAATCCCCCAAAAAGTCGATTTGAAGGAAATCAAGAAATATACTTCGATTCGACGAAGAACAATGGATTAAATGATGTTGAACACAAGAATACTACCAAGATTAATCATACCCATGATGAATTAATCAACAACACGGAATGAATCGGACGAAAATGCAAAAACCCCCAAATTCACGAAATTAGGGTTCTAAGGAAGATTACCTTGATTCGCTGGATCAAAGGATGATAACGGATGATTGATTGATGTTATAACCTCAAGAACTTCATGGATTTGTCGTTAAACAACATGGCTCGAAGATCTCCAAGTCTCCAGCCGCGGAAGAGAAAGAGAGGAAATGAAAAACGAGAGGAAATGTGACTGCTCTGTAACATTTATACTGGGCCGGACTAGCGCGCGCTAGGCTGCCGAGCTAGCGTGCGCTATCGGCCCAGGCCGCAGTCCAGTGCCCACACTGCCCTACTGACTCGGCCAGGTAGCATGCGCAGCCTTCCGGACGTAGCGCGCGCTACCTGCCGGTCGTAGCGTGCGCAATGCCCGACAGTAGCGTGCGCTACCTGCCGAGCCTAACCGATTCCAGAACCCCTGGACTCCACTGTCCACACCCAATAGCGTGCGTTAGGCCAGCCGATAGCGTACGCTACACCTGCCGGTTAGTGCGTGCAGCCTTCCGGCCGTAGCGTGCGCTACGCCGGTTCCTGCCGCACTTGTCCGGCCGGTGCCCGTAATCGTCTGGCCAGTCCCGCAACCGTCCGGCCAGTACCCGACCACCAGGGCTCGACGACCCGATTTTCGGAAATGTACGGAACGAACACGACGAAAAGTTCGCGGACAACATCAATGACCCGAAATGAAAACATAATACCATAATTAATCATACGCGGCCAAGAAACGGGTCGAGACAACAATTACAGATACGGATACCCGTAACTTTCAAGAAATTACAAAATGGCCCAAAACGCCCGGAAATCACGATACATGATCGAATAACCAAACCGAAGTTCACAACACGTCTAACAAAGTTAAACGGACTTACGGAAAACTCGAAACAGCAGTTTCGGACGAGATTCGCAAGAATCGAACTCAAGTGCGGAAAAGTCGCTAAAAAGCACGGAACTCAACAAAACGACACCGAAATGAACTCGGATGTCAAAAAGTGTAGAATTAATCATTCTCAGAATGACGAAACGGTGAGACTTGTTGAAACTCTTGAACTCTTTTTTCACGAAGAGTGAGTTTCTTCAGTTGATAGTTAAACAAATGACTTGGAGTCGTTTGTTCTTGGATATGTGCGGAAGTCAGCTGATGACGAATATAAATTAACTTAATGAAACACTTAACAATGTATGCAGCAGTTTAAAGTATGATGCAGTAAAACAGTAAATAACACAGGCAGTTATAGTGGTCTCAGAGGTGGGGTAATCCTCTACTAATCCACTTTTCTCCAAACCAGTTGGAGATGAATTCACTATAATTTTCAACCAGTGATAAATATTACAGTGATTCAACCACAATACAATGACTTCCAACCAAAGGGAAATCCGTGCCGTTGTACACACACTTGACTGCCTTGCACCTCTTGATCCTCGATCCTCGGATGCCCTTACAGTCTCTTACTTCAACCAGTGAAGTACCCCGTACTCAAGATTATAGACAAGAGTGTTTGTCTTCTCCAACTTAAGAGCTTCCTTAAATATGAACCTTTTGGATCTGCTCTTTTCACGATGCTATTTGATTGCTTGAGATTGCTTTGTTTGCTTTGATCGCTAGAATGTATGTTCGCACCGGTTGTTGCTCAGTTTCAAATCTCTGGATATATATAGGTCACGATCTCTGAGCTTCTTCCTTGTAGCCGTTGCAAATCTTTTGAACAAATCCGTCCGTTGGAGGGAGACTTCATTGTTTAATCTTTTCTGAACGTTGCAAGGCTGGATTCCCATTATTTAATTTTATCTTCCGACCGTTGTGAGGACTTCTGCATGTGAGCGCCGAATCTTTTGAATATAAAAGGATTAAAGTCTTCACGGTGGGTCAGGATGATTTAAATAAATCATATCTCTTGCGGGAATCACTCCAATTTGTCCCTTCACGTTGCATGTGAGCTTTCCGTAATATTTGACTTTTCAAAGCATGCTGACGTGGACTTGGAGTACTTGGCAGTAGTTGAGTAGGCTGATGTGCAGCTTACATCTTCTGCAGGTAGGTCCTCTCGGTTGTTCACTGTTTGAGACTTGTCTGATCAGGTGACTTCCCTGAGGTACCTCGGCTGCAGTCTGGTCAAACTTCTCTGATAAATTTAGTTGACCAGAGCTACTCTGACTGGAGTCGGCTGTACTTCTCTGATGGACTAGGCTGTACTTTAGTACTTAGCCGATTTTCAGCCTAACTAACTTTGGCCTACAGGAGACACTCATTTGGTTCTTCTTTACATTTTACCAAGTTATACTTAACATATTTTGGCCTATGGAAGATACTCATTTGGTTCTTCCTTACATTTTGCCAAGTAATAAACATTTGATTTTAAATTAATGACATCATCAAAATCTAACAAGTATTCCTAACAGACTAGTGGTCTTTCATACCACAATGATAACAAATATTGTCTCCTTTTCTTTTATTCAAACCACCATTATCTTTTTAGTGTTTCCCTTCCTTGTCCGTCTTATGACAATTAGGCTGAAAATTTCTCCCCATTCCACGTCCACAACCACGACCGTGGCCTCGGACATATCCGCTGTAATACCCAGATTGTCAGTATAAATTTTTCGCATTATTTTATCTGAGATAAATTGTATAGTTTGGTGTCTATACAGTATGGATAAAATAAATTGAGAACTGAGACAGTTGTAATTGTGTAATTGTCGTACTTGGTCGACAATTGCATTTGAGGATATCGTGTATCAGGTTGTTTTAATTTTGATATCGGGTATATCATATGAGAATGTTATTGGATCCAATATCTGTATTCAGTATGCCGTATGTTTGTATTATGTATGTCGAGACGTCGGACAGGAACAGTTGGATTTTGGCCAAGTGCAGAAGGCCATTACGTACGCTAAATTTAAGTGCTAACGTACGTTAAGTTGCTAGTTTTACGTATGTTATGCATAAGGGATTACGTACGTAACAAGAGGAATCGGACAGGATCCGGATATGATCGACAGGTAGGCCCTGTGTCGGCAGCTTTCGGCAGCGGATGTGCACAGGCGAGTCAACCCTGAGCATTACGTATGCTATGCAGGGTGTATTACGTACGTAAGATAAGAATATACTGTAGCTAGTCAATGCACGTATTACGTACGCTATGGGGAAAGGGTTACGTACGTAAGACATTGAACAAAATGAGTCAGTTACCTCTGGATCGGCATTACGTACGATATCAAGGATGGATAACGCACATAATGTGTGTTACGTAAGTTAACTTTGGTATGTTACGTACGTAACGAGTGGGAAGTTTATAAAAGTGGACGCCCGTCATTTCATTTTCTTCAGAACTCCACTTCGTTTTTGCGCCTTCAACATTGAGAGATGGAGTTTCAGCTCTTCTAAGTCGATTATAAGCTTGGAAACATGGGATTGGAGCTTGAGATATGGAGCTATTGTTGATTCTTGAAGTGTTTGCTTGTGTATTTCATCTTCTAAGAGATATGTTGGATAATCCTCTCCTTGAATGATGATGATGATGAGCCCCATGGCTCTGTGTTTTCACATCAAAATTTATTTACAGATGCAGATAATAATATGTTATTCAAAGCAGTTATTACTTCCGAAGACGCATTAGAAAAAGCAAGAGAGCGTCGTAAAGATATATCGAAAGCCTTGTTTATCAAGAATGTATACGAAAATCACATGGTTTATGTCTTGATTATATTGGTTGTGATTATAGAATCATAGTGTTCTTGGCGTTCTTGGTAGTGTTGCATTGATTCCTGATGTTAGGAGGATCGTATATTGGAGAACATGATAAAATACACCTTAAATTAAGAATAAGGATTATTTAGATGTTAGAATAATCAGATTGTTAAAGCTACGGCCGAATGGAGATGGACATTTCGGATAAGGCAGCTGGCCGAGTTGCAGGACCTGCCAGTGCCACACGTGTTCCGGCAATGACTCGCTGGGATGGCTGGTTACGGTCGGCAGTGACTCGCTGGGATAGCCGGTTACGGCCAACCATGACTCATAAGGACTGGCCGGTAACGGCCGTAAGGTTGTGGCCGGGTACGGCCGTAAGGCCGATTACGTACGTTAAGCGGTTGCCGATAACGGTCGTAAGGATGTCGGCCAATTTGGGTAGAAGGTTTGAGACGGCCGGTTATGGCCGTAAGCTATGGCCGGTTATGGCCGTAAGTGCCGGGCAGGAATCGGCTATTTAAGGCCTGAGCACCGGGTCACTTGTCCATTTCCACATTTTTCTTCGTTTTTCACGATCCTTCGACAGAAATCGATGGTTTTGAACGAGAGCATCATAGAACATCATTTTTTGGAAGTTTGATTCATGTATAGCATCATCTTTCGCCTAGTTTCGTCCGTATCGAAGGTAAGAACACTTGAACCCTTGTTTTGGGGGATTTTTGGGGTTTCATGATGTTTTGGCCGATTTCATTCGTTTTAACTCAAATTGTTGATAGAATTTCGTTGTATTCTCGGAATCATTCATTATTTTTGATGTTTTGTGGAGCAAATTCGAGAATTCCTCCGTTAATCGATTAAATTAGACTATGCCCTCAAAGTGTCCGATAAATTGCTTCAATAAGTAGGACTTGGGAAGTTCTATACGTTTTCGTAGGATTATGATTGAATTGATATCATTGTGATTTAGGAACTCTTGGATTATATGATTTGATGAATATGTTTAAGTTGTTGGTGTTTTGGATATGAATATGGAATATTCATATCTAGAACTAAATTATGTGTTTTGGTATAATATTCGTATAGGAATACGAATATGATTACAAGTTTGATGAGATTATTATTCACCTTTAAGTTTGGAAGTTCACACGTATTGAACAAGTGTTCATATCGAATGATTGAATTATTTGACACCCTTGGAATATGGTCATCTATATGTTGAACTAATTAGATTATCTGGATTGATGATGATAATCGGTAATTGGGTTTTATTATGAATTTACAAGGAGGAAACTTGTACTCATATACGTATATAAGATTGAATTTGGAGTCAGCAATGTTAGACCCTTGTTGTTGGTTTAATTTGATTATTGATATGATTATCGGATTATGGATCGTGTTGTGGTTTTGAGTTCATGATCGATTGATTTGGTTGTTCGGATTTGTGTTTAATCGGGATATTGTAGAACCGTTGTGTTTGTTGATCGGTTATTGATTGTTATTTGTGATCATCGAGTTACGGCTTTTATTGTGAATATGAGTTCGTATTTGTTGAGTTGGATTATTTGGTTTTATGTATATGATCGAGGTTTCGCTGAACCATTGAGTTTGATTAGTTGGATATATCGGTTGTTAATTTTATCGAATGTGTATTAATCGATTATTTCAATACGTTGAGATGTTTGATCGTGGATTATGATCGTTGTGTTGCGGTTAAGGCTGAAGAGTTCGTAAATTGCTTTTGGTCGAGGCTGAGGAGCTCGAAGACGAAGGCAATGGAATTGGTAACAACTTTGTTATATCGGTATCGAGGAAAGTTATACTTGTTCAGTTATAATATTTAGTGAATGATTTTGATTTCATTTCATTTATAATTCATATAGCAATGATATTATAAATATAAATTGTCGGGATGATGGTTTGTATATTACGCGTTGGTTTGGATTAAATCAGTGTATATGGTTTAAATGTGTTTAGTAAGAACGAAGATGTGAGTTATCTTTGGTCAGTGATATGGAATGTCGGATATCGAGGATGGTTTACTGTGTCGACATTGATGTCGGGATGGTGGTTTGTTGGTATAAATGGACTATACTTATTTCGGGATTACTCGTATGACTGTGTATTCGTTCAGGGATGTTGGTTCGTGTAAAGGATGTTGTCTTCGACTTTGACGTAATTTAAGTATTGTTGAGTTATGAGGATATTATTCTATTGAACTGTTGTATGTGTTGTATGTTGAGGTTCCGTATAACGAGATTTGTATTGGTTGTTTCGTCGAGGGGTGTTGATCCCAGGACTATTGTTGGTATTAATGGTTGTGTTGATTATTTCATTGAGGGATGTTGATCCCAGAACTGTTGCCTGAGATTGTTGATCCTATGGATTATCCTTTGGGGATTGTGATCCCAGGATGGTTGTTTCGGATATTGTCGGTCGTCTTGATCTTTCATTATCCGTGTGTCTTTGTTCACTTCCGTGAGTCTCTTGATCCTTATTGGATATGTGATTCTTTGAATTTCGTTGTCATGTTGCATCGTGACATATCTGGAGTCATATCTGCGTGCCGATTGGTTATTGTGTAGGATTTTTAGCTGGGCACACTATGATCATGTGTTGATATTTCCACATTGGACCGTGAACATGAGACGTAGTTCGTGAGGCTAATTAGGTGCATGTCCCACCGATACCCTAGATTCCGTATACGGGGTGGACATTTGCACGAACACATTTCCGGATCGGGCGTACTGTTACTTCCATCTTTGAGCCATATTGTTTGGTCGTTCATCCTCCATTTATGGTTGGGTATGTTCGACGGTTTGTGACTGGTTGTTCATATGCCCGAGGGGTATGTTCGACAATCGGGGTTATTTCTTTGAAATCCATTATTGTTGATCGTTTGGAGTTTACCTTGTTGATGGTATTCTCGGTCGTTGATTGATCCTTTGTTGATCGTGTTTGGAGTTTACCTTATTGATGGTATTCTTGGTTATTGTTGATCCTTTGTTGATCATGTTGGAGTTTATCATGTTGGTGGTATTCTCGATTATTGTCGATCATTCGTTGGTAGTATCGGAGTTATCATGTCAGTGATATTCTCGGTCGATTTATCGGTTGATCATTGTTATTGATCGTATGAGCATTCAGACTGTACGTTGATGTTTCAGGACTTGTTATCATTGTTTTGTGGTAGTTCATCTACAGATATATCGTGTATATTTGGTTTTATCCAGATTGAGATTTGACGGTGAAATTCGACGGACAGTATTTCGCACAGATGGTTCATTCCACGAATATGGTTATAATGATGTTTTGAGGATTATTGGTATTTTTGGAATACAATACAGATGATTGTTGTTGAGTTCATTTCGTCATTTGAGAATGCGAAATGTGGATCATGGTAAGGATTGATTTGTTATGGATTGGTAAGGTTATGACTGTAAGATTACGTTGGTAGTATTCGTCCAGTATTAATACATTGGTATGTAATTACTTATGATGATGTGATCGATATCATTGTTGAGTATTGTGGCTGACCTCGTCATGGGCTTTATTTTTAAGTACTCGGGGATCGAGCTAGTAGCGGTCGTGAAGGGGTGAGCTTCCCGAGTGATACTAGCTGTGGCATGTATTTGAGAACCGAGTATTTGATTGGTTGTTTTATTCCGCTGCAAATGTATATTTTGAACTGTCTTTTTCCGCTGCGTGTGTGTTTTTAAATGGCTTTCCGGTATTTTTACTAACTCGTGTTTAACTTTAAAATGGCCTTTTAGCATTTTGCGAACTCAGGGTTATTTCATTAAATCGATTTTCCCTAAACTATTTTATCGGTACGTATACGTGGTGGTTTAACGTACATTTTGAAACTGTCGAGATTTGGCATTTCGTCTTGTATTTTCAAATAGTATTTGATGATGATAATTGAGAACTATATTTTGGAAAATATTTGAGTATTTAAACTATTACCGTGATAAGCCTTTTGGCATTTTTAAAATGTTTTTGAAATAGTGTTTAGCTTGGTTGGTTCCGGCGTGGGACCCACGACGCTGTAATATACCGGATGGTTTTGGGGGTGTTACAGAAGATGGTATCGGAGCTTGGGTTTTGTGAAACCCAGACATGTGTTTTATGTGGCTCTACCAGTATGGTAGTAGCGTGGCTTTTGAAAATGATTTTTTCTGACTTTTGAGTCAAACTGATTTTTGGAGGTTCCAAATTTTTTGAGATCTTTTCGAATTTCTATTTGTGATATTGGTGTGTGTTGGTATTATGTTGGGACTTCATATGAAAGTCGTGTGCTAGTATCACGGGAGATCACCGGCTTCACGCACCTGTAAGTATACTGTTTAGGTTATTCGTTTGTGGCGATGATTGTTTGTTTTTGTGATGAGTTTGGAAATTTGGGTTGATATGTTGGGTGTGACAGGTTGCAAGTTTCGAGGACGAAACTTATTTTAAGGGGAGTAGTATGTAATACCCAGATTTTCAGTATAAATTTTTCGCGTTATTTTATCTGAGATAAATTGTATAGTTTGGTGTCTATACAATATGGATAAAATAAATTGAGAACTGAGACAGTTGTAATTGTGTAATTGTCGTACTTAGTCGACAATTTCATTTGAGGATATCGTGTATCAGGTTGTTTTAATTTTGATATCGGGTATATCATATGAGAATGTTATTGGATCCAGTATCTGTATTCAGTATGCCGTATGTTTGTATTATGTATGTCGAGACGTCAGACAGGAACAGTTGGATTTTGGCCAAGTGCAGAAGGCCATTACGTACGCTAAATTTAAGTGCTAACATACGTTAAGTTGCTAGTTTTACGTACGTTATGCATAAGGCATTACGTACGTAACAAGAGGAATCAGACAGGATATGGATATGATCGAAAGGTGAGCCCTGTGTCGGCAGCTTTCGGCAGCGGATGTGGACAGGCGAGTCAACCCCGATAATTAAGTACGCTATGCAGGGTGTATTACGTACGTAAGATGAGAATATACTGTAGCAAGTCAACGTACATATTACGTATGCTACGGGGAAAGGGTTACGTACGTAAGGCATTGAACGAAATGAGTCAGTTACCTCTTGATCGGCATTACGTACGCTATCAAGGATGGATAACGCACGTAATTTGTGTTACGTACGTTAACTTTGGTATGTTACGTACGTAACGAGCTGAAAGTTTATAAAAGTGGACGCCCGTCATTTCATTTTCTTAAGAACTCCACTTCATTTTTTCGCCTTCAACACTGAGAGAGGGAGTTTCAGCTCTTCTAAGTCGATTATGATCTTGGAAACATGGGATTGGATCTTGAGATATGGAGCTATTGTTGATTCTTGAAGTGTTTGCTTGTGTATTTCATCTTATAAGAGGTATGTTGGATAAATCTCTCCTTGAATTCGGATTTTGATGTTATTGTTGATGAATGATTCGTATGAAGATGATTATGGTATTGTTGTTATGATTATTGAGGCTATATGAACTATATGTTGAAGGATATGATGGTTTATGTCTTGATTATATTGGTTATGATTATAGAATCATAGTGTTCTTGGTGTTCTTTGTAGTGTTGCTTCGATTCCTAATGTTAGGAGGATCGTATATTGGAGAAAATAATAAAATACACCTTAAATTATGAATGAGGATTGTTCAGATGTTAGAATAATCGGATTGTTAAAGCTACGGCCGAACGGAGATGGATATTTCGGATAAGGCAGCTGGCCGAGTTGCAGACACACGGTGCCGCACATGTTCGGCGGTGACTCATTTGGATAGCCGATTCTGGCCGGATGACTCGCTAGGATGGCCGGTTACGGCCGACAGTGATTCATAAGGAGTGACCGATAACGGCCGTAAGGTTGTGGCGGGGTACGGTCGTAAGGCCGATTACATACGTTAAGCGGTTACCGATAACGACCATAAGGATGCCGGCCAATTTGGGAAGAAGGTTTGAGACGGGCGGTTACTGCCGTAAGCCATGGCCGGTTACGGCCGTAAGTGCCCGGCAAGAATCGGCTATTTAAGGCCTGAGCACCGGGTCACTCGGCCATTTCCATATTTTCTTCGTTTTTCGCGATCATTTGACAGAAATCGATGGTTTTGAATGAGAGCATCATAGAACATCATTTTTTGGAAGTTTGATTCATGTCTAACATCATCTTTTGCCTCGTTTCGTCCTTATCGAAGTTAAGAACACTTGAACTCTTGGTTTTGGGGATTTTTGGGGTTTCATGATGTTTTGGCCGATTTCATTCGTTTGTACTCAAATTGTTGATAGAATTTCATTGTATTCTCGGAATCATTCATTATTTTTGAAGTTTTGTCGAGCAAAATCGAGAATTCCTCCGTTAATCGATTAAATTGGACTATGCCCTTAAAGTGTCCGATAAATTGCTTCAATGAGTAGAACTTGGGAAGTTCTATACGTTTTCATAGGATTGTGATTGAATTGATACCATTGTGACTGGATGCGTTCTTGCAGGAAAGGCTGGTGGCCTAACCAAAGCGTCACGACAAGATCAAATTAGCCTTTAGGAACTCTTGGATTATATGATTTGATGAATATGTTTAAGGGGTTGGTGTTTTGGATATGAATATGGAATATTCATATCTAGAACTAAGTTATGTGTTTTGGTACAATATTCGTATAGGAATACGAATATGATTCCGAGTTTGATGAGATTATTATTCACCTTTAAGTTTGGAAGTTCACACGTATTGAACAAGTGTTCATATCGAATGATTGAATTATTTGACACCCTTGGAATATGATCATATATATGTTGAACTAATTGGATTATCTGGATTGATGATGATAATCGGTAATTGGGTTTTATTATGAATTTACGAGGAAACTTGTACTCGTATACGTATGTAAGATTGAATTTGGAGTCAGTAATGTTAGACCCTTGTTGTTGGTTTTATTTGATTATTGATATGATTATCGGATTATGAATCGTGTTGTGGTTTTGAGTTCATGATCGATTGATTTGGTTGTTCGTATTTGTGTTTAATCGGGATATTGTAGAACCGTTGTGTTTGTTGATCGGTTATTGATTGTTATTTGCGATCATCGAGTTACGGCTTGTATTGTGGATATGAGTTCGTATTGTTGAGTTGGATTATTTGGTTTTATGTATATGATTGAGGTTTCGTTGAACCATTGAGTTTGATTGGTTGGATATATCGGTTGTTGATTTTATTGAATGTGTGTTAATCGATTATTGCAATAGGTTGAGATGTTTGATCGTGGATTATGATCGTTGTGTTGAGGTTAAGGCTGAAGAGTTCGTAAATTGCTTTTGGTCGGGGCTGAGGAGCTCGAAGACGAAGACAATGGAATTGGTAACAGCTTTGTCATATCGGTATCGAGGCAAGTTATACTTATTCAGTTATAATATTTAGTGAATGGTTTTGATTTCATTTCATTTATAATTCATATAGCAATGATATTATAAATATAAATCGTGGGGATGATGGTTTATATATTATGCATTGGTTTAGATTAAATCATAGTGTATATGGTTTAAATGTGTTTAGTAAGGACGGAGATGTGAGTTATCTTTGGTCAGTGATATGGAATGTCGGATATCGAGGATGGTTTACCGTGTTGACATTGATGTCGGGATGGTGGTTTGTTGGTATAAATGGACTATACTTATTTCGGGATTATTCGTATGACTGTGTATTCGTTCAGGGATGTTGGTTCGTGGAAAGGATGTTGTCTTCGACTTTGAGGTAATTTAAGTATTGTTTAGTTATGAGGATATTATTCTGTTGAATTGTTGTATGTGTTGTATGCTGAGGTTCCGTAAAATGAAATTTGTATTGGTTGTTTCGTCGAGGGGTGTTGATCCCAGGACTATTGTTGGTATTAATGGTTGTGTTGATTATTTCATTCACGGATGTTGATCCAAGAACTGTTGCCTGAGATTGTTGATCGTATGGATTATCCTTTGGGGATTGTGATCCCATGATGGTTGTTTCGAATATTGTCGGTCGTGTCGATTTTTCATTATCCGTGTGTCTTTGTTCACTTCGGTGAGTCTCTTGATCCTTATTGGATATGTGATTCTTTGAGTTTCGTTGTCATATTGCATCGTGACATATCTGGAGTCATATCTGCGTGCCGATTGGTTATTGTGTAGGATTTTTAGCTGGGCACACAATGGTCATGTGTTGATATTTCCACACTGGACTGTGCACACGAGATGTAGTTCGTGAGGCTAATTAGGTACATGTCCCACGTATATCCTGAATTCCGTATACGGGGTGGACAAGTGCACGGACACATTCTCGGATCGGGCGTACTGTGACTTCCATCTTTGAGCCATATTGTTTGGTCGTTCATCCTCCATGGTTGGGTATGCTCGACGGTTTGCGACTGGTTGTTCATACGCCCGAGGGGTATGTTCGACAATCGGGGTTATTTCTTTGATATCCATTATTGTTGATCGTTTGGATTTTACCTTGTTGATGGTATTCTCGGTCATTGATTGATCATTTGTTGATCGTATTTGGAGTTTACCTTGTTGATGGTGTTCTCGGTTATTGTTGATCCTTTGTTGATCGTGTTGGAGTTTATCATATTGATGGTATTCTCGATTATTTTCGATCCTTCGTTGGTAGTATAGGAGTTATCATGTCAGTGATATTCTTGGTCGATTTATCGGTTGATCATTGTTATTGATCGTATGAGCATTCCGAATGTACGTCGATGTTTCAGGACTTGTGATCATTGTTTTGTGGTAGTTGATCTACAGATATATCGTGTATATTTGGTTTTATCCAGATTGAGATTTGACGGTGAAATTCGACGGACAGTATTTCGCACAGATGGTTCATTCCACGCATATGGTTATAATGATGTTTTGAGGATTATTGGTATTTTTGGAATACAATACATATGATTGTTGTTGAGTTCATTTCGTCATTTGAGAATGCGAAATGTGGATCATGGTAAGGATTGATTTGTTATGGATTGCCATGGATTGGTAAGGTTATTACGGTAAGATTACGTTGGTAGTATTTTTCCAATATTATTACATTGATATGTAATTATTTATGATGATGTGATTGATATCATTATTGAGTCTTGTGGCTGATCGCGTCGTGGACTTTATTTTTAGGTACTAGGAGATCGAGCTAGTAGCGGTCGTGAAGGGGTGAGCTTCCCGGGTGATACTGGTTGTGGCATGAATTTGAGAACCGAGTATTTGATTGGTTGTTTTATTCCGCTGCAAATGTATATTTTGAACGGTGTCTTTTTCCGCTGCGTGTGTATTTTAAATGGCTTTCCGGTATTTTTACCAACTCGTGTTTAACTTTAAAATGGCCTTTTAATATTTTGCGAACTTAGGGTTATTTCGTTGAATCGATTTTCCCTAAACTATTTTATCGGTACATATAAGTGGTGGTTTAACGTATATTTTGAAACTGTCGAAATTTGGCATTTCGCCTTATATTTTCAAATAGTATTTGATGACGATAATTGAGAATTATATTTTGGAAAATATTTGAGTATTTAAAATATTACCGTCATCGGCCTTTTGGCGTTTTTAAATATTTTTGAAATGGTTTTTAGCCTGGTGGATTCCGGCGCGGGACCCACGGCGCTGTAATTATTGGAATATAAAACGCAGCGGAAGCGAGTTGGTGATGGTAATTTAATAAAAGGTTTTATAAACTAACCAACGTAAAAACCGGATCTATTTAGGCTTGTCAACTAATTAACTAAACAGATTAATAAACAATTAAATAAAAATATTTACGCATGGGAGTCGGTAATTTTTACCTTTGACGCGAAGTGGTAGAATAATCCCCTTTTGGTCGATTTGTCCTTCTTCGTGTTCCTCTCCGATCTTCTTGTATTTCTACCTCAAGATCTTCTAGAGTATATCCCGCCTACATCCGGATGTCTTGTGGGCAACAATCTACCAGACTACTTGGAGCACTATATGGATCGGCCGAACCTTTCTTCTCAAGAATCTCACGATTTTTGTTCTCTCTATTTTTCTTGAATATTTTGAGTATTTTAGAAAAATATTGTGTTAACCAAATTGTGGAATCCAAGACACAAGTCAAGATCCACAATTAAAACACACACACAAAAATCGATTTCTTGGGCAATGGTAATGGTAGAAAATAGGCCAAGACATATACTCCTTTTATAGGTGTTTTGGGCTACTCTAGGGACCTTAAGGAGGATATGGTAAGGACTCTTAATAGATATCTTCTTCCCATATTAGGACTCTTCCTAATATTAAGACTCTATTAATATCAACTTAGTCCATTAATAAGTTAATATTGCACTTCCTACCAAAATCCCAAATTACTAAATTGGGCTCCTTATTGAATTAATTATTTCCCGTGTTTAAGATATTACATGTCCATTAATTAATTTAAGCTACTGACATCTTTTAATTAATCAATGTATTATACATGAGTATACCACTCGACCTTTATTATTATATCGGAAAATTAATTCCACCTGCAGGGTTTAATATAATAATCCTTTCGAGTGCCTCAAGGGACATGATCAACCCGACTGGTCGGGACACGATTTCTAGCTATAATATTAATTATCATATAGATAATAATATTGCCCAAAATATCGAGCATATTGAGTCAATCATTGTGGCTCTCACCCATGATAAATCAAAGCAATAAATATTAAATATATATAATTAAATATTAATCACTAGAACTAAGAAATAATAATTGTCCGAGATGTACGTTCTTCTTATGGTCAGTACAGAAGAATCTATCTCACCTCGATCCAGTTCAACGTATAACGAATACGCTAATATATGCCAATGGTCAAGACCAACCAATCTCAAGCATATACTACAACCTCTCACATAACGGTCTAATGTTATATAGGTTGTGAACTAACTATTACTATATAAGGAACCAATAATGTGACCTTCTGTGTGACACTACACACCACATTATCTACAATATAAAGTAATTTAGACTGCATTTGCATAATCATAGCGTGAATAAATATGCAAAATATGTGATAAATGAATTAAATATTCTCATAGATAACGACCGGGAAATTAGGTAATACAAGCATAAAGTATGATTTGACGTATACAACCCTAACAGTAATATCCCAAATAGTTTTGGGGGTGTTACATCCGCCTCCACGACCATGGTTATAGCTAGATGATGTTGCATTTATCTCCCACTTATACTCAAAACATGCTTTTGAAGTATACTATCTAGACCATGTCTATCTATCTCCCACTTATACTCAAAGCAATGCTACCATACATCTCAACCCCATTCCTTCCACATGCCCTTCAAATGATTTTGAGGGCAACCCTTTCGTGAAAGGATCAGCTAGGTTGTCTTCAGATGCTATCTTGGAGACAATGATCTTCCTTCTCTTCACAAAATCTCGAATGATATGATATTTGCGCTTGATATGTTTGCTTGCTTTGTGGGATCGTGGTTCCTTCGAATTTGCAACAGCACCGGTATTATCACAATACAGTGTAATACTCCTGGGAAAATTAGTAATCACACCCAAATCCTTTAGGAAGTACTTGAGCCATACCGCCTCTTTAGCTGCCTCTGAGGCTGCTACATATTCGGCTTCCATGGTAGAGTCCGCTATGCATTTCTGCTTCACACTCCTCCAACTGATGGCTCCACCTCCCAAACTGAAAACATATCCGGAAGTTGATTTCGACTTTTCTTTGTCCGCACTGAAATCCGAGTCAGTGTAACCCAAAGGACAAAGCGTATCTGATTGATATACAAGCATATGCTCCCTAGTCTTTCTCAGGTACTTGAGTATATGCTTGACAGCAATCCAATGTCCCGGTCCTGGGTTCGACTGATATCTCGTCACCATGCCTACAGCTTGACAGATATCAGGCCTAGTGCAAAGCATAGCATACATGAGGCTTCCCACTGCCGAAGCATAAGGGGCCAGCTTCATGTCATCTATCTCCTTCTGTGTCTTAGGACACATAGCCTTAGATAGTTGAATTCCATGTCTGTAAGGTAAGAAACCTTTCTTGAAATTCTCCATGCTAAACCGCTTTAGCACCGTATCGATATAGGATGCCTGAGATAAGCACAACATCATTTTCTTGAGATCTCGAAAGATATTAATACCAAGGATGTGTCCAGCTTCTCCCAAATCCTTCATATCGAACTGCTCAGATAGCCATACCCTTACGTCTGATAATACCTTCACATTGTTTCCAATTAGAAGTATATCATCTACGTATAGTACAAGAAACACCAGCACGTTTTCATCACACTTTTTGTATACACAAACCTCACTAGGACACTGTTCAAAACCATACGATTGAATGACCTCATCAAAACGCATGTTCCAAGACCTTGATGCTTGCTTAAGACCATAAATGGCTCTCTTAAGCTTGTACACTAAGTGCTCCTCTCCTTCAGCAATGAATCCTTCAGGTTGGCGCATATAGATTTCCTTATCAAGACTCCCGTTCAAGAACGCAGTCTTGACATCCATCTGCCAAATCTCCATATCTAAATGCGCAGCTATAGCTAAGAGAATCCGGATCGATTTAAGCATGGCTACTGGCGAAAAGGTTTCATCGTAGTTGATGCCCTCTTTCTGAGTGTAACCTTTCGCAACAAGCCTTGCTTTGTAGGTTTCAACCTTCCCCTTCGATCCTATCTTACGCTTGTAGACCCACTTACTTCCAATGGGTTTTACCCCATTGGGTAGTTCTACTAGCTCCCACACTTGATTAGAATCCATAGATCCCATTTCGGATTCCATGGCTGTTTTCCAGGATTCAGCATCCTTGTCTTGAACTGCCTGTTTGTACGTACATGGATCCATTTCATCCTGGTCCGGGGAGTGGTCCGAAGACGCTCCCACGCCGATGAAACGTTCGGGTTGACGAACAACCCTCCCACTACGACGAGGCGTGTCCTTAGTTTGCGTATCCACAATAGTGTCGATACGTGGTACACTAGGTGTTTGCACAATTGGTATTGTCGAAATCTCGCCCCTAAGTTCTTCTAGAATGACCTCACTCCTAGGCTTGTGGCTTATCACATAGTCCTCCTCTAAGAACCGGGCATTGGTGCTAACAATGACCTTCTGGTCTTTAGGACTGTAGAATAAGCCACCCTTCGTTCCCTTAGGATATCCTACAAACACTCGTACTTCTGTACGAGATGCCAACTTATCAGCTTCCTTATTCAGCACGTGTGCTGGAGAACTCCAAATCCGAACATGTCCTAGACTGGGCTTGTGCCCATTCCACAGTTCTGTAGGTGTTTTTGGAAATGATTTCGAAGGCACCAAGTTTAGAATGTACGCCGCTGTTTCCAAGGCGTATCCCCAAAACGAAATAGGCAAATCAGAATAACTCATCATTGACCTAACCATCTCTAATAAAGTACGATTCCTTCGTTCAGCAACACCATTTTGTTGTGGTGTACCAGGCACTGTGAGCTGGGAAGTAATCCCCTCATGTGCCAAGAAATCCAAAAACTCTCCACTAAGGTATTCGCCACCACGATCAGATCGTAGTGACTTGATACTCTGCCCATGACGCTTCTCCGCTTCAGCCTTGAATTCTTTGAACTTATCAAAAGATTCAGACTTACGTCGCATCAAATAGATGTATCCATATCTCAAATAATCATCTATAAACGTGATGAAGTATTCGAAACCACCCTTAGCCTGGATGTTCATTAGACCACATACATCGGTATGAACCAATTCCAACACCTTTTGTACACGATTTCCTTTCTTTGAAAAGCCCTTTTAGTCATTTTACCTTCCAGGCAGGATTCGCAGGTTGGAAATGACTCAACTTGGAGCGAATTCAATGGGCCATCGCTCACCAATCTTTGAATCCTTCTAAGGTTAATATGACCCAATCGTAAATGCCACAAATATGTTGGATTTATGCTCGAAAGTTCCTTTCTTTTATTAGGATTAGTCAAAGAATTAAGCGATTTATAATTATGCAAGGGACCTGGTGCAGCATTGATGATATAAAGTTCTTCATTATAAGTACTCCCGCAAATATATTCACCATTTCTTTTAATAATTGCATTATCTTCAAAAGAAATTGAATATCCATCACGACGCAATTTAGAAACTGAAATCAAATTCATTCTAAAATCGGTTACTAATAATACATTATTAAGAACTAAAATTCTATCATCAACTTTTAGCTGCACGACTCCCATTGCAACAGCCTTCAGCCTGGAATAGTCGCCCCAACTTATTGTAATCTCATCCGCACTAAGTACCTTGGTTACTTGGAACCCCTGCGAGTCATAACAAACATGATCAGTGGAGCCCGAATCCACTATCCACGAACTGATGGAACAGGCAGCCAAACATATTTTGACTACTAGTGCATGAGATGCACCTTTCTTAGGGCAGTCACTCTTGAAATGTCCTTTCAGACCGTAGTTGAAGCACTTGCCCTTCGGCTTTTTGTTCGCTTCCGGCTGAGGAGCCTTTGACTGAGGAGCCTTGCCCTTAGCTTTGAAGGTCGCCACTTGCTTCTGGCCAACCTGCTTTTTCTTCTTTCCCCATTTGGGTTTTGAAGAAGCAGCACCGGTTGCCGCAAGAATTTGATGATAACCTTGTTTGAAGAGACCTTCGGCAGATTGAAGCTCTGTCAGAAGTTATGCCAATGTGTAAGTCCTACGATTCATATTGTAGTTAAGGCGGAACTGCTCAAAGCTTCTTGGTAAACTGCCCAAGATAATATCGACCTGCGACTCCGCATTGATAGTGGCCCCCAGTATGCTCAGTTCGTTTAAATGAGACATCATTTTAAGAACGTGATCCCTTACTGGGGTCGCTTCAGACATTTGAGTTGTCATCAAAACCCTCATCACATTTTGCCTAGCCGCCCGGTTCTGATGACCAAACATCTCAGTGAGATTTTTCATCTTTTCCGCGGCCGAGCCGATAGTCTGATGCTGATGCTGCAATACATTTGTCAATGAAGCCAAAATGTAACAGCGAGCCATCTCATCAGACTTTTTCCATTTCCGGAATTCAGCCAACTCTTCAGGAGTGGCATCCGGTTGTGGTTCCAAATGACTCTCCTCAGTTAAAACAAACTTATGCCCCTCGGCAGTCAAGACAATATCAAGATTTCTTTTCCAGTCGGCAAAGTTAGTGCCATCAAGTTTGTTTTCTTTGAGAATAACAGCTAGTGGATTGAAAGACATCTGAGAATAAAATTAAAACACCATTCATCACATAATTCGACGCAAAATATATTGAAAAAACCTTAAAACAATATATATGCAATCAACCAACACCTTGAAAAACCGCACATGCAAGCCACGATAGTGTGGACGTTTACATATACTTTTTCAAGTAGATTTTAACGTCTTTAATTTTACTATCTAGCCAAGACACATTTTGACAAGTAAAATTAATAGTTGGTTCCTCTTGGCCATGTATTTAATTAACATAGACTCCGATGGGGAGCTTATTAATTAATACACCTAAGTGAACACCATAATTTAACAAACCTTAGAATATTATTTAATCATAATAGTCCTACAGATGGAGAGGTCCTATCATAAAAAATAATATTCACCTTTTTGTTATCAAATTTGAAGTTTAAAACCAGTGAGCAAATAATTTAGCACATCCGATGTGGAGGAAGACTCTAATGTCAACGCGCATGCTAATTATTTCACAATTTAAACCAATTATGGAGGCCAATTTGATTTTGAAAAATCAATTTTAAAATCACTTAGTTATTTTGAAAAATTAATGTTTTTAATTTTCTCGTCCTAACATGCAAGGAAACATATCACGCATACATCCATACATGCCATACATCAAAACAATAAAAACCAACAAATATTAAAATTGGACAATTATATCCAATTATCATGGCTTTTTATTCCTCGTTTTGAATAACGAGAAAATCTTCGGCTCGTTTGCTCCCACTGCTTCAAGCATCTCGCGGAAAAACGAATTGAACGACCCGAACCGGACGACTTGACCTGCTGCCCGCTGCCCGACCCGCTGCCCGGCTGGCCGAGCCGCTGCTAGTGGCCGACTCACGGCCGAGCCTGCTGCTGGTGGCCGAGTCCCGATCGGCATGCTGCCGGTCTCGGTAGGTTCGTCTGATCGGGACTCCTCTTCACGCTGGACTTCTTTTTCTTTCGTACTTTGAGTGTTCCAACTCGATTACAATTTTATTCAAAATAAAATACATCGAATTTACATCAAATTACAAGAAAAATAAATCCTATTCTACCCGTGGATTTTCTCACGGGAAAAACTTATACATGCCACAAAACGGGCCAAATTACCAAAACGCGTAAATAAATAAAAACATCACATAGCCATGATAATTGGATCATATTTTCCTGCAAGACAAATTCTAGCAAAATATTCCAAAAAATCATACTATACGAATATTTAATTGCTAGCATATTAATCACCAAATTAATTAAATTGAACAGAACCTAAAGACCGGCTCTGATACCAATTGTTGGAATATAAAACGCAGCGGAAGCGAGTTGGTGATGGTAATTTAATAAAAGGTTTTATAAACTAACCAATGTAAAAACCAGATCTATTTAGGCTTGTCAACTAATTAACTAAACAGATTAATAAACAATTAAATAAACATATTTACGCATGGGAGTCGGTAATTTTTACCTTTGACGCGAAGTGGTAGAATAATCCCCTTTTGGTTGATTTGTCCTTCTTCGTGTTCCTCTCCAATATTCTTGTATTTCTACCTCAAGATCTTCTAGAGTATATCCCGCCTACGTCCGGATGTCGTGTGGGCAACAATCTACCGGACTACTTGGAGCACTATATGGATAGGCCGAACCTTTCTTCTCAAGAATCTCACGATTTTTGTTCTCTCTATTTTTCTAGAATATTTTGAGTATTTTAGAAAAATATTGTGCTAACCAAATTGTGGAATCCAAGACAGAAGTCACGATCCACAATTAAAACACACACAAAAATCGATTTCTTGGGCAATGGTAATGGTAGAAAATCGGCCAAGACATATACTCCTTTTATAGGTGTTTTGGGCTACTCTAGGGACCTTAAGGAGGATATGGTAAGGACTCTTAATAGATATCTTCTTCCCATATTAGGACTCTTCCTAATATTAAGACTCTATTAATATCAACTTAGTCCACTAATAAGTTAATATTGCACTTCCTACCAAAATCCCAAATTACGAAATTGGGCTCCTTTTTGAATTAATTATTTCCCGTGTTTAAGATATTCCATGTCCATTAATTAATTTAAGCTACTGCCAGCTTTTAATTAATCAATGTATTATACATGAGTATACCACTCGACCTTTATTATTATATCGGAAAATTAATTCCACCTGCAGGGTTTAATATAATAATCCTTTCGAGTGCCTCAAGGGACATGATCAACCCGACTGGTCGGGACACGATTTCTAGCCATAATATTAATTATCATATAGATAATAATATTGCCCAAAATATCGAGCATATTGAGTCAATCATTGTGGCTCTCACCCATGATAAATCAAAGCAATAAATATTAAATATATATAATTAAATATTAATCACTAGAATTAAGAAATAATAATTGTCCGAGATGTACGTTCTTCTTATAGTCAGTACAGAAGAATATATCTCACCTCGATCCAGTTCAACGTATAACGAATACGCTAATATATGCCAATGGTCAAGACCAACCAATCTCAAACATATACTACAACCTCTCACATAACGGTCTAATGTTAAGGAACCAATAATGTGATCTTCTGTGTGATACTACACACCACATTAACTACAATATAAAGTAATTTAGACTGCATTTGCATAATCATAGCGTGAATAAATATGCAAAACATGTGATAAATGAATTAAATATTCTCATAGATAAAGACCGGGAAATTAGGTAATACAAGCATAAAGTATGCTTTGACGTATACAACCCTAACAGTAATATCCCAAATAGTTTTGGGGGTGTTACATCCGCCTCCACGACCATGGTTATAGCTAGATGATGTTGCATTTATTTCAGGGATTGGACCAGATCAAGTGGAGTGAGTTTTTCATTAATAGTTCATTTTTTTGTTCGGCCAAAAGGAGACATAAAATTAGTTCATAATATTTTGTAAAACTCGATTCACGATATTGCTGTTGTAAGGTCATGTTTAAAGCATGGAATGTGGTGAACATTTTTTAAGCATGTCATGATCAGTAATATTTTCTCCATATAACTTCAATTTTGAACTGATCGGAAACACAGCTGAATTATATTCGCTAATAGACTTAGAGTCCTGTAAACAAAGTCTGATCCACTCATAACGAGCTTTTGGGAGGATCACTATTTTCTGAGGATCATAGCATTCTTTTAATGCCTTCCAAAGAATTGTAGGATCTTTGATTGTGAGGTATTCAATTTTCAATCCCCCATGAAGGTGGTGATAAATAAAAATCATAGATTTTGCATCTTCTTGAAATGATGTTTCCTTCGACTCAATTATTGTATCACCAAGACCTCTGACATCAAGGTGGATTTCAGCATTCAACACCCATGATAAATAATTTTTTCCAATTATGTCAAGTGCCTCGAAAGCAAGCTTGACAAAATTTGACATGATGATTAACTATATGAAAGAACATATATATCATTAATATTCTAAGGCCCTGTTCTTTTGGACTTATTTTTGATTTTGATTCGATTCGATTCGAGTCCATTCGATTCGATTCGATTGAGTCCATTTAGTTCGATTGATTCGATCGAGTCCATTCGATTCGATTCGATTCGATTCTTATTATAATTATTCTTATTATTCTTCTTATTATTATTATTAAAAATAATAATAATAATAATAATTATTGTTATTATTACTAATAATATTTACTATTATCGTTGTTGTTGTTGTTGATTACTATTATTATTATTTACCATTATTATTAGTGTTATTATTATTATTGTTATTATTATTATAGTTATTATCGTTATTGTTATTAATATCATTAATATTATTATAATTTACCCTTATCAAATAGATCCAACTTATCATTTATATTTTATTATATTATTATTTTTATTATTACTTTATTATATTTATTATTTTTATTATTATTATTACCCTTAATATATGTTTGATTCGGTTGATTCGATTCGAGTTCATTTAGTTGATTCGATTCGATTCGATTCGATTCAATTGATTTATTGATCGAAAAACGAGGCTAACAATCAAGAAATACAAATATTTTATTCGGAATATCAAAGAGGTATTTTTATATTTTAAGATTTATCAGCAGTCTAAGTATAGGATAAAAAGACTTGCTATAAATATTCCTCTTTCATGTTACACTTTACATAAATAAATAATACATTATATGTTATGACCATCATAGTGTAGAATGCATAATAAATGATGAACCATCTTGAAGAATCTTTCATTTTTTGAGAATTTGTAAGATAGGAGGAGGTGAATGAATTTTTACATAAGACGTGGATATATTTATAAATGAAATCATTTTATATCCGTTAAGTAGTGGTCGGAGGAGGAGAAAATAAGGGAGCGAAAATTTTGAATGATTTAGTATAAAAATATATCCACAAATTCTTTTCACTGAGTTGCAATTAAATTCAGCCCCCAGTATTCAATAAATCGTATAGTGTGTGTCTGAATAAATAGTAAATCTATCCATATTATATATACATATATAAATAAATTACACGGTTTTGTGACATGTAAGGAGGGGTGTTTAAGGCATTTTTCTCTCAGACATAGTTTCAATTTTTCTTCAGAAAATATCAACTTTTTCCATATTAGAAAAATGATGGAAAATAATATGTTCAATAAAGCATCGGATGGAACCATCTACGCATGGTTTCCATTCGACATCATCGATATCTTTTGGTTTGGCATCATCACCATATAAGGGATAGAGATCCTTATAATAGAGAAGATTCAACATGCTTGGTTTTCAAATGGAGTAATTTGATCCGTTCAATTTGAACATACTCAAAGAGACGGCGATTCCTCCATTTCTAATCCCTCTTCTCAACCAAATGGCTCTGATACCACTTGTTAAAAGAAATAAACTTGTTTGAAAAAATAGTGCAAAAAGTAATTGACCCTTGCACAACGGAATTATGATAAATATTTCCCCACTAGCTGGATTTAGAAAGGCAATAATTTAATGAATAAGATACAAGAATTTTTATATGGAAAACCCAAATTGGAGAAAACTATGGGTGGATCTTAGTTCGAAAAACTTCTATTATGACTATAGTATGCTTGCAAAATTCTCCCTAAATAAATTAAAGGATACATAAACTCTCGATATGATATCTGAGGGAGTACAATATCTCAAGTGTTTAACTTGAAATAACAAAAAAAGAGGAAATACTCTTTTGAGAGGGATTGAAAAATACTTTATATTTGATATGAAGTGGCTGGAAATGGGAGTGTGGTTATGAAGTTAACTTCTATAAAGAATTGATGCGGAAGGATGTGCTGCATGTCCCAAACATCCGCAAGAATCTGGTCTAGAGCTCACTATTGGTGCAGCATGGCTTTGGACTAGTGCCTGAGTCTAAGAAATTTGTTCTTAACGAGTCCAGTCAGTTTTTAGTCCATGGAATATCTTGATTATGCCTTGTTTAAGATGAATGTATTGGATGTCCGATGTGTACCAAAACTACGTATTAGTGTTTACAAACGATTTTACACATCTTTTTATAGTGATTTCTGGCACTTATTGATCTTGAATTTGTGTAATTATTGTGTTTATGTTTATTTTCTCGTTTATTGGACTCGATCATACTTTGGTAGTTTTTGTTGTGTTTCCAAGATTTTACAAGACCATTATCAAGTATGAACGAAGTCTCAACCCTCGAAACAGATTAGGCGATGCACGAACTTGAGTACGGATTGAAAAATGTGGATTAGATCACGAAATTAATGATATGTTTATTTGAATTGATGATAATTCAAACTTCTTGATCATTTGACCTTATTGTAATTACTTCAGATCCGTTTGTTTTGGAGACTATCCAACTCGCCTCTTTTTTGAAATTAAGAATACAAAAATAAGATCTTTATACATATTAGATTCCCTAAAAATCATGGGATACTCACACTCCAACTAGGTTTTCGCCAAATCCGGTGATTGTGTCCTCTTCTCTTACCTCTACTCAGCTAGATAAATTACGTCGTGTTTTGAAAGTGCATAAATCTGTTATATGATGGTCTATCGCGGATTTGAAGGGAATTAACTGTAACACCCCCAAAACCGTATGGGAATATTACACGCCGTAGATCCTTTCCACAAGAATCTACCAGGCTAAACATCCATAAACAACCAAATGCTTGCCGGCTAGCAATATAATATCTGAGGCAGTTAAGGTCACTTACACATAAACACACGAGGCCAGGTGAGGTCACACAACTCTATCAACGAATGACTAACAACATTACCCACACAGGGTGAAACACAATACGGAAGATGAATCAACTCTATTAATACAACCAAACTCTACCAACTCTCGACTCTTGATTAGTATCGCGATTCGTCATCCCCTTGTGCCAATCCTGTGTTGCTCCACTGAACTGCATGTACAGGCCTTGAGCAGGACATCCACCCCCCGATTACTCGGGGGTTAGTAAAACTCCACTGTTTTACTAGTGTAAGTATAAAACGATACGAAATGCAACAAGTAAATATCAACTACGAATTTAATATGGAAATCAATTATCAAATGTTCCCGAGAAGTTTTATTAATTTTGAACTCAAGCAAGAGATATTTGAAAAGGAACACATCATCTCGGGGATTTTTAAAGCAGAAATTCTTTTGGACCTCGAGTCCCAATTTAAAAAGCCTTTTCGAAAACATTAGGGCCTTAGCCCAATTCTCTTTTCAAAACACAATAGATGAGATATCATTATGGGTCCGAGACCCGTATTTAAAATGTTATCCAAACAATCATTGCTATACGACCGTTGTTCGTACACATCATGTACCGAACTCCGGAGGCCTCGACGGACCTTACCCGGACCACACACTCTGTTCGTACACATCATGTACCGAACTCCGGAGGCCTCGACGGACCTTACCCGGACCACACACTATGTTCGTACACATCATGTACCGAACTCCGGAGGCCTCAACGGACCTTACCCGACCACATACATCGTTCGTACACATCATGTACCGAACCCCAGAGGCCTCGTCAGACCCTACCTGGATCACACACCTTGTTCGTACACATCATGTACCGAACTCCAGAGGCCTCGTCAGACCCTACCTGGAACACACACACACCTCGACACGACACAATTCATGATCATCAAGTGTCAAGCCATTCCATATTACACCGAAATGCATAATTAAGTATGTAAATCAAAATAACACAAATATCATAATCATCACAACAACTTAAGAATGAACAATCACGCCCAGCACAACTTAGATGATTTGTACATCCAACACAATTCCACGATGTTAACTAGGTGATGGTATTATCGCTACCATCAATCATTCATGAAAATTAATTCATACGAAACATATTCACGAAAGTAAACCAATGCATCACAACCATAACACGACGTCCCTATTCACAAGACACAATTCGTATAGTAAAATACTTGCCTCGAAACCACGACGTGGAGAATCGACCGAAATTGGTTGGCACGAACTGACTACGAACTTTCCGACTCCACCGAATGACAACCCGCAACAATAAACAAGGAAGGACACCAATAACAACGAAAATGAATTCCAAAGTACGACTCAAAGCCGCTGAATTCAAGGAACAAACGACGAAAGTTCAAGGGTTTCCCCCGAAACGGCCAAGAACACGATTCGTCCCGACAAAACACGAAAACGGAAATCCAAGTCGAAATATGGATATACAATCCATTGAATATGTTTAACAACATCATTTAACCACAATTTATCCAACAAAAACGGATGGAAAACGAGATCAAGAACAAATCCCCCAAAAAGTCGATTCGAAGGAAATCAAGAAATATACTTCGATTCGACGAAGAACAATGGATTAAATGATGTAAAACACAATAATACTACCAAGATTAATCATACCCATCATGAATTAATCAACAACATGGAACGAATCGGACAAAAATGCAAAAAACCCCCCCAAATTCCCGAAATTAGGGTTCTAAGGAAGATTACCTTGATTCGCTGGATCAAAAGATGATAACGGATGAGTGGTTGATGTTATGAACTCAAGAACTTCGTGGATTTGTTGTCAAACAACATGGCTTCGCCACCCTCGAATCGCCAGCCGCGGATAGAAGAGGAAGGAAGTGAGAAATGAATGAAAATGTGACTACTCTGTCACATTTATACTGGGCCGGAACTAGCGTGCGCTAGCCTTCCCGGACTAGCGTGCGCTATCGGCCGGTATCGGCCGAGTACCCTCGGCCAGGGCCCGCACGACCCGGCACCACCGACCAAACCTGCCGACCCGACACCCGCTAGCGTGCGCTACGACCGGAAGCCTGCGCGCGCTAGCCGACCTGTCTAGTAACCTCTGGACTAAAAAGCTCGCCCAGGTAACGTACGCTGGTCGGCCGACAGCGTGCGCTACCCCTGCCGGTTAGCGTGCGCTACGGCCAAACGATGGCGTCGCTACCCTGCCGGTTAGCGTGCGCTTCGGACCGGCGATGGCGTCGCTACCTGCCGTTCTGGCCGAGTCTAAAACCTCGTAACCCCACCGCCCGGACCGATGGCGTCGTTAGGCGGCCGATAGCGTCGCTACACTGCCGGTTAGCGCGCGGCCCGTAGCGTCTGCGACGCCGGTTCTGCCGCTTTGTCCGGTGGTGCACCTGTCGTCCGGCGATCCATAGCCGTCGGCGATGCAGACCACGAGGGCTTGGCGGACCGATTTCCAAGCGTCACGGAACGAACACGACAAAAAGTTCGCGGACAACATCAACGACCCGAAATGAAAACATAATACCATAATTAATCATACGCGACCAAGAAACGGGTCGAGACAACAATTACAGATACGGATACCCGTAACTTTCAGTAAATTACAAAATGGCCCAAAACGCCCGAAAATCACGATACGTGATCGAATAACCAAACCGAAATTCACAACACGTCTAACAAAGTTAAACGGACTTACGGGAAACTTGAAACAGAAGTTTCGAACGAGATTCGCAAGAATCGAACCCAAGTGCGGAAAAGTCGCTAAAAAGCACGGAACTCAACAAAACAGCACCGAAACAAACTCGGATGTCGAAAAGTGCAGAATTAATCATTCTCAGAATGATGAAACGGTCCCAAGCGAATCGTCAAAACGAACTTACGCCAAAAAAAGAAAATTACCAGAAATCAAATTTGCGGATATTACATATTACCCTCCTTAAAAGAAGTTTCGTCCCGAAACTTAAAATAAGTATGGAGAAGCAGCATCCCGACAGAAAAAAAAAAAATGCGTAACCTACGCCCAACGGCGAAACGTTACCAGCAACGCAAAGGAAGATACGGCGTGAAAACACGCTCCGCGACGATCAACACAACGCCACTGCCAATGATTTGAAACAATAACGAGCAATTTACGTCACATCACATGCACACATTAAATCAAAGAAACGCACGCGACAATAAGCCGCACCCGACTAGAACGGCTATGTGAAAGAAACAAATAGAGTATCATGATAGAAATCACTCTGTTACTCATCAACAAGAAAATGTCCAACGTCAAAACACAAACAATTCAAGATAACAGAAAACGAGAATATTGGATATTACATTCTATCATACAAAAAATAAGTTTCGTCCCGAAACTTAAATTAAGGTTATCACAATGATATGAAACAAAATATAACGACACATAATAAAATACCATGTTCATGACCCCGCAGTCCGCTGTCATGCCTCTGTATGTTCAACAACTATACAGGAACTTATTCAAAACAGAATATCATTTAACAAGTTCCAAACGTAAAAATGTCACAAGATACCTCTCTACACGAGAAACAATCCGCGCAACTAGTACCAAAAACACTATCACTGGACATCACTGTGCCCTCCGGAAGTAGGAATGGTACTCCGGTCCCTTATCATCTCGGCAACAATCTCACAGTACTGAACTCGATGCCCCTCGTATCCACAATTATAACAAGTCACGGGCGGTTTCTTACAATGCGCGCGTTCATGGCCTAGAACGTTACAGTTGAAACACCTAGGAGCATTACCAGAACTCAAAGACACCAGCTTGGGTCCTTTGGATTCTCTAGCTGACCGAGAAGGTCCCATACTCGGCTGATACGAAGGTTGAGGTGTGGGAATCCCAATTCCCTTACTTCCGTCGTCAACGGAGATCTTCTGCTTCTTCGCTACTGATACGTACTCGGTAGACATTATAGCCATTTCAAATGCTAAGGCTCGATCTTGATAGTCCTTCAGAGTTGTACACCTAAAAGGGGCCATACACTGCCGAACCTGAGGTTTCATACGCATATCAAAGTAACGAACCTTATCTGTCTCACTTCGTACTTGATCTCGAACGTAACACAGCTGTCGATTGTAATCGACTATTGCTTGAGATATAGACACATCCCGGGGCGTAGACGAGAAGAACTCAACAATTCTACGTTCCTTAACAGGCGGCGGACAATACTCGGCCTCCATAGCAGTCTTGAATTCGGCCCAAGTAGCTGTACGATCACTAGGCGCTACGGCCTCCCACCAGTGTGTCGCTTCCCTGTCAAGCAGGTATTGGGCGATGGGTACTCTCCTCTCATCAGGGCAAGCTACAACATCAAATGTCCTGTCCAACTGGAAGAGCCAGTCCTCCCAGCCTAACGAATCCGAAGAACCTACGAAACGGGGCGGGTGCATTCTCATCAAAACTCGTAACCACTTACTAGCTCTGTTATCCTCATCTGGAATCCCATCACGGTGTACGGTCTGATTCACAGGCGCCAACTGGTCAGCCACCTGACGAAGGATCGTGGCGGCGCCAATGTCAACCCTAGGACCACGTCCTCGGCCTCGACCTCTCGGCATACTGAACGGACGATCAATCAGAATAACACAACCAAATAAACATCACAACGTCAACATAGGACGATAAATAGCAGCACGAGATAACATCAACCCCACGTCATTACACACGTGCACGAACTAACACTGTAATTTTAGAACTTCATTAAAAAATAATTCACACAGTCACATTAACAGAGATGTTTGGATTTTATCAAATCAAACACGGTCAAAACCACACACGTATCGTAGGGACCACACACTAGCAACGAAATAAAATATTTTCGGGGTATTATTCAAATGATAAAATTTTAAAATTCTCAAGTTTGAAAAATTTGGTGAAATGAAATTTTTGAAAACACTTTTAATACCTCGGTCGTTCAATCAAAACCATGTATCTCAACATTTAGAAAACAGGGAAACATTCTCCGGCGAGCACAACAACACCACAAACTTATCACAACCACTTAGCCCCAACACGTGGACATATGAAGTTCAAAATTCCGAAAACCAAAAATCGTTCTGCAAAATAAAAATTTTCCAAAATCCTTTAGTTCATAACCAAAACGACGGTAATATTTTACAATGTCTGAAGTACTTCAAAACACATTTTTCAAATACCGTCTGATTATGTCATTTGAAAATACACGGCCCATTTGTCAAAATTTAACAAATTTTTAAAAAAAATCCACATAGACCGTGGTTTGACCGAATCACCAAAATATTTTCCAAAAATCGATTTTTACAAAAATTCTCAAACTGTAAAGTCCTTCAGAAAACATTCTCAAACTTACCCATAGCGGACAAAAATTACAACACTCCAAAAACAGTCGAATTTAAAACCACATACTCAAATGGCAACCAGGGTCGCCAATTCAATCAAATGCATCTCGTGGTATCAAATTTAAGCACACAGCAAAATCATTCATCGGAGTTTCTCACAAACTCTACCGTCGGTACCTTTTCGAAACCCATCAAGGTTTACAACTTTCACAACATACCACCCCACCCGGTGGTTCAAAGATAAAACAATAACGTGTCCAGTTCTATACACATACTATGTGCCATGAATATTAAACACAACTATATTACACAATACTATGTAAATAAAATTATGCACCGCAATTAACTCACTAAGATAAAATCGAGATACACAGGTATTACGCATAAAAGAGGAGACTTACATCCACAGGTCGCACGGAGGTGACGGTCGCCCACGATACTAATCTCGTCCGACAACATAAGCACATGTTGTGACTACGCACAACTCAACTTGTCACTGACGACTCGAGCGACAAGACAACACATTACTCGACAAATCACGACTTGACTCGACCCGACGGCTAGGTTTCCGCAACCTAAGCTCGATACCATAAATGTAACACCCCAAAACCGTATGGGAATATTACACGCCGTAGACCCTTTCCACAAGAATCTACCGGGCTAAACATCCATAAACAACCAAATGCTTGCCGGTCGAGAATAAGCAATATAATATCTGAGGCGTTAAGGTCACTTACACATAAACACACGGACCGATGAGGTCACACAACTCTATCAACAGGCTGACTAACAACATTACCCACACGGGGTGAAACACAATACGACGGAAGGCGAATCAACTCTATTAATACAACCAAACTCTACCAACTCTCGACTCTTGATTAGTATCGCGGCTCGTCATCCCCTTGTGCGATCCTGTGTTGCTCCCCGAACTGCATGTACAGACGCGAGCAGGACATCCACCCCCCGATTACTCGGGGGTTAGTAAAACTCCATTGTTTTACTAGTGCAAGTATAAAACGATACGAAATGCAACAAGTAAATAGCAACTACGAATTTAATATGGAAATCAATTATCAAATGTTCCCGAGAAGTTTTATTAATTTTGAACTCAAACAAGAGATATTTGAAAAGGAACACATCATCTCGGGGGTTTTTAAAGCAGAAATTCTTTTGGACCTCGAGTCCCAATTTACAAAGCCTTTTCGAAAACATTAGGGCCTTAGCCCAATTCTCTTTTCAAAACACAATAGATGAGATATCATTATGGGTCCGAGACCCGTATTTAAAATGTTATCCAAACAATCACTGCTATACGACCGTTGTTCGTACACATCATGTACCGAACTCCGGAGGCCTCGACGGACCTTACCCGGACCACACACTCTGTTCGTACACATCATGTACCGAACTCCGGAGGCCTCGACGGACCTTACCCGGACCACACACTATGTTGGTACACATCATGTACCGAACTCCGGAGACCTCGACGGACCTTACCCGACCACATACATCGTTCGTACACATCATGTACCGAACCCCAGAGGCCTCGTCAGACCCTACCTGGATCACACACCTTGTTCGTACACATCATGTACCGAACTCCAGAGGCCTCGTCAGACCCTACCTGGAACACACACACACACCTCGACACGACACAATTCATGATCATCAAATGTCAAGCCATTCCATATTACACCGAAATGCATAATTAAGTATGTAAATAAAAACAACACAAATATCATAATCATCACAACAACTCAACAATGAACAATCACACCCGGCACAACTTAGATGATTTGTACATCGACCTGATTCCACGATGTTAACTAGGTGATGGTATTATCGCTACCATCAATCATTCATGAAAATCAATTCATACGAAACATATTCACGAAAGTAAACCAATGCATCACAACCATAACACGACGTCCCTATTCACAAGACACAATTCGTATAGTAAAATACTTGCCTCGAAACCACGACGTGGAGAATCGACTGAAGTTGGTTGGCACGAACTGACTACGAACTTGCCGACTCCACCGAATGACAACCCACAACAATAAACTAGGAAGGACAACAATAACAACGAAAATGAATTCCAAAGTATGACTCAAAGCCGCTGAATTCAAGGAACAAACGACGAAAGTTCAAGGGTTTCCCCCAAAACGGCCAAGAACACGATTCGTCCCGAAAAAACACGAAAATGGAAATACAAGTCGAAATATGGATATACAATCCATAGAATATGTTTAACAATATCATTTGACCACAATTTATCCAACAAAAATGGATGGAAAACGAGATCAAGAACAAATCCCCCAAAAAGTCGATTCGAAGGAAATCAAGAAATATACTTCGATTCGACGAAGAACAATGGATTAAATGATTTTAAACACAAGAATACTACCAAGATTAATCATACCCATCATGAATTAATCAACAACACGGAACGAATCAGACAAAAATGCAAAAAACCCCCAAATTCCCGAAATTAGGGTTCTGAGGAAGATTACCTTGATTTGCTGGATCAAAAGATGATAACGGATGATTGGTTGATGTTATGAACTCAAGAACTTCGTGGATTTGTTGTCAAACAACATGGCTTCGCCACCCTCGAATCGCCAGCCGTGGATAGAAGAGGAAGGAAGTGAGAAATGAATGAAAATGTGACTACTCTGTCACATTTATACTGGGCCGGAACTAGCGTGCGCTAGCCTTCCCGGACTAGCGTGCGCTATCAGCCGGTATCGGCCGAGTACCCTCGGCCAGGGCCCGCACGACCCGGCACCACCGACCAAACCTGCCGACCCGACTCCCGCTAGCGTGCGCTACGGCCGGAAGCCTGCGCGCGCTAGCCTGGCCGATAACCTCTGGACTAAAAGCTCGCCAGTAGCGTCTGGTGGTCGGCGGCGACGTCGCTACCTGCCGGTTAGCGTGCGCTACGGCCGGCAGATGGCGTGCGCTACCTGCCGATCTGGCCGAGTCGAAACCTCGAGAACCCACCGCCCGGACCGATAGCGTCGTTAGGCGGTAGATAGCGTCGCTACACTGCCGGTTAGCGCGTGCGACCTTGGCCGTGGCGTGCGCTATGCGGTTCTGCCGCTTTTGTCATCCGGTGCCATAATCGTCAAGCCAATCCATAGCCGTCCGCCAATACGACCACCGAGGGCTCGGCGACCCGATTTCCAAAAGCGTGCGGAGCGAACACGGCCGAAAAGTTCGCGGACAACATCAACGACCCGAAATGAAAACATAATACCATAATTAATCATACGCGACCAAGAAACGGGTCGAGACAACAATTACATATACGGATACCCGTAACTTTCAGTAAATTACAAAATGGCCCAAAACGCCCGAAAATCACGATACGTGATCGAATAACCAAACCGAAATTCACAACACGTCTAACAAAGTTAAACGGACTTACGGGAAACTCGAAACAGCAGTTTCGAACGAGATTCGCAAGAATCAAACTCAAGTGCGGAAAAGTCGCTAAAAAGCACGGAACTCAGCAAAACAGCACCGAAACAAACTCGGATGTCGAAAAGTGCAGAATTAATCATTCTCAGAATGATGAAACGGTCCCAAGCGAGTCGTCAAAATGAACTTATGCCAAAAAAAGAAAATTACCAGAAATCAAATTTGCGGATATTACATTAACCCCTCAATATGCATGCACAAAACTTTGCTTGAAAAAATTATAAACCTAATGTGCAAAATCAAAGAAGACTTAATCCCATAATGCAAGAGGTAGTTAAAAAAGAAGCACTTAAGCTGTTAGATGCTGGAATGATCACCCGATCTCTGATAGTGAGTGGGTGAGTTCTACGCAAGTAGTAGCTAAGAAAGGGGGGAAGACCATGACTAAGGATGAGAAAGATGAATTAATTGCAATGAGGGTAGTCACGGGCTGGCGAGTGTGTATAGATTATAAGGCTTTAATTACGGCTACTCGCAAGGATCATTTTCCCCTCACCTTTATTGATCAAATGTTAGATAGGTTGGCGGGGCATGCATTTTACTGTTTTCTTGATGGCTATTCGGGTTATAATCAAATTTACACAGTGCCAGAGGATCAAGAAAAAACGGCTTCAACGTGTCCTTATGGAGTTTATGCTTATCATAGAATGCCGTTATGTAATACTCCGACTAATTTTCACTGTTGCGTGATGGCTATCTTTCATGGTTTAATTGAAAATATGATGGAAGTGTTTATGGATGATTTTTCTATGTTCAGTAATTCATTTGATCATTGCTTGCATAATCTCACTATAGTTTTGCAGCACCGTGAAGATACTAATCTTGTGCTTAATTGGTAAAAATGTCATTTTATGGTGTAAGACGGGATTGTTTTAGGCCACAGGGTGTCTGCAGGAGTAGAGAGGGACCGAGCGAAGATTATAGCAATAGAGAAACTTCCTCCTCAAGAATGAAAACGCCATCAGAAGTTTCCTTGGTCACGCCGGTTTCTACAAACGGTTTATTCAGAATTTCTCCAAAATCTCTAATCCGTTGAGTAAGTTATTAGAAAAATATACTGCTTTCACTTTTTCTGATGATTGTTTGCAGGCATTCAAGTAATTAAAGCAAGTGTTGGTGAGTGCACCTATCCTCGTGGTCCCGAATTGGTCGCAACCCTTTGAGATCATATGCGATGCGAGTGACTTTGTCGTAGGAGCTGTGCTTGGGCAGCATAGGGAGAAATTTTTTCACGCCATTTACTATTGAAGCAAGACATTGCATGGGCCCAGCAAAATTACACTTCCAGAGAAAAAGAAATGCTAGCTGTCATATATGCATTTGATAAATTTCGGTCCTACTTAATCAGGACCAAGAAGATTGTGCATACCGACCATGCGACCTTCAAATACTTATTCGATAAGAAGGATTCCACACCCCGATTGATAATTTGGATACTTCTTCTACAGGAATTTGATGTAGAGATTTGAGATCCCAAGGGTTGTGAGACTATTTTTGCCGGTCACTTGTCCCGACTGGAATACAAAAAGGAGGAGATTTGGGCATTGAAGGGATTAAGGAGGAATTTCCGGACAAAAGGTTATTAATGATAAAGTCAAAATTTTTATGGTATGCTGACATTGTGAATTTCTTGGTTGCAGGTGTCTTACCCCTAGACCTTTCATATTATCAAAAGAAGAAATTCCTCCATGATGTTAAGTTTTACATGTGGGACAATCCACTACTTTTCAAGAGATGTGCAGACATGACCGTTCGGAGGTGTGTTCCACAAGAATAGTGGGGAGGAATTCTTAAATAGTGCCACTCATCGCCAATTGGAGCACATTTTGATGCCACACGGGCCGCATCAAAATTTTGCAAAGTGGATTCTATTGGCCCACTTTACATAATGATTACTGTCTTTTTATCCACCAGTGTGATCGATGCCAACGAGTGAAGAATATTTCGAGGCGACACGAGATACCTATGACAAATGTAATAGAGGTGAATCTCTTTGATGTGTGGGGCATAGACTTTATGGGCCCATTTCGCCTTTGTTCGGGATTAAGTACATCTTTCTTGCCATTGAATATGTGTCCAGATGGGTCGAAGCGATACTTTCCCCTACAAATGACGCAAAGGTGGTCATGAAATTCCTCTAGAATAACATATTTAGTCGATTCGGGACTCCGAGAGCTTTGATTAGTGAAAGAGGTTCTCACTTCATGAATAAATTAATGGACAAAATCTTAGCTAAATATGGAGTTCGATCAAAGAAGTTGCTAGGATGTCATCCTCAAGTAAATGGGCAAACCGAAGCAACTAACAAAGAAATTAAGCAAATCTTGGAGAAGACTGTGAGCACATCTAGGAAGGATTGGTCTTCGAAATTAGATGATGCGGTTTGGGTTTATCGCACTGCTTATAAGACACTTTTAGGCGCATCCCCATATCGACTCGTGTTTGTAAAAGCGTGTCATTTGCCCGTGGAGTTGGAACATCGAGCAATGTGAGCGGAAAATTAATTTTGACTTTGAAGCGGATGGAAAAAAGAGACTTTTAGAATTAAATGAACTCGAAGAATTTTGGGATGAGTGTATGAAAACTCATTTACAAAGAGAAGACGAAAAGGTGGCATGATAAGATAATTGAACAACGTGAGTTTTTGCCGAGGCAACAAGTTTTGCTATATAATTCTCGATTAAGGTTGCTCCCCGAAAAACTAAAATCGAGATGGTCGGGCCCATTTTTAATTAAGAGGTGCTTCCACCGGGAGTAGTGAAATTGTTGGGAAAATATTGGACATTGTTTAGAGTGAACTGACAAAGAATCAAACATTATTTTCATCATACGCAAAAAGATGAGGTTTCTGTGATGACTCTAGTCGAACCATAAAGCTTCTCGACAGGCGTCCGACTGAAGACGTTAAACCTAGCGCTAGTTGGGAGGCAACTCAATAAAAAATAGCTCCGGAAACAAAATTTTAGCATCAAGTATGGCACGGCCATGTCATTTGACACGGGTCGTGTTGGTCGGGAGTATAAAAAGGACATCCGGCTGTGTCTCTCATTTTTCACCTTCTTCTTCAAACTTTCTCCTCCCAAACCCTAAATCCCCAAATTCTATTATTTTAGTTTTCACTTTTCAAAGGAAAAACTTGAAAATTCAAGCGTAGAAACAAGTAATCCAACACCTCTCTACCACCATTCAACCGATTTTTCTTGAATCTAAGGAGTTTGTTTTTTGAAGAAAAACTCAAGAAAATTTATGTCTTTTTCAACTCTCGATTTGCTTCTGATTAAAGGTATATTTTCCCAATTTTGGATTGTCAATAAGCATGCTAAACTTGTTTGGATTCAGAGTTCTGGATTAGTCTAGGGTTCTTGTTGTATTTTTTTAGGGGGGATTTTTCATGAATTTCAAAATTTTGGAGTTTTAATTAAGAATTGGGAATTATTGTGCCAAAGTGGATGTTGGATATGGATGAAATACTTGCTTGAAGGGGTTTATTGTTATCAATTTTACATGGGTAGTCATTTTTGATGATCAATTGAATTTTAGGGTCAATGTCTAATTTGCAATAAGTTTGGGGGATGTATAATTGAGAACCTTTGAGCCATGATTGTGTTCAAAACCTTTAAAAACATAGTAATCAAATAAATTTTGCAGGTATAATGGCTCTAGGTAATACGCAAAGAGATCGAGGAAATGCATAACGAGGAAGGGGAAGACAAGCCGTGGAAGCCGAACAACCGGCTAGAATCCTTCTCCAAAGGGCTGTTAAAACTCCGGAGACATATGGGATTGATCTCCTCAATATATGACATGCTCGTTGGGAGATGTTGGGCCAGAAAAATATGCTCCTCACTCGATGACCCGACAACGATTGCATGACAGCAAACGGAATCAAGGACGATGTGCTTAAATTTCTCGAAAGGGTCGAGTGGGATCGGATAATGACTCAATAATGGCAAACTTATCGGTGTCTCAAATTAGAGTTTTTGAGTACTTTGAGTGTTACAAGAAGTCAGGTTTCTCATGAACCTACCGCGATCTCATTCCAACTCAACAACAAGAATGAGAGATTGTCTATGGTAGAATTTGAGAATATTTATCAAATGCGAGCTCAATGAGACTTCTTCATAAACAAGTTCAAGTGTGAAATCTATTGGCGAGCCCTGGTTGAATACCCCGGGAGTGGAGAACGGCCTTATGTCTCGAATTCGGCCAAAGATCATGTATTTTCAATCTAGTATTTAGATATCTCCATAAAGTGATTGCGAGTACTATTTGTAGTCGAAAGGAAACGAGTCATATTTCCCAGCGAGAGTTATATATTCTTACACATATGCTCGACGGGACAACTTAGGCGACCAAGATAATGTTAGCCGGGCATTTTGAGGAGGTGGACACGAAGCCACGAGGGGAGATTTGGATAGGGGCTTGACTACCCCTATCGCACTTCATTATGAAATACGACTGAACCAAAGAACTCCCCTGCCCAGAAACAAGCTCTTATCTCTATTAGTGATGAAAATCATGAACATCCTGGGCTGCGATTCGCGTCCGATATTTCTACAAAATGATGACGATCATTTCCTTCTCTCGAATACACCTCAATTGATAATATTCAGGATTTTGGAAATTCACAAATGGTCATTTATGCACAAAAATTAGCTCGGGTCGTGCCAGGCTTGGTCTCCGCAAGTCAAAGTCCTCCTGCTAATAATGTTCGACTATGGCGCACGATAGATGAGGATATGGCAGAGAGGATTGAGGAAGAGGAGGTCTATGAGAGAGGGCCGGATGAAGATGACGTTGACAAAATTCCCATGGATCGGCCCGAGTCATCCAGACAGGATGAAGCTAGACATGCCTCATCTCGTTCGAGTATTAGAGAGGAGTTTGTGGCCTTACGAGAGGAGACCGACAACGACATGATGAGATTTTGACTTTATTGCTATAGATGCACGAGTGGCATGTCCAGCAAGACCACTTCCCTCTGCCTCCTCAGTAGGACTGGCTGTAAGTACTTTTTGACCATTTGTTATTAAATTCTACGCTTTCCTTCGTTTCATATAATCTTTAATTTAAGTTTGGGGGATAGATCTTGGGTCAAGCAAATACTTCTTTTATTTTCAATTTGTGCATTGCATTTAGGCTTTTGCTTTAGCATATTTATGGATTTCGTTTTTAAGCGATAATGTTTTGGCATTTCAGTTTTTATTTTCTAGGAGTATTTTGGACTTTGATAAAAATTCAGAAGAATGAACTTTTATCTTAGATACCTCGGGATTTATTTTTTTATTTTGATATGCAAGTTGAGGATAATTTTACGAGGAAAAATTATAGATAATCAGAAGGGTGTGGAATTGATTAAGTAGTTTAATATCTTGGGAGTATGGACAAATTTTGACTTGTGAGCTTTTGAGCCTTTGAGCATCATTAAATATGCAAGTTTATTGTTGAGTTTACCATTCTTGTTTTAAGACTCTATAACTTGTCTTGGTAGCTTATTCGAAACCACAAGTGCATGCAAATGAGTGAAAATAATTTTAGAATTCTTGATTTAGCCCTTCAATCTTTTTGGCCTACCCGATATTTGTTAATTATCTGGTTAGCCCGTTTGAGCCTTAAGCCTATTTTATTATTAGCCACATAATGAGATTTCCGTTCCCTTATATATTTTTCTATACTTGAGCTTTTTAGAATTAATTGGTAGAAAGACGACATAAAAATGTGTGGTGGCGATTGGGGAAGTTTGTTTGGGTTGGTTCATATTGATTTATCAAAATAAGTTGAAGGGAAGAAAAAATGTCATAAAAATGGCGATGCCTATTACATGATGGGTCATACCGGGCCTTCCCAGATAATTTGCCTGGATAAGCGGCAATAGCAAAAAAGAAAGAGAAAACTGGAAAAATAAGGTTGCGTTATTTACTTCTTGTAGGTCACAAGTCATCCAGGAATAAGTCTAGAGGGGAGGTGAATAGACTTATTGAAACTCTTTAGGATGAGTTTCTCAGCTGATAGATATGCGGAAGTCAGCTGATGACGAATGCAAATAGTTAATGGAATAGTTAAGTATGAATGCAGCAGTTAAGTATGATGCTAAAACAGGAAAGTACGTAGGCAATTTATAGTGGTCTCAGAGGTGGGGTAATCCTCTACTAATCCACTTTCTCCAAACCAGTTGGAGATGAATCCACTATAATTTTCTACCAGTGATAAATATTACAGTGATTCTACAACTTAGCTACAACAACTTCCAACCAGTGGAATCCCTTTGTTGCAACTCCTTTCTGACTGCCTAGCACCACTCGATTCTTCAAATCCTTGGATGCCTATCAGTCGCGTAATTTCAACCAATGAAGTACCCCGAACTCAAGTTTTAAGACAAGTGTGTTTTGTCTTCTCCAACTAAGAGCTTTCTTCGTATATGAATGGGAATACTGCTCTTTACGATGCTATAAATTTCTGATTGCTTAGATTGCTTTGATCGCATGGAAGTATAGTTTGCACCGTTGTACTGCTCAACTTCAAATCTCTGGATATATATAGGTGTCGATCCTTTGAGCTTTTCTTCATAGCCATTGTAAATCTGTAACAAATCCGTCCGTTGGAGAAATAAACTTCTTTGTTTTTTCTTCTGAACGTTGCAAGGCTGGATTCCCTTATTTTAATCCATTTTCGACCGTTGTGAAGACTTTCTTGTGATGGCACCGAATATTTTGAATATAATAAGATTAAAGTCTCCAGTGGTGGGTCTGGATGAATTATTTAATTCATTTCCTTTCCGGGAATCTCTCCAATCTATCTCTTATCGCCCGCATGTGACTTTCCATAAATATTGACTATTCAACGCATGCTGACGTGGACTGGAGTACTTGGTTGATCACTTAACTGATCTCTTTGTGGTCAAACTATCTGATGTGTGGTCAACCTACTCTGATGTCGACTTCTCTGATGTTCCGACTTGTCTGAAGTCTTCTGACCTGATTGAATTTGACGGATCTGATGGTCAAACTTCAGATGACTTGACTTTTCTTCTTGACTACATTCTGGTCCAACTTCGCTGATTAAATTGTTGACCAGAACTTCTCTGATAAGGGTTGCCTGATATAGCTCGTCTGTGGTTAACCTTATCCGAACAGTTGGGTTGACCAAGACTCGGCTGATAGATACTTATCTGTGATTTGTACTTAGCCGTTTTTTAAAGCCTAACTTATATGGCCTATAGAAGATACTCATTTGGTTCTTCTTTACATTTTGCCAAGTAATAAACATACATTTGAATAAACAAATACAATGATGATATCATCAAAATCTAACAAGTATTCCTAACAAATTCCCCTTATTTTGATGATGGCAAAACTTAAGCAATTATTCAAATGAATAAAAGGTCTGCACATAAGTGCAAGACACAAACTAAAATCAGTCTTGTTTTGAGACAACTAGAGGTTGTCATTCAAATGGCTGTTTATATAATTTTCCTGAGTTTGTTTACAAGTACATCATCTTCGAATGAACAACCAAATACAGAAAAAAAATCAAGTACTTCAAAAAACAAAAATTACAAAGAAAAATTTTATCTGCCTCTGTCTCTTCGGACAATTTGCTAAGGAGGCCTAAATAACTTAGCTCCAATATGCCTCTTACAGACAAGTGCCAGACTATATTTCCTTTTGATGATCTGGGAGGTGAACTCTTGCTCGTCTGTAGTTGAGAATTTATTTTTCTCACAGAGAGCTCTGATTTCTTTCTGCAGTACTAGCTCATCCAATTCATTGTCCAAACGGGTAGGCGCATCTTCTGCTCTAAATGAAGGGATCATAGGATAAACATTCCATTTGGCTGCATATTTAAGCGTGATCTTCCAAAGAGTAGGCCATCTGGTCTCCATGTAGTTGATGAATGACTGTTGGGGGGAGTTTTCTCTATCCTTGAGTATTTCCCAAAGATAATACTTCTCTGCGAACTCCTTCTTGGCCTCTGCCCAACTAGTCATAAATTCTGAAGGCAGAATTTCTTCAACATGCCACATTTGTTGCCTTCCCATTCAAACCTTGGCTCTTCTCCTTGCCTTGTTCTCCTATTCTCTGTAGGTTGATCTTCAGTCTGCTCAGGATCATCTACCTCCTTCCTCTTTTTGCTTGATGTCCCAGCTTCAATTCTGAGGATATCTTGCCTCTTCTTCGATCTGAGCTCCTGAGCCTATACTTGACCTGATACTTCTCTTACTCCCCCCTGCTTACTTCCTTCCCCCTTTTTGCCAGCATTAACCAGTATAGTCAATTGCTGCTCAACTCTGTGCATCCAGTCAGACATGACAAGGGGCATTCTGGAGTTTGTAGGAGGAGGAGGTTGAGGATCATTCCTCTGCAGTAGGGTATCAATTTTGGCAGTGATGGTCTGCAGGTCAGGTGAGATTTTTGTGGCAAGCAACTCTTCAACAGATTCTTTGATAATGTTGCAGATCAGCTCAGTCATCACAGGGGAGATGGGTGATGTCTGAGGTGTAATACCCGGTTGTAATTCAGTCATTATCATTCAGTAACTTCATTTAGTAATTATCACTCAGCGGGTTTTCACTCATTAATAATCGTTCATCAATCATGTTCATTCATCCATGTTCACCGTTCGGAATAACTTTGAGTTGTGTATCGATATTGTTCATTGTTTCAACTTTCCACGTATGAGTTCGATTTGGTTAAATCACCATCAATTTTTGAAAACTCCAAAAATTCTTAATCTTTGAAATATTATATAGCATCGAGTTAGCTTTCCAATGGTTCAAACGGTGAGTCAATCAGAGTCCGGACGGGAGAGTTATGGTCGAAATAGCTCAGACACTCATTTTCCAGTTTTGGCCGAGCAGCCTGTACTGTGGGCCGCGGCACATGTCGGCAGGGCCGCGGCACATGCTGAAGTCACCGCCAGCATACCCGTCCGGGCCGCGGCACACTCGTGTTGCACTTATCGGCCAAACCCCTCTGTACCGTGTGCCGCGGCACATGCCGGAAGGGCCGCGGCACACTCGGTCGTGCCACGGCACACTGCCGACCACTGAGAGCCGTTTTTGGGCCTGGCCCGCGGCACACAGGGCAGTCAACCCCTATAATTGCGTTTTTGAGCGTGTTCAGCTCACTTTTCATCATTTTCCTCACCTTCTTCGAGAGAGAGAGACTTGAGGGAGAGAATTTTTCTTCACCTATCACTTGGGTGTGGATTTTAATCATTTTCTTTCGGTTGTGAAGCTTGGATCATCGATCTATCACGTATTCTTCGGATCAAAGTGCTTGAATCTTCAAAGGTAATCCTCATCAAACCTCTTGGATTTTCGATTTGTGTTGAGATATGATGTTTTGGATGTTAAGATCATGTTGTATGAAGTGATATACGCATGATTATGGATATGTTTGATTATTCATTGGATTATTGAAGGATTATTCAAGAACACTTTGAATTTTGAGTTGAATTTGGGGGGTTTCGATTAATTGTCGTTGTAATCACGATTTTGGATATTCATAACGGAATATTGATCGTATTGAAGATGTTTTGTTGGTTTGAAACACTTCTTGGGGATTTAAAGTTGGTATTTTTGAAGTTTGGTTATAAAAATCAAAGTTGGCCACAAAGTGTTCAATTTAATGCCCCAATGAACTTGGTTTAATAGTATCGACGCTTTGAGTTCGTTATATTCGTAGTTGATTCGTATATTGAACAGATTGTTGGTCATTGTATTATTCAAGGTTGTTCGAGCAACCGATATCTCAATTAGGACGTTGTTCGTGGAAGGATAATTGTCACCAGTGTTGTGTAAGTTAATTCTTACTCAGTTAAAAGGATATTCATTCCTTTCGTTGTTGTCATTCATAATCATAATTCATTCATAAGTTACTAACCGCTTCAAAACTTGTAATTGTCACTTAATTACTTCATTCACGAGTAACGACTGTTCCAATCATTTCATTGAGGTGTCATTCATTTCACCATCATTTCATCTTGGTGAATCATTATTCATTTTCGTTGTCACTTTTGTTATATCGTGGCACTCCGGGTCATACTGGCGTGCCAGTTGGTATGTGTAGGATTTTCATGTCGGGTACATTATAGTCGTGTGTTGGTTGGTGGCCTCACATTGGACTGTGCACACGAGTTGATGGCTTCGTGAGACTGATTAGGTACAAGACCACATGTGTATTCGATCGATACTCGTTGGTGGCTTGTGCACGGACACATTTCCATCCCGGACGTAGTGTGGCGCCATTACTTTGAGCTGTACTGTTAGTTGATTCATATAGCATGTTTGATTGCGTATGTTTCGACAGGATATTTCATAACTTCAGATATATCATGATTGTGTATTTTCAACCCTTGAGGATTGTTGTTACGTATGGCGACCCGGTGAGGATTTTGTTTTTCAGGTCATGGCAAGGCAAAAGCACGGGAATAGCATGTTGACGTCGAGGAGTCCCAGTGATACTAGTAGGGGGCCCCGTTCTTTTCAGTTATTCATATTGTTGTCATTTATTTTCCGCTGCAGATTTTCATTTGGATACTCCGTTTCATTCAGTGTTGTGTATTTTATCTTCATATAAAATATACTAGTCTTCGGTATTATCCTGGTGTGTTGTACTTAAACTCCTCATCGGAGTAATTATTGTTGTAATGTGGTTCGGTACTACATTTACCCTGTGTAATTCATTCATTTTCATTCGCCTGGTGGGTCCCAGTCGGGGATCTACGGTACTGTAATATCCGCCTAGATTGGGGTGTTACAGAGTTGGTATCGGAGCGTGGTTTTGAATACTACCTCCCGAGTCATGTCTCATTTGAAATCATCGTCATTAGACTAGTATCATTGGACTTTCGCGTCACGTGTGACCTATGCAAATGCCGATCCAATCAGACCGAAAGAACTGTAAGATTTCTAACGCCATGTTATAATTTCTGGCAATAGTCATTCATTCATCATTCATCAATTAACAATCCTCAAACATCATCATTCATTATGATTAGGACGATCATGTTAACTCATTAATCACTTAATTCATTTCATTACTCAGTTGATGACCAGGACGATCATGTTAACTCATTAATTACTCAATTCATTTCATTACTCAGTTGTCGATCTGGATGATCATATTATTAATCTTGTTAAATTGTTCAAGATAATCATTTCAAGAATTTCATCGAATTACCATGTCACTTCAGTAAATCATTCATGTAATCACTAAGTTAGAGCATGTATGCTCATTTTCATCATCTCATGACATAATCATAACGTCATATTCATGCGGGAAATATAATCATTATGCGACCTTCCTACTTCAGTATGGAGAGATCTGTCAGGGGATGCACGGGGAGAGGCCGCGGTGCGGGCCGAAACCCGGGAAATAATCACTCGATGTCGGGAAATTGTACCCAGGACTCGGCTCGATCAGAAGATGTTCGGGTTGATCCACTCACTTTTATGCAGGTCATGATGACCCATATGCAATTGCTCAATCATCATTGCGCCACTCTGGCCGGATTAATCGAGAGAACTCTCCCTAATGAGCCTGCTGCTAAGGAAATTGCTGAGCAACAACCTTCATCTGTCAGCAAGAAATCAACGAAACGTAATCAACCTGAAGGCGGTCATTCAACCTTCAAGAAGCCTCGTGTGAGTCCTATCGTTTCTGAGCGACCTCCTACGGCGCATAATCGTGCGGAACCTCAGTCCCGAGCGGCCAGTTCGGCCATCACCTATTTCAACTGTGGAGCAACGGGTCATTACAGCACTAAGTGTCTGAAACCGTCTATCACGTGCCATAATTGTGGGAATTTTGGGCATAAGGCCCGTTTTTGCCGAAAGGACTCCAAGTCGGCTCCGGCGGCATCTCAGGCCCCGAAGCAATCAGCGATTCAGAATCAGACTGCTCTGTCAACGTCATTTGAGATAATGGAAGCAAATAAAGTTGGAGCTCATATTTATCAGTCGGGAGCGTCCGGTTCGGGGGCCGGCAAGTCCCGTATTCATGTGATGAAGAGGATCGACGATCCAATGGCCCGAATGATCTCAGGTATACTCGTAATTTTATTTCAACCTCTGTGTACCTTTTGATACTGGTACACCGCATTCATTCATTTTCGAATCATGTTTGTATAGACTTATTTTGGGATAGTCCTATTGCTTGTGGACCTCATACCATCGGTCTACCTGACGATGGAAGAATTTTCGGAAATCATACCGAAGTAAGCTTAATGACCGCGATTGGTTGGTGGACCTAATCGTGGTGAATTTATCTAAGGACGATGTAATATTGGGTATTAGTTGGATGGATCGTCATGATACTATCCTTAGTGCTGTAAGCGTTTGGTCACTATCATTCCGTCGTTGGTTGTCGAGTGTGTGCTTCAGGGAGGTAATCCCCGTTCTTCTAGAATAATTATTATTATGAAGGAAGCAGAGAAATTCCTCAATCGAGTTGTTCAATCATTCATTGTATCATTTTCATCGATTGACCATTCTAAGGCAATCGAGTTGTTCAATCATTCATTGTATCATTTTCATCGATTTGTCGTTTTAAGGCAATCGAGTTGTTCAATCATTCATTGTATCATTTTCATCGATTGGACGTTTTAAGGCAATCGAGTTGTTCAATCATTCATTGTATCATTTTCATCGATTGACCATTCTAGGGCTATCGAAATGTTCAATCATTCTTGGTATCATTGTCATCGATTGACGATGTATTCCCAGACGAGTTACATGGTTGCCTTCACATAGAGTTGTGGAATTCACGAGTGATTTGGAGCCAGTACGTCCCCGTTATCGAAGGCACCATACTGGATGGCCCCGACCGAAATGCAGGAGTTCAACTTGAGGAATTGTTCGAGAAAGGTTATCTCTGACCGAGTGCGTCCCCGTGGGGAGCACCAGTGCTGTTTGTCAAGAAGAAGGATGGTTCGTTCCGTTTGTGTATTAATTATCGGGAGTCGAATAGGGTGACGATCAAGAATAAGTATCCCTTACCCCGTATTGATGATCTTTTAGATCAACTTCAGGGAGCTTCAGTATTTTCCAAGATCGACTTAAGATCTGGATATCATCAGTTGCGAATTCGAGAGTCGGGTATCGCAAGGACAGCGTTTCGTACACGCTATGGTCATTATGAGTTCGTAGTTATGCCGTTCGGGCTAACTAATGCACCTGCGGTATTCATGGAGTTAATGAATCAGGTTTTCATCGACTTTTTGGATCAGTTTGTTGTTGTCTTCATCTATGACATTTTGATTTATTCTCGTGATCGAGAGGAACATGAGGTACATCTTCATCAGGTTCTCGACGTGTTAAGACGCGAGCAACTTTATGGAAAGTTTTCTAAATGTGAGTTTTGGATGTCCGAAGTGACTTTTCTCGGGCATGTAATTTCATCAGACAGAGTTCGTGTCGACCCTCAGAAGACGGAGGCTATCCGATATTGGCAACCTCCGAAAAATGTTAAGGAAATCCAAAGTTTCCTCGGATTAGCTGGTTAATTATCCGACCCATGACCTGGAGCTAGCAGCCGTGGTTTTCGCGTTGGAAATTTGGCGTCGTTACCTTTATGGCGTCACCTGTCAGATCTTCACTGATCACAAGAGTTTGAAATATATATTTACTCAGAAGGAGTTAAATATGCGACAAAGGCGGTGGTTGGAACTAATCAAAGATTATGATATCGAGATCCTTACCACCCGGGCAAGGCGAACGTTGTCGCCGACGCCTTGAGTCGTAAGTCTGTTCAGGAGCAGATGCTTGCTCGTTTAATAGTTCAGAAGGAACTTCAGTAGGAATTTATGAGAACCGAGATCGAGGTCTGGTTACAGCAAGTACAAGGGCAAGTTTGTACGTTGGAAATTTCATCATCACTTGAGGAGGCGATCAAGGAGAATCAGGGTTCAGACCCACTTTTTTATTACGCATTCAAGAGGATGTGACTCAGGGGAAAGCCCCCGGATTTGTGATCCACGAGGATAAACTTTTGCGTTTTAAGAATCGGTTGTGCATACCGGCGAATGACGAGTTGAAAAACTCGATTTTGAGAGAAGCTCATGCTACCCCTTATTCTGTTCATCCGGGATCTAGCAAGATGTACAAAGACTTGAAACAAAATTACTGGTAGAGTAATATGAAACGAGAAGTCGCAGAATTTGTTTCGAGATGCTTAACATGTCAGCAAGTCAAGATAGAACATCAGCGACCGGTAGGTATGCTGAAACCGCTCCCTATTCCGGAGTGGAAATGGGAGGATATTTCAATGGATTTGATCACGAGTTTGCCGACGAGTCGTCGTGGCATGAATACGATCTGGGTTATTGTGGACCGCTTAGCTAAATCAGCTCATTTCCTTGAGATTAAGGATACGTGGGGTCCCGAGAGACTTGCCCAGTTATTTATCAAAGAGATAGTGAGATTGCACGGTACTCCTAAAAGTATCGTTTCCGATCGTGACGGATGATTCGTGTCTCATTTTTTTGAAATCAGTTCATCGTGCTATGGGAACTCATCTTAATTTCAGCACATATTTTCACCCTCAGTCCGACGGACAACCAGAGAGAACTATTCAGACATTAGAGGACATGTTGAGGGCATGCGTCCTCGATTGGAAAGACGATTGGGAAGCCCAACTACCATTGATCGAGTTCACGTATAAAAATAGTTGGCATGCTTCGATTAAGATGGCACCTTATGAGGCCTTGTACGGTCGTCGTTGTCGATCTCCTTTGTGTTTGGATGACTTATCAGAATCAATCGGCACCGATCCCGATATACTTATAGCCGCCCCTGAGAAGGTAGCTTTGATCAGGAATCGTTTGTTGACCGCTCAGAGTCGATAGAAATCTTATGCAGACAATCGTTGTCGACCATTAGAGTTCGAGACGGGTGACCATGCTTTGGTCAAGGTATCCCCGAGTCGGGGTATCTTCCATTTGGGGAAGAGGGGAAATTTGAATCCGAGATTTATTGGACCGTTTGAGATTTTGGAATGAGTAGGCGAGCTAGCTTATTGATTGGCTTTACCTCCGGCGTTAAGCCGAATTCATAATGTGCTTCACATCTTTCAGTTACGGAAGTATGTTGCCGACCCGAGTCACATACTTCAGTTCATCAAAATCGAGATCGCGGATGATCATTCGTATGAGGAGCGCCCCATACGCGTCTTAGAGCGGCGAATCAAACAGTTGAGGAATAAGGCGATTCCTTTGGTTAAAAATTGAGTGGTCTAGACACGGAGTCGAAGAGGCTACTTGGGAAACCGAGGATAGTATGCGGGAGAGATATCCCGAGTTGTTTGACCCTTAGTTTCGGGGACGAAACTCTTTTAAGGGGGGGTGTATGTAATACCCGGTTGTAATTCAGTCATTATCATTCAGTAACTTCATTCGGTAATTGTCACTTAGCGGATTTTCACTCATTAATAATCATTCATCAATCATGTTCATTCATCCATGTTCACCGTTCGGAATAACTTCGAGTTGTGTATCGATATTGTTCATTGTTTCAACTTTCCACGTATGAGTTCGACTTTGTTAAATCACCATCAATTTTTGGAAACTCCAAAAATTCTGAATCTTTGCAATATTATAGAGCATCGAGTTAGATTTCCAATGGTTCAAACAGTGAGTCAATCGGAGTCCGGACGGAGAGTTATGGTCGAAATAGCTCAAACACTCATTTTCCAGTTTTGGTGGCGGCTGTCTTGTGGGCGCGGCACATGCCGGCGAGGCCACGACACCTTGCCGAAGTCAGCGCGGCACACCGTCCGTCAGGCCGCGGCACACTCGTGTTGCACTTATCGGCCAAACCCCTGCATGCGTGTGCGCGGCACATGCCGGAAGGGCGGCACCTTTCTGCGAGACAACTGCGGCACACTCGGCCGTGCCGCGACACACTGCCGACCACTGGGAGCCGTTTTTAGACCTGTGCCGTGGCAAACTCGGCCTGGGCCGCGGCACACAGGGCAGTCAACCCCTATAATTGCGTTTTTGAGCGTGTTCAGCTCATTTTTCATCATTTTCCTCACCTTCTTCGAGAGAGAGAGAGACTTGAGGGATAGAATTTTTCTTCACCTATCACTTGGGTGTGGATTTTAATCATTTTCTTTCGGTTGTGAAGCTCGGATCATCGATCTATCGCGTATTCTTCGGATCAAAGTGCTTGAATCTTCAAAGGTAATCCTCATCAAACCTCTTGGATTTTCAATTTGTGTTGAGATATGATGTTTTAGATGTTAAGATCATGTTGTATGAAGTGATATATGCATGATTATGGATATGTTTGATTATTCATTGGATTATTGAAGGATTATTCAAGAACACTTTGAATTTTGAGTTGAATTTGGGGGTTTTCGATTAATTGTCATTGTAATCACGATTTTGGATATTCATAATGGATTATTGATCGTATTGAAGATGTTTTGTTGGTTTGAAACACTTCTTGGGGATTTGAAGATGGTATTTTTGAAGTTTGGTTATAAAAATCGAAGTTGGCCACAAAGTGTTCGATTTAATGCCCCAATGAACTTGGTTTAATCGTATCGACGCTTTGAGTTCGTTATATTCGTAGTTAATTCGTATATTGAACGGATTGTTGGTCATTGTATTATCCAAGGTTGTTCGAGCGACCGATATCTCAATTAGGACGTTGTTCGTGGAAGGATAATTGTCACCGGTGTTGTGTAAGTTAATTCTTACTCAGTTAAAAGGATATTCATTCCTTTCGTTGTTGTCATTCATAATCATAATTCATTCATAAGTTACTAACCACTTCAAAACTTGTAAATGTCACTTAATTACTTCATTCACGAGGAACGACGGTTCCAATCATTTCATTGAGCTGTCATTCATTTCACCATCATTTCATCTTGGTGAGTCATTATTCATTTTCGTTGTCACTTTTGTTATATCGTGGCATTCCGGGTCATACTGGCGTGCCGGTTGGTGTGTGTAGGATTTTCATGTCGGGCACATTATAGTCGTGTGTTGGTTGGTGGCCTCACATTGGACTGTGCACACGAGTTGATGGCTTCGTGAGACTGATTAGGTACAAGACCACACGTGTATTCGATCAATACTCGTTGGTGGCTTGTGCACGGACACATTTCCATCCCGGACGTAGTGTGGCGCCATTCCTTTGAGTTGTACTGTTAGTTGATTCATATAGCATGTTTGATTGTGTATGTTTCGACAGTATATTTCATAACTTCAGATATATCATGATTGTGTATTTTCAACCCTTGAGGATTGTTGTTACGTATGGCGACCTGTTTGAGGATTTTGTTTTTCAGGTCATGGCAAGGCAAAAGCACGGGAATATCATGTTGACGTCGAAGAGTCCCAGTGATACTAGTAGGGGCCCTCGTTCTTTTCAGTTATTCATATTGTTGTCATTTATTTTCCGCTGCAGATTTTCATTTGGATACTCCGTTTCATTTAGTGTTGTGTATTTTATCTTCATATAAAATACACTAGTATTCGGTATTATCCTGGTGTGTTGTACTTAAACTCCTCATCGGAGTAATTATTGTTGTAATGTGGTTCGGTACTACATTTACCCTGTGTAATTCATTCATTTTCATTCGCCTGGTGGGTCCCAATCGGGGACCTACGGCACTGTAATATCCACCTAGATTGGGGTGTTACATAAGGAGAGTGCTCACCTGAACTTTCTGTGCCCGTAGGTAGGTGTGCATATGACCTACTTGTCTGTAGACTCCTGTCTGCAGGCGGCTGATCAGATGGGGTCTGTTTTAGGGTCCCCGATCTATCTTCTTATTCTTCATCTAGGCTGGTGTAGCGGGCAGGCGCCCCAGCCTCATCTGCTCTGGCTTCATCTTTGCCTTCTTTTTATTCTTCTGCCTCCTTTTCCTTCTCTTCTTCCTCTTTCTCTTCTTCTTCTTTCTCTTCTTCCTTCTCTTCTTCCTTCTCTTCTTCCTTTTCTTCTTCATCATCCTTCTTTTCATCCTCATCACATTTCTTGTCCTCATCATCATCATCACCATCATCATCATCACCATCATCATTATTTTCTTTTTCTTCCTGCTCGACTTCTTCTCCTTCGTCATCATCTTCTTCTTCCAATTCCTCTATCTTTTCCTGTTCTTCTTCTCCAGATTGTTTTTCAACTTCATCTACTTTTTCCTTTTCTTCTTATTTTTCTTCAACTATAATGTTTTCTTCTTTTTCTTCTTTTTCAACTCCTACTTCTTCTTCCTCCACTATCTCTTTGATTCTAATTTCCTTTTCTTCAACTTCTTCATCAATCCCCTCCAAAACACCTTCCATAGCAAGATGGATGAACTGGTCCATGTTGGTTTTAAAATGGGACATGAACCAGTTCTCCTGGAGCAATAAGATTGCATCTGTCTCATGACAGAAGGCCATGAGCACTTGCTCCGTAGCCTGGGGATAATCCCAGCTACTCTTTTCAACAAACGTTTGCAGTTGAGTAAATGGAACAGATTTCAAAGTTTTCCATTCATCGAAAACATTTATATAAGAAACTTTAAGAACATGATGTTATACCACAAGAAGCTGCTCTATAGATAGGTTGAGGAAGTTGTTCTCGAGTAGGTTGAAAGTGTAGTCTGCTTCGGAAATATGGATAATCAATCCTGCTTTTTCTTCTTCACACATGAAATGAGGGGTTAGAATAGGATCCATTTGAGTTTCCAGGCTGGAGGGAGCAGGCTGATCCTCTATGTGAGTGGGTGCAGGGGTAGAGTAGTGATCTGGCTGCTCTTCCTCTTCAAACTCTAATCGCCTGGGCCTCTTGGGGGATGGTTCTGGTGAAGAATGAATCACGGATGGCTCTCCAGGGACTGGTCCCCTTCTCTTGAAATGGAGGCCAATCGGGGTGTTGTCTGAATCTGAATCAGACTAGTCTGCAGGTTGGTCGCGGGCTGCAGTTTGATCTCCATCAGACTCGTATGAGCTTAATGGATATCTGTAGGGAGTTAGCTCTACAGATATTTCCCTTAGAAATTGAGCTGCTTTTCTATCTCCGCCTAATCTTCTTAGAGTCTCTTGGTCCAAGTGACCAAGTCTATTGTTGATGTGGAATGTGTCAGCATTTCCCTTCGCCACACCTAACTGCTCCAAAATCCAACTTATTTGCGTCCCAAAGGCCAGCTTCGATTTGAATCTCTTCTCGTCATCCAGCCATTGGACTTTGTTTACTTCGCGCACCAGTTGCCTGAAAATGTAGTTAGTCTAGTCAATTGGTTCATCCTGAATTAGTGCTCCCAGCACCATAAACTTGGCTGACGACAACTGGTCGTAGCTGCCCGCCATCCCATCACTATTTTGTTGGTAATAGCCAACGCATAGCGATACTCTTTCCTAAGCTCGCTTCTCTTAGCGGTTAGCTTCAACTTTGACGGATGCTCGTGAGCCTTGATCTTCAGCCACGTGTCGGCTGCATTTTGGTTCATGGCTTCGACGGCCATTCCATGAGATTTCATCCCGAAAACTTTTCCGACTGATTGTGGAGTGATATCCACTTTAACTCCGAAAATTGAGCTCCTAATGCCCGATTTGAGAACTCTGGATTCTCTGTAGAATGTGATAACAGCCTCTTTGAAGAGATATTTGGGGCTGATATCCAGAAATGGGTAGATCCCATTCGTCTTCATCGATCTGATAAGGTGACGCACGTCGTTGTCCAGATTGGTTTCGAGCAGCCCCTCGAAATCGGCTACCAGAGAAAAAATAATCTGGTCCTTCACAGCCTTCTGATTCACTCCTTCAAAATACGACTCCATTTCTGCACAAGAGGAAATTTTCTGTGTATTGAAAGTTCGAAAGAATTTTTGCTCTCAAAAACTAGGTTTTGTAAGCTTGAAGAAGGTAAAGTGAAAATGACTTTTCCGTCTTTTAAAAGGAAAATTGAAACGATGATTGGAATTTAATATTATTTATTTAAGCGGTGGTCCACCTTTTGAGATTTTAAAATTTAAATTAAATTAATCGGTGGTCCTGCTTTTAAAAATTTGAAAAACGACGGTTGGATTTAATTGGTCATTGTGGAGGTCGTGTGAATGTGTAGTTGCCACGTGTAATTAAATAATAATTTAAAAAATATTCAAGAGTCGGTCAAGGGTAGAGAACTTAGTTAGTTGACCGTTGACTGTTTGACTGTTTGACTGCTCTGCATCAGGTAACTCTTCTTATCTGCTTCAGGTAGGATCTGATACCTGTGGTCAGCTTAGTCCGTCCTTCGTCTGATCTGCTTCAGTCAGCTTTCTCGTCTGTACTAGATTCCCAATCTAGTAATCCAAGTTCCCTGCTCAGCTCCACTAACCTTTCTTCTGGTAAAGGTTTGGTGAATATGTCAGCAATCTGGTAATTCTGCGCCGACTCTTTCTACTCTGACTCTCTTATTAAGCACATGATCTAGAAATGATGTTTGACATCAATGTGCTTCGTCCATGAGTGCAATACTGGGTTGTTGATGATTGCAATTGCACTGTTGTTGTCGCACCATATTGGGACTTCATTTGCAATGATGTTGTAGTCCCTAAACTGTTGTCTGATCCATAAAATTTGCGCACAACAGCTACCTGCAGCTAGGTATTCTGACTCTGTTGTTGAGATAGAGTTAGATACCTACTTCTTGCTAAACCAGGATATCAGTCTGGTTCCTAGGAATTGGCACGTTCCACTAGTGCTTTTCCTATTAATCTTACATCCAGCAAAATCTTCATATGAATATCCTGACAGCACAAAGTTGTTATCTTTAGATTAAGATATTTAATGATCCTCTTAGCTGCTTCCAGGTGTGACTGCTTGGGTTTGGATTGAAATCGTGCACATACTCCTACAGCATATGAAATGTCTGGCCTGCTTGCAGTCAAATATAGAAGTGATCCAATGAGTCCTCTATAGTGGTTGAACCCACTGATATGCCTTCTTCATCTGCATCAAGGTGTGTGCTTGTGCTCATAGTAATTTTTGCTAATTTGGCCGATTCCATTCCAAATCTCTTGATTAAATCTCTGGCATATTTGGCTTGGTTGATGAAAATTCCATTTTCCATCTGTTTTACTTGCAATCCTAGGAAGAAATTTAGCTTTCCCATCATGCTCATCTCAAACTCTCTTTGCATGAGATTTGAGAATTTCTCACACAGCTCTGGATTGGTTGATCCAAATATGATATCATCCACATATATTTGAACTAATAATATGTGGTCTTCATGCTCCACTCTGAATAGGGTCTTGTCCACCTTTAATTTGCTGAAACCATTATTTTCTAGAAACACAGATAATGTTTCATACCATACTCTTGGTGGCTGCTTGAGTCCATATAGAGCCTTTAGAAGCTTGTAGACTTTGTCTCATTTGACAAATCCAGGGGGTTGCTCCACATAGACTTCTTCTTCTAGAATTCCATTAAGAAAGGCACTCTTCACATCCATTTGGTAGACTTCAAAATCTTTAAATGCTGCATATGCAAGGAATAGTCTGATGGCTTCTAATCTTGCAATAGGTGCATAAGTTTCATCAAAATATATTCCTTCACATTGTGCATAGCCTTTAGCAACAAGTCTGGCCTTATTACCAAAAACAGCTCCATCTCCATCGCATTTGTTCTTGTACACCCATTTGGTGCAAATAACATTCTTGTGATCTGGTCTGTCTGTTAGTTCCCAAACATTGTTCCTTTCCATCTGATTAAGCTCTTCTTGCATTGCATTGATCCATGAGTAGTCTTCCAAAGCCTGTTCTGTAGTCTTGGGTTCAATTTGAGACATAAAGCATGAAAACATTGCCATTCCTGCGGGTATAGTGAACTATCTGGTCTTGACTCCATCAGTTAGCTTCCCAATGATTTGTTGGATGGGATGATCTTTAAGCCACTTAGGAATGTCTTCTTCTTTAGGGTCTGTTCCCCCTGTAGATTTGCTTTGGTGAACTTCTTCTCTCTCAGCATCAGCTTGATTCTGACTTCCTTGATCTGCAACTGGATCAGCTACAGTCTTGTCATCTGCAGGTGGAAGTCCTGTATGGTCTGCAGATGGGTCTTTACCAGCTACAAATGGGTCTTCAGGCTGGTCTGCAGGTGATTCCACCATTCTTGTATCATGGATGATAACTTCTTCTAGGGTGGCAGATTTGGGTTTGTTCTCAATTAATTCCACCTTTTTCCTGTACTCGAAGATTCATCAAATACAATATGAGGTGTTTCCTCCACAACTAAGGTTCTTTTGTTAAAAACTCTATATGCCTTGATTCTTTGTGAATATCCCATAAAGAGACCATCATCAGTTTTAGCATCAAAGGCATTTAGTTGGGTTTTACCATTGTTGTGGATGAAACACTTACAACCAAAAATATGAAAATAAGCAACTGTAGGTGTTCTGCCATTCCAAACCTCATAGGGAGTTTTGCCATGTCTCCCTACTATCATACTCCTGTTTTGAGTGTGGCATCTTTGTGTTGTGACTTGACCCGAGAACCTCTTGGCGAGTGCCTTACGCAATCATGGACCTGGCTGCTTCCTTTAAGGTTTTTTTTCTTCTTTCGGAAACACCATTCTGCTGTGGAGTCCTGGCTGCAGAGACTTCATGCAGGATCCCATCCTGATCACTATAATCAGTAATTGCTTTGTTGAGAAATTCTCCTCCTCTATCTGATCTGATCTTGATAATTGAGAGGGATTTCTCATTATGGATCCTTCTCAGCAGCTCAAGCAACTTGATTAGTGTTTCACTCTTTTTATAGAGAAAAACAACCCATGTTTACCTTGAGTAGTCATCCACTACTACTAGAGCATGCTTTCTACCACTTATGGTCCTTGGCTTGATAGGACCAAATAGATCCATGTAAAGTAGATCTAAGATTCTTGTTGTGAGAGTGGTAGGCTGGACTGGCTTGAATGATGCTCTTGTTTGCTTCCCTTTCTGACACGCATCACAGAGAGCTTCCTTATTGAATACTTCTTCTAGAAGTCCTCTGAACAACTTCTGAGAACTAATATTGTTGATGGCTTTGAAATTTAGGTGACATAGTCTCTTGTGCCATAGTCATCCATTCTCAGCTATTGTCTTGGATAGAAAACAGGTATTAGGAGTTCCTGTGTTCCAATCTATCATATAGACGTCTCTCCTTCTGAATCCTTGTAGTTTCACTTCTCCAGATAAGATATCAATCACCATGCATTTCCAAATGGGGAAGACTACTAGATTATTCTCATCACAAAATTAGCTTATGCTCAAAAGGTTGTATTTGAGCCCTTTGACATAATGGACTTTTGATATAGTGATGTTTCCTTTGTGCAGCTCTCCAAAGCCTTTAGTCTGTCCTCTAGAGATATCTCCAAAGGTTATGTCTGGACATTTTTCTTTGATATAATTTGTCAGCACCTTTTTGTTCCCGGTCATGTGCCTTGAGCATTCGGAATCTACAAACCATTCCTCACCTCCAATATTTCAATTTGTGGAGATGTGGTAGTAGTCCTTCCACCTCTTCTGCAATCAGACAAGCAAAGATTTAGATGCCTAAATATGTGTGTGGGTCCTTGGGGGTTAGATGGTTTCATGGAGAATTGGTTTCTCCTTGGATTATGAAAGTTATATTGATTGCCCCTAAAAGGTGTATATTGTCTGGGCCTATATCCTTTGTTAGGATTGTGTACCAGATATGCCTCATAAAACTGATGGTGTGGGCCATTCCTAAATCTTAGCTGAGACCATTTATTAAATCTTTGAGGTCTCCACACCTGTTCGTTTTGAAAATTAGGATAACCTTGAGGTTTCCATTTGCCCCTCCCATTTGGAAATCTGTTTTTGGGGAGTCTTTGATAATAATGGGCATGTTGTCTGCGCTGATGCTTCTGCCTTGGCCATTGCCTAGTCTCATGTCTAGGTGGCTGCCTTGTATACCTTGGCTGCAGCTGACTGTGACTCAGGCCGCTATTTTGAAACACGGAGTTTGTAATTAGGCTCGATGAGCGAGACAATTGTTTCTCCCTTGATGAAAGTGGTTTTAGAACTAGAGGGAGTATTCGGGTCATATCCAAGGCCTGATCTGGAATATAGTGGCCTTTTATTCATACACAATTCGTCCAGAGTTAGAGATGCCTTCAGGAAGGTCATTTCCTTCGCCTGAGTTTTATTTAGCTGAGTCAGTTTAGTAAACTCGGATTTGACATGAGCAAGTGTAGCTAATTTTTCACTATTTAAAATAGTTAATCATTTTATCTCAGTTGTAGTATTATCAGTCTGGTTTTTCAAGTTATCTGCAACCTGTTTTTCAAGATCAGATTTGGTTTTATTCAATTCTCGACTGAGTTTTTCAAAATCATTTTTCAGCTGCCTATTCTCATCTTGCAGCTGGGTCTTCTCGGCTGATACAGATAGGTGTGCAGATTTTAATTTCTCAAAATCTTTGAGGAGCTGATTTACAGACTCGTGCAAGTCCATGTCTTGTGACATGTCTGAACTATTATTTGAATTAGAGGGTTTAGATGTTACCTCTTCATCAGCTAGGTTGGCCATCAGACAGTCATATTCCTCATCGTCATCAGAGAAGAATCCGTTATTTGACTCTACTTTCTCTTGATGTTCTCCAATGAGGGCTTTCCTTCGGTTTTCTTTTCTGCTCACCTCCTTCTTGCTCTCGTCCTTTTTAAGACCAGGACAGTCGATTTGAATGTGTCCTGTCTTATGACAGTTATATCATTCCACCTTCCATCTTCCAGCCTTTTGATTTCTCCTTGGATTATCCTTATAATTTTTCTTATATTTGGAGTAATTCTTTCGGAAGTTGCTGAATCTTTGCATTATAAATGCCATCTCTTCCTTGAAATCGAGTGGATTTGGAGGTTTGACATCAGATACGCTCTTGGCGGGGGACTCGGCTGCATAGGCTATTCCCTTCTCTGCAGGCTCGATTGATGATGAACTTGGGAGTTCGAATTCATAAGCCTTTATATCGGAGAACAGCTCCTGGATCTTTATTTTATTGAGGTCTTTGTATTCCCTCATGGCCACCGCCTTCATGCTCCATTCGGGGCTAAGAGATCTTAACACTTTCAAGGCCATCTCCCTGTTGCCATATGATTTTCCAAGGGAGTTGATTTCGTTAATGATCTATGTGAACCTTGTGTCCACCTGGTCTATAGATTCTCTGGTCTTCATCTTGAAGTTGTCAAATTTCTGGGTAGCAATTGACAACTTGTTTTCTTTGATCATCTCTGTACCATCACACATCACCGCAAGGGTGTCCCGGATCTCCTTAGCATTTTTGCAGTTCTTGATCTTGACCATTGTTGATTTATCAAGAGTTTGATACAACACGTCTCTGGCCCGGTTGTTAAGGTTGGCAAGCTTTCTTTGTTCAATTGTCAGCTCCGTCCTCTTCTTTGGGATCTTCTAAGGCTTCTCGGTTGCAATCTCCTCAGGTGTGTTGTCTTTCTCGAAGATGAAGGGATTGTCCTCTATGATGCACCACATGTCGTCATGGATTGAAGATAAGTGTGACTGCATCCTTATTTTCCAAAGATCATACTCGTCAACTGAAAAGACAGGTAATCTAGAATACATGTGTTCCATTTCTAAAATGAGAGATTAAAAAATATATATCCTCGATATATGGATCTGGTTCTTGAAATATTGAACCAACGGCTCGGATACCACTTATAGGTCACAAGTCGTCCAGGAATAAGTCTAGAGGGGGTGAATAGACTTATTGAAACTCTTTCCCACAAAGGATGAGTCTCTCAGCTGATAGATATGCGGAAGTCAGCTGATGACGAACGCAAATAGTTAATGGAACAACTAAGTATGAATGCAGTAGTTAAGTATGATGCTAAAACAGTAAAGTACGCAGGCAATTTATAGTGGTCTCAGAGGTGGGGTAATCCTATACTAATCCACTTTATCCAAACCAGTTGGATATGAATCCACTATAATTTTCAACCAGTGATAAATATTACAGTGATTCTACAACTTAGCTACAACAACTTCCAACCAGTGGAAATCCCGTCGTTGCAACTCCTTTCTGACTGCCTAGCACCACTAGATTCTTCAAATCCTTGGATGCCTATCAATCGCGTAACTTCAACCAGTGAAGTACCCCGAACTCAGGTTTTAAGACAAGAGTGTTTTGTCGTCTCCAACTAAGAGCTTTCTTCGTATATGAATGAGAATACTGCTCTTTACAATGTTATAGATTTCTGATTACTTAGATTGCTTTGATCGCTTGAAAGTATAGTTCGCACCATTGTACTGCTCAACTTCAAATCTCTAGATATATATAGGTGTTGATCCTTTGAGCTTTTCTTCATAGCCGTTGCAAATCTGTAACAAATTCGTCCGTTGGAGAAATAGACTTCTTTATTTTTCCTTCTGAACGTTGCAGGCTGGATTCCCTTATTTTAATCTATGTTCGACCATTTTGAAGACTCCATGTGATGGCGCCGAATCTTTTGAATATAATAAGATTAAAGTCTCCAGTGGTGGGTCTGGATGAATTATTTAATTCATTTCCTTTCCGAAAATCTCTCCAATTTGTCCCTTATCGCCCGCATGTGACTTTCCATAAATATTGACTATTCAACGTATGCTGACGTGGACTGGAGTACTTGGCTGATCACTTAACTGATCTCTCTGTGGTCAAACTGTCTGATGTGCAGTCAACCTACTCTGATGTCGACTTCTCTGATGTGCCGACTTGTCTGAAGTCTTCTAACCTGATTGAACTTGACTGATTTGATGGTCAAACTTCAGATGACTTGACTTTTCTTCTTGACTGCAGTCTGGTCTAACTTCGCTGATTAAATTGTTGACCAGAACTTCTCTGATAAAGGTTGCCTGATATAGCTCGTCTGTGGTTAACCTTATCCGAAAAGTTGGGTTGACCAAGACTCAGCTGATAGATACTTATCTGTGATTTGTACTTAGTCATTTTTTTAAAGCCTAACTTATATGGCCTATAGAAGATATTCATTTGGTTCTTCTTTACATTTTGCCAAGTATCTAACTTAACACAATTTGGCCTATGGAAGATACTCATCTGGTTCTTCCTTATATTTTGCCAAGTAATAAACATACATTTGAATAAACAAACACAATGATGACATCATCAAAATCTAACAAGTATTCCTAACACTTCTAGAAGCACTTTTACGAGTAACATGAGTTAAGGGGTTGAGAAAAGTAATTTCAAGATATGGACCTTCTAAGTTTAGTGAGTGCAGAGTGATTAGTGTGATTTTGTTCTAATTTGCTGAAGTTAAAGTCACTTTAGCCATATTTATCCTACCCCAATCAAAAAGCCTACATTACAACCATTGAAGTCCTTTTTTATTCACAAATTTGCATGCACAAAATAGTGGTATAGATGTAGACAATTGGCAAGCTTATGGGGATTCTTATCTCATTAAATGAGTTTTATGCGTATACATGTCCCTTTATACACTTTGAGAGTGAGCGAATACACTTAAACGATGAGGTTTATATTTTTCAAGTATTAGCTGATGTTAAGGAAGCACCCTAGAGATCTGAAAAACATTAAAGAACTTGACTTATTCATTACTTGAGATGTATTGATGAATTTTCATAATGGTCTTTGAGGTGTGTTGAGGACCATTAGGAGTTTTTATTTTTTAAAGTGCATTGCTTGGGACAATCAACGTTTAAATTTGGGGGATTTTGTTTTGACACGATTTTACACATCTTTTTATAATGATTTCTGGCACTTATCGATCTTAAATTCATGTAGTTATTGTGTTTATGTTTATTTTCTCGTTTGTTGGACTTGATTATACTTTAGTAGTTTTTGTTGTGTTTTCAGGCATTTATAAGGCCATTATCTAGTATGAACAAAGTCTCGACCCCCGACGCATATTAGGCAATGCACGAACTTGAGCACGGACTGAAGAAGGACTAAAAAATGAGGCCAAACCGCACAACACAGCCACGACCGTGTCAAACAACACGGGCTGTGTCAAACGACACGGTCGTGGACCCGACCGTGTCATGAGACAGATGTTTTGGTAATTTCTGGGACAGTTCAACACGGGACGTGTTATTTGACACGGCCGAGTCACTGGCAGTGTTAATTCCCTTGTTTGACGAGTTTAACACGTTTTAAGCCCTAAGCCCTATTTGCCAGCTATAAAAGGACCCCAAAGGCCAAATTTCGGGATTATCAAGTCTAAGAAGGGTTTAAGAGGTCAAAACACTATCAAGAGGGGATTCAAAGCATCAACGGAGATCAAGTGCGAGAATCAAGTCAAGTCGAGAGATCATTATCCGAGTTTTCACTTCTTCCTTTCTTACTTTCTTTTCTTTTTATTTAGTTGCATCATGTTGAACTTGAGTAGGATTTTCTCTTCTCTTTTCACTACGTCCGGCTAAATTTATTAGATTCCGGGCATGGGAGTACATTGACTTTTGATGGGTTTTGAGGATTGATTGTTAGACTTACTTATTACTATGATTCCCTTTTCAATTACTTGGTTTTAATTTATATTTAGCATCTGATCAATGTATTTACATGTTTAACTTAATTGCTCATAATTCGAGAGATGAGGACGTTAATAGGTCTAAAGTAGTTGACATAATTGATTACAGGATTGAGAGATCGGTGAATGATTATGATGAATTAATGGTCTTGTGAGCTTTTTAGAGTTAGATAATCTATAGTAGATGGAGAAATCATTATAGGTTATTTAATCTATGTTTTAATGCAAGGGACTTTAAGATACTTGTGTGATCATCATATTGGAAAGATGAGTAGAACTTTAACTGAAGTCAAACCCGATCAACCCTAGCAATTAATGGAAACCTAGCCTTGGAATCTCTCTTTTAAACCCATAAATTCCCTTCATTCTAAATACTGCGACTTGTTTATTTTTTTTATTATGCTAGTCTTTAAATTATTAACTTTCTCAAAACTTCGATCGTCTAGATAAAATTAGAAATATTAGAATCTAGTACTTGATACAATAAGAATAATCAGTCTTCGTGGATACGAACTTGCTCGCTACTTTTTACATCTACTTCGTATACTTGCGGGTAGCAAAGTAAATAGCGACAATTAATGAGAATGCTTCTACTTCTATTTATATGCTTGATTTTTCATATTTATGGCATGTTAGACTAGGACATGTAAATCTAAATGCTATAAAAAGATTAAATAAATTTGGAACTACTTTCAATTTCTAAATTGATTCAGAAAATAGATGTGAAATATCTGTTGAAGTCAAGTATCTTAATCGCCTTTTCATTATGTGGGAAGATTTATTAAACCTCTAAAATTGATAAAGACTGATATATGTGATTTTAAAATGGTGAAAACTAGAGGTGGAAAAAAGTATTTTATTACGTTTATTGATGATTGCTACTTATATTTGTTAAAAAGTAAAGATGAAATTATTGAAGTTTTAAAATTACAAGGCTGGAGTTGAAAATCAACTTGGAAAAATGATTAAAATGGTTGGAAGTAATAGAGGTGGATAATATGTTTTATCTGTTGAAGAAATGTGCGGTACTTCTAGCTTAAGTACTACCACTGATGAGCCCAAAATAAATAAACTGTGTTATATCAAAGGTGATGATGTGAATAGAAGTACATGTCTCTAAAGTTCTTCTATAATCATCGGCAACAGACCATCCTCAAAATTCATTGAATAAGTGATATCTGAGGAGAGTGCGATTGAATTGCTTACCAACCCCTTGCGTAAGACCATGTTTTAAAAAATATGTGAAAAACATAAGAATGCGTAGGCTTTCCAAACTCTAGGGATCGATGCGAAGTCAAATGGGAGGGACGATATATAAAGAATCATACTCACCTATGTTATACTCTTTTCTTTGACCAATGTTCTCAACGAGACAATGTCACATGTATAGTTTTCAAAATTCATTGATGGACGTAAACATCAACGGGGATTTAGACTTGAGGGGAGTTTAGCCTCCATACAATTGGCGTTTCACATTCTTGTCTTTAATTAACCAATTATTATTTTTCCCGCTGAGTTTTTATCAGTTGAAAATATCATTAACGAAGTAATAATACATGCGAGATCTACGTAAAGAATAGTAAGTATAGACTTAAAGAGAAAAGTTTGGCATAGTCGTATACAGATCAAAGTAAAGATCATATGGAAATATAATTGAATTGTTCGACTTCAGAATCATACAAAAGTATGGATTACAACTAATGAGGTCTAATACAATTGTTTCTTAAAGAAGTAAAAAAAAAAAAAAAAGGAAGCATATTAATAATAATCAAAATGATTAAACTAAGTATAAAATCTAACTCTTTCCCGAGAAGAGCCGCGCGCATGAACATGTACAAGTCATGCCTTACTTACCTTCTCATGTAACAAAAAAGTGACACAACTATGACTGAGACTTAAAAGTAAAGCTTGCCCTATTACAATATGATGATGTACAAGAGTACCATGAACAATAAACCAGGATCATTCTATCAAAGTTTACTACAAATCAATCGTACGTAGTACAGATAAATCCACACACACACACAACATATGTGTATATATATAAAATACTGCTTACTTAATGTGGCCGCCGGGTTAGCTTAGCTACGAACATATAGAGAGTCACATTATAGGCTGTGTTTAGCAAAACTAGCCGATAAGCTAGCTAGTAGCTATTAAATTAGTTGATAGCTGATTGAGTAGCTGATAAGCTAGCTGATTATGAAAATTATGAGGAATATTATTTAATTATTTTTTTAAAGCACCAACCTACTCCTCGTAGGCACGTCGTGTGCATATACACAGATGATGAATTTGGTTGGGAGGGAGGGAGGGAGGTGCTTGTTTTAAAGTTTTTAACAGTACCACCACCCACCCCCCACCCCACCCTCTTCAAAGGGGCAAAGCGTGTGATCCAAGCAAAAAAAAATTACTCAGAAAGATTTAGCATAATTAAGATTATTAACAGCAGATAAATTAACCAGATGGTGATGCAGTACAATTAACAGTGGTTAGTTTTTTTTTTTTTTTTTGGGGTTCAATATTGGCGAAGAAGATGTGGTTCATGAGAACGTCGTCGTTTGGGAGCAGCTCCTCCTATAATGACTTGCAGGAGCCGCCGACGGTATACGGCGGCGGAGGCGCAAGTATGTTGCCGGTTTACCTCAACGACTTGAGGAGAAACGTTTGCGGCGAGGAGACGGTCGAGGCTACTCTGGAGCCCCACGATGATTCCGTCGTACTATGCAGCTTTGGGCCGGCGACCTCCGACGATCGAAATATTGCCGCCGTCGAGGAGCCGGCGTCCGTCTCGAACGGTAATTTTCTGGCGCGGAGCGGGTCGGCGGCGTCCAGGCTGCGCCGGATGTTCTCGTGGCGGAGGACGGCGTCGGCGAGGACGTCCACGTCGGATGCAGAAGATCGGCACCAGGCGGTGGTGGTGTCGGCGCGTGAGATGATGAAGGCGCAGGCTAAGATGATGAGGAACAAATCCAGCGCGCAGAGAGCACTCGGCGGACTGAGATTCATGAACAAAAGCACCGCCGCCGGAGAATCAGATCCCGACGTGGTGTGGAAACAGGTGGAGGCGAGGTTCCATGTTTTGGCTAAGGACGGATTACTCTCCAGGCAAGACTTCGGCGAATGCATAGGTACAAATAATCCAGAAATAAATACACAAATAATTTAATGGAAATGAAATATACATATACACATATATTCTCCGGTGAAGGCACGTTTGGTTAATTTTGTTGTTTGGGTATAGGAATGGGGGATTCAAAGGAGTTCGCAGTGGGGGTATTTGACGCCTTAGCACGGCGGCGGCAGAAAACAGGTAGAATAACTAAGGCGGAGCTGCATGAGTTTTGGCTACAAATATCCGACGATAGTTTCGACGCTCGTCTCCAGATTTTCTTTGACATGTGAGCATCAATTTATGGTTATTTATATACTTTTTATATCATTCTTTTCAAATTTTTAGGGTTTTTATTTTATTCTTCAATTTTAGATTTTTTAGGGTTTAATTTTTTTTTTTTAGTTTTTTTTTTTTTCGTTTTTCAGGATTATTTTAGTGTATTTAGTTTTCTATTTCTTTCCAGAAACTACTTAGTTTAAATTTAGTTTTAGGAGATCAGTATGAGACCGATCTATTAGATGTTGAGACTTACTCATCCGTATTATTTTGTGATTCTTTTATGTTTGATACTATTATTAAAAGAAATTAAGTTTGTTTAAAAAATTAGGCATTAATTCCTTATTCTCCTATCACCTCATGAATCACACGTAAAGGCTTGATTATCTTTTTTATTCCTTGTCGTCACTAATTTTCTCTATGTTTCTCTCAATTTTTTCCCTTGATTTTTTTTTTATTCTACCGCATTATTTGAACGACGATTCTTTTTGGAAACGCTGTTAAAACTATGTTTCTACTATTTTGCATATTTACATACTAGTATTCAATCGTATTTTTTCTATTAAAATAAAAACAAATGCCAGCCTAATTTTGATGATCATAATTATATATTTGAACTGCATTAACTTTCTCAATGTTCAAATCTATCTATTTAGAAAAGAAGGAATTTTGATTTACTCTTTCATCAGAAAATCGACTGATTCAATATGAAAAATATTAGTAATTAGAACACTATCTATCTATCTATCTATCTATATATATATATAGATTAAAAAATTTGCAAATCTTCAAACTAATTAGAAATAAATGGGTTTCTTTTTCTTTTCTATTTTTTTTATTTTTATTTATATTGATTTGATCTTTACAGGGCAGACATTAATGGAGATGGAAAAATCACGAGAGATGAAGTGCAAGAGGTATGTGGCTAATGTTCTTGGTTTAAAGGAAACAATAAGAACTAGGTCAAAAAATAATAATTTATCTAATAAAACTGCCCAACTTGGCCAAAATGTGTAATTTTTATTTATTTTCCGTTTATTATTTATGATAAATATATCTTTTATAAAAAAGAATATTTACACTTTAGTATGACTATGTCAAGATCCAAAATTCTTAAACTGAGATAATAATAATAATAATAACAATAATAATAAAAATAATAATAATAAGTATATAATTTCTAATTCGATATTATTACTTTATTATGAAAGTAGATTTCTTTTATTGAAACAAATACATTATTTTGAAAATACATGGCTAGACAATTTAAACGGAGTAAAATTATTTATTTTTTACATTATCTTATTGGAATTTTCTAAAAGTTTGTGGTAATTTGAATTGGCCTGGAACAGCTAATACTACTGAGTGCTTCCGCAAACAAGCTATCCAACTTGAAAGAACATGCCAAGGAATACGCCTCTTTAATAATGGAAGAGCTTGATCCCCAACATCTAGGCTACATTGAGGTATCAATTATACCGTAAGATTTAGATAATTTTAGTTTCCGGAAACTCGTGCCAAACTCGAGCTTTTGACAAGCATCTATTAATCAAGCAGTGTCAAGTTGATCTAGAGTATATTCTTATTGAGCCGAGCTCGAACAATAAAAAAATTAAATCAAACATATTCGATAAAGTGAATGCTCGATTCGACTCGTTTGCAGATCTAGATATATTAAATGATAACTATTAAAAAAACAACTCTAATAATAGAGTTAGTTTTCTCGGTGAAGTAAATAATCTCCACAAACTACTGACTTTGGGCATAGTAGGTAACTGTATGGGAAGTCAAAAAGAGCTTACTGAAACAACTTTAATAGTCAAACAGCTGAGTTTTGTGTTTAGTAAACATCTTTTAAAGTGGGGTGTTGGTTCTAAAAAACTGCATTCCTAATAACTATATGAAAATGATATTCTCACGACAGTCGGGTTGTTTTGAACCATTGATTATATGAATAGTTGAGTAGGTGGTGGAGTAAATAATGAATTAATCGTAAATAACGAGATGATGTGTATGTTGTATTGTTGATACTATAAAGAGCAGCGTATCATTTATGGTTAATGAACCATTTATGGCCTTATAAAGAACATCTATATCATTCTAAAGAACCATTTATGGTTCTTAGTTCCAACACCTTTAAAAATAATTTTTGAGAATAAAGTTTAAACTAAAAATGGTATTAAAATTGATCTATATGCTTTGATTAAATAAATTTACAAGATTAATTCTCATGAAAATATGCATGTAATCTATTATTTTAATATATCGATATTCTTATACATATTCCGAATATAATGCATAATTTTTATGTATTGGTTTTTGATGCATGAAATGCATATATTTTATGTATGGACTAATCTGGACCACAAATCACACAAAGATCAATGGTTCAGATGTATTTATATTTCTTACTCAAACTCGTTCTCATTTGATCGATCATATATATACACAAGATCCTTTGCATGTTGCACGTAGACATATTAAAACATGCCCACAATGTGTAGGTGATTATTTCCGTAGATAATCGTACTGCAATACTGTTGAAAGTATTCAGTCCGATTGTAACAAATCTAAATACACGGGAAATTGTACAATGTATAGGAAATAATATTGAAAAGTTTTACGGTACCCGCACAGTACCATTCACTTTGCATGTATTCACCATTGGATCAAATAATTAAAAAAAAAAAATCATACATTCAACTGCGAATATACATACAGGTTTGGTAACTTGAGGGTACCATAAAATTTTCCAATAATATTTACTCCTCCAAAATAAAATAAGTTGTAAATAAAAGATGGAAAAAAAAAAACGAAAAAAGTTGCCCTCACTTTTCCCATTCAGTTATGGCAGCTGGAAGCACTTCTTCTGCAAAGAGAGAATTACATGAACTACAGCAGGCCTCTAAGCATAGAGGGTAGAATGGGGAGCAGCCAGAACTTACGCAGACAAATTGGATTCCTTTTGTTAGACAATTGGCAAAGGGTCTGGATTTTACTGTTGTGGGTTCTAGCTATGGCTGGCCTCTTCACCTGGAAATTCCTTCAGTACAGGCAAAATCCAGCATTTCCGATAATGGGTTACTGCTTAACAACAGCCAAGGGAGCTGCTGAGACACTCAAACTGAACATGGCTTTAGTCCTTCTTCCCGTTTGCCGCAATATATTGACATGGCTAAGATCTACAAGAGCCAGGATATTCATCCCTTTCGACGATAACATTAACTTTCACAAGGTTAGAAATACTCCACGAAGAAAAATCAAAAGTATTGCTTTCCAGCATTCTATAAACGATAGGCACGCTAGGGCTACGCACATTGAAGCTTTGCGTCTAGCCAAAGGTGAGCCGGGTATAGATAGGATAGGGCGGAGTCTAATTGGAGAAATCGAAATCAAAAATCAAAAATAGGAAAAGGCCGGATAAGGACTAGGCGGCGTTAGGCGAGCACTTTTAAGAACAATATTTTTTCTATGTGATAAACAAAATTAGTAAAATATTACCCCTGGGGTCTAGGAAGCACATTCACAGAAGTGGATACAAGACACGACAAGGGGACACGGTACAGAATACGCTTATTTACACGTAAAATGTGATACGACCTGGGGATACAAGATGGCCTAAATTTTCAAAAATGAAGTCTGCATGCTTCACAGCTTGAGGTTTAGCCTTTATAATAAATATATATATATATAAAGAGAAGAAAAAAACACAGCCAAACTCCTATTTTACAAATTGCACCAAACTGAAGGGAAGAGTTGCAAAAGAAATGCAAATACCTATGGTGTATTCGCAATACTCTAATGCGCTAAATCTACAAGAGAACTGATTTTTCGTAATTAAGCTAAGCTTCTGGTGTGGTTTTTATAATTATCCCTTTTCCTATTCCTTACCGGTTACCTAAGATACTCCAGCTTTCACCTGCAGGTCATAGCATGTGCTATAGTGGTAGGTGTTGTGATCCATGCTGGGGTTCATTTATCGTGCGATTTCCCACGTCTAGCTGGATCTTCGCCAGAGAAATTCAAACTGATTGCTTCGGATTTTCATGGTGAAAGACCCACCTTCACTAAACTCTTGACCAGCGTTATCGGCACTACCGGGATCGGCATGGTGGTTTTGATGATAATCGCCTTCACACTAGCTACGAGGCGATTCAGAAGAAATGTTTTGAAGCTGCCGCCGCCATTAAACATAATAACAGGCTTCAATGCCTTCTGGTATTCCCATCACCTTCTTGTTCTAGTCTACATATTACTTCTCTTCCACGGGACCTTCTTGTTCTTGGTTCACGAATGGTATCTAAAAACGGTAAGCCAGCACAGGACTAACAAAAACACATGCTTTGAGCGGCTTATGATTAATAGAAACTAGTCGTTATACTAACATCCGTTCTGGATGTGCAGACGTGGATGTACATATCTGTTCCCCTTCTTCTTTATGTAGCAGAAAGGTGTTTGAGAAGTCGAAGGTCAGAACATTATGCCGTCAAGATTTTAAAGGTAAATGGTGTTTTTCAGTTACACTATGATTGAAGTGAAATCAGAGGTTGAAGTGAAAAATAATATACCTTTCACAAGCCTAAGGGATTAATATTTTGACAATAAGAGTGTTGAATTTTATAGGTTTCTGTACTTCCAGGAGGTGTATTCGGCTTGGTCATGGCAAAACCAAATGGATTCACATATAAAAGTGGACAATACGTCTTCCTGCAATGTCCTGCAATCTCCTCTTTTGAATGGTGTGTGTCCCCATAATATATGTACACTCTCAAGCACACAAGCATAAGGCAAAAAATTTTGTCAGACCCTCTGATGGAATACAATACATCCGTCATACAGAGACCAACTTTTAGTTTTTCAGTGTTTGCTCTTCTCAGTTGTTATGGTGTTTTTTCAGTGGTTTTTTTTTTTCCTGTTAGGATTTTTTAAATTTTTTAGGGTTCTCTTTTTAGTTTTTTAAAGTTTTCTATTTTTTAGTACTTGTTTTCTTCTTTAAATATAAGTTAAAGGGAACGTATGAAAGTCTGACACAAGTGTGCCCCAAGTGTGTGTCTGTGTGTTGGGGGTGAGGGGGGGGGGGGGGGGGGGGCAAAAAAATTTTCTAAATTGAATGAATTTTGTATTTCTCCAGGCATCCATTTTCTCTTACTTCAGCACCAGGAGACAATTATCTGAATGTTCATATCCGTATGGTAGGTGACTGGACAAAAGAACTAAAGCGTGTGTTTACTGAAGATAATAGCTCAACATGTGTGATCGGTCGGGCTAAATTTGGAGCAACGGGAAATGTTATTCAGAGAGGGTAATTTTGAATGATTAGAATTAGAAATTCTCAAAGTCATTAAGTCGGAATCTCCCAAGAATAACACACACTATTGTTTGCAGTCTGCCTAAATTGCTTGTTGATGGACCCTACGGAGCACCTGCACAAGACTACCAAAACTATGATGTATTACTCCTGGTAGGACTTGGAATTGGAGCTACTCCTTTCATAAGTATCCTCAAGGATCTCTTGAACAATACAAAACCAGAACATCAGATGGTACGAACAAGCAAGACTTTGAGAAAATTACAAATAATAGTTTTAGCCTAATTGCAAAAACTCCAATTACCTTTTAGAAAATTACAAATATCCTCTCGATATGTGTATTTACCTAACAAAAACGCCCACCCCACCCCACCCCTCTTGGGGAAGCAATTTTTGAAATAGAAGCAACTGTGAAGGTGGTATTTGCAAATTTGTAAGATTACTCTTCTTTTTGTAATTATTCGGAAATACTTTTATACCAATGGCTGTCGTCAAGTTAAAGTTGCAACTAAAATTGCCCTGGTGATTTAGGACTCAAACACGGAAACCAGTCAATCGGACAGCAGCTCAAACAGTATTACCTCTGCATGCGACACATCAAGCGGAAAGAAGAAAATATCGAAAACAAGGAGCGCAAATTTCTACTGGGTAACCAGGGAACCTGAATCCTTAGAGTGGTTCAAAGGATTTATAAATGAAGTGGCAGAAATGGATCTCAAGGTAGTGTTCTTCTCACCGAGCAATCGTATTCGTTATAGAAATTATCCAGATGATGACGGATGGAACATTTTACCTGAATACAGGGCCAAATTGAGATGCACAATTACCTGACAAGCGTGTATGAAGAGGGTGATGCAAGATCAACTCTCATCACAATGGTACAGGCTCTAAACCATGCTAAACATGGAGTCGATATCCTGTCTGGCACTCGAGTAAGATATCGATCCCTGCTCTACCATGGTCCTCGCTATTATGATGATACCAATAATTTCCGTAATTAGCATGCACCTATCAGTACAACTGTACAACTGCAATGGGGGTATAAAATGTAAAAAGAAAAAAAAAATACTAGAGTAAGACAATTCTAATTTAGTACATAATTTTTTTTTCCTACTTTTTATTTCAGGTAAGGACACATTTCGCGAGACCAAATTGGAGGGAAGTTTTCAACAAAGTAGCTGCAAAGCATCCGTGTTCTAGAATAGGTAAACAGTTTTCTGACCAGATTTACCTATCAGAAAATCATGCACATTCCTCTTGATTTTACCTCGGATCTTATAATTGAGTCCTCTCCAGTTGTTTCAGGTCACGGACAGTCGTATAACAGAATAATCTGTCAACAAAATAGAAGGGCGTAATTCGAGAAGAAGAAAAAACAATTAATAATGCACTTATATTCACTTCACCAGAGCTACAGATTTCCAACTGAATTAGAGACAGCAATCCAATAAACTTTTTTTGCTATTGAACGGCTATTAAATTTTCTTTTAGGCTTCAATTATGCATGTCATTACCATCATTATTAAGAACTGCATACAGTCACAACTGGTACCCTTGAGTGAAGCTTAAATGCTAGCTATAAAGCAAATCAAACGAGATACTGGCTGCCGCTGTTAAGAACTATCTAGTCATATCATTCTTGAGCATAGTAATTACACATTTGACTTGGTAGAGATTAAATAAAGAGAAATAATCATCAATGCGCAGGTGTTTTCTACTGTGGAATGCCTAACTTAGCCAAGGAGCTGAAGAAGCTATCACAAGAACTGACTTACAAAACATCGACAAGGTTCGAATTTCATAAGGAATACTTCTGAAGCAGATACATGCGGATTTGTAATTATGCATAGACAAGAGGATGAAATATACTTTTCTTCAAGAAAAAAAAATGTAAAGCGTATAATTTTTTAAACTAAAAGCAGAACCAAGTGGCCCAAACCATTAGTTCCGATTGTTTTGAAAGAATGGTAACAGTTGGAAAAAGGCGGGATGAAGAAAAGGGGGAAAATGTAGATTTTATATGTAATCAAAAAATAGGATTATAGGAACCCTAGTTGGCAAAGAATTGGAAACTGTTGCAGTCGGTTCAAAAAATTGGAAATTGTAAAACAGTGTTAGGTTTAAAAGATGAATGTGGCGGAGATGCGTATGCTATGATGGATGTGTGGCCATACAAGAAAGGATCGCTTAGAAATGAGGTGATAAGGAAGGTGGTAAGAGTTGAGTCTATAGAAGATAAGATGATGTAGAATCGGTTAAGATTGTTTTGCCATGTGAGACGGAGACCTATTGATATCCTAGTGAGGAGGCTAGAAGATTGGAGAATGGATAAAATTGTAAAGGGTAGAGGAAGACCCAAGAAAACATGGATAAATGTGATTGAAAACGCTATGAGGTTCCTTGGATTGGAGAAAATACGGTGATGAAGAGGATAATGTGGAGGGAAAATACACGGTGGATGGTGGTGTTAGATTCGTTTTTTATTTTTATTTTTTTTAATTTCTTTTATTATTATCATCATTTTTATTATTTCCCTGAGTCGGTTTGATTTTTCTTTACATTTCGTATTTTCATTTATGTCTTTCTTTTGCTATTAGTTGATATTTTTGGTCGTTGACGGTTTTAAAGGATGCTTCATGTCAGCCGACCCCGAATCATTTTGGATTAAGGCTCAGATGTTGTTATTGTTATTGTTCTTGTTGTTGCAAGCAGTTTGTACTTCATAATTACGTTGCATTCAGTAGAGAAAGAATTTATAAATGTAGCCGAAAGATGCAAAATGATGAGGAAGGTAAAGGAGTCAAGGAGATAATGACTACGGCCTAAAAGCTGGTTCAATGCAAATATCATCAGTTTCACATTTGCACAAACCAAAATCATATACTTCAAGAATTTAGTACAAGCAAGAACATCACCACTTAACAGTTATGCATGCCTGTTTAACCAAGATTATTAAATTGACAATAACACAATTACATATTCAGATTCCAAAGGAAAGAACATATGCCGGTGCGATTTTTCCTAGATTGAAGAAAAGGCAGCGGATAACAAATTACCAGAACATATCAAGCCGGAGTCATTGACATTAATACATCGTCCCATGTCATATGTGATAACAAAAAGTACCACATCCATCAAAACTGTCATTACATACTTTCAACTAGCAACAACCAACTAACTAGAATCACAATTCAATATTTCCATCAGTCACAGTTCCCTAAGTTCTTAATCTCCAAAGAAATTTCCTCGAGTGTTTCAAGTACCTGAACATATATTCATAATGTGCATCCACGGTATAACAATTTAGTCATCCTTCAACCTCCGCAGAATCTTTGATGCCCAGCGACGAACACGTCGTTTCAGTGTGTAACCAACAAAAATTCCAGCAACAAAAAAAACTGCACAAAGCTTCGAGCAGGTCCATATTGATACAAATTGTCTGCATCAAAAGATTCATATTCAGAGGTTTTTAAATATAGTTTGCCTTTGTTTGTAGATTTAGAAAAACACAAAAAAATGAATAGGATCTCAGGGAACTATCAAGTGTCAAAGATACACTTAGACACCATAAGCTTGAAGTGGTTTCCAATCTTACTGATTCGTAGAGCTCACCATATTAAAGATCCAATCAGAAAATTTTACATTAAAGTTACCAAAAATCTAAATCATGAGGAAGAAGAATCAAGACGCATCCAGAGACCTATGTGTTTATTTTAACCATTTCAAAACGGTCATATTTTTCCATTCACCTGGAAGAACTACATGTTTCAGCAGAGTCTGAATCATCCAAAAATGTGAAGACTGACGAACAATTCTAACAATAAATTTCCCCAGGAAGAAGTGTTTTTAGTAGAAAATCTAAAATCACCCAATAACCTAACGTCTAACGATCATGTATAACATCAGATCCGATAAATTCATTTCCAACTTTTCTGTTTTGAATCTTTTCAAGAAGGGACTTATAAAGCTTGTTGGCTCCTCGTTACATGTATTTGATGTGGCTTAGATGCCTCTTTCCATTGAGGTAACTCAATGGACGTATAACAAGGTTGAAGGTGCTATTGTAATGTTTGTGGGCCAACCAACAATAACCAGTTCCTTATATCAGAGAATTCATTCTCAAAGTGTAGTGGATATGCTGTCTATGTTCTTATGTCTGGGGTGTAGCTCTCTAAATTATTTCAACTGTCTGCACATATAATTTCAAAACTAACTGTAAGAAATTCAAACTTCTTCTCTATCCTTTATGTTACCAGAGATCAGTTTTGACTAACAATAAAAGAACAAAGATTCAGGTTAATTTTGATAAGATATTTAAAAACAATTGATCATACTTAAAGCAGCAAAACCAAATTCAAGCCCAGCACCATAGTTGTTAAAGGCGAAAGGCGCACCGAGGCGGTACAAGCTTCTATCGCCTAAGGCGCAACGCAAGGCACGCGCTTGAGATAGGTGGGGCGCACAAAAAATAAACAATAAAATAAATTAAATTATAAAACTTATAAACATATAATGACAAGAAAATATAACTATCCATAAAAAACTTATAATTAACAAAATTAAAGTGTCAAACAATGAAACAACTTTAAAAGTGTTCTTAACCAAAGAGACGTAAGACAGAAGCGCGCCTAGGCGCATCGAGGCGTGCCCAGGTGCGTGCATGACCGAGATCGCCCGCCTTTGAGCTTAGAAGGCAACTTGCCTCTTTAAGAGCGCACCTTGCGCCTGAGGCGCGCCTGCCTTTAACAACTATGCCCAACCAATTTTACCACATTAGAAATGAAGTAATAAGGAAATGACTATGAAATTGATCCTGCACAGTATTAACCCAGAATAGTCACCAAAACAATAATTTGGGATCACATTTGAGAAGAAATAAATAGAAAAAAAAAATAGACCAGGCATATTGGATAAGTTTCATATGGTTTAATTTTTAATTTGTGTCTAATTTTTGAAGTTAATATTCAAAATGTGAACAAAGTTGGCAATTAAACTTCATATGCGCCACATTATAAGAGATAAAGTAGGCAATTCACACTTCCTTGACAAATCCAATTCTGCCTCTACATTTAGTAAAATAAAAAATCACAATGTACCTGCAAAAAGTTAAAACCTCCACAACCTTTTATAAATTACCAAGTTACAGAGTCCAATAAATGCAAACAGTACCAAGCACTATGCTTAAATTTAATTACCATAGCGCTAACTGTACAATAAGTTTATTTGAAATGAATGTAAAACAATGTCGGCAGAGATGTATATGCTACGCAGTGTTTTAAATGGCGCTTTTCATAGGCATAGTGTTTTTGTTCTGCTGTCGCATAGCGTAAATAGCGTAGTGCATAGCGCAAGCTATTTGAGCATGTCAATTATTAAGTTTAAAAAACATAGATATACTTATATTAGTAAATAAACGAGATAATTAGCCATAAAACCATAATAATTGATGACTACATTTCAAAAATAACTCAATCTAAATATCCAAAAATACCAATATAAAAAGTTCAAACAAAACACCGAGTTTTTTTCTTTTTTCTTTATTAAAAAGTACTTGCAATCACATATTGGGCTAGGTTAAAATAATGGGCTTAAAAATCAACTGCTAGGCTAAATAAACAGCTAGTGCCCAACGCTAAGAGAAAAACACCTGAAGACAATCCGATGCAGACAAATCAGAAAGAGAGCGCAGCTAGGACTTTTTCAGGGACAGAGCAAGAAGAAATTCTAGGGTTTACAGGTTCTTTTATTCGTTCTTTGCAGATGTTCTCTCAAATTTTCGCCCTAAAAAATCTGAAATATACATAGCTTTTGCCATTAAAGAACTATTGAAGAAGAAAATGGCCCCTTTTTTTTGCACAAATAATGCATGCTTTTGAAGAAATAGCGTAATAGCATGCGCTATTTGTGCAATAGCGCGCTATAGGAGCAAATACTATTTGTGTAAAACGCGGTTTTGGTTGCGTTATGGCGCGACGAGGCCCTGTAGCATGCTACAACTCGCGCTATTCGGCGCTATTTAAAACAGTGAAGCTACGGTGGATGTATGATCATACAACAAAGGATCAGCCCAGATATGAGGTGCTCAGAGAGAAGGTAAGAGTTGCACCTATAGAAGATAAGATGATGGAGAATCGGTTAAAATGGATTGATCATGTGAGACGAAGACCAGTTGATGCCTCAGCGAAGAGGTCAGCAAAGAGGTTTGGAGATTGTAATACGGATAAGATTGCGAAGGGTAGAGGAAAACACAAGAAAACATGGATAAATGTGATTGAAACTGAAATGAGCTTTCTTGAAATTGGATAAAATATGGGGCGATGGAGAGGACGGTGTAGAGGAAAAATATACGAGTGGACGATGGAGTTTGATTCTTATTTACTTTTGTTGTTTTTATGCTTATTCTTATTCTATTTTATGTAATTTTGATTTTTGGGTTATTTTCAAACTTTTCAAAATAAATCACTAATCTTCTACTGTATTTCAATAACTGAATTATTCTTTTTCTAGAGACAATTGATTTTTCAGTAAAAAAAAATTGTGAAAGTCGGAGCAGAAACAAAAAATGATCAAGGAAAACAAAAGCTAAAGGAATTCCTTCAAGCTGGTTATGATTGGCGTGGCGATGGCACATACGAGAAAAATGCAGTAAGTTAAAAGGGTGAAAAAATGTTTTAGTACCTTGGTGGTCGGGTCAGCAACAAGCGAGACTGGTCGGTAGAGAAAGAAGAAGATGATCCGATTCCAGATGAAGAAGAAGAAGAAGCAGAGTTGATGGGTTTCGCTTTTTCTAAGGAAGAAGCTAAGGAGCTGAGTTTTGCAGTTGATTCCTGCGCATGTGACACTGCACTGCGATATGCTTTCTGTAATTCCTCCATTTGCGCTCAAATGATTGTCGGATAATTGGAAAATTGGGGGATTTGATGAAAATAGGGTTCGGTTTTAGGGTTTTAGGAAGTGCGAGGGACGGAGGGTTATGGCGGGGGCACTTCTAATAGAAGTTTTTATTATCTTTAAGTTTAACAACCACTATTTTAATATCTAAATTATGAGATTTAATTTTTACTAAAATACATTCGAGTCAATAATGCGCATTCGGGTAACAACAATTGATTTAAGTCATACAAGTAAAAAGATATATTCATTGATAAGAAAAAGAACAGACATGACTGAGTATTGGATTGATGATAGAGAATCCTGGGTCATGGCCGTCTTTGGCCTTGTGCAGCCTGTGTTTAGCTAATATTTTTTAGTTAATATTAAAAAAAATAAGTCCTACTTTACTTATTGTTTAGTTAATATTTTTTAGTAGGCCCGAGCCCCGTGAAAAAAACGAAAGGGATCCTCCCTAAACCCTTTATTAAAAAAACGCCTCCGGTTTATCAAAAAAAAAAAAACTACTTTTTCATTCTGCGGCGTTCTGTCCTCCCCACCTTGGTCTTTCACTCGTTCCCGTTCGCAGCGACGCCATCCTTCGAGTTTCTCGGCCAATTTGGGCAGAAAAGAAAGGGATCCACCACTACGCCCCACGGCCGCTTCTCCCAGTCGGGCCAGTCCCTCCGACCTCCGTCTCTGGTAAAACTGCGGCTCGCATCTTCCCTAGCTTGTTTGGTTTAGGAATCCACGATCTGCGCATTTTTGAAGTCCTTCCCTCTTTATTTCCATCCGGTCAGCCAGTTGCAGAAGAAGCTCGGCTTAAAGCCAGTTAGACCATGATCAAAAGCGAAGAAGCCAAAAAAAGAAGTATGGAGCGCGCCAAGTCAGCGAAGAACATTCGACGAGAGTGGCAGCTAGTTTCAGTTTAAGGCGCAGTTCAGCCAGCGCACCAGACCACCATGCACCTCTGAGTCTGACCACCGCAGGGCCGCAGCTGCACTTCACGTTGCACACCGCCGCCGGCCGCACCACAGTTGTACAGCACACTCCAAATGCTTCAACTTCAGATCGGTCGGGTAGTTTCAATCCTTTTTGCATTTTAATTTCAACTACATAATTTACATTATTACATATTGATATTATGCCTACGAATCTGGATATGAGAAACGTAAGAAGAAGAAGAAAATTGAAGAATTAACTAAATCTCAAAGAGGAGCTCTTGATAAATTTGTTATAAAAAAGACACAAGTTGAACTTCCTATTCAAAATCAGAATGTTGAAAACGTTAATAAGAATATTAATATGGAAACTGAAAATAAAATTGTTGATTCCAAAAATAGAGTTGATGTACCTGTTGAAAATGATACTGTGGACAATGAAAATGTTGATGCTGAAAATAGAGATAATAATGTAGAAACTGAAAACTCATTTGAACATTTGTTTGATATATTTGATCCAAGAAATTGGGATGCTCTTGATTCTAAAATGATTGATTTATTAGTGATGAAAGGTCCTAAAAGAGATTTTTCCATTGGGAATGGTCTGAAAGATAAAATTTCTAGGCGATTTACGACTAATTTCTATACTAGAATTTTATCAAATGGAGAAAAGTGTGATAGAGATTGGCTTGTTTACTCGAAAGAGCTTGATAAATTATTTTGTTTTTGCTGTAAAGTTTTTAAAAGAGGGACTGGTAAAGGTCAGTTAACAAATGAGGGTTTTAGTGATTGGATACATATTGGTGAAAGACTTAAAGAGCACGAGGTAGGCGTAGAACATGTTAAGAGTATGACCACTTGGTATGAGTTACGTCGAAGGCTAAAATGGAATGAAACTATCTATGAAACATCCCGAAGATTAATTGAGAAAGAAAAAGAACATTTGAAAAATGTTTTAAAAAGAATTATTTCTATAGTGAAATTCCTTGCTAAACATAATTTGGCATTTCGAGGTTCTAACATGAGACTATCAAAATAGCAATGGAAATTTTTTGGGGTTAATTGAAATGCTTGCAGAGTTTGATCCACCTGTTCAAGAACATGTTAGACGTATTACAAATGATGAGGTTCACTATCATTATCTTGGGCATAACATCCAAAATGAGTTAATACTTTTGCTTGCTTCTGCAATTAAAACTGCAATCATTAAAAAAATCAAACAAGCAAAGTATTTCTCTGTGATACTTGATTGTATTCCTGATATTAGTCATCAAGAACAAATGTCTTTGATAATAAGATACGTAGATGTTTCTTCAAATTCTGTTAGCATTGAGGAATATTTATTAGGATTCTTCAATGTGGTTGATACAACTGGACAAGAAATTTTTGATGTTTTACAAATTGAGTTGAAAAATCTTGATCTTGACATCTTTGATGTCCGAGGTGAAGGTTATGATAATGGGTCAAATATGAAAGGAAAACATCAAGGTGTACAAAAGAGATTTTTAGACCTAAATTCAAGAGCCTTTTATACTCCTTGTGGTTGTCACGGTCTTAATTTGGCATTGTGCGATATGGCTAACTCTTGTAGTAAAGCTAAAGATTTCTTTGGAGTGATTCAACGCATTTATACAAGTTTTGCCAATTCTACTAAGAGATGGCAAATTTTGAAAGATAATATAAACGGATTGACCCCAAAATCATTGTCATCCTTTCGTTAGGAGAGTCGTGTGGATAGTATCAAAGCTATAAGATTTCAAATGTCAGATTTTAGAGAAGCTTTACTTGAAGTGTTTGAAAAGGATCTTGATTCCAAAATACAAAGTGAAGCTAAATCCTTACGACAAATGAACTTGGTGATTTTGAGTTTTTAATGGCAATAGTTATTTGGTTTGAAATATTATCTGTTATTAATTTGGTTAGCAAGCTTCTACAATCAAATGATATGCTTATTGATGTTGCCATGAAAAAAATAAAAGACCTACTATCATTTTTTGAAGGATATAGAGAAACTGTTTTTCATAATGCCTTGAATACTGCTAAGGAAATTGTTATTGAATCGGATATTAATCCAGTATTTCCACAAAGGCATATAATTCGAAAAAAAGACAGTTTGATGAGAATCTAAATACCCCATCAGTTGAGCTATCTGGAGAGGAGTCGTTTAGAGTTAATTATTTTTTTACCTTGTCGATCAAGCCATAGTTTCTCTTAATAAGAGATTTGAGCAATATCAAGAGTATGAAAGTATTTTGGGTTTCTTGTTTTCCTCTCATAAGTTGCAATAATTGGACGATGCATGTCTAAAGACTTGTTGTAGTCATTTTGAAGAGGCATTAAAACATAATGAGCAATCTGATATTGATGGGAGTGAATTATTGTGGAGCTAAAGTTATTAAGAGATCTATTGCCTAGAGAAAAAATGGAACCTATGGAAATATTAACATATTTGAAAGGCTTAGATTATTTTCCTAATACACTTGTTGCATATAGAATTTTGCTGACTATTCCCGTGACTGTTGCATCTGCAGAAAGAAGTTTTTCAAAATTGAAGTTGTTGAAGTCTTACTCACGGTCTACAATGGCACAAGAGAGGCTTAATGGATTAGCATTAATAGCAATTGAGAACAAACTTTTGGAATTTGTATCATATGAAGACTTGGTTGATGAATTCGCTTCAAAAAGTGTTAGAAGGACAGCTCTTTTCAAGTATAGAGTTATTAAGTTGAAGTCGTATTGGATTATTCTTTAAAATATAAATAAAGTCGTTTGAATTTTTTGTTCTTCAATTTGTAAGAACAGAGCCTCCGAAATGTTTAAGACTGCCCTTTCTAGGCCGTGCAAGGTAAGTAAATTGATAAGACATTAGGAGAATTCTTGGTTCAGATATCCACCTTAACGAAAGGAAAAAAGATTGATCAAATTCTATTGAGCACAATATCGAGTAAGGTCAACATTCGAGTAACACGAGTGGATCATTGAGTAACATGGGTGTGCCATTCGAGTAACACAAGTGGATCATTTGAGCAACACGAGCGGTCATTTGAGTAACTCGAGTCGAATAGTCGAGTAACTCGTGCGTCATTCAAGTAACTCGAGTGAGTAACTTGAGCGGACATACGAGTAAGTCGAATGGATAATTCGAGTGACTCGATTCGAGTGAGAAATATTCGAGTCAAATCTCGAGACACCATTCGTGGCACCGATTGAGTCACCTTTCGAGTACCAAATGAATAGTATTTGAGTCATATGTTGCCAATGAGTGCTATTCGAGTAAGCTTCACTGTCTATGTTTACCACTCGAATAACATAATTATTGGGGAATAGATAATGCTCGCGTAACTCACAGCATCCATTCGACTGTCTCTCAGCAATATTTTTATACTTTTTTCTGAAAAATTATCTCACATCAGGAGTTCTCTATCTCTTTCACCTTGAAGAGCAAGAATTATTTCGACTGCAAAAAATAAAAGGTATATCTATAGCTTAATTTCAATTAATGTTTCTACTTGGAATATCAGATTATATTCAAATACTAATTAATATGTGTAAATCTTATAAGTTTTGGTTTCATTTAATCGAATTTCAATTCTTTCAAATTTATTTGACAGATGAGTTTTTTGAAAAAAATTATCATTCGTTTTAATGACAAGTGGCAAGATTTAGACTATCACAGTGGAGAAGAACAAATGTTACTTGTTCCCGTTGGTAGAGTTATACAACACTGATAATGTTCATTGTATTGTTGAAGTTGATAGAATAAAATATGTTTATGTTCTATTCTCAATTGATTGTGAAGGGAAAAAAATGGAGATAAAGAATGATTTAAATGTAAATTCTTATTGCAATTTAATGCAGACCATGTGATTTTTGTGAGCCTTCATAGTGCAACTACCAATTATAATAACATCCATTTCAAAAATACTAGTGCTAATTTTAATTTTTCCCGATTTAAAAATATTCCTCCTGCAGTTCCCTCATTTGCTCCACAGTTTGATATACCTGATGTATCTCTTTCCCATCACCTTACAATTTAAATTGAATGAATTATATGACTGACTGAGGTTCAAGCACTATGTGAATCCCTCAAGAATTCGATGGTTCTCAATTTGTTAGTTGCGCTCCTTCAAATAATGTATGTGATGTTGGTGGTAATGGTGGTGGTGGTGTAGTGGTGCTCATGATGGTTGTAGTGACGATGATAATGAAGACATAAATATCAATGAAATCGATCTTGAAGATGCCGACGTTTAGAGACATTGGTTTGAGAAATTTTGTAAAATATTGTGAGAAAAAAGTATGTTTAATAAAAATCTGTAAAAGAGGCAGAGGCAGAACTAGAACCATAATGGAGACGCTTTGATTTCGACCAATCAGTAGATGAAGAATGTATTCCAGCTCCTCCCTCCAGTTCTGGGTGGAAAATTCCATACAGACCTCCATATGTGTCATCTTCTGGAGTTGATGATGATATGGATGAAACATTTGATCCCACAAATGCAATACCTTTACAGAGAGGATGTGTATTTCTCTCAAAAGAAAGATTGAAGAATGTTGTTGGGCGGTATCATTTGGAAAACAAAGCTGACTTTCGTACTCTAAAATCTGAAAAGACCCGCTATTCTACCGCGTGCACAGACAAAACATGTATTTTTTTTATTGAGCGTCTCAAGGAGCGGTTGATTTTGGAGAGTGCCTCATTGAACGAACATACATGCTACTTGACGCAAATCGCAAGGCACCTAAGCAATTGCAATCTAAGATGCTCGGTGAATACATGTCCAACAAACTATTAGTGGATGGGCAGATTATGACTCCGGAACTAGTGATGGCTCAACTTAAGACAGAGCATTGTTTGACAATCCGTTACGGCTTAGCGTTGAACATTCGCAGCCATGCTATTTCGGTGATATATGAAGACCACCAAGATTCTTTCAAAATTATTCTCTCTTACTTGCATATATTGGAGGTGACTAATCTGGGTACCATAACTAATTACGGGTGGATGCTAATATTGGAAAATTCATATACATATTTTATACTTTGGGGATTCAATATATAGATTTCTTTATGCTAGACCAATAATTATTGTTGATGTGATACACCTGAAGGGTAAGTATCGAGGAGTATTATTTTTTGCTTTACAAAATATGGGAACAATCACATATTTCCACTTGTTTTTGGGATTGGCGACGTCGAGTGTGATGAGTCATGGAAGTTTTTCACGTACAAATTGAATGAAGCCTTTGGTTGTCCAAGAAACTTCTTGATTGTTTCAGATGGACAGAAATCTAGAGTAAATGTTATAGAAGAGGTACTCCCACTTTCGCATCACGGGTTATGTTGTTATCATATTCAGAAGAATTGGCTAAGTATGGTCAATATGTGGTGGCAATTTGCAATGCTACAGCTTTCAGAAATAGCATGTCCAGCTGCATTTGCACACCTAAAAGAAGTTTGTGGGAATAAATGGGTTCGTGTGAAGTGTCCAGTCCTGCGATTTGAGGTTATGAATTCAAATGATGTGGAAAGCATGAATTGTAATATCCGCACTTCCCATTTTTAATAGTTTCTATTTTTAGTATATTTTCATTTCGGACGACTCACTTGTTATTGGTATTCTGAAACTATTTTGTTCTACATCCATGACCATCCAGACGAGTTTCGGAGTTGTTTTTATGAGAGTTTACTTATTGTGTAACTTTTCCGCGTTTAGGCTCGATTCTCGTAAATATCGTTCTAAACTGACGTTTCGTTACCTCTGTGAGTTCATTTACTATTTCTAGATGTGTTAGAACTTTCTGAAATTGTTAGTTGGCCTCGAGTCGTGATTCTCGAGAGTTTGGGCCGTTTTGTAATTTTTCATAAGTTTGAGATGCTATTACAGGAAATTGTTGTCCGTTCCATCGAATGGTCGGAATCATATATTTTGATGGGAGAGTGAACTTGCATGTTGTTGTTTCTTGTAAATGCTTCGTTATATGTTGATAACTATCGGGTTTTATACCTTCCCAGATGTGTACTTTATGACTGGGGTTCACAACTGTATTCTGTAGGTGAGCAGTTAGCACACGCTAACTATATCCATAGCGCGCTAAGGGGCATCACTAGCGTACGCTAATCTCATGTGTAGCGCGCGCTAATTAGGTTGGGCAGTAAGCTCTGATTTCTGGAGTGGTTTGATTAACATACGTTATGGTATACATTGCATACGCTACTCTGTAGATTAGCGTACATTAATATACCGTTGCGTACGCTAATCCGGATGGGAAGAATATCCTGGAGTTGGAGAGAAGGTTCAGTGATCTGGGCTGTACCAGTTAGCGTACGCTAATACAGTAGTTAACGTACATTAACACGATCGTTAGCGCACGCTAATTTTGTAATATCCGGATTTATTACGGTGTATTTCATCTGTATTCAAACCATGTATTATTCGGATTGGTGGTTTTGATTATTGGAGTATGATATTTCGTGCATTGATATCATTGTACATAAGTATAGAAACATGCAAAATTGCTCAAACAACCTCGTGATAGCGCACGCTAAGAATGTATCTTAACGCGCGCTATCGGGCTATTATTAGCGCACGCTATGCAGGTAGGAGTAACGTGCGCTAAGGACTCAATTATTGAGAGGGACAGCTAGCACATGCGCCAAATGACATGGGTCGGATAAGATTCTCGCAGGCGCACCGACAATTCTCAAGTCAACCATTATTAGCGCACGCTAAGGAATGCTTAGTAGCGTGCGCTAACTTGTTAAAATACAATATTATAAATGGGACAACAACTCGTTTTGGCTTACATTTTACTCGTTCATACGCATACTTGAGAGGCCAGAGAGCTGAGATATTCTCCTACATACTTAGAACACATATTGTTGGTGTTTATACATGGGTTATCACTTGGGAGTAATCATTGAAGAGGAATAGCACCTTGGAGTGGCATACAACCAACCGGAGTTGGATTCTACCTTACGGTTCAGTGATTTTCATCATATTAAGGTATGTTCAATCTATCTCAAGACTTAGAGTTGGATTCTAACGATTTGGATGATCATGTTAACAAGATATGGATTTTCATAGATGAATTATCCAAAGTATATCATGTTTGGAATATTGAGATGATTAAGCCTTAAATACCTTGATTATAATCATCATGATTCGAATCTTATTACACTGAATATGTGAAGAGAAGCTTCTATCATTGGTAATTCGAATCTAGTAGATGACTTCATAATAATCATGGACTTGACTTTAATAATCATTATTGTTGGATAAATCTAAAGGATTGATCATGGAAAGATTTATCTAGTATAGATGGAACGTTTAAACAACTTCAGCATGATAATATTGATTGATATAAGGTGTTGATATCAACCGTTAAGCTTTTCGAATCGTCATATGAAGAATTGTAGTCGAAATGGAATATGGTTTATATGGTATGCATATCCTTGAATCCGAAGTTGTTGTTATCCGTAAGATCATTCAGAATCGTATATACATGATATTCATGGAGGTAACATGAACTATCACGGAAGATTTCATTGTTTCGATCATGGCAAGAACAGTTTACTGCTCAGCAATAAACTGCCATGCACAGATAGCGCACGCTATGCTTTGATTATTAACGTGCGCTATCGAGCACGAGTTAGCGTACGCTACGTTTGGTACGTAACGTACGCTAGGCCAACAGACGAGTCAGTCGACTGATCAGTGAAGTATTGACCACACATAGTTAGCGTGCGCTAGGCTTTGTTGTTTGCGTGCGCTATCGAGCAGACTTAACGCACGCTACACAGAGTACTTAGCGTGCGCTAAGCAGTTCAGACAGATTGCGTTTTATGAACTTTTGACCGTAAATCGAATTGTTAAACATTCGTACGATGTGAGATAAATCCTATATCATTTCTTTTGTTAAGGTTTGGTCTCGTTACGTGACTGATCGAGGAGGACGACCTTCGAGTGTTCATTTTTGTGGAAGTGTTGTTCTTGTCTTCAAATCGAGGCAAGTACCTTAATTGTTTTATGTATTGTTGTTATACATATTGTCGTGCATGTATGTCGTTGTTGTATGTCCACCTCGTGTTGGTCCGACGGGATCATCGGGGGATCTATGCTAGCGTGCGATGGATCATCGGACGGGTTTTTCCACCACGGGTTGGTCTGACGGGATCATCGTGGGTTCTAGGCAGTGAACGCTGGATCAACGGAATTACCATGTGTATGTTATGATATCATGTTGTGATTATCAGTTGTGTATGTCGTTTATGAGTTTCTCGTAGGAGAAGACTCGTTGGTATTTTGTCGTTTACGTTATTATTATTCTTCGTGAGAAATGTATAATATGTTGTGGTACTTGTACTAGCATCGTTGTGCTAACCCCTTCGGGGGTGAACATTTTGTTTATGTTCAGGATCCAGAGAGCAGAAAACAACCACCGGAGCCGCATGACGACGAGGGTGCAGAGTGATGTTTCAGGGTTTATTTATCTGTTGTTTATTCGTTATTTCAATAAGTACTCGAGTACGAAGTCATTTGTGATGATTTGAATTTGGTGATGTATTATTGAGTTCTGTTGAACAATTGTACTATTTCTGTATTGGGTCAGAACTGTTGTACCGTAATTCCGTTATTTCCATTCGTTAGTACCTTTTAATGTCATTCAATTCTTGACCTTGTAAATCCTTATGTAAAGGATTTACTACTGTAATATTCCTGAATATATCGGGGGTGTTACAGAATATGGTATCAGAGCTAAGATTATAGATATCTTGGCCGTTGGGTTAAAATAGGGGTCATTTATGTCTTTTGAGGTAACCGGCCGTGAATGACATCACTGCACTGCCTACGTCTTCATGCGAACGATGGTTGTAAGTTCCTAAACTCTATCTCGTTCTTTACATGTTGTGTCTCTTTATACTCGAATATTAGAACGATGTTGTTTCCTGTATATTGAGTATTTATGCTTACAGTATGTTGAGAGGCGGACGTGGACATGGTCGCGGTCGTGGACGCAGACGAAGAAATGCCGAAAGGAAGGCGTCGCCTTCTGATCAGGCCAGTCATAACTCAGGCGAGCCGCAACAATCTATTAATAATGAACCAGATCCTGCTGTACCAGAGATCCTTCATCAAGTGGTGAACCAGATGACTCAGTTCGCCCAAGTCGTGGACCGAATGCAGGTGGCAGTGGAACTACAGCAGGGAGAGAGACAGCAAGGAATCCCAGACATGGGAAATCGAGGTGACCGGTGGCTGCAAGAGGTAGCGAAGATGCAACCACCCAAATTCGACGGTATTTCTGAGACTCCCACCTGGGATCATTGGTTGAAGGAGCTGGAGAAAATATTTGCTGGAATTAAGCGCCTGCAGACGGGAGAGCCTCTATCGCTCAATATTTTCGATAGGGAAGCGTCCGAATGGTGGGAAGCCATCCGGCTGTAGACCATGATGCCGATTGACAGAGTTTAGATTGATGATGGAAGCTCGATTGCCCTCGTCCTATGAGGGAAGCCAAAGTTCGGGAGTTTTTCTCCGCTCGCCTTTCCGATGTGCGATCCTGCACGATTAAGACGTTTAACCGAAATGGCATTTGTTCGACATCCGGTCGAGCAGATGCGTAAATGATGATCCATTTCGATATGAGAATGAAACCGAAATCCAGGTACATGTCCGGATTTGAATGTACCACACTCCGTCAATACCGAGGATAAGGCGTTGGCATACGAGATCAAGGAAGCGGCCGTGGAGAAATTTTCTAATCCAAGAAACAGAAAGTCTCCGGTACTTTTACAGAGCACAAGAACAATGGGGCCCGTAAGGCCCAGTCATCCTTTCACTCTTTCAAGAAACCTCCGCACCCGATTAGGAGCGGAAAGAACTTCGGAGTGACATCGACTATTACCGATGTTACCAGAAATGCTTTAATCGCGCCAGACGGCACTATCGACGGAATTGCCCCCTTCCCGCCATGACTTGTTTTGATTGTGGACGAGAGGACATCGGGCGGTGTTTTGTGAAGAGGCTGCAAAGTCTTTTAGAGCCCGTACACCACAAATCGAGAAGGAGGCCGGTATTCCACAGACGCAGCAAAGTGTTCGGATGCCTCGGAATTTTGGCCGCGGCGAGGCAGAGGACAATGGGACCGAAAGGGGACATCGAGTGCCGGATCTGCTCCCCACGTCTGCATTGAGATGAGAAGGACAGATGATCGTGATGCTTCATGCCGCATCGTGCATCCCGCATCCTTTCCCGGCCAGATTAGCGTTTTATTCGATACAGGAGCTACACATTCTTTCATATCTTTGTCTTGTGTAAATCGTTTGAATATTTCCGGTTTTCATGCTTGTGAACCTTATGTTGTTGGTTTACCGAGTGGAGAGAGGATTGTCGGAAATTTAGAAACTAGAAATTTCCCTGTATCATTTGGAGGCAGAGAGTGGCTCTCAAATCTGATCGTGATAGAAATGCAAGGAGACGACCTGATACTCAGAGATGATTGGCTTAATCGATATGGAGCAATTGTGAACTACCGAAGGAGGAATATCTCGCTGATCGCTGATGATGGTTCCGAAATTCTGTTTGAGGGATGGAAACCGGGAAGCTCAGGAAAATTGATCAAGGCGATGAAGGTTGTCAAATTGTTGAAACAGGGCTGTACCGGGTACTGGTGTTACGCAATGAAGAAAGAAGACGAAATTGTGGAACTTTCATCCATTCCTGTTGTGAACGAATTTCCAGATGTATTTCCTGACGAGTTACCTGGACTACCTCCACGAAGGGATGTGGAATTTACCATTGGTGGAACCCTGAGCTACACCGATTTCCAAGGCGCCGTATCGTATGGCACCTCTTGAGATGTACGAATCAAGAAGCACGGTGGAGGAGTTCTTGGACAAGGGCTATATTCAGCCAAGCGTTTCACCTGGGAGCGCCGCCTCTTCGTTCGAAAGAAGGATGGATCGCCCATTGTGTATTGACTATCGAGAGCCGAACAAGATGACGATTAAGAACAAGTATCCGTTGCCACGGATTGACGATCTGTTTGACGATTGCAAGGGGCAATATTTTCTAAAATCGATCCGAGATCGGGATATCATCACCGAGGATTAAGGAATCGATGTTCCAAGTCGGCGTTAACTCGCTACGGACATTATGAGTTTGTAGTGATGCCGTTTGGTCTCACTAACGCACCTGCTGTATTTATGCAATTGATGAACAGTGTTCATTGAATTTTTGGACAAATTTGTGGTCGTGTTCATTGATGACATTCTGGTGTATTCTAAGAGCCCGGAAGAACATGCGCAGCATTTGCGGATTGTATTGGAACTTTTGAGAAACGAGCAATTGTACGCCAAACTTTCTAAGTGTGAATTCTGGCTAAAGGAAGTAATGTTCCTCGGCCATGTGGTGTCAGCTAAAGGAGTCCGAGTAGATCCTCAGAAGATCGAAGCAATATTGGATTGGAAGCCTCCAAAGAACGTGAAAGAAGTCCGAAGCTTCTTAGGACTTGCTGGATATTATCGTCGATTCGTGGAAGGGTTTTCTGAAATCTCCCGCCCACTTACTCGACTCCTGCAGAAAACTCAAAAGTTTGAGTGGAATGAGTTGTGTCAGATTAGCTTTGATGAACTGAAGAAGAGATTGACGACGGCACCGATTCTATCACTTCCGCAGGGAACTGGAGGATTCATAGTTTACAGTGATGCTTCGAACCAAGGACTTGGGTGCGTGTTGATGCAGAATGATAAGGTGATCGCTTATGCGTCGCGACAACGGAAACCTTATGAAGTGAATTACCCGACACATGATTTGGAGCTAGCAGCAGTAGTTTTTGCTTTGAAGATCTGGAGGCATTATGCATGCACGGACTCACCGGATCTTTACGGATCATAAGAGTCTCAAGTACATATTCGATGTAAAGAATTAAACATGCGGCAAAGAAGATGGTTAGAACTGATTAAGGACTATGACTTGGAGATTTTATATCATCCAGGCAAAGCGAATGTAGTGGCCGATGCACTTAGCCGCAAGCCTGTCTCTATTCAGATGCTGGAGACGCTGACATCCCAACTTAGCCTTCAACGAGAGATGATTCGTGAAGGAATTGATGTATGGTTACAAAGAGTCCAAGGACAACTGTGCGTGATGGAGATAACTTCATCATTAACCGAAGGAATCAAATCTAAACAGGCAGATGATCCTCTGATGATTCGGTTACGTGATGAAGTGATCAAGGGAAAGGCCCTCGGATTCATAATTCATAATGATGGAGTTTTGAGATTTCAGAACCGACTCTGCGTTCCCGATGTTGATGTTCTGAAACAGACGATTATGACCCGGGCACCAGTAAAATGTATAAGGACTTGAAGCAGAATTTCTGGTGGGGCAACATGAAGAAAGATGTAGCGGACTATGTTTCGAAATGCTTGACTTGTCAGCAGGTTAAGATCGAGCATCAACGGCCTGCCGGAATGTTGAAGCCACTCCCGATTCCTGAATGGAAGTGGGAGGACATATCGATGGACTTTATCACTAATATGCCGAGAACCAAGACAGGAATGAACATGATTTGGGTGATAGTTGATCGTTTAACCAAATCAGCTCATTTTCTAGGCATTAAAGATACGTGGGGACCAGAGAGGTTGGCATGAGTATTTATTTCGGAGATAGTTCGATTGCATGGTACGCCGAAGACCATTGTTTCTGATCGAGACGGTCGTTTTGTGTCTCACTTTTGGAAAGCAGTTCATAAGGCCTTGGGGACCGAATTGAACTTGATCTGACTTATCACCCGCAGACTGACGGACAATCTGAGAGAACTATACAAACGGTGGAAGACATACTGAGGGCATGTGCCTTAGATTGGTCAAACGATTGGGAAGTTCATCTACCGTTGATTGAATTTACCTACAACAATAGTTGGCATGCATCCATTAAGATGGCACCGTTTGAGGCATTATACGGGAGGAGGTGCAGGTCGCCTCTATGCTGGGACGATTCATCGGACTTGATCGGAACAGAACCAGAGTTGATCGTGCAGACTCGAGAGAAGATAGCCTTGATTCGTGAAAGGCTGTTGACCGCCCAGTCGCGTAAATCTTACGCAGATGCACGCCGCCCATTGGAGTTCAAGATCGAGACCACGTACTTTTGAAGGTTTTTCCTACTGGGAATCTTTTGTTTCTAAGGAAGGGAAGCTGAGTCCGAGATATATCGGACCATTCGAGATCCTCGAGAGAGTTGGGGAGTTGGCATACAGATTGGCATTGCCGCCGTCATTGTGCCATGTTCATAACGTGTTCCACGTATCCCAGTTACGGGGGTATATACCAGATCCCAGTCATATCATTGATTTCGGCGAGATCGAAGTCGTGCAGGATGGGACGTTTGAAGAAAGACCAGTCAAGATACTCGAGAGTCGAGTTAAGCAACTGAGGAACAAACCAATCGTTTTGGTCAAAGTTCAGTGGTCACGTCACGGAATGGAAGAAGCCACCTGGGAAACGGAAGCTGATATGAAGTCTAGATATCCCGAGTTATTTTCATCTTGAGTTTCGGGACGAAACTCCTTTTTAGTAGGAGAGTATGTAATATCCGGATTTATTACGGTGTATTTCATCTGTATTCAAACCATGTATTATTCGGATTGGTGGTTTTGATTATTGGAGTATGATATTTTGTGCATTGATATCATTGTACATAAGTATAGAAACATGCAAAATTGCTCAAACAACCTCGTGATAGCGCACGCTAAGAATGTATCTTAACGCGCGCTATCGGGCTATTATTAGCGCACGCTATGCAGGTAGGAGTAACGTGCGCTAAGGACTCAATTATTGAGCAGGACAGCTAGCACATGCGCCAAATGACATGGGTCGGATAAGATTCCCGGGCACACCGGACAATTACAAGTCACCCATTATTAGCGCACGCGAAGGAAGGCGGAGTTGCGTGCGCTAACTTGTTAATAGGGTGAATTTTATAAATGGGACAACATCTCGTTTGGGCTTACATTTTACTCTCCTTCATACGCATACTTGAGAGGCCAGAGAGCTCAGATATTCTCCTACGTACTTAGAACACATATTGTTGGTGTTTATACATTGGTTATCACTTGGGAGTAATCATTGAAGAGGAATAGCACCTTGGAGTGGCATACAACCAACCGGAGTTGGATTCTATCTTACGGTTCAGTGATTTTCATCATATTAAGGTATGTTCAATCTATCTCAAGACTTAGAGTTGGATTCTAACGATTTGGATGATCATGTTAACAAGATATGGATTTTCATAGATGAATTATCCAAAGTATATCATGTTTGGAATATTGAGATGATTAAGCCTTAAATACCTTGATTATAATCATCATGATTCGAATCTTATTACACTGAATATGTGAAGAGAAGCTTCTATCATTGGTAATTCGAATCTAGTAGATGACTTCATAATAATCATGGACTTGACTTTAACAATCATTATTGTTGGATAAATCTAAAGGATTGATCATGGAAAGATTTATCTAGTATAGATGGAACGTTTAAACAACTTCAGCATGATAATATTGATTGATATAAGGTGTTGATATCAACCGTTAAGCTTTTCGAATCGTCATATGAAGAATTGTAGTTGAAATGGAATATGGTTTATATGGTATGCATATCCTTGAATCCGAAGTTGTTGTTATCCGTAAGATCATTCAGAATCGTATATACATGATATTCATGGAGGTAACATGAAGTATCACGGAAGATTTCATTGTTTCGATCATGGCAAGAACAGTTTACTACTCAGCAGTAAACTGCCATGCACAGATAGCGCACGCTATGCTTTGATTATTAACGTGCACTATCGAGCACGAGTTAGCGTACGCTACGTTTGGTACGTAACGTACGCTAGGCCAACAGACGAGTCAGTCGACTGATCAGTGAAGTACTGACCACACATAGTTAGCGTGCGCTAGGCTTTGTTGTTTGCGTGCACTATCGAGTAGACTTAACGCACGCTACACAGAGTACTTAGCGTGCGCTAAGCAGTTCAGACAGATTGCGTTTTATGAACTTTTGACCGTAAATCGAATTGTTAAACATTTGTACGATGTGAGATAAATCCTATATCATTTCTTTTGTTAAGGTTTGGTCTCGTTACGTGACTGATCGAGGAGGACGACCTTCGAGTGTTCATTTTTGTGGAAGTGTTGTTCTTGTCTTCAAATCGAGGCAAGTACCTTAATTGTTTTATGTATTGTTGTTATACATATTGTCGTGCATGTATGTCGTTGTTGTATGTCCACCTCGTGTTGGTCCGACGGGATCATCGGGGGATCTATGCTAGCGTGCGCTGGATCATCGGACGGGTTTTTCCACCACGGGTTGGTCTGACGGGATCATCGTGGGTTCTAGGCAGTGAACGCTGGATCGACAGAATTACCATGTGTATGTTATGATATCATGTTGTGATTATCAGTTTTGTATGTCGTTTATGAGTTTCTCGTAGGAGAAGACTCGTTGGTATTTTGTCGTTTACGTTATTATTATTCTTCGTGAGAAATGTATAATATGTTGTGGTACTTGTACTAGCATCGTTGTGCTAACCCCTTCGGGGGTGAACATTTTGTTTATGTTCAGGATCCAGGAGAGCAGGAAAACAACCACTGGAGCTGCATGACGACGAGGTGCGAGTGATGTTTCGTAGGGTTTATTTATACATTGTTTATTCGTTATTTCAATAAGTACTCGAGTACGAAGTCATTTTTGATGATTTGAATTTGGTGATGTATTATTGAGTTCTGTTGAACAATTGTACTATTTCTGTATTGGGTCAGAACTGTTGTACCGTAATTCCGTTATTTCCATTCGTTAGTACCTTTTAATGTCTGTTCAATTCTTCAGCCTTGTAAATCCTTATGTAAAGGATTTACGGCGCTGTAATATTCCTGAATATATCGGGGGTGTTACAAATTTGATATTAACGTACACTAACGGGGAAGACAGAAGTCTGTGGAATGCACGTTACCCATAGCGAACGCTAGGCATGCCTATAGCGTACGCTTATTGCTGTCTGTATATATAGGACAATTATGAGTTATTTTCGTCACTTTTCCTATCTCCTCCTCTCCCTTGACGAATTAGCGATGATTTGAGCAGTGTGGTTTCGATTTCAACTGGTTATCATCATCCTTCAATCATTTCGAGTTTTCAACACGGATTTAACATCGTTGCAACATCTTTCTCCATCCTTATCAAGGTAAATCGGCTTGAACCCTAGTTTTGGGAAATTTGGGGGATTTACTTGTGATTTCATTTTAGTATTCCAATTCGGCCGATTTGTTATTAGATTAGGATTGTATATTCGAGAGTCCTTGTATTCTTGTAGTTTTGGGGAATAGAATTCATGAACACTTCCATTATTCATTTATGTTCGTATTATGCCCTTGTAGTGTTCGACGAATTGTGTTTAAGGGTAGAACTTAGGATGGGTTTCTATATTTCCGTAGGGTTGTGATTGATTATGTGTCATTATGATTTAGGATCGAATATTTAAAGGGAGTCGGACCAAAAACCTTTTCTTCACTATTTCCTTCACATCATATTATTCAAGGCAAGTACATGTATTACATTTTGTTATGTGTGTTACGGTTTCGATACGGATTATGAACTGTGATATCGTGTGTGTGTTGATGTTCTTTCACCCAGGGATGGTCCGACGGGGTCTCTGGGGGCCGATACTAATGGGTACGGTTGCGGAAGTGGTTTTACACCCAGGGATGGTACGACGGGGCCTCTGGAGGTCGATACTAATGGTTACGGCCGCGGGTTACCAAGTATAGATGTTGTTGTGATGAAATGTGTTATTGTAGTGTTTATGAAAATGATGTTTAACGCAAATGTGCTATTCCGGAATATTATTTTCAAATGCTTTCTAAATGAGATGACTGTGTTGAATCATATATAAATATATATATATATATATATAATGTAGTGTAATTGTGTACTTGCACTAGCTATTCAAATGTTAACCCCTTAAATGGGGAAAATGCGATGCATTTCAGGTATCAGGCGAGCTGAAGAGCCAGCATGGGAACCGCATGCTAAGGATGGCCAAGCATGATGATGAGGCTCGAGTCTATGTTGAATATTTTATTATTATGCTTACATGGTTTGTCGGAGTTAGGTGAGTAAACTTATTATTGTCTTAAGGATGTCGTTGAAGTCCCTTGTGTGGGCAATGAACTTATTTTACTTTCTCTTTTTCTAAAATTGAACTAAAATGTTTTGGCCGAGGCCACTGCCCTATTTAGATTATTAATGTGATGTTAGGAGATTATCATGTATTATGTATTGTGTACTAGCCTGGTAGACCTTGTTGAAGGTTCTATGGCGTGTAATGTCCCTTATGAGATTTTGGGTGTTACATGAACAACCATCTCCAGTAAGCTAGAAGGCTACATGTTTCCTCACTTCTCGAGATTTCTCAAATTGTCGTAGAAGAATGGACATATGAGCGACACTAAAATGCAAATGAGTGCCCTGGACCTGTAACGAATCATGCTTACGGGACATTGATGAAGGCGGTTGGAGCTGGATCTGATATGAATGCTTAATTTCTTCTATGTGAAGTGTTGAAGGTGACCTCTAACCGGAATTATTATGTTGTGGATTTGAGAGAGCAAAAATACAGTTGTATGAAGTTTCAGCATGATATGATCTCGTGCAAGCATACCGCTGCAGCTATAAGGTACCTCAATCACGACCAAATTGTGTATATACATGATCACTACTAGGGGTGGCATTTCGAAATCGAAATGTGAAAACCAAACCGAAAAAATCCGAAAAAAGAACCGAAGAACCGAAACCAATGAAGAATGAACCGAAAAATAGAAAAACAGAACCGAACCGAATTGGTTTGGTTCGGTTCTCGGTTCGGGGTCGGACAGAGCCGAACCGAACCGAAATGGACCGAAGTCAAAGTCACATACTAAAATGACATCTTTTTGTGAGTTTTATGTGTTTGAGATTTTAATGTAATTTGTTTTTCTTTTTTAAGACCCTCATGGATCCAAGGAGGACCAATAATATGCTCGTGTAATTCGTGATTCAACTAATTTTGGTTTAGAGAATGATCTATTGTGATTTGTGATTGTTATATCTTTTGAGATATTTGTAAATTGCTGTGCAAGTCTACCTCTTATCTTGAGCATATATATAACTTTTGTTGACTTGTTGTTATATATAACTGATTCTATTGAATATAATATTTGAATTTATATTGTGAAAAACCGAAAAAATATCAAACCAAACCAAAACCGAACCGAATATTTATAAAACCGAATTTAACCGAACCGAACTTCAAAAAGAACTGAACCAAACCGAAACCGAATATTTGGTTCGGTTATTGATTTTGGTCAAAAACCGAACCGGATGGAACAGAGTCCACCCCTAATCACTACAAGGTGTCCACATTTTGTCAAATGTGGGGACGGTCTGTAATTCAGTACCTCACCCTATTGAATGGTTCATTCTTGGTAACATCAAGGTGAAAGTTTGTGAGCGACCGGAGGTACAGGGCACACTAAAAAGACTTGATCTGTAGTTATTCTCCAACTCTTTGAGGATCTCACAACGCTACAAACTCCGTCTAAAAATGGTCATGCAAAAAAAGTGATGTATATATAACTCCGATGAGCACACTACTCCAACATGTCCAACCAAACATCGTGTCAACCTAAATGAGCTCCAATATAAAAGTAGTTATATTTATTTACAGTTGAGGCATTTCAATCGTGTGTATTATACAGAACACAAGAATAAGTAGTTGTAATTTTAATATTTATTGTTTTGTATTTATTTAAGGTTGAAGTATTCCCATTACATATGTGTTTAATATACCGAACACCAGAATAATTAGTTGGGTTCTTAATATTTATTATTTTGTATTTATATAAAGTTGAAATATTTTTATTGTGTGTTTATTATACCGAACACCATAGAAAATAGTCGTAATTTATTAATATTTATTATTTCGTATTTATTTAAAGTCGAAGTATTTTTATTGTGTGTTTATTATACGGAACACCAAAATAAGAACTTATGTACGATAACCATTACAAAAAAAATCATTATTTACCGTTGAAATATTTATACATAATAATTGTTAGAAAAAAAAGCACAATCTCGCTAATCGTCCTACTCCCACCCTACAAAAATCTAGTGAGATATAATACTACAGTATCTGCATCATCACTAAACCTTCAGATAGCTCGTGCCATACGTCCTCTAAACGAGTGAATATCCATCTCAGTCTTTCCATGAGAGAAAGACTGTCGAACGAGAGACTCTAAAGTCCATATAAAAAATGCACAACAAGAAGTCGACTCATTCTGTATGTAGCATAAATCATTCCTCGCTATGGCAAGATTAAACTGCTTAACCGAAGGGATATCAGGGCGGCGCTCATAAAACCCAACGTGTTATAGAACTATAGGAATTAAGTAGCGGATACACAAAATCGTTGCGCTCTTAAATCCTGCCATGCCTCGTCTTCCTGAGTGAGAGAATCATGCATAACGACGACACTTTGATCGAACAAAATGCGGAGTGCAACTCAATGTCTATTATTCGAGTCTAGGACGTATTCCAGAGAGTCAACATCTGGAATGTCCAAAAAGAGTACAGTATCAGCACAATAGTAACGAACAAGCATGCAATAAATTATCACCCCACGTAGCTCCCACCAAGGGCAATGATCGCCCCAAAACAGTCTCAAGCCTTAATGTACAGGTTGACTAAGAAATCCATATTCCCCTGATCAATCCTTAATATACAGGTCCTATCATAGTTACTCCATAAATACCTACACATAGCCTAACATAAAATAATTTTTTTGAGTAATGAAGCATGTAATTAAGTTGGGAAAAAAATGTTTAGCTTAATATTTTGGCATTGAAGCCTGTATGAACCATAACACCTGGTCAATCCAGTTCTTGATCCAACCCATGTCAACAAATCCTGAATCAAACTGTAGGAGCCCCACGTATGCGTTTAAATGCTGGATTTTGTTGAAATACTTACTTCTGCATATATCAATTTGGATCCATCATGCAGCATCAAAAACCATGAGGAACCAATTTCGCATACATCACCACACTGACACTATAATTTAATTTGTTTAAACATGTACGACATTTAGTAAATTATATAGGATCACCCCAATCTACTCACCTCTCACTTTAGGCAAACCATCTCCTATAAGCCTTCTCATTCATGTCCTTCCTTTTTCAAACCACAGTGGTTGAGTAGGGGGCCTGCGGTATGTATGACATATACTGCGGTCTAATTAATATAGATGGTGGAAGTCTATGTTAGAAGAGGAGTAGCAGAATCATCAAACAGCACAGGGCTCACATGTACAGTAGAAAATGATGGACAAGTCATAAGGGCAACCTTCGGGATGTCACCAACATCTCAGCATGGATAATCGGGAGCTGTCAAAATCGAGGCTCCATCAGCACGAGAATGCTCTGACTTTGCTTTGTCTGGATCGAGGCTTTTCCATTGTTGGGGACGCTCTTAGTCTGCTCGCTGGGAGTAGACGATCTATCAGCATGAGTCTATGTCGGGATCGATGCTCCACCAGCATTGGGGATGCTCTCCATCTGATCTAGCGGATGTGAGGGTCGGTCAGTCAGAACCGAGCCACGATGGGCGTCATCTCGCATAAACTCACCAACACCTCTAAGATACCATGGTGGTGTACCAAGGTGACCACCAGAGCCCAATGAGTCATCAATATATCGGTGTACCGACTCGACCACCCTATCACCCACTGAATCTATATACGTACAGAGATGGGTGAAAAGGGTATCCAGATCTGTAATTGGTGCATTCAGGTGAGTAGCTCATGCTAGAGAACCCCGACGCTGTGAATCAGTAGGAATAGGCCCACGAGGCCCTCCTGATGGATCATGTCCAACTATAGGTTTTTCAGGCTGAGAAATAACTGGACGGGAAGTCCGTTGCCGGATAATATGCTCTCTTGCTGGACCACCGGCAGAATCATCATCATCACGAGGCCTTACCTTCCCCCTCTCATTCCCCTTCTTGCAGATGGACATCTTGTGCACATACTGCACACGCTCACTCACAACAACGGACTGTATATATAGCTCTTGGTCCTCCTCGAGTGTCGAGGGTAACTCCTCAAAACAATCATTCTCAATGCAATTCAAAGATCAATTTTCAAAAATTGTCACCTTAAACTTCTACAAGAGTATTTAAGTATTGTAACTTTCTAATTGATTACCTCATGATGGAAGAAAGTGGTAAAATCAACGTGACCAAGCTTCTTCAACTTTCGGCGTGTACAATAGGGTCGCTGGATGTAAGAAGCTCCGAGCCTGGTCCTATATATCGCACCTAATGAAGGTATAGCCTCACTAGCCCATATCTGGAAACAATAATTGATTCCCAATATAAGAAAATAATAAGAATAATATTAATTCATCATGTCAGTATATAATTAAATTAATGAATAAGGAGACATATCATATAATATCGTATATTTTATCATAAAAATGGTAACTAGGATCTAGACCAGCGAGGCCTCAGTGGGGACAAGTACATAACAAATATTTGGTATGAGTATAAGCTCCACGGAAGGCTCTCCCACCGAGTCTGATCCTCAACCAATATCCACAACCATCGATCAGCAATGCGCTTCCCACCATCCATGATGAAGATCAGATAGCAGACACACAGTACCTTAGTGACCTTCAGCGCATCACCCAGTTGTGCTCTAAAATATCCATCAACAAATCACGAATATGATCTAACATCTACCTGCCATGGATGAGCAAGGGATACCGGTCGTCCACACTCCCCGTGGATGGAACATCATCACCGTGTACGTTAAAGTCAGAATCATCAAATCACAAGCCGGTGACTAGCGCATACTTATGTCTAGAAAATATAATCGAACGATGACCGATCCTAAACCAAGATTCATCGTCCTGCGCATCCAGTCTAACAACCTCCTTCGAGGATAAGGCATGCAAGGAAGCATTCGAGACAACCCACTCTTGCCGAATAATATGTCCCGGACACGAATCTCTAAACTCCTTAATAACATTATCACCTACCGTCCGCAGCTAAGTAATAATAACCTTAACAATCTCTAGTCTAACACACACATTTATCGAGCATTTCGAACCCCGCATATTCGACTTCTTCCAAACAACATGGCGATTAAAATATATCTTAAATTAGCTTCGGGAGGGGTATATGTCATATGTAATCAGAAAACAAGTAACTTAGGGAATTCGAGCAACAGTAAAATTTATTCGGCTCATTTGCATCGAGTTATTCTATTAACTAATTTGAGTAATACAAAACTAATTAAAATGGAAAATTAACAACATATTATGTCATCCGAATTTAATTTGAGTCATCCTAATTCAGTTCGAGTCGTCCTAATTCAACTCGAGTTATCCTAAATCAAATCATGTCATCCTAATTGGGAAATTTAATTCGAGTAACATTAAAATCGAATCCGTGTAACTAAACAGAACCAAAACTGCATTCGAGTCACAGAAAACGGCATTCGAGTGACATTGTGAATATGCATGTGAGTAACATCAAATTCGAGCAACACTGAAAATTCTTTCGATATCCTAAATCAAAATCAAATTGAGTAAGTAAACATAAATGAAATTGTTTTCGAGTCACAAGAAAAAGGCATTCGAGTACATTGAACGAGTAAAACTACATTCTAGTAACATCAAATCCGAGTAACATTGAAAATCCGTACGAAATCTAATTCAAAACCAAAATTGAGTAACTAAATAAAAATGAAATTGCATTCAAGTCACAGAAAAACGGCATTCGAGTAACATTGAATGAGTAAACTGCATTCAAGTAACATCAAATTCGTGTAAAACTGTAATTTAAATCTACAAATACAATTTGAGTCACATTATGAGTTACGAATTCATGTTACCTGGTTTCCAGCGGATCTAGCGGCTGCAGCGGCGGAGTTGGCGGCGGCGTTTGTGGCGGAGTTGGCGGCGCCATTCGGGGAACATCGCAGATTTGGGGAAGTGGAACTCGGCATCGAGAAAGACAGTTACTCGAAAGATTTGAAGTTACTTGAATATTCATTCGTGAAACTCGAAAGTTGTTTGTCCGAGTGAGAGTTTCTCTTGAATACAACTCTTATTTATCGTGTTAATCAATCATTCGAGTAAATCACATGACCTATTCAAGTTACTCGAATGTCGAATCGAGTGACTCGTTCGAGTTACTCGAATATCCTTTGAGATGCAAACCCGTGTTATTCGACCGCCTTATCGAGTCTCCACTGACGCACTCGAGTTACTCGAATGACCCACTCGTGTTACTCGAGTATCGATCTTACTCGATATCGTATATTTTGGCAAGATTATTCGAAATGTTGTTACTCGAAAGTGTATTATTTTGACTCAATTGCATTCACGTAAAGGTCAAATCCGATAATTTGGGTACCAAATGAGTTGTCATTAAACTTAGAGTAAGAAGGAATTTTATTATATTTAAAATGGTATATTTATCTATTCCCATATTAAAATATTACTATAGTAGAATTGGGATTACCCCAAAGTTTTTATCTTTCTGCATTTCACTCATAACGTTTTAATTTTAGTAATAATCTCTTAGGGTTCTTAGTAAATTGTTTTTGTTCAAGGTTTTCATTCATTTCACCATTTAGTCATTTTTTTAGAAAATTTGCACACATGCTAAAGTTGTTAATAAATAAATAAAATTAGAAAATTATTTAAAATAAATCTAGAAATACTTTATAAAATTTGAAAGTTATCTACAATTAAAAAAATCTTTGATAAAAATATTGCTAAAAAATAAAAGGACCTAAGACTTAATAAATCTCAATTTCTATATATAAATGAAAAAGTATAAGTTTTACCAAAAAATAAATCAGAAAAAATATTCAATAAGTACGAGAATTGCTGCATAAAGTCCCAAAAAAATAAAAAAAAAATAAAAAAAAATCATTAACGACTTCAGAGGAAAACTTGATTAACATATTGATGGAAACATCAAACACTTAGTTTCATTTAATGATATTTACTAATTAGATATTATTCACAATCATTTTGTATGTTTTGTTTATTGCCATTTGGATTCTATTGATATTTTTTTAATTTAGTTGTTTATGAATTTTTTGTTTTTTGCAACATTTTCTCAATATATATATAGAAATTTTGATTTATTAAATGTCTTAAATCTTTTTAAATTTTTTAGAGAATTTCTTAATTTGTAGCATTGTTTTTCAATATTTTAGATAACCTTAGATTTTATAATTATTAAGTTTATTCTATATAATATCAAATATTCTTTTCACATTTCAAAAAAATCTTCAATTTATTTAACTAGAATTTAGCATATGTGATTTTTTTAAATGAACTTAACAGTTAAAATAGATTGAAACTAAACGGAGGGGTAACTCGCACATACTAAGAAGCCTTAGCAGTACCAACATTCAGACTTTGGCCGATAGCAAAAAGTCGTCGGCCAAAGCCGATAACCATTGGCTAAACTCTAAAGTGGCCGTCCGTCGGCTAAAAGGTGGTCGGACGAGGTGGGTCGGCTAAATTTTAGCCGATAGCAGAAGCGGACGGTCGTTGGCTATACTTTGGAGTTTAGGCGACAACTTAAAGGTTGTCGGCTAAAGTTTACATATTTTAGCCGACAGCATTGACGTTGTCGGCTAAAATCTATCTTTTTTATCTGACGGCGTTGGTGTTGTCGGCTAAAATTTATCTGTTTTGACTGAAGGTATTGATGTTATTGGCTAAAATCTATCTGTTCTAGCCGACAAATTTGATGTTGTCGTCTAAAAGTTATACGTTTCAGCCGACGGCCAAGTTGTCGGCTAAATTGCATTTTATATATAAAAAAACAAAATTTGGTCGACGGTTTGTGCAAATATCGTCAGCTAAAGTAAATTTAAAAAAAATCGAATTTTGAGATCCTCAGAACCTATTCTCTTTAACATGGATATTCCAAATGCACAGTACATCACCATACATCACAATCACCATACACCAATATACGAAAAACATAATGTATACACCAACATTACAAGAACCACACCATATCAACATATCATGTAGCAACATCAATAAAAAATCATTATAAATACCAAAATTAAGAAACATGAGTCTAAATAAATAAATACTTAGCATTAATATGTATATATCAAAAGTACTACTACAAACACAACTAAAATCCACCTAAATCCGTTACATTTTTAAAGATAGAAGAAGGATTACTACCATCTTGCATGTCCTCGTTCCGAGGCTATGAAGAAGAGGAGGTTGTTTGTAAATTGAAGAATAGGATGTGGTGGTGGTGCCTCAGGTCCCGACTGAGTCACGGTCTGACTCAATGACATCATATACTGCATCATGACCCGCTGCTGAGATAGCAAGTCTTGTTGAGCCTTCATTTACTCCTCCTGGAATTTTTGGAGCTGGTCTTGAGACTTTCTTTGCTCCTCATCTCAGAGCTCCCTCTCGATCCTCAATTACCCCTATAGATAGGCCTTTGAGTTGTAATATCCGGACAATTATTGAGTATTTTTCATCTGTATTTGAACTTTGTAATATTCAACTTTATGTTATCTATAATCGAAGTGTGATTTTTCCCGTATTCGTATTCCAAACAGTCATGATCATATTAGGAAGAGTTTGCAAATTCATGCATGCAGCTACATCATAATGTACGCTAGCAGATGAGCTTAACGTACGTTATGAGCTGAGGATAGCGCACGCTATGGATGAAGCATAGCGTACGTAACATACAGTCAGGCAGATAAGGTAGGTCGGCATGGGCCATCTTGGGACGAGGGACGGATAAGGATAAGATTCCCGCATGATCGACAACTTTTTGAAAAAGCAAGTCAATGAGGTAAAACGTACGCTAAAGGACTAAGATAGCATACGCTAAACAGAGCTTATTACGTACGTAAAAGGTAATGGTTAACGTACGTTAAGAAGGTCAGAAATAAGGCAGTAGCTAATGTAGGTCAGAAATAAGGCAGTAGCGTACGTTAAGACGATAACGTACGTAATGCAGTGAGGTTAACGTACGTAAAGGTCTGAATTTTATAAATATGGCAGCACCCCGTTTCATTTCAACTCATTTCTTTTCATTCCTTATCCAATTTCTGAGACTCTAGAGAGATTTCTCCCCCACATATAATCTTTATATAGCCTCTCTACCTGGTTTAGAAGATCGTAGACATCTCGGATTAGTGTTCAAGCATACGGTGTCGAGTTCTGCCGACCGTTTTCATCGTTATTCTTCGTGAAAGGTATGTTGACACTAAACCCAACCTTGAATTCAGTTTCTTGAGTATGTTACTGATATTATTAGGTTTCAAGGATGTCGTAGTAATCGAATATCATGTTTTAGGAAGATTGGTTTGGTTAAACTTGAATGGTTCTTTGTTGTTGGAAGAATTGTGATCGAACCTTGGTATGTCGAACCCTAAGACATAGTTTTTGAGATTGTGGTATGTTTTGGTCGAGTTGTATACCAATGTCATGTTAATATGATCACCTATAATCGAAGTGTTCAATAAGATGAATTCTAAGAGTTTTCACCAAGATTATTTCATATTTCGTAAGAGGTGTTTGAATTGATATACTTCATTACATTCTTGGTTAGAATGGATTGATTATGTTGAGTATAATCGAATTGAACCTAGAACACGGTTGTTTCATCTCCATTCGAGAATTTGTTAGTATTCGTATGATCATACCTTTGATATGAATTGTATGAATAGCCGAACCATGAGTAAAGATTGAAGTATAGAATTAAAATGGTTTGATGAATATCTTTGAACTCGTAAACACCGGCATTGTACCCCAATGTGTTCGTAAGTATAACGTACGTTAAGTGTCATGAATTACATACATTATAGCATCAGGTGAGATGCAGTCGTCTGAACATAGAACTTTGTCAAATACAAGCGTAGCGTAAGGCGTAGGAACTTACGTACGTTAAGACATAGACTTAACGTACGTTACGTTGAGTATATAATGTTCGTTATGAAGAGAATTGGACAGGATCCAAAGTGTCGGCAACTTTTGGCCATAGTTTAGGATGTTAGATGTTCGTACGTTAGTTATATGACGTAAGATGAACTCTATATTATTTCTTTTATTTAAGGTCCGAGCTTTGCAAAGTGATTGATCGAAGGGGCGACCTTCGAGTGTATTGACATCCGTCGAAGTATTATCCTTGTCGTCAATTTAAGGCAAGTACCTTAATTATATTTATTCATATTGATGTCGGTTATATTGTTGTTGTACTGTGCATATGTGTTGTGATTGTTTCTCCACCATGCGTTGGTCCGACGGGATCATCATGGGAATCTATAGTTGTGTGCACTTGATCGTTGGACAGGTATTTCCACCATGCGTTGGTGTTGCGGTTATTTCTTACACGCAAGTGCACGTTATCGTTTACAAGTAATAAAGTGATGAGTGAGTATCGTTCCCACGAGGACTGAATCACTAACTACCGATTTTGTGTATTCTAGTTTTATTCGAACAATCGAATTTGTGTTTTGCAATTTATTTCTAAAAGAATTATTAAAAGACTAAACAGTAGAAAACGATAGCTAGAAGAAAAGAAATCAAAAGATGAATAAGTCTAGGATTCTGAATCCACTCGGTTTATCCGAATTTACTCTCGATTATCCGTAGTAAATAATTTTCCCAATTTATTGAAGGCGGAGATTGCTAATATATTCTACCGCCTCTCCCGAGGTCAATAGATTTTCTAAAGGCGAATAACGCACTCTATCCCTAGGTGAATTAATTCGTCAATAGGCAAAAAGCATAAAATCTCCAAAAGGCCACGTAGTTCCTATGAGTATATTCCTATCTCACAGAATAAAACGGTCCTCACCAATAGTTCTTCACCAATTCTCCTCTCCCGATTCGAATTGAATGATTAAATCAATACAACTATTGGCCAGATAATTGCAAGCATTAAACACGATTAGGAAAACTCAACAAAAAGGTAATTAATTAGATAATCTCAAGCAAAATCCGTCAAAACGTAAGTTTCATCAAAATCCTAGATTAGGGTTTTAGCCTGACATACTAATAATTGAAAATACAGAATAAATGAATGAAAGCATTAAAATCAAACGCAGATGAAGCTCGGATTCCTCCGTTCTTCGGCTTCCGCCCTCTGCTCTTGAAGTCTTCTGCTTCCCTCCTCTTCTGCCGTCTCTTCTCTCTGATTCCAAGCTTAAGATCCAAAAGATAAAAGATCCTTCATTAGGGTCTTAAACCCTTATTTATAGCTTTTACATCCTCCAAATTGCGTCCGTATGAGTAGGTCGAAAACTGGCTTCGAAACGGCCCAAATACGCGCGATGCATACAAAAGCCGCCTAGTGTGCCGCGGCTCACTAAGTCTGTGCGGCGGCACACTGCCTTTAGCTGGATGCCTGGGCGTCATTTAATTCTTCTGTGCCGCGGCTCACCTGGACTGTGCCGCGACACAGAGTACAGTTTACTTTGTGCCCGGCTGGGTGTCTTCCTGTGCTGCGGCCCTGCTTCCTTGTGCCGCGGCTCATAGCCAAAATTTGCCGTTTTCGCCCGTTTCGCCTCGTTTTAGCTTCCGGACTTCAACTTCCTGACAAACATACAAAATTAAGGCATTAAAGGCTCATTTAATCAAATTCACTCTTCAAAACAATACAAAATAATGATGAATAAGCGTATAAAAATACGCCTAACAAATACCCCCAAACTTAAGCCTTTGCTTGTCCTCAAGCAAAAAGAATTAATCTCAACAAAAGAATGTCGTGAATCATAGTGCGACTCGTAGTGTTCAACCTAATCAATACTATCCTGAAATTCTCTCTGAATAATACGAGTGTCGTAATAGCGAGCTACACTCAGAACACTGATCCCACAAAGTAATCAAGTTCAGTCCTAATTACTCGTTCATGAAGAAAATCTAGCTCAAAGATTAACAAACGTGAATCAAATCGACCGTCAATATGAAAGGCTAAAATAAACAAGCTAGTTCGTCCCGTTCCACAGTCTAATGGCAAAATTTTCACGAGTTTCATAAAAATAATCCTCGGACAGTATTCCCTTATATATATGCTCAAGAATTTGATTCGAGTTGACCACTAGGTTCGGATCTCGGGATGCTTCATCGGGATAATCCTAGGGTGGAACTTCTATTCTCATGTATTGGGAAACCGTTTGACGTAAAAGACACTCATGGGGCACATGGATGCTTCTAGTTACTAAGTTTCTTTCTACAGCGGAGAAACAACTCGAATATATAATTCCCGCATGTCCGAATCAAGGTCGCCGTTTTACGCGAGAGTAAACAGCGGGTCACGCGAATACCCCCGGTTACTAGGCTCCCTATCATCGGCATGTGAAATATCTAAATCACTAGTCTAATCAGGGTCGTCGTTTTACGCGAGAGTAAACAACGGGTCACGTGAATACCCCCGGTTACTAGACTTCCCTTCATAGAACAAAAATATCTCGACTATTGCGAAAAACTGACCGAGTCTAAACTCAATCTAGGTGCCAAAACGACTAATGTAACTGTACGACTAACTAACCGAAAAATGTAACCAAACGTACCGACGGTGATTTTAAAACAAGTATGTATCCTCTCTTATCCGCCAAGACCTCTACAATCACGAAAAAAAATTTTGGACCTAAATGAATACTGAGCAGAAACAGAAATCACTGACTACAACGCGACTAGAACTCGACCGTTTCTTCAGAGAGAAAAATAGTGTCGTAACATTAGTATTACACAAATAGAAGCACGAAAAATTCACGAATAGAGAAAAATTAAGACAAGCAAGGCTATCGAAAAAAAATAACGCAAAGTAATGAAAAGTGCAACGAAATAAAGTACAGCAATGGATGTAGCAACTTAAAGTAAACCCCCCCAAACTTAGGACGTACATTGACCTCAATGGACAAAATATGATATGCAATAAAAAAATAAAAGGTCAAGTACTCCCCTACAGTCCTCTCACGAGCTGGTGCCGGCATCATCCGGTGAGCTTGCACGCTTCTTGACTACATCATGCGGAGTGTGAATAAATGAGCTTGTATCATCAAAAAGGAAGTTAAGTATGAGCTCTCAAGTTTAACATGATGTAAGGGTTGGGGATAATGTAATTCGATAACATGATTCATTGCATATAATTTGAAAATGCCTGGCTTACCAATTTTTCATTGCTGCAATTTATCAAACACTTTGTGTGCACCAGTTAAAATGAAGAACAAAAATTTTGATGGTTAACTCCAAATCCCAAAAATAATAACACAGATAATAAACCTGAATAACGACAACTATCATCACCAATTCGTTCATAAATATCAATTTCATCACAATATCAAATTCCCCATATTCCAACTCCATTTTAGAATTCAATTCTTTTCAAATCAAGTATCACTTATGATTAAGAAATCAAGAATTACCTGAAGAATTTGAGAAGGAGACAAAGATAAGGTTATCGAATGACCTTATTGTGCCGTCAAAAATCCGAGTGAAGGGCCCCTTGTCTTTGGCCGATCAACCGAAAGAAGCATACCTGCCATTCTTATAATGCGACGGGGGCCGCGGCACAACATAACTGAGCCGCGCCCGCAGTCTGATCGGCACAGGCGCATTTGTACATCTTGCCGGTGCCGCGGCTCAGTTTGGGCGTGCCGCGGCTCAACGTGTTAGTGTGCCGCGGCTCAGTTGCCCGTGCCGCGGCACAAAGTACAGTCTCCTGGGCGTTTCTTGGACATTTGGTGTGCCGCGGCTCAGGGTATGTGTGCCGCGGCTCAGTAAGATCGTGCCGCGGCACAGAGTACAGTTTGTTCGGCCATGTTTCATCAGCTGGTGCGTGCCGCGGCTCACTTTTATTGTACCGCGGCCCATCATTGAATTCCTCCCCTTGGCTGATTCCTGCACAGAATTTTTACACGAAAACATCAAGACGAGAGGGAAGGACGGATCAAAGAAGAATGACGACAAAGAAAGACTATAAAAATGCAAGAAAAAAATAAAGAATCTACAACTAATACTCGGGTTGCCTCCCGAGGAGCGCTAAGTTTATAGTCTTCAGCCGGACTTTTCTCGCATTCATCCGGCGGTGGATAAGGCGACGCTCGTTTTCTGCATGTCTATTGGATTTCCCAAGTATGCCTTCAACCGTTGTCCATTAACTTTGAATTTTCGGGCATCTTTTTGTACTTCTACTGCACCATGCGGAAACACTTGAACTACGGTGAACGGTCCCGACCATCGTGAACGCAATTTCCCGGGAAATAACTTTAAGCGAGAGTTAAATAGCAACACCTCTTGTCCCGGGACAAATTCTCTCTGCGTGATGTGCTTATCATGCCAAATCTTTGTCCGCTCCTTATAAAGTTTCGCATTTTCGTATGAGTCGTGTCGAATTTCTTCCAACTTGTTCAGCTGCAAACAACGCTTTTCACCAGCGGATTTCAGATCAAAGTTTAGTTTCTTTATCGCCCAGTAAGCACGATGTTCCATCTCTACGGGTAAATGGCAACCTTTCCCATAGACCAATCTGTAGGGCGACATTCTGATAGGTGTTTTATACGCAGTCCGGTACGCCCAAAGTGCATCATCGAGTTTAAATGACCAATCTTTTCGAGACGAGCTGACCGTCTTTTCTAGAATCCACTTCAGCTCTCGATTTGATATCTCGACTTGACCGCTCGTTTGAGGATGGTATGCTGTAGCTACACGATGAGTGACTCCGTATTTTCTCAAAACCGCATCAGGAAATTTGTTGTCGAAGTGTGACCCACCATCACTGATAATAGCACGTGGCGTCCCAAAGCGTGTGAAGATATATTGTTTAATAAACTTGATTACGACATTGGACCCATTCGTAGGTAGTGCCACCGCTTCAACCCATTTTGAGACATAATATACGGCTACCAAAATATAGAGATTCTTATTTGATGGAGGAAATGGACCCATGAAGTCGATCCCCCATACATCGAACAATTCAACTTCAAGTATGGTGTTCAGTGGCATTTCGTGTCGTCTTGAGATGTTTCCCGTCCGTTGACACCGATCACACGCGGACACAAAGGAGTGAGCATCTTTGAATAAGGACGGCCAATAGAATCCCGATTGTAAGACCTTCGCCGCTGTTCTATTTCCACTAAAATATCCACCGTAGGGTGATGCATGGCAATGGTTCAGCACACTGTGGATTTCCTCATCCGGAACACATCTACGAATGATTTGATTGGGGCATCTCTTGAAAAGAAAAGGATCGTCCCACAAATAATACTTAGCGTCCGAGATTAGCTTCTTCTTTTGATGGCGTGAGAGGTCGTTCGGAATTGTTTTACTTGCCAAGTAGTTCACTAGATCAGCATACCAAGGCGCTTGTTTTGAATCCAACTTGTAGAGCTGCTCGTCGGGGAAGGTTTCTATGATTTGTGGCTGACTTTCTTCCTTCTCGAGGGGACTCTCTAATCGTGAAAGGTGATCGGCTATAACGTTTTCAGTCCCTTTATTGTCCCGAATCTCCAAGTTGAATTCTTAAAGGAGTAGCACCCACCGAATCAACCTTGGTTTGGCATCCTTCTTCTCCAAAAGGTATTTTATTGCTGAATGGTCGGTCCACACTATCACTTTCGTTCCCAGTAGATAAGCCCGGAATTTATCAAATGCAAAGATCACCGCCAACAATTCCTTCTCCGTTGTGGCATAATTTCTTTGGGCGTCATCGAGTGTTCGGCTCGCATAGTATATGACATGGAACACCTTCCCTCGTCTCTGCCCCAAAACAGCCCCAATGGCAAAGTCGCTAGCATCACACATTAACTCGAACGGAAGGTCCCAATCCGGAGCGACTATCACCGGTGCCGTGCTTAGAGCTTTCTTCAACAATTCGAAACTTTCTTTACAAGACTCGTCAAAAGTAAATGGAACATCCTTCATGAGTAGATTGCACAGCGGCTTCGTGATCTTCGAAAAATCCTTAATAAATCGGCGATAGAAACCGGCATGTCTCAAAAAACTTCTAATCCCCTTGACCGAAGTGGGCGGAGGCATCTTCTCAATTGTTTCAATTTTCGCTCGGTCGACTTCAATTCCATATGAGGATATTCGATGGCCAAGCACAATGCCCTCCTGCACCATAAAATGACACTTCTCCCAATTCAAGACCAAATTTGTCTCTTCGCATCTTCTCAAGACTTTCTGCAAATTTTTCAAACAAATGTCAAACGAATCTCCAAAAACAGAAAAATCATCCATAAAAATCTCAATACACTGCTCTACCATGTCAGAAAAAATAGCCATCATACACCGTTGAAAACTAGCCGGCGCATTACACAATCCAAAAGGCATGCGCCTATAAGCGAAAATGCCGTAAGGACATGTAAACGTCGTTTTCTCTTGGTCTTCGGGGGCTATGTAAATCTGATTATACCCCGAGTAACCATCGAGAAAGCAATAGAAATCGTGTCCGGCTAATCTATCTAACATCTGATCAATAAAAGGCAAGGGAAAATGATCTTTTCTAGTGGCCTTATTTAATTTCCTATAATCTATGCACATACGCCACCCCATGACAATCCTAGTGGGAATTAATTCATTATTATCGTTTTGAACAACTGTTATCCCACCCTTTTTCGACACAACTTGGACCGGACTTACCCACTTGCTATCAGAAATTGGAAAGATCATACCTGCGTCGAGGAGTTTTAAAACCTCAACTTTTACCACCTCCTTCATGTTAGGATTCAGCCAGCGTTGATGCTCCACGGATGGTTTGTAGTCTTCCTCCATCAAAATCTTGTGCATGCAAATTGACGGGCTGATCCCCTTAATATCCGCAATAGACCATCCAAGAGCAGATTTGTACTCCCTCAAAACTCTTAATAATTTCGCCTCTTGATCTCCCGCTAAAGTGGCCGAAATAATAACTGGAAGGGAGTCGTCGGGTCCCAGGAATGCATATTTTAAATGAGGCGGCAGCTTCTTGAGTTCCAACTTTGGAGGTTTTTCGATCGATGGGGTTGGTCGAGTTAGTGAACTTCCGAGCTCCTCGAATGGTTTACGAATAAAAATTGGCGGGGAAGCATCCATGTGTCGTACGTAGGCTGCATGCTTTCCATTTAGTTCGGAAATAGCCCCAATCAAAACGGATTCCAATGGATCGGGTGGATAATTTTCTCGAAAAGTTCTACTCACGCACGAGTCAATGACGTCAACTTGGAAACAATTTTCAGCGTCACTCGGATATTTTACAGATCGAAAGATATTGAATGTTACTTGCTCCTCTTGAACACGTAGAGTCAGCTTTCCCTTTTCCACATCGATCAAAGTTCGGCCGGTCGCCAAGAACGGTCTTCCCAAGATAATCGGGATATCTTGATATTCCTCCATATCGAGCACAATAAAATCCGCTGGAAAGATAAATTTGTCAACCTTTACTAACACGTCCTCTATTACTCCCCTTGGATATTTGATAGATCGATCCGCTAATTGCAAGGAGACCGTCGTCGGCTTGGCTTCCCCAATGTCCAGCTTTTTAAAAATAGAAAGGGGCATAAGATTTATGCTGGCCCCGAGATCGCATAGGGCTCTTTCAAAAGACGAATTTCCGATGATGCAAGGGATGGTAAAACTTCCCGGATCTCTCAATTTAGGTGGGAGCTTCTTTTGTAAAATAGCGCTGCACTCCTCCGTTAAAGCGACCGTCTCATATTCCTCGAGCTTTCTTTTGTTTGACAAGACTTCTTTCATGAATTTAACATAACTCGGTATTTATTCCAACGCGTCGGCAAATGGAATGTTTATGTGCAATTTCTTGAAGACGTCGAGGAACTTTGAAAACTGCTTGTCCAGTTTTTGCTTTTGGAAACGCTGTGGGAATGGGATTTGAGGAGTGGGTTGAGTAGTCGATACTTCCTTTGGCTTGGGCGCCTCATCCTTTTCCTTCTCATTTTGCTCGATCGGCTGTTCTTTGTTATTGATAGGCTGCCCTTTCAACTCATTTCCACTTCGTAATTCGATCGCTTGCACATTTTCCTTTGGTTTCACTTCGGCTGCGCTGGGCGATGCACCTTGAGACCGAGAAGACAATAAATTAGCAATCTTCCCCATTTGTGTTTCTAGATTTCGGATGGAGGTAGAATGATTTTGGAGGGTCGTCTCGGTGCGGGTCATGAATTGGCTCGTGTTAGCCGCCAATTGAGCAAGAGCATCTTCCAATGATACCTTTGGTGATTGAGGGGGCTGCTGTAGGGGCTGCGCGAAGTGAGCTTGTGGAGGTTTCAAAGCTTGCCCGTTTCTCCACGGAAAATTTTGTTGATTTCGCCACCCTTGATAATAAGTGATGGGGTAAGAATTGTTTTGTCGATTTCCGTTTCCCACGAATTTAGCTTGCTCCATCGGATGTTGTTCGAACGGGTTTCCGACTTGGCACTCCGCGCTAGGGTGAGATCCGTTACACCAATTGCAAGTCTCGATGGTAACGGGGGGATGTGCGTGCGAAAATGCTTGGAGCTGTTGGGTCAAGGCGGCGACCTGACAATGTGGAAATCGGATCATTACTTGAAACTTCCATAACTCGCTTCGGCGTCAATCTTTCCGATGGCCATTGATATGCATTTGCGGCCATAGCTTCCAACAGCGAGTGTGCCTCGGCCATAGTCTTTCCCATCAAAGCCCCACCGGCGGCTGCATCCACGAGAGTGCGGGTAGAGGCACTCAATCCATTGTAAAACGTCTGAATTTGAAGCCAGTCTGGGAGGCCGTGGTGTGGGCATCTCCGTAACAAATCTTTATATCGCTCCCAAGCCTCGTGGAGTGATTCCATATCATGCTGACCGAAAGTGGTGATCTCGTTTCTCAATCTCGCCGTCTTCGAAGGTGGGAAGAATTTGGCAAGGAAGGCTTGCGCTAACTCTGCCCATGTTGTGATCGACCCCGGCGGTAAGGAATTTAACAAAAATTTCGCTTTATCCCTCAAAGAGAAAGGGAAAAGCCGTAGTCGGATAGCATCGTCGGTGACACCATTATTCTTGAACGTGTCACAAATTTCAAGGAAAGAAGCAATATGAGCGTTAGGGTCGTCATTCGGCAATCCACAGAATTGGCTCGCCTGCACCATCTGAATGATAGCAGGCTTGATCTCAAAATTATTGGCTTGGATAGTGGGATGCCGAATTCCCGAAAAATTAGCATTGATCTGCGGTATGGCATAGTCTCTAAGAGATAGTGCCGGTTGTACTTGCTGCACAGTTATCTCCTCATTGAATCTCGATATTCTCGGCCATGATCACCGTCGTCTGTAATTCTCGTTTCTCCTTCTTGTTCCTTCTCAGAGTGCGCTCGAGCTCGGTGTCCAAAGGTAGTAGGCCTTCGTTACCGAGTTTTCTCATGCACTACACGAAAGATCCTGAAAGGAAAAACAAATAAACAAATAAAATTAAATACACAAAAATAATAAAATAAAACGTTCAAACTAAGACTAGAAATACTGAAATCGATATTAGTAAAATTTCAGTTCCCGGCAACGGCGCCAAAAACTTGTTGCGATTATTTCTTACACGCAAGTGCACGTTATCGTTTACAAGTAATAAAGTGATGAGTGAGTATCGTTCCCACGAGGACTGAATCACTAACTACCGATTTTATGTATTCTAGTTTTATTCGAACAATTGAATTTGTGTTTTGCAATTTATTTCTAAAAGAATTATTAAAAGACTAAACAGTAGAAAACGATAGCTAGAAGAAAAGAAATCGAAAGATGAATAAGTCTAGGATTCTGAATCCACTCGGTTTATCCGAATTTACTCTCGATTATCCGTAGTAAATAATTTTCCCAATTTATTGAAGGCGGAGATTGCTAATATATTCTACCGCCTCTCCCGAGGTCAATAGATTTTCTAAAGGCGAATAACGCACTCTATCCCTAGGTGAATTAATTCGTCAATAGGCAAAAAGCATAAAATCTCCAAAAGGCCACGTAGTTCCTATGAGTATATTCCTATCTCACAGAATAAAACGGTCCTCACCAATAGTTCTTCACCAATTCTCCTCTCCCGATTCGAATTGAATGATTAAATCAATACAACTATTGGCCAGATAATTGCAAGCATTAAACACGATTGGGAAAACTCAACAAAAAGGTAATTAATTAGATAATCTCAAGTAAAATCCGTCAAAACGTAAGTTTCATCAAAATCCTAGATTAGGGTTTTAGCCTGACATACTAATAATTGAAAATACAGAATAAATGAATGAAAGCATTAAAATCAAACGCAGATGAAGCTCGGATTCCTCTGTTCTTCGGCTTCCGCCCTCTGCTCTTGAAGTCTTCTGCTTCCCTCCTCTTCTGCCGTCTCTTCTCTCTGATTCCAAGCTTAAGATCCAAAAGATAAAAGATCCTTCATTAGGGTCTTAAACCCTTATTTATAGCTTTTACATCCTCCAAATCGCGTCCGTATGAGTAGGTCGAAATCGGCTTCAAACGGCCCAAATCGCGATGCATACAAAGCCGCCTAGTGTGCCGCGGCTCACTAAGTCGTGCCGCAAAGACACCGCCTTTAGCCGGATGCACAGGCGTCATTTAATTCTTCTGTGCCGCGGCTCACCTGGACTGTGCCGCGGCACAGAGTACAGTTTACTTTGTGCCCGGCTGGGTGTCTTCCTGTGCCGCGGCCCTGTTTCCTTATGCCGCGGCTCATAGCCAAAATTTGTCGTTTTCGCCCGTTTCGCCTCGTTTTAGCTTCCGGACTTCAACTTCCTAACAAACATACAAAATTAAGGCATTAAAGGTTCATTTAATCAAATTCACTCTTCAAAACAATACAAAATAATGATGAATAAGTGTATAAAAATATGCCTAACAGTTGGTCTGATGTGATCATCATGGGAATCTATAGCTGTGTGCGCTGGATCGTTGGAATACCACGAGTATGTTGAGATTGACATGATATGTTGTACATTGTTACTGTTTCTCGTAGGAGAGACTTGTCATGATTATTGTTGATATTGTTGACATTATTATTTGGGGATTGTTGAATAAATCATTGTTGTATAATCATCGTACTTGTACTAGCATCGTTGTGCTAACCCCTTCGGGGGTGAACATTTGTTTTATGTTCAGGATCCAGGAGAGCGGGAAAATAACCACTTGCGCTGCATGACGACGAGGGTGCAGAGTGATGTTACGGACGGATTTTTGTGTTGTATTAATAAAGTACTCGAGTACATTGTCATTTGTGATGTTGGATTTGGTCATGTATTAATGTTCACCGTTTGACGTTTGTCTTTCAGTACTGTTTTCAGACTCGTGTTGTATTTTAATTCCGCTGCCGTTGTTTGTTGGTACTTGTTATTGTCATTTCTTTTCCTCAGACTTGTAAATTCTTACGTAAAGTATTTATGGTGCTGTAATATTCCTGAATATATCGAGGATGTTACAGAATATGGTATCGGAGCTAAGGTTATGGATATCTTGGCCGTTGGGTTAAAATAGGGGTCGTATATGTCTTTTGAGGTAACCGACCACGCTTAATATCACTGTACTGCCTACGTCTTCGTGCGAGTGGTGGTTGTAAGTTTCCTAAACTCTATCTTGTCCTTTACATGTTATACTTTTTGAATGTTAGTACAATGTTGTTCCCTGTATATTGAGCATTTATACTTATAGTATGATGAGAGGAGGACGTGGACGTGGTCGCGGTCGTGGACGTAGAAACGCAGAAAGGGAAGCTTCACCCTCTGTTCCTGATTCGCTGTCAAATCAGGCTAACTCCAATTCTGGTGAACATCAAGAGTCCGTTAATAATGAATGAGAACTGACAGTGGAGATAAATGCCAATCCTGCCGTTCCCGACATACTACGTCAAGTGGTCAACCAGATGACTCAATTTGCTCAAGTAGTGGACAGAATGCAAGTAGCGGTAAGATTTAAGCCAGGGGAAAGACAGCAAGACATCCCAGACTTGGAAAATCGGGGATACAGATGGCTACAGGAGGTGGCGAAGATGTACCCGCCGAAATTCGATGGGTTTTCTGAGACGCCGACATGGGATCACTGGTTGAGAGAACTGGAGAAAGTATTTGCCGGGATTAACTGTCCAGATGATCGTAGTGACCCCATTGCCCAGTATTTCTAGGAGAAGCGTCTGAGTGGTGGGAAGCCATCCGACCTGTTGATCATGATGTCGGTTGGGAAGAGTTCAAACTTATAATGGAAGCTCAGTACTGCCTTCGTCCGGTGAGAGAAGCTAAGGTTCGAGAATTTTTCTCCGCACAGCCTTCGAATGTGCCGGTAGCTCAGGCGATTAAGACATTTAATCAAAAGCTGGCGTTTGTTCGACACCTGGTTAGAACTGACGCAGAAATGATGATTCACTTTGATATGAGAATGAAGCCGGAAATACAGAGGTACATGTCAGGTTTTTGAATGCACCACTCTCCGCCAGTACCAAGACAAAGCCCTGGCGTATGAAATGAAATAAGCAGCTATGGAAGAGTTCTCGGAGTCCAAGAAGCAGAAAGTCTCTGTTAGTTTCACAGAGCACAAGAGTAGTGGTCCCCGCAAAGCCCAGTCATCCTTTTATTCATTTAAGAGGCCCCCGCACCCATCCAAAGGCGGAAAGAACTTCAGATCAGTATCAACAACGACAGATGTGGTCAAGAACTATTTTAATTGTGGTCGCCCAAGACATCTTTGGCGTGATTGTTTCCGTTCTCCAGTGACATGTTATGATTGCGGACAGGAAGAGCATCGTGCCACTAAGATAATTGGAGCTCGTACTTCGCATCCAGCTCAGAAGGAAGCAAGTGTTCTGCAGACGCAGCAGAGTGTACAACTACCCCAGAGTTTTGGTCGAGGACGAGGGAGAGGACAGTTCGACCGAAAGGGAGCATCGAGTGATGGATCCGTTCCCCCATGCCTTTACGAGATGAGGAGGGCAGACGATCAGGATGCCGTTGTTGCATCAGGTACCGTTCAGATCTTTTCACAACCAGTTAGTGTTTTGTTCGATACAGGGGCTACACATTCATTTATATCATTGTCTTGTGTTAATCGTTTGAACATTTCTTGTTTTCATAAATGTGAGCCTTATGTTGTGGGTTTACCGAGTGGGGAGAGAATTGTGGGGAACTTAGAAACTAGATATTTTCCTGTATCAATTGGAGGCAAGGAGTGGCCCTCAAATCTGATTGTGATAGAGATGCAAGGAGACGATCTGATTCTCGAAGACGATTGGCTTAATCGATATGGAGCTATTGTGAACTACCAGAAGAGGAATATCTCGATGATAGCCGAAGATGGTTCCAAATTATTATTCGAGGGATGGAGACCAGGAAGCTCAGGGAAAATGATCAAAGCTATGAAAGCCGTCAAACTGCTAAAACAGGGTTGTACTGGATACTGGTGTTACGCAATGATGAAAGAAGAAGGGAAAGTAGAGCTTTCATCCATTCCTGTTGTGAGTGAATTTCCGAACGTGTTCCCTGACGAATTACTTGGACTACCTCCACGACGAGATGTAGAGTTTACCATCGAGCTAGAATCAGAAGCTACACCGATTTCTAAGGCGCCGTATCATATGGCACCTACCGAAATGTATGAATTGAAGAAGCAACTGGAAGAGTTACTGGACGAAGGCTATATTCAGCCAAGTGTTTCGCCCTGGGGTGCACCAGTTCTTTTTGTCCGAAAGAAAGATAGATCGCTTCGATTGTGTATTGACTATCTGGAGCTAACAAGATGACGATCAAGAACAAGTACCCGTTGCCACGGATTGATGATTTGTTCGAACAGTTGCAAGGAGCGACAGTATTTTCCAAGATCGATTTGAGATCGGGATATCATCAGTTGAGTATTAAGGAATTCGATGTTCCGAAGTCGGCATTCAGAACTCGCTACGGATATTATGAGTTTGTGGTGATGCCTTTTGGTCTCACTAATACGCCTGCTGTAGTTATGCAATTAATGAATCGAGTGTTCATAGAGTATTTGGACAAATTCACAGTTGTGTTTATTGATGATATTCTGGTTTATTACAAGAGCCCGGAAGAGCATGCGCAGCACTTACGGATCGTTTTGGACCTCTTGAGAAGCGAGCAATGAAACACCCCAAAACCAACCGGGAATATTACAGCGCCATGGGCCCCACATTGGGACCCACAAGGCCAAAATCATTTTCGCAAACGTTTCAAACACGCCAACGAGGCAAAGACGGTAATATTTTAAATACCCAAATATTTTACAAAACAAAGTTCCCAAATTCCGTCATAAAATACCATTTGAAAGCACAAAGCGAAGACGCCAAAAGGGCATTTAGAAAGTATACACAAGTTGATAAAATACCGAAAGCCAATTAAAGATACACACGCAGCGGATATAAACAAAGAAGGAAATACATTTGCAGCGGAATTATAAAAACCAGAAAGAATACTCGAATCCCAAATAACCATGCCATAGCCAGTATCACCGGGAATCTCATCCCTTCACGACCGCTACTAGCTCGATCTCCGAGTACCTAAAAGATAAAGCCCATGACGGGGTCAGCCACAATACTCAACAATGATAACGATCACATCAACATAAACAATTACATATCAATGTAATTACAAGGTAAGAATATTTCCAGTGTAATCTTAACGTAGTAACCTCACCAATTCGTGGTAACTCATATCAAATCAACCCTCACCTCAATTCACACCTTGTATTCTCAAGTGACGAATGAATTCGCAAATAACCATTTGTACTGTATTCAAAACGATACCAATATTCTCAAACATAATATAATGATCTGTCCATGTCCAATTCTGTCTGCAGGATCGCACAATCGAATCCCAATTCTGATAAAAACCGATAACACACGATGCATCTGTAGATCAACTGCCCCGAAATAATGACAAGTCCCGGATATCGATAAAAGGTATGAATGCTCACACAATCAATAATAATAAGCAACCAATGCATCGGAACGAGAATATCAATGATATGATAACTCCACACAAGATCGACAAAGGACCAACCACGAACAAGAATACCATTGATGTGGTAAACTCCAACGAGATCAATAAAGGATCAACGACCGAGAATACCAAAGATACAGTAAACTCCAACAAGATCAATAAAGGATCAACAACCGAGAATACCAACGATACGGTAAACTCCAACAAGATCAATAAAGGATCAACAACTGAGAATACCAACGATACGGTAAACTCCAACAAGATCAATAAAGGATCCACAACGATCGAGAATACCAACGGTAAGGAAAACTCCAATAGAATCAACAAGGATCAATAACGAACGAGATTACCAATGATAGGGTAAACTTCAAACGAGATTAATAAAGGATCAATAACAAACGAGTTGACCAATAATAGGGTGAACTCCAAACGAGATCAGTACAATAACAAACGAGATTACCAGCGATATGGTAACTCCAAACGAGACCAGTGTGGAATCGATAACAAACGAGATTACCAACGATATGGTAACTCCAAACGAGATCAGTAGGGAATCAATAACAAATGAGATTACCAACAATATGGTAACTCCAAATGAGATCGAAAAAGGATCAACAGGGACAGATACACGAGAGAATAAAATCGTCAACCATATACAAATCACATATATGGGATCTCGAAGACACACACGACTATCGAACAGATCTGATTATACATGGACTAACGACTAATCAATATGACTCAAGATTGACGTCACGATACGCCCGATCCGAAAATGTGTCCGTGTACAAGCCAACCACGGTATTGATCAGATACACGTATGGTCTCGTACCTAATCAGCCTCACGAAGTATGTATCGTGTGCACAGTTCAATATGAGGTCGAAACCAACACATGCTACACGTGCCCGCCCTGAAAATCCTACACATGACCGATCAGTACGTCTCTGACTCCAGATATGTCATGATACAACATGACAACGAAACTCGAAGAAACGCATATCCAACAAGGATCAGAAGACTTTCCAAGTGAGCAACGATAACTCGATCATGAAAGACCGACACGACCACAATGTCGTATTTCCGCTAGACAACAATTCACAGCATGCTCAACGATGCATATAATATTAGCACATAAACCCTAAGGCCGCAGCCAAGGGTCACGGGAGCATCTCACAGGAATACTCCGGAACGTGGGTGCCATATTCTGGTCTTACACCTCAACACATTACATGCACTCACAAAATACCCCAAGGTCGCAACCAAGGGTCACGAAAGTATCCACACAGGTACCCCGAAACATGGGTGCCCAATTTGGGTCTATCTCTTAACACATTTCCATACAGGTACCATACAGGTTTTACCCCCAACACATCGGCCCAACAAATTAGAGTTCAAAGAAAGAGCACATCATAATATACCAAACAATGATGTACACTCATTACATGAAACATCAACACACACATGCAACAATGCAACATGATAATTATCACAATTCAGCAATACTACATTACCTTAAAGCCGGAGATGCTAACCCTTCCTCGACCAACGTCCCTGAACGAATACACGGTTACTCGAATAGTCCAAAATGAAGTACAGTCCGTTAATAATACCAAACCACCATCTCGAGTTCAATGTCGGCACGATAACTACCCTCGATATCCAACATTTCATACAATAGACCAAAGATAATTCACATCTCCGTTCCCACTAGACATCTTTAAAATCAGAGACATTATGATTTATCTCAGCCCAAGCATAATATATATACCACCATCTCGATACTTCATATTCACAATATCATTGCTATATGAATCATAAATGAAATGAAATCAAAACCATTTATTAAACATTATGAACTGAGCAAGTATAATTTGCCTTGATACCAATTCGACGAAGCCGTTATTAATCCCATCGTCTTCATCTACAAGCTCCTCAGCCCCGACCAAGGCAATACATGCATTCTCCAATCTCAATCGCAGCACAAGGGTTAATCATCAACGGCCACTTATCACGACCTAATGCAACAATCAATTAACGATACGTTCGATAACAATCAACAACCGATATAATCAACCAATCAAACTCAACGGTTCAATGATATCTCGATCATGCGAAACCAAACCATTACAATTCAAACAATACGAATACAAGCCGCAATTCGATAATCAATCAATTCTAACAAGTGTCTCAACATTCTCAATTCCGACTTCAACCTTAATTACGGTTTTAACAAGGTTCCTTCTTGTTCATATCCGTAAGTTCATAGAAAACCAATTACCGTTTACTATCACGAATAATAATATACCAAAATTAACCGTAATCTTTCCAAATTCCATAAAATCACGACATATGTAACTCAAGAATTCTTCAAGAACATGAGTTAATTTATAATCATGTTTGTAGCCAACAAAACGACGTAATCCAATTTGTTCTAACATCTAAACCATCGTTCAATCCATAATCCAAGGCATATATCATTTTGTTCTTCAATATACAATTCATATATTCTCAAGAATCACAACAACACACCATAACCATCATCATACAAAGAAGAACATCAACAACAATATCAAAATCCAAATAAAAGAGAGGAGTTTTTCAGCATACCTCTTGAAGAAGAACTACAAGGATCAAACACTTCAAGAAACATCGAGAACTCCAAGCTTCAAGCTTCTAATTAATTCATCAAGGTCTCCACCAAGGTATAAGGGTCTTAAATGGGATTGAAAGTGAAGAGGGATGAGCTGGGGTGGAAAAAATGTGTTTCCTCTCGTCAAGAAATGAAAGTGCAATTCTTAATATATAATCTGCACAGCTCGTTACGTACGTTAAGACCCAACCTTAACGTACGTAAGATCCTTTAATGTAAGCTACATGTCCTGCATAGCGTAGGTAATAGTCATCCAGGGTTAACTGTCCTATTTCGTGGCATGCATTACGTACGTAATTTCCTTACCGTAGCGTATGTAATGTAGCGGTTGACTTGCTACAGTGCCATACTTGATTAACGTATGCAATGGCATATCCATAACGTACGTATGGCTCGAGGTTGACTCACCTGTCCACATCTGCGCCGAAAGCTGCCGACACCGAGCCCACATGCCGACCACAGCTCGGACCTGTTCGATTCCCTTTATAACGTACGTTATGCAATCAACCTAACGTACGTTAAACCCGCTTCGTTATGTACACAAGCTCCTTTGCTTAGCGTATGCTACGCTTGCACCATTACGTACGTAAGCTCCTATGCTTAACGTACGTAGTGGCTTTTATACTTAGCCATTTTTGCTTATGTCTGTCGTCTCAATATACCGAACACGTACACGCGACGTACTGAATACATATACTCGTTCCAATAACATTCTCATATGATGCACCTGATGCACGATACCCACAAATACAATCGTCGACCAAGTATGACAATTATACCAATACTCATACAGTATACCCGACATCAAAAGACATATCAAGCATGTAATATCCTAGAATTAAAAATAACCTCGATAGATATACTGGTACAACTGCCACGGTTCCCAAAATTATTCATCCATACTGCATCGGTCCCACTTTGTACAGTACAACTCAGATACAACAATGCGAAAAAATTCGTAGCGAAATTCTAGGATATTACAAGCAATTATATGTCAAACTTTCTAAGTGTGAATTCTGGCTAAAGGAAGTGATGCTCCTCGGTCATGTAGTATCAGCGGAAGGAGTCCAAGTGGATCCCCAGAAAGTCGAGGCAATTTTGGATTGGAAGTCTCCTAAGAACGTGAAGGAAGTCAGAAGTTTTCTAGGACTTGCTGGGTATTATCGTCGGTTCGTGGAAGGGTGTTCCAAAATTATCCGCCCACTTACATGATTACTGCAGAAAACCCAAAAGTTTGAGTGGAATGATATGTGTCAGGCCATTTTTGATGAATTGAAGAAGAGATTGACGACGGCACCAATTTTAGCACTACCACAAAGAACTGAAGGGTTCGTAGTTTACAGTGACGCTTTAAATCAAGGTCTCGGGTGTGTATTGATGCAGAATGAGAAGGTGATCGCCTACGCTTCACGACAATTGAAGCCATATGAAGTAAATTATCTAACGCATGATTTAGAGCTGGCAGCTGTGGTTTTTGCCTTAAAGATATGGGGACATTATTTGTACGGTACTCACTATCAGATCTTTACAGATCATAAGAGTCTCAAATACATCTTCATTCAGAAAGAGTTAAACATGCGGCAGAGGAGATGGCTAGAATTGATTAAGGACTATAATTTGGAGATTCTTTATCATCCAGGCAAAGCGAACGTAGTGGCCGATGCACTAAGCCGCAAACCTGTTTCTGTTCGAATGCTGGAGACTCTCATGTCCCATTCCAGCATTCAACGAGAGTTGATTCATGAAGGAATTGAAGTATGGTTGCAAGGAGTCCAAGGGCAACTGTGTGTGGTGGAACTAACTTCGTCGTTAATCGAAGAAATCAAATCTAAGCAATTAGATGACCCTCTGATGATTCGGTTACGTGATGAAGTGAGCAAGGGTAAGGCCTTAGGATTTGTGATTCATGATGATGGAGTTTTAAGATTCCAGAATCGACTTTGTGTTCCCGATGTTGATGTTTTAAAGCAGACAATCATGAAGGAAGCTCACAGTACGCCCTATTTTATTCACCCGGGCACTAGTAAGATGTATAAGGATCTGAAGCAGAATTTTTGGTAGGGCAACATGAAGAGAGATGTGGTGGAATATGTCTCGAAGTGTTTAACTTGTCAGCAGGCTAAGATCGAACATCAACGACCCGCTAGAATGTTGAAGCCACTTCCAATTCCTGAATGGAAGTGGGAAGATATATCGATAGACTTTATCATTAATATGCCGAAGACCAGAACAGGGATGAACATGATTTGGGTGATAGTTGATCGCCTAACCAAGTCGGCTCATTTTCTGGGCACTAAGGATACTTGGGGACTAGAGAGGTTGGCACGAGTGTTTATTGCGGAGATAGTCCGATTGCATGGTACACCGAAGACCATTATTTCTGATCGAGATGGTCGCTTCGTGTCACATTTTTGGGAAGCAATTCATAGAGCCTTGGGAAGCGAGCTGAACTTTAGTACAGCTTATCATCCTCAGACTGATGGACAGTCCGAGAGGACTATTCAAATAGTAGAAGACATCATGAGAGCTTGTGCCATAGATTGGTCAACTGAGTGGGAAGTTCATCTACCGTTGATTGAATTCACTTACAACAATAGTTGGCATGCTTCCATTAAGATGGCACCTTTTGAAGCATTACACAGGAGGAGATGTAGAACACCCCTGTGTTGGGATGATTCATCAGACTTGATCGGGACGGAACTGGAGTTGATAGTTCAGACTCAAGAGAAGGTAGCGTTGATTCGTGAAAGACTGTTGACTACCCAGAGTCGACAGAAATCTTATGCAGACATGCGCCGTCGCCTGTTGGAATTTAGAATTTGGGACCACGTGCTTTTAAAGGTTTCTCCTACTCGGGGAATATTTCGTTTTGGGAGGAAAGGAAAGCTGAGTCCGAGATATATCGGACAATTCGAGATTCTTGAGAGAGTTGGGGAGTTGGCGTACAGGTTGGCCTTACCGTCGTCGCTGAGTCATGTTCATAATGTGTTTCACGTGTCTCAGTTACGGAAGTACATCACAGATCCCACTCATGTAATTGATTTCAGCGAGATTCGAACTCGATAAGGATGGCACGTTCGAAGAGAAACTAATCAAGATACTCGAGAGTTGAGTCAAACAATTGAGGAATAAACCAATCACTTCGGTTAAAGTTCAATGGTCGAGACACGGAGTTGAAGAAGCCACTTGGGAGACAGAGAACAGTATGAAGTCTAGATACCCAGAATTATTTTTGTCTTAAGTTTCAGGACGAAACTCCTTTTTAGAGGGAGAGTATGTAATATCCGGATAATTGTTGAGTATTTTCATCTATATTTGAACTTTGTAATATTCGACTTTGTGGTATCTATAATCGAAGTGTGATTTTTCCCGTATTCGTATTCCAAACAGTCATGATCATATTAGGAAGAGTTTGCAAATTCATGCATGCAGCTATGCCATAACGTACGCTAGTAGATGCGCTTAACGTACGTTATGAGATGAGGATAGCGTAAGCTATGGACGAAGCATAGCGTACGTAACATACAGTCAGGCAGATAAGGTTGGTCGGCGCATGGGCTGACACGTTCTTAGTGTAACTATCGCAAGTGCACGATATCGTATCAAGTAGTAAAGTGGACTTTTTGAGTCCGGTTTATCGATCCCACGAGGAAGTTTGGTTATAATTTGAATTATACACTATTAGCCTGTTTTTATAGATACTAAGATGAGTGAAACACACAATTAAAGAGTTTGGTTTAATAGTTGCAAAGTAAATGCAATAATAGTTCTAATATTTTAAGGAAATAAAAAGATTGCAATAATAATAGATTGATTAATGATAAAATGAAATAGTTGGGATTACAAACTTAGTTCGTCATTAGTTATAGAAGATGTATAGGAGATCATAAGATGAATTTACTTATTATGTTGTGTAGATTCGATTTTCGTTAAAAAGACGGTTTCTCTTTCGAAATATAAAATAAAATGCCTCTTACATATTGAATCAATCCACTATATTTCTATGTTGATTGGCTTCAATACATAGCATTAGGATTTATGAAAATAATTCAAAGAATCATCTAAGGTCTAGAGGTATATTTCTATCCCCTAGAACAACTTAGAGTGAAGATCATTTGATCTAATCAAACATATTTTCTTTCGAAACATATGAAGACCATAAATATCGTCATTTATTGGCCAAATAAATAAAGATTGTTAAAACAATGAAAATCACACACAATAATAAGTAATTCACAATAGTTCTTTATACAAACTTAAATAACATGACTAACCTTGTTTATGATCCCAACTAAAGGTAACTTAGCCCATGAAGGGTTTAATATACATAATGCAAGCTTTGGTGGTCATTATTAGTTGAATCAAGAGAAAGAATTGATCTTCACTCCCTTAGTAGATAAAGGAGAAAGAAACAATAAACTCTCTGAACAACATATGCTATACCACACTTACACAAATCACTCAAGAACACAAGTGTGTTCTTCACACAAAAAGAAAAGTTTACAAAAAGTGAAAAATTATAAGATGAATGATGAATGATGAAGGATCTAAGGGGTCTATTTATACACCTAAAGTCATCTAATAGCTCCAAAACTCCAGCATTATTACAATAGATCGGATCAATGCCAGCCATCCCCTCAATAATACATAAAAAGTATAAAAAATTAGACAAATCATAACAATCTGTCAAGAGTTACGGACGTAACATTAAGGAGTTACGGCCGTAACTTGAATGACTTACGGCCGTAACATTCTGTAGTTACGGCCGTAACTTGGCTTCGTCAATTTGCTCACTGGTTGCTTTGAGAGTCACGTTTTCAGCCCAGAATTTCTCAGACTTTGCGTTTTTACCCCAAATCTTCTTCGGATGATAACTTTTGATATATAACTCTGATTTTGAATCCGGAAAGACTGCCGAATTCGTCTCGGAAAGCCCTACAACATGAATATATAAAAATTCAACAAAGAGAATATTTAATAAACATGTTATTTCTTGAGTAAATCAGTTATTTAATCCGATTAAGACTAGATTTACATCATCATCCGATAAAAATAAAATTATTAAAAACTAATTAATTAAAAGCAAAAAACGAGTAGACTAGCTCAATTATGGGTGAATTTTATCGATACAAACTATGGATAAGTGTATACAACTGACACTTATCACACCCCCAAACTTGAATTCTTGCTAGTCCCGAGCAAGACTCTTTATTATTCACGCTCCAAAAATAAAAATAAGAAAAAATAATACACACATAAATTAAAATATAAAAAGAGAAAAGGAGATCAAAATGCCATTAATACACAACAACCAGCTTTATACAGTAGATAGAAATGAATCAAGATTCAAAATAAATCTACTAATGATTTTGAAGTTAAAACACGGTTTTATTTTGTAATTCCAAAATGCAAGGTTTCCCCCCAAAAGGCTGATATTTCTTTCCCACTCGTGATACACACGACTCCCTTTAATGGTTGCTCTCGATCACTCGTTTATTTTTCGACTCAATATGAAGAAGAATTTTATTGGCGTCATCAAATATTGTGATTTTTCACGAAATTGAGTGTATTGAAATTCAGCCGCTAATTAAATCAAATCTGCTCATAAAACTACATCTTTTTTAGTGATAGCTTTCACACCGTCATTTGCTAACGTGTAGCTCTTTTCACCAACACAATTTTTATCTCATTTTTTTTAAAAAAAGTGATAGCTTTCACACCGTTATTTGCTAACGTGTAGCTCTTTTCACCAATTTTTCTGTGAGACGGCAGCTACGCACCAACAATGGTTAGTCCTTTATTTTTCGCAAAATTTAAGACTCCCAAAATCAGCATTTATTCTTGCTCAACACTTCTCCTTTTTGTCATTTTTTTTAGGTGATAGCTTTCACACCGTTATTTGCTAACGTGTAGCTCTTTTCACCAATGACTCCTTTTTTTTAGGGAATAGAATTTTTGCAGAAAATCATTTCTTAGTTAAGCATGAAAATTCAAAAACTCCACAAATTAAGTAAATTTCAGTTCTATTTTTCATTCTCAAGGTAACGAATGACTCGATTTTATATGATAACTACAAGGCTTGGAAAGAGAGATTAAGGCTCAAAATTTTTGAAATATATAATTTTTAATCGGTTTAAAACGATTTTAAAAGCTTGTATATAGCTAATTTATTGGTGTTATTGCCAGATCTAGAAATCTCACAAATCAAAATACTATATATATATATATATGTATATATATAATAAAAAATTAAGGCAAATAACCAAATCAATCAAAACACACCAAAATTCCAACACACCAAAATAATTAAACAAACCACCCCAAAACTTGAAAATAAAATTGTCCTCAGTTTAAAAAAAAAAAAGCAATGCATAAAAGCAGAATACTCCCTGTTAAGAAAGTTGATGCTTGAGCTAACGCCTTTTAGAATCTGCAAGAGAATAAATATACGAGGCACACAACAAAAAAAATAAAATATACTCGGAAGTATAACACAATTTTTAAGATGCGCATCAAGAAAGTCCGAAGAGTCGCCTTACGCTGCCATCAATGCTTTTATAAAAAAAAAAACACAATAAAAATTACAGAAACAAAATAACAATACATAAATCGCGAATAGATGCGCGTCAAGAGAACAAGAAGAAACTCCTTAAGCTGCCACCATTTAGCACGATTATTACACACGACAGAAAGTAAAAATACAAGAGGTCCGACATGGGTTATCAAAGGGAGAGGAATGAATCCACTTTTCATTTTCTCACGGTAAAATCTTCCATCCAGACAATTTTAGCTAGAGCTGGATCTGGTTGAGGAACAAATTTATTGAGTTTTTTTATTAGTTCATCTGGTGTTGTTGCAACGACTATGATTCGTTTAGCACGCTCTGAAATAAAACCCTTTTCAGCAGAGTAGTCGATGAAAGATAGTAAACCATCAAAGAAACCATTGACATTAAGCAGACCTATTAGTTTTTGATGAACATTTAGCTGGGCTCTGGTAACCATATGAAAAAGTTCCTCAAGGGTGCCAAAACCACTGGGAAGGGTGATAAAGGCGCCAGAATTATTTATCATGTGAGTTATGCGATCTTGCATATTTACATATCTAAACTCATCTCCAATAGTTGACCCGGTGATTTTACATTCAGCCAGAGGTTTTGGAATTATTCCCAACACTCTTACTCCTTCCATATAAGTAAAAGCAGCAGCTCGTCCCATTAATCCTAGACTTCCTCCTCCGTAAACTACATGAATGCATTTTTCTCCTAAGGTACGACCCAAGTTGTGGGCTGCTTCAGTAAAGCATGCCTCTTTTCCATAACTAGCTCCACCAAAAATGCAGACTGTGCTAAATTTTTTTGTTGAAGATGATGACTCTATTTTTGAAAAGAAATTATTTAGAGAGAAACAGAGAAAAGTGCAAGTTTGAGGGATGAATAAAAGAAACAAGCACAAAGTTTATTTATAGAAGAAAAAGAAGGTAAAAATTATTTAACAAGTTTGTGATTGCGTTGATTGTGCTTCAACTACTCAATAGAATAATGAAAGCATTTATCGCGTATCATATTTTTTTTATTCAGAAAATCTCACTACACGACAAAAATAAAAGATACTTACGCGTATGTACAGTAGTTGTGATTGTGGCTCACATCTTCCTCTGATTTTACGTTCAGAAACGACCTAAACGCCTTCTATGAGTCGGGGAGAAGCTTCCCACCCAATTTTCTTACAAATTGGCAAACAGGGTCTTTTAACGTCAGATTCCCAAGACGTTGTTCATATTATGGTTTGAATTTATTCCACAAACATCGAATTCCGTAATGTACGAGTCCACTAGGATGCGTGTCAAGAGAAATTTCGATATTATCTAAATTCTCTTTATTCAGACCATCCTTAATGAACTGAATTTTATCTTCTCTGTTTGTAGATGGAATTCCTAAATATCGACATTTTAAATTACAGTTCCATCTAGCACATTTATAACAAATGGCTATCATCTTTGCTCGTCGCTTCTTCGCATATGAACTTTTTCCAAGCCCTGGTAAAAATCTAGTCGGTGTTTCTGTGAATTCACCCTCTATTCTTACTTTGGCTTCAATTATGAATCTTATGTCAAAAAGTATGCTTTTATTCATAAGCAACCTCATCCTTTAAAGCCTTGTCTTGTAAATTTTTAAAATTGCATTTTTGCTCAGAAAGGGAAATTTTTTTTCGATTTTATACAAAGTTTCTTCCATGATAAAAATAAATAAATAAAAAGACAATGAAAATAATTGAAGAAAATATCTACAAATATCAGTTGTTGTGGGAAACTGAAAAATCCGACTTTAATAGTCACGGAGTACCGTTATCCGCCACTTGACCGGACAAACACAATTGAGTACTAAATTACAATGTCGAGAAATTTGTACCTATAAAAATAGTTTACAATGTGAGATTTTAAATATAACTTATACTTCCCCGGCAACGGCGCCAAAAACTTGACACGTTCTTAGTGTAACTATCGCAAGTGCACGATATCGTATCAAGCAGTAAAGTGGAATTTTTGAGTCCGGTTTATCGATCCCACGAGGAAGTTTGGTTATAATTTGAATTATACACTATTAGTCTATTTTTATAGATACTAAGATGAGTGAAACACACAATTAAAGAGTTTGGTTTAATAGTTGCAAAGTAAATGCAATAATAGTTCTAATATTTTAAGGAAATAAAAAGATTGCAATAATAATAGATTGATTAATGATTAAATGAAATAGTTGGGATTACAAACTTAGTTCGTCATTAGTTATAGAAGATGTATAGGAGATCATAAGATGAATTTACTTATTATGTTGTGTAGATTCGATTTTCCTTAAAAAGACGGTTTCTCTTTCGAACTATAAAACGCCCCTTACATATTGAATCAATCCACTATATTTCTATGTTGATTGGCTTCAATACATAGCATTAGGATTTATGAAAATAACTCAAAGAATCATCTAAGGTCTAGAGGTATATTTATATCCCCTAGAACAACTTAGAGTGAAGATCATTTGATCTAATCAAACATATTTTCTTTCGAAACATATGAAGACCATAAATATCGTCATTTATTGGCCAAATAAATAAAGATTGTTAAAACAATGAAAATCACACACAATAATAAGTAATTCACAATAGTTCTTTATACAAACTTAAATAACATCACTAACCTTGTTTATAATCCCAACTAAAGGTAACTTAGCCCATGAAGGGTTTAATATACATAATACAAGTTTTGGTGGTAATTATTAGTTGAATCAAGAGAAAGGATTGATCTTCACTCCCTTAGTAGATAAAGGAGAAAGAAGCAATAAACTCTCTGAACAACATATGCTATACCACACTTACACAAATCACTCAAGAACACAAGTGTGTTCTGCACACAAAAAGAAAAGTTTACAAAAAGTGAAAAATTATAAGATGAATGATGAATGATGAATGATGAATGATGAAGGATCTAAGGGGTCTATTTATACACCTAAAGTCATATAATAGCTCCAAAACTCCAGCATTATTACAATAAATCGGATCAATGCCAGCCATCCCCTCAATAATACACAAAAAGTATAAAAAATTAGACAAATCATAACAATCTGTCAAGAGTTACGGCCGTAATATTAAGGAGTTACGGCCGTAACTTGGTTTCGTCAATTTGTTCACTGGTTGCTTTGAGAGTTACGTTTTCAGCCCAGAATTTCTCAGACTTTGCGTTTTTGCCCCAAATCTTCTTCGGATGATAACTTTTGATATATAACTCTGATTTTGAATCCGGAAAGACTGCCGAATTCGTCTCGGAAAGCCCTACAACATGAATATATCAAAATTCAACAAAGAGAATATTTAATAAATATTTTATTTTTTGAGTAAATCAGTTATTTAATCCGATTAAGACTAGATTTACATCATCATCCGATAAAAATAAAATTATTAAAAACTAATTAATTAAAAGCAAAAAATGAGTAGACTAGCTCAATTATGGGTGAATTTTATCGATACAAATCATGGATAAGTGTATAAAACTGACACTTATCATGGGCCATCTTGGGACGGGGGACGGATAAGGATAAGATCCCCGCGTGATCGACAGCTTTTTGAAAAAACAAGTCAACGAGGTATAATGTACGCTAAAGGACTAAGGCCCTGTTCTTTTGGACTTATTTTGATTTTGATTTAGTTCGATTGATTCGATTTAGTTGATTCGAGTCCATTCGATTCGATTCGATTTAGTTCAGTCCATTCGATTCGATTCGATTCGATTCGATTCTTCTTATTATTATTAATCTTAATTATTATTATTAAAAACTCATAGGATTACAAAAAATTAGTGGGAAGCCTCGAAACTAACTGATCCCCCACACCTCTAGCAATGGCAAATCCGATCCTATTAAAAATATGAACTGCTGCACGCGCACCAATGTCCTGAGTCATAGAGAATCGTCGAATGCGCTTAAGTAAGGTAACCCCATCTTTCTCAAGTTCTCCAAAAGAAGAAAAGGAGAAGGGGAGAAACCCATATCCAATATCCGCACATTTAGCATCGTACTTGACACGTTTACGCTGTGCAGCATCACTTATCGCATGCCCCGGTATAAAGTCAATCAACCCGGATTGCGTCAAAGGCGACGAACCCATAAGATCAACACATACGTCACGTCCACCCTCCCAAGAGTAGAGTAATATGTCAGCCGGACGTAAGGATCTGTCCCCATCTCCGAAAAGCCCAATATCCACCTCCTTACGAGCAGAAATCCCTGACCGAGAGCATATGTCAACAAGAACATCACGCACAAGGTTATGCCGATGTTTAATGCCAACAATACCCGCACACGAAACAGCGTGGTCCCCGTAGATATCTCCAGGAAAAACCTTAGAGCAGGCAGAACACGGTACGAGCAGGTGAAAAGCGGAACCCCCAGACGATAGCACAGTACACAACGATAAGCCCTGGCATTCATAGTTTGTCCCAATCCAGATATCGGAGCCACCCTAAGCCAATCCGAAGTATGATCCTCCTTTAGAGAACTCCATAACGCCATCTGTCGAGGGGAAAGATGGAAAGTAGATTCAACAGTTTGGGAAACTCGACCGAAATATATATCTGCCAATTTCTTCATAAGTTTGGGGGCAGCGACCTCGGTAGGGTTACTCAAAAGGTCAATATCCATATTCGCATTGAAAGTACATAGAGCATCATCAAAAGAGGGACCAGCAGTTACAATACCAGAACCATAAAGAAGCTTAGTCTGTAGGTCAGCTGATTGAAGTCTAGAAGCAAGGAAGGCATAGTTCAAGACATCACCTGCAGAATATAAACCAAGTCCCCCAAAAGCAAAAGGTAAGGTGGCGAGTATCAACCGCGCCGCCAAAACCGTGCCTGTGACAATACGCTCCAAAGAAGAACGAAGTGCCGCATCAAAAGAAACCTGAGCACACTCAAAGACCCGAGGAGAACATGTGCGCATAGAAAAATAGAGCTTAGAAATACCAGCACATGTACGGAGTAACAACAACTCGCATTGAGGGTCATTGAGTTTGGCAACTGCCTCCATAAGTTTAATAGTTTTAGCAACCCTTTTCAGGACCAACTTACTACCAAACTCAAAATCCACACTAACAGGTCCACCCAATAATTTAACACCATGTGAGGGACGAGAAATATTAGGGGGAAAAACACCATCATACCTGCTTCTTAGGTCCTCTTGTGGCCAAAAAATTTCAGTTTTATCAACATTGAGGTGTAAACCACGACAAGGTCCGTCTGCCATAATCAACTCTAAAACCTTACCCACAACCAAGGTATCACCAATAATAGTGCCATCATCCAAATACCAAGCTTGAAAAGAAAGGGCAAAAGAATCTCTAATCTTACATGCCAAAGGATGTAAAACTAAAGCGAAAAGAAGAGGCCCAAGCGGATCACCTTGTTGCACACCTTGATGAGACCAAAGAGTATGCTCACCATAATATAATCTAGCAGGACTGGAGTAACAGAATTCCACCCACTGTGAAATAGCCGGGAAATGCAGCCGAACCTCACGTAACATAACAGCTCGGTCCACCATGTTGAAAGCGTTCCTAAAATCAACCAACAACATGGACAGACCAACCTCACAACCACGGTCCTCAACCAAACGGTTCACAGCATGAAGAATAGCTTCACCTCCCCCCGACACCCCAACACCAAGTTGTAAATCATCGAAATACCTGGCTGAAGAGTGGCCAATCATAGAAGCACAAACCTTGGAAACTAAACGCCTCCACACAGTCCCAACAGCAATAGGACGGATACCCCCTCCTGGTTTGACTAAGGGTGTGAGAGGAGCACTAGCAATATACTCACCCAACGCCCTCGGACAGTTACCAGCAAGAAAGAGGTTCACCACTTGGGCAATAGAAGCAATCAACTCGTCAGAAATAGCCACAACTGCACCACTTAAACAATCCAAAAGGTGTTGGGCACGCAACCCATCTCGCCCACAAGAAGTACCACGAGGGAAACTCTTGATCATGTCAAGAACGGTAGAAGGGGATGCGGTAAGGTGATGATGATCAATAGGTATATCATGCAAGAGAGGAGTAGACTGAAAAGGGTTCTTAGCTTTTAAGTCTTCTCGCCATCACAAATCTTCCTCTTATTGTTATTATTACTAATAATATTACTATTATCGTTGTTGTTGTTGTTGATTACTATTATTATTATTTACTATTATTATTATTATTATTTACCCTCAATATATATTTTAGTTCAGTTCAGTTCAGATCCATTCAATTCAGTTCAGTTCAGTTCAGTTCAGTTCAGATTCATTCAGTCCAAAAGAACAGAGCCTAAGATAGCGTACGCTAAACAGAGCTTATTACGTACGTAAAAGGTAATGGTTAACGTACGTTAAGAAGGTCAGAAATAAGGCAGTAGCTACTGTCGGACATTAACGCACGCTAAAGATATCAGATAGCGTACGTTAAGACGATAACGTACGTAATGCAGTGAGGTTAACGTACGTAAAGGTCTGAATTTTATAACTATGGCAGCACCCCGTTTCATTTCAACTCGTTTCTTTTCATTCCTTATCCAATTTCTGAGACTCTAGAGAGATTTCTCCCCCACATATAATCTTTATATAGCCTCTCTACCTGGTTTAGAAGATCGTAGACATCTCAGATTAGTGTTCAAGCATACGGTGTCGAGTTCTGCCGACTGTTTTCATCGTTATTCTTCGTGAAAGGTGTGTTGACACTAAACCCAACCTTGAATTCAGTTTCTTGAGTATGTTACTGATATTATTAGGTTTCAAGGATGTCGTAGTAATCGAATATCATGTTTTAGGAAGATTGGTTTGGTTAAACTTGAATGGTTCTTCGTTGTTAAAAGAATTGTGATCGAACCTTGGTATGTTGAACCTTAAGACGTAGTTTCTGAGATTGTGGTATGTTTTGGTCGAGTTGTATACCGATGTCATGTTAATATGATCACCTAGAATCGAAGTGTTCAAGAAGATGAATTCTAAGAGTTTTCACCAAGATTATTTCGTATTTCGTAAGAGGTGTTTGAATTGATAAACTTCGTTATATTCTTGGTTAGAATGGATTGAGTATGTTGAGGATAATCGAATTGAACCTAGAACACGGTTGTTTCATCTCCCTTCGAGAATTTATTAGTATTCATATAATCATACCTTTGATACGAATTGTATGAATGGCCGAACCATGAGTAAAGATTGAAGTATAGAATTGAAATGGTTTGATGAAAATCTTTGAAATCGTAGACACCGGCATTGTACCCCAATGTGTTCGTAAGTATAACGTACGTTAAGTGTCATGCATTACGTACGTTATAGCATCAGGTGAGACGCAGTCTTCTGATCAGAGAACTTTGTCAAATACAATCATAACGTACGTTAGGCGTAGGAGCTTACGTATGTTAAGACACATACTTAACATACGTTACGTTGAGTATATAACGTCTGTTATGAAGAGAATCGGACAGGATCCGAAGTGTCGGCAACTTTCGGCCATAGTTTAGGATGTTAGATGTTCGTACGTTAGTTATAAGACGTAAGATGAACTCTATATTATTTCGTTTGTTTAAGGTCCGAGCTTTGCAAAGTGATTGATCAAAGGGGCGACCTTCGAGTGTATAGACATCCGTCGAAGTATTATCCTTGTCGTCAATTTAAGGCAAGTATCTTAATTATATTTATTCGTATTGATGTTGGTTATATTGTTGTTGTACTGTGCATATGTATTGTGATTGTTTGTCCACCATGCGTTGGTCCGACGGGATCATCATGGGAATCTATAGCTGTGTGCGCTGGATCATTGGACAGGTATTTCCACCATGCGTTGGTCCGACGGGATCATCATGGGAATCTATAGCTATGTGCGCTGGATCGTTGGAATACCACGAGTATGTTGAGATTGATATGATATGTTGTACATTGTTACTGTTTCTCGTTGGAGAGACTTTTCATGATTATTGTTGATATTGTTGACGTTATTATTCGGGGATTGTTGAATAAATCATTGTTGTATAATTATCGTACTTGTACTAGCATCATTATGCTAATCCCTTCGGGGTGAATATTTATTTTATGTTCAGGATCCAGGAGAGCAGGAAAACAACCACTAGAGCTGCATGACGACGAGGGTGCAGAGTGATGTTACGGCCGAATTAATTTGTCGTATGTTTGTGTTGTTTTAATAAAGTACTCGAGTATGTTGTCGTTGATGTTGGATTTGGTCATGTATTAATGTTCACCGTTTGACGTTTGTCTTTCAGTACTGTTTTCAGACTCGTGTTGTATTTTATTTCCGCTGCCGTTGTTTGTTGGTATTTGTTATTGTCATTTCTTTTCCTCAGCCTTGTAAATTCTTACGTAAAGGATTTACGGCGCTGTAGTATTCCTGAATATATCGGGGGTGTTACATGAGTGTCGCCCCATTGATATGTCGAAATCCTGGAGTATCCTTCAATAATTTATTGCCTTTAGCTCCCATCATTGATGTCTGGTGATGACTTCCTTTAGGAGGGTAAATAGTAGCCACACGCTTGCCCTAATATAGGGATCAGACTGATTGATCTCTCTAACGGCTAAATCGAGGCCGGTTTCATCTAAATCCGGTTGCTCCTCCCTCGCCATCTCTGTCAATATCCTCTCAGGCTCTTCATTATGTTAAAACAAAATAAGTAACTGAATCTTAGTAAAGAGGTAAAGATTCATACAAGTATTAAAATATTTCGGATACATTTACAACTTATATGTCTATGCAGACAGTTCGAATATGCCTTCCGAGTCACGTCGACGAAGACATTAGCCATATTTTGATCAGAAGTAGCCTCGTGCGACCGCGAATCTAAGTTGTGGTGCTCCGTCAAACCCATACGGTTAGCAATATTGGTTGAAGTGCTCGCATACACATATAAACAAATAATGAGGTTATAATTATGTTAAAAGTGTAGGGTATACTTACCAAAAATAAAAGGAGTATATGGACCAAAATGGCAAAAGTAGGAGTTATTTACCAAAAGGGTGTAGTTTTAAAACATATTTACCATACGGGTGTACTTTCAAACATATTTACTAAATAGGTGTAGTTTTTTATTTAAGTGTTTTTATTGTTTTTTTTTCAATTTAATGCTTTTTAGTTTTTACCTTCGTGAATTAAATGGAGATATTTACCTCTGCCCTCTTTAAACCCTAAACCGCTCATCGCTCATCTCACCGACGACGATTTGCATCAAACTTTTGACTATATCTCTCATTTCTTTGTTTTTTTTGCAGATAAAGATTGGTTATCGGCTCAAGATATTTGGAAGAAATTGGGAATGTTACTTTTGTCTTTTCGTTTTTGTAAGAAGTCATTGGTTTAGTACCTAAAAACTTTGTGATGATGTTGGTTTTAATTTTTTATTGTTAATTGTTGAAACAATTGTTGTGATTGTCATATAAGACATAATAAAAAATAGTAAAAAATAGCAGTAAAAACAGTAAAAAGGCAATAAAAAACAGTTTAAAAAAGCAGTGAAAACAATTTAAAAAACAATAAAAAATAGTTTAAAAAAGTCGTAGAAAAAGCAGAAAAACAGTAAAAACAGTTTAAAAAAGGCAGTAAAAAAACAGTTAAAAGAAGCAGTAAAAAAATAGTTAAAAAAAAGCATAAAAAATAATGATTTTAAAAATTAAAACCCGCTTAAATAGAAAACTACACATATTTAGTAAATATGTTTGAAAGTACACATATATGGTAAATATGTTTTAAAACTACACTCATTTGGAAAATCCATACTTAATATTAAAAGAGAGTCGCAAAAAATTGAAAGAACATGTGTCATCACCACATTATTTCTCTTTTTAAAAATCTTTAAAAAAGGGATATTTAATTTGGGAGGAAAATTAGAGGGTTATTCCATATATAATATCTATCAATTAAAAATTTCCTCTCATTTTATTCCTTTTATTTTTAACTTAATACTTTAAATAATTATAACTTTTTCGTATCAATTTTATTTTTAATAAAAAAAATATCAAATTAATTCTTATTTCGTTCTCTTTAATTTGACATCCACATAGTATACAGAAAATTAATTTAAATATAATAATGATATATTAAATGATTATTATATTACCATATAAAAATAAAAGAATATTGAAAAAAAAATATTTTTTTAGTTTATTTTCATACTTTTGTACTTCATTAGTTATTTGATTTTTCAGAATTATTTTGTTCTGATTGTAAAATAATAATATAATTATAATAGTGCCAAATCATATAAAAAAATTTATATTAGTAAGAATATGGGTTGGATACTTTTAATGAAAGTTGATAATAATAAATTTAATTTAATTTATTATTTATAAAATTAAATATAAGACTCATATTGTTCTACATGAAAAATAAATGCCTATGGTTAATTAAATTATGGTTTTCCTATCATGTGCCCTTAAATTTATAAATTAAAGCAAATCAAATAATAGTTTATGTGTATGTGTGTGTATATTGGCTCATATATATTTTCTAATAAATTTATAATATTATTGAAATTCAATCACATATCCATACTCAATATTAAAAGAGAGTCGCAAGAAAATTTAAAGGACATGTGTCATCACCACATTATTTTTTTTTAAAATCTTAAAAAAAATAGATATTTAGTTTGGGAGGGAAGTTAGAGGTTATTCCATATATAATATCTACCAATTAAAAATTTTCGCTCATTTTATTCATTTTATTTTTAACTTAATATTTTAAACAATTATAACTTTTTCGTATCAATTTTATTTTTGATAAAAAAATATATCAAATTAATTCTTACTTCGTACTCTTTAATTTGACATCGATAGAGTATACATATAAAGTAATTTAAATATAATAACGATATATTAGATGATTATTATATTACCATATAAAATATAAGACTATTGAAAAAAATATATATTTTTAGTTTATTTTCATACTTTTGTACTTCAACAGTTATTTGATTTTTCAGAATTATTTTGTTCTGATTGTAAAATAATATAATAATTATAATAATGTCAAATCATATAAAAGAAATTTATACTAATAAGAATATGGGTTGGATGCTTTTAATGAAAGTTGATAATAATAAATATAATTTAATTTATTATTTATAAAATTAGATATAAGACTCATATTGTCCTACATGAAAAATAAATGCCTATGCTTAATTAAATTATGGTTTTCCTATGTGCCCTTAGATTTATAAATTAAAGCAAATCAAATAATAATTTATGTGTATGTGTGTTTATATTGGCCCACATATATTTTCTAATAAATTTACAATATTATTGAAATTCAATCACATATTACTAATATAATAAAATATTTAATATTTTACGCTGTGCATCGCACGGGAGAACATCTAGTAACTCCGAAAAATAGCAACTACTTGGGAGTAATATTTTTGTAAAATGCATTAAATTTGTAAACTAGATCTTAGAGGAAATATGCCCTTAGCATAAAATGTACTCTCTCCACCCGTCAAAGTTTTATACTTTATTTTTTTCTCTCTTTAAAATTTTTATATTTATTATATTTACACAATTAAATCAAACAATCACTTTTTATTTTTTAATCTCCGTTGTAGGTTCGTCATCAACATAATTTTTTATCGAAGTGGTTGAGCAGACTCATATGGCAAATATATTTAAGTTTTCAATGGCTTGGAGAGAGTATCACTTGGCCAAAAAAAAAATTCGAAAATAAAATATTGGATCTTACCTTTGCCGATTAGCATCTTCTTTTCTCGATTCTCGGCATCTACTCTGAGATCCTCAACAACATCTGATCCAACGGCACAGATTTCTCCATCTCCCTCCATATAGTTCCACCTCCACACTCTGCTTTCTAGAGAGAGAAACAAAGAAAATAAATATTACAGACAAACAGGAGAGAGAGAGAGAGAGAGATGAGTATGTTGAATTCTCCGCTTGAAGCTCTTGCCGTCGGCTATGTGAGCTACGGATTGTTGACGGCAGTCAGCAATATATGGGCGTGGGTGGCGGTCATAACCACCGCCGTCGGATTTTGGAGAATCAAGGGTTTATCATCGCCGCAGCATTTGATCAAAAAAGAAGTTTCTACATTGGAATCATCGTCTTATCCGGCAGAAACGGCGGCGGAGCCTGATACAGTTTCAGCAACCACTGAAAAACATTTGTTATCAGCTTCCCTTACGACGACGATGTCTTATTGTGTATTAGATAGTGAATGTAGCCCGAAAGGGAAGTTCAGCGTGTATTATGAAGACGAGTTTAAGAATCGTGATGAGGGTGGCGATGATGAAAGTGACGGTGGCTGTAATGGAGGCTGGGGCGCAGAGAGAGCGAAATTAGGGTGGCGGTGCTGTGAATGGGAGAGAATGATGGTGGTGCGGATGGGAGATCTGGGATGGCATAGGTACCAGGATTTGACAGTGCTGGACGGAAGTGTGGTGCGGTTGTGGGACGGCCGCTGGCGGTGAGACGCCGCCGCCGTTTTGTTGGCTGACAGTGGCGTGACGTGGTCGTTTCTGTAAATAGATTCATGTGAATCAGATAGTAAGTCTGTAATAAATCAATATTAATATTAATGGATTGAAATATTAAATACGATGATAAAGTTTATTTGTATTATAAATTGTTTTAATTTCTTGTATATTGTGTAAGGTTGACCTATAAATTAGCTATTTTATAAGAATTTTGGGTATGCACAATCATTCTTAGTACTTGTTCATATGCCTCATATTTTTCTTCATCTTCTATTATTATGTTATATTATTATATATATACACACACATATATATATATAATATGTATATGTATATATTAGTAATATTTTATTATTATTAAAGTTATATATATATATATACATGTATATATATGTATATATATATTAGTAATATTTCATTATCATTAAAGTTATATTCTTATATTCATAGTATTATCATAATAAGTACCATATATTTTAGGGTAATAATATCTAATTTTATGACATGTTATCGGTACAAGCTCTACTAACTTGACTCCATTCTGCAAACTGACCCAATATATTGGTAAAGTCATTCTTAAACTTTAGAGGTACATAATTAAATTTATTTATATTTAAGTATGTAATAAAATTTAGATATGATGTCAATAACATCATTAATCACCCAATAATTAATTTCAATTCATAAGACCGCATCAATTTATCCAATAAAATAAATTAGATATCTAATATCCAGTATTAATGAAGAGATACAAAAAACACCTTTTTTCGTCAAATATCATTGTGCGCGACTCTATATCAGTCGACAATGGAAGGAACCAACGAATACGGGAAACACTTAGCCAGTCTAGTGGCCCGCCCCGTAACCCAACTGAGAACGAATGATCGGATCATTCCAAAATTGTTATGTCGTGAATACCGTATATGTATAAGCCCTTTAGTCATATATCCTGATCAAGTATCAGAGTCACGGTAATGTCAAACCCTATCGAAACTTGACACTATACATTTGTTAATATAAATCGAGATCACGGAGCTTTCGTGTATCAAATACAACTAGCTCTAAATGATCTAGCCAAATAATTATGATCTCATTTGCCATTAACCGCATAGGACATTTACATGTTCACTTATAGGAGAAAGAATCATATCTTGGTATTCAGTAGAGGCTCCTACTTGCCCACTAAGTTGCACTTCGAGATTGACCTCACCAATCGGTGATTGGATCGAACTACTCTAATGTAATATCCGCGATTTCGATTTGCGATAAATTTCTTTTTTTCGGCGGGAGTCCGTTTTGACGACTCGCTCGTGACCGTATTGTCATTCTGAGAGCATTTAATTCTGCACTTTTTGGACGTCCGAGTTCATTTTGGTGTCGTTTTGTTGAGTTTCGTGTTCTTAGACGACTTTTCCGCGCTTGAGATCGATTCTTGCGAATCTCGTTTGAAACTGTCGTTTCGGGTTTCTCGTAAGTTCATTTAACGTTGTCATACGTGTTGTTAGCTTCGGTTTGATTAACCGTTGTCGTATCGTGATTTTTCGGACTTTTGGGACCGTTTTGTAATTTCTTAAAATTGTGGATATCCGTCGTCGTACCCATTTTCGAGAATACTGTTACTGTCCTTCTGAGTCATTAGCGCACGCTACACTTATTGGTTAGCGCGCGCTATGGTAATATCATACCCGAGATCTTCATTCCGGTTTCGTTGAATTTTCTTTGGTAGAACGGACTGTTGTCGTCCACGTCTTTGGAATCGCATGCTTGTACTGTGGTACGTTGAGTTTCGTAGCCTGTTCATTATTGTTTTGGATCATAGCCGGTGCGTTCGCGTGATCGATACGTCGTCGAGTATCGAGCCGGGCAGTCGGAGGGCTGGCTAGGCCGATTACGACAGTAAGGCCTGGCCGATTACGGTCGTAAGGCGTCCGCACCTCTTGGCCTGGGAGGACTCGATTACGGCCGTAAGGTCCATCAGGTTACGGCCGTAAGGCTTGTTACGGCCGCTAAGCGCTGTCCGGTTACCGTAGTGACTCGACAGATTTCAGTAAGTAGCCCTTGGGAGTTCGGTTACGGCCGTAAGGCTATGCCGATATGGCTGTAAGGTTCGATCGTTGCGTACGCAAAGCTTTCGGCCATTGCGTGCGCTATCGGCAGTTGACCGAGTTACGGCCGTAAGGCACTGCCGGTTACGGCCGTAACACTGTCGGCCATATATAGGCCTGTGACGGGCCAGACCTTATTTTTCACACTTTTTCTCGTTTTTGTGGCGGCTGGCGATGGGAGACTCAGAAACTCGAGTTCTTGGCCGGTTCTAATCAATTCCAAGGCGTTTTGGAAGATTCTTGTTGATTATATCATCATCCAATCCGTGTTCTTCATCGAATCAAGGTATTTCCTTACTTAGAACCCTAGTTGTATGAATTTTTGGGGGTTTCTTCGTGATTCTTCGATTTAGTCCGTGGTTTATGAATTGGTTATGGTATTCTTGTTGTCCTGACCATGATCTTCGGATTTTGTAACTCGTTTATCGATTTTTACCAACTTGGAACTTGATTTCCGATTTCCTTGAAGAACCCTCGGATCCTTGTTATTTTTCGGGTTGATTCGGATGCCGTTTAGCATTATTGATTCGTGGTGATATTATTTTCGTAGTTTTCATGGAATTGTCGGGGTTTTGGTCGATCTTGGAAGTTCGAGGGCTACCCAACCGTATCCGTTCATTGTTCCATTGCTCGTGGTATCGAGGCAAGTACCTTGTTCATACATTTCTTATTTTGTGGATATGATGATTGTTATCGTCTTGGTATGTTTGTTTGTTTGTTTGTTTGAAATGAACTTCCAAAAGATTCGGTTTAGCCTCGTTAAGGGCTCACTTTCAAAACGCGTGTGTTTTGTGAATGGTATGTTTCGTGAATGGTAAAGTGAACCCTATGAATATGCTTGGTGTTGTTGTCGTGCTTTGATAATATACATACATATATTATCTCATTCCGGTGTGTTGTGATTTGACACTTGTGTTGTGCTATGTGTTTATTGCCTTTGGGTGAGTTGTTAGGATATCCTTGGCATGCTATGTTATTTGTGTGAATGTGTAGATATGGTCGAAGGTCTACGGTGACACATGGCATGTGACCATGTGGTCAGGATGCAACAAGTGATTGATCCAACCGTGAGAGCCTAAGACAAGACCTGCGGTGACATATGGCATGTGATCATATGGTCAGGAGACAACAAGTGATTAATCCAACCGTGAGATGACGTGGCATGTGTTCACGGTGTTATGTATATGTATTTTGCTCACCTGGGGAGGGTCCGACGAGGCCTCGAGGGAATCCAATGGTATAGCTCTGGATTCATGAGTTGGTATGTATATGAATTGTGAATGTATTTTGCTCACCTCGGGAGGGTCCGACGAGGCCTCGAGGGAATCCAATGGTATAGCCCTGGATTCACGAGTTGGTGTTATTTGTGTGACCAAGATTTGCATATCTTGGGTGATTATGTTGTGTTGATTTTATGTCCGTCGAGGACACGTGACGTGGGTTTTAACCCTGTGAATTTTTGTTGGTTTTATTTGTGAAAACAAAACCTTTGGGCTGTGACCCCCGTTGATTTTTTCTGGAAAGAGAAGGATTCGATAATCCTAAATTATTTTCTATTAAAACTCCCGATGGCTTATTTAACCATTTTGTAAATTATTTCTCTTGAATTGTGAACTTTCGGTTTTGGAATGTTTTACCCAAACTCTTGCTTCGGGAAGTATTTTTCATTGTGTTTGAATTTTTGAGGATTCCTGATTATTGTTATTCTTGGAACTTGAATTGTATGACTCGTATTTTGCACTTTGTACTTGCACTAGCAAAAAAGTGGAATTTTGCTAACCCTTGGATGTCTGTATTGCATTCAGGTTTTGGGGAGCATAGCACAGGGTCGGCATGAAGGATGATGAAAGATGATAGATACTAATCACATGAGGACCTGTTTATTGTTGTATTGGTTCAGTTGTATGTCTTTTCCGCTGTAATTTTTTCCCCGTTGTACGGGAGTATTTTGTATTTGACCCCTGCGTGGGCATGTATTGAGATTGAGTTGTATATTTTTATTGAAAGACCAAATCGGTCTACTGAGTCATTTTAGCCTTAAAGGCATTGTTTAGATGTTCTATGTTGTTACCAGACTCGTAGATCCCTGAGGAAGGGTTCTACGACGTGTAATATCCCTGAGCGGATTGGGGGTGTTACATAAATGGTATCAGAGCTTAGGTTGTGGAAACCTAGGCTGTCGGGTTTAGTTGTGTCTGTTGACTTTTATCTCGTCAGATTTTATCTGACTGAGTCGTGTCGCGACGCGTCGTCTGAGTTGGTTGGTCGTTATTAGTATCATGAGGCGATCATCACCTTCGTGCGACCTGTGGATGTAAGTCTCCCTTATTTGTGTTGTGCCTCGTGTGACATGAGTTACTCGTATAATTATGTGTTAAGTGATTGAATGTTTATGAAGATTCTTGGTTTCGTGATGTGTTTATGTGACTCTCATATTTCGTTTATATGAGGAGCGTTGTTGTTATTTATGTCCTTTTGACTGTGATGTTTGACTGTTTGTTTCCGGTAAAAGACAGGTGTTGTCTTGGTTTTGAACGAGTTGATGCGTGTATTATGATGTATGTAAGTGAATGTCAATACGTGTGAGTTTTGGGTATTCTGGCTTATTGGATTTTTGAAAACCTTGAGTATCTTAGAAAATGAAAGTCGAGAGGTACTTTTAAATGGATTGTATTTTCGAGGTGCCTACTAGCGCAAGTATCTGTTTCAAAATTCTTCTACTTTGAGGACCAAAATATTTTTTTTTAATACTCTAGTAATTTTGGAAATGCATTTTCTTAGACCCAAGGGTCGAATATTTCTAGAAGTTTTTCGCTAAAATAAAGTGTCCTCATTTTTATCAAACGCATGATGGTTTTCAAAGTCTCGACAACGATGTTTGTACAACTTTTTGAAAAAGTGATACTCAAGATCAACTGGTGTTTCTAATTTTTTTAAAAAAGGTGGTTTTCGTTTTTTTTTAAAACCTATTTTTTCTGTGTGAGGCCCGGAAATGTATGTACGATGTTAGCATTATCGTTAGTGGTGGTGTGAGCGTTGAGTCGTTCGCCACATAGTTGTTGTGTTAGCCCTCTGTGAGAAGTGTAATGTTGGTATTGAATGATGTCGCTTCGTGGTAATTTGCGTGTTATCGCACCTGTGCGAGATATTAGAGCTTGGGTTCGTACGATTGTGTACATGTGTGATTGTTTCATGATGTTTGTAATTATGTGCTGGTTATCGTTTGGGCCGTAGAGGTCGCCAAACGATACCGTCGTTGCTGTGGTGTTTGTATGTGTGTTGCTTTACAATGGTAATCGTTGTAAGTGTTGCGTGTTATGATTTTCTGTTGTGCTGAGTGGTTGCTTATTTAGTATGCCGAGGGGCAGAGGTCGTGGTCGTGGCAACCGGGTGTGTGATCGGGATCATGCTGCTGGTGACGATTTCGGTATCGGTGTTGCTACTATTTTACAGCAGGTAGCTACAAAGATGACTCAGTTGACTCAGGCAGTTCAGAATATTACAGATGTGACCCAGAACACTGGTGCAAATCAGTGGCTTCGAGAAGTGGTTTGTATGAATCCCCCTCGTTTCGCTGGTGCTGCAGATGCATTAGGCTGGGATGGTTGGCTTTTCCAGTTGGAAAAGATATTCGAGGTAGTTGATTGTCCAGAAGAACGTAAAGTACAGGTAGCTCAGTATCTTCTCGATAAGGATGTCGCTAAGTGGTGGTAGGCTGTTAAGCCTCGAGATCGTGTTGTCATGTGGGCAGAGTTCCAGAGATTCATGAGAGATGAGTTTTGTCCGGAGCCAATCAGAAATCAGAGGATTAATGAATTCTTTTCGGCGAAACCGCAAGATGTACCGCTGTCTCAAGCTATTATTGATTTTAGCAAACAGCTCAGCTATGTGCAGGATCAAGTAAGGACAGAGGAGGACAAGATCTGTCATTATAGTAGGCGGATGAAGTCGGAGATTCATCAGTACATGGCAGGTCTCACTTGTACTTCCTTGAGAGATTATCAGAATAGGGCGTTAGCCTATGAGCTATCCAGATTATCGACCGAGAATATGTCTGAGTCGAAGAAATAGAAAACCGTTGGGGACTTTTCAGGAAATCAGGAGAGTGGGCCCCCTGAGGTTGGGACTTCATTTCGTCGTCCTAAGATGGATCCTCAATCGCGTGATCAGAGGAGCAGTACCCCTGCGGTAAGTAATGTGAGCAGCATGAAGACATGTTATAACTGTAGTGGAGCGGGCCATACTGCGAAGAATTATCGTTCACCGTTAGTCGGCTGTTTCGAGTGTGGCCAGGTGGGTCACCGAGTCGTGCATTTCGAGACGGCAGCTGAGAGATTTGGGGATCGAGGTTGCGTCTCTGCTCCGAAAGGACATGGAGATGCCTAGTGTGGTTTTTGAGGATTTCAGCGTAGTCCGAACTGTTTATGATTGACCTTGTGGATCGTTTCGTGTTTAATTTCTATTTTCTTGACTGTGCATGTTTTCTTATATTGATACCTCATGTTTTGTGATTGTTTGGATAATTGACTTGATTGTATTATCTGTTGGATGACGTTTGTCACTGGTTGGTTTTGTTATGTCTCTACCTGTGGCGTTGTGATGTTCGTCGTGGAGCGTGTTTTCATGCCGCATGTTTCTTTGCGTGGCTTGTAAAGTTTCGCCATTGGCCACGAGTTTTTGGTTCTTGTGTATCTCGTTGAGTGCTTCCTGGTGGGTTGTTGCCCCCTACTTATTTTAAGTTTCGGTACGAAACTTCTTTTAAGGAGGGTAGTATGTAATATCCGCAATTTCGAGTTGCGGTAAATTTCTTTTTTCGGTGGGAGTCCGTTTTGACGACTCGCTCGTGATCGTTTCGTCATTCTGAGAGCATTTGATTCTGCACTTTTTGGACGTCCGAGTTCGTTTCGGTTTCGTTTTGTTGAGTTCCGTGTTCTTAGGCGACTTTTCCATGCTTGAGTTCGATTCTTGCGAATCTCGTTCGAAACTGTCGTTTCAGGTTTCTCGTAAGTTCATTTAATGTTGTCATACGTGTTGTGATCTTCGGTTTGATTACCCGTTGTCGTATCGTGATTTTTCGGACTTTTGGGACCGTTTTGTAATTTCTCAAAGTTGTGGATATCCGTCGTCGTACCCATTTTCGAGAATACTATTACTGTCCTTCTGAGTCGTTAGCGCATGCTACACTTATTGGTTAGCGCGCGCTATGGTAATGTAATACCCGAGATCTTCATTCCGGTTTCATTGAATTTTCTTCGGTAGAACGGACTGTTGTCGTCCACGTCTTTGGAATCGCATGCTTATACTGTGGTACGTTGAGTTTCGTATCCTATTCGTTATTGTTTTGGATCATAGCCAGTGCGTTCATGTGATTGAGATGTCGTCGAGTATTGAGTCGGGCAGTCGGAGGGCTGGCTAGGTCGATTACGGCTATAAGTCCTGGCCGATTACGGCCGTAATGCATCCGCACCCCTTGGCCTGGGAGGACTCGGTTACGGCCGTAAGGTCCATCAGGTTACGGCCGTAATGCTTGTACCGGCCGCTAAGCGCTGGCCGGTTACGGCCGTAGTGACTCGACAGATTTCAGTCAGTGGTCCCTGGGAGTTCGGTTACAGCCGTAAGGCTATTCCGATACGGCCGTAAGGTTCGATCATTGTGTACGCAAGGCTTTTAGCCATTGCGTGCGCTATCGGCAGTTGACCGACTTATGGCCGTAAGGCACTGCCGGCCATATATAGGCCTGTGACGGGCTAGACCTTATTTTTCATCCTTTTCCTCATTTTTGTGGCGGCTGGCGATGGGAAACTCGGGAACTCGAGTTCTTGGCCGGTTCTAATCAATTCCAAGGCGTTTTGGAAGATTTTTGTTGATTATATCATCATAAAATCCGTGTTCTTCGTCGAATCAAGGTATTTCCTTACATAGAACCCTAGTTGTATGAATTTTTGGGAGTTTCTTCGTGATTCTTTGATTTAGTCTGTGGTTTATGAATTGGTTATGGTATTCTTGTTGTCTTAGCCATGATCTTCAGATTTTGTAACTCGTTTATCGATTTTTACTAACCCGGAACTTGATTTCCAATTTCCTTGAAGAACCCTCGGATCCTTGTTATATTTCGGGTTGATTCGGATGCCGTTTAGCGTTACTGATTCATGGTGATATTATTTTCGTAGTTTTCATGGAATTGTCGGGGTTTTGGTCGATCTTGGAAGTTCGAGGTCTACCCGACCGTATCCGTTCATTGTTCCATTGCTCGTGGTATCGAGGCAAGTACCTTGTTCATACATTTCTTGTTTTGTGGATATGATGATTGTGATCGTTTTGATATCTTTGTTTGTTTGTTAGAGATGAACTTCCAAAAGATTCGGTTTAGCCTCGTTAAGGGCTCACTTTCAAAACGGGTGTGTTTTATGAATGGTATGTTTCGTGAATGGTAAAGTCAACCCTATGAATATGCTTGATGTTGTTGTCGTGGTTTGATAATATACATACATATATTATCTCATTCCGGTGTGTTGTGATTCGACACTTGTGTTGTGCTATGTGTTTATTGCCTTTGGGTGAGTTGTTAGGATATCCTTGGCGTGCTATGTTATTTGTGTGAATGTGTGGATATGGTCGAAGGTCTACGGTGACACATGGCATGTGACCATGTGGTCAGGATGCAACAAGTGATTGATCCAACCGTGAGAGCCTAAGACAAGACCTGCGATGACATATGGCATGTGATCATATGGTCAGGAGACAACAAATGATTGATCCAACCGTGAGATGACATGGCATGTGTTCACGATGTTATGTATATATTTTGCTCACCTCGGGAGGGTCCGATGAGGCCTCGAGGGAATCCAATGGTATAGCCCTGGATTCACGAGTTGGTGTGTATATGTATTTTGAATGTATTTTGCTCACCTCGGGAGGGTCCGACGAGGCCTCTGTAATACCCGTAATTTTGATTTCCGGTAATTTCTTTTTTTAACGTTTTGACGACTCGCTCATGACCGTTTCGTCAATCCGAGAATGATTAATGCTAGACTTTTTGTCATCCGAATTCGCTTCGGTGTCGTTTTGTTGAGTTCCGTGTCCTTAATCGACTTTTTCACGTGTGAGTTTGACTTTGTAAAGTCACCATTAATTCTTTGAAACTCCAAAAATTCTGAGTCTTTGCAATATTATATATCATCAAGTTAGCTTTCCAATGGCTCAAACGGTGAGTCAATCAGAGTCCGGACGAAGGAGTTATGGTCGAAATAGCTAAGACTGCACGATGTGCCTTTTTGGTGTTGGAGTAGGCTGTACCGTGTGCCGCGGCACACTTCGGCTGGGCCGCGGCACTAAGCTAGTGCTGGGCAGTTTTTTTGGCCGTGGGCCGCGGCACACTTGTCCTGTGCCGCGGCACACAGCGGTGCGAATCACCTATTTAAGGCACAGCGGCGTGTTTTTCACCCATTTTCTCATCCTCTTCCTTCTCTTCCGCGGCTGGAGGTGTGGGGATCATGGAAAGATGTTTTTGGACAATCAATCCATGAAGTCTTGGAGTTCATATCATCAATCATCCATCCTATAACATCCTCCGATCTACCGAATCAGGTCAGATTTCCTAGAAATCTAATTTTGGGGATTTTGGGTACTTTGTTCGATTTCGTCCGTTTAATCCGATTTAACTTATAATTGTGATGGATTAATGATTATTTAGATGTATTATATCATTTCCTTTATTATTCCATGGTTGGATCATTTCGATTCATTGTTTTGGTCGAATTCTTAGTCAACGCCTTGAAGGTGTCCGGTATAATGTCATAGAGGGGTTTTCGGGCGTTCTACGATTATCCTTCCTCGTATGATTGTTGATTTATGGATTATATGATGTTGGGGTCGAGTTTATTGCTAAGAAACCGAGTTGAACCCTTCCGTTCGGTGTCGTCTTCCTTTTCGATAGCATCGGGCGTTTCGAAGCTTTCCGGTTGAGCCGTGTTCGTCGAAATACTTGCGTGCCGATTTCGAGGCAAGTACCTTGTCCATACAATTCTTGTTTTCTGGATATGATAATTAGTGACCGTCTCTATGTGTTTATTTGATCGTTTGTTTCGAACTTTCAAAAGATTCGGTTTAGCCTTGTTAAAGGCTTGCTTTCAAAACGCGTGTTTTGTGAATGGTGTGGTTTGAGAATGACTATGTGAACTCTATGGATATGTTTGGTGTTGATGTTGCACTTGGTATTGCGTGTGGGCATATATTATTTCATTTCGGTGCGTTGTGGTTGGACGTGGTGTTTTGCTAAGTGTTTGATGCCTCTTGGCGAATTGTTTGAATATCCTTGATGTGATATGTTATTTGTGTGAATGTGTGGATATGGTTGAAGGTCTACGGTGACACATGGCACGTGATCATGTGGTCAGGAAGCAACAAGTGATTGATCCAACCGTGAGAGCCTGAGATAATCTACGGTGGCACATGGCATGCGATCATGCGGCCAGGATGAAACAAACGATTGATCCAACCGTGAGATGTGTGTGATTTGTTTCGCTAGCCAGCTCGGGAGGGTCCTTCGAGGCCTCGAGTGGGATTTGTGGCTTCGTCCCGGTCCTAGGCGATGCGCGTGTGCGATTATGTTTTGTTGATTTTGTTGGAAAGTAAAACGCAGCGGAAGCGAAGTTTGGGAAAATATGATTATAGCGTTTTACGCATCTACGAGCATTAGATCTATTTAGGCATGCTAATTAATTAATTACTAAGACTAATAAGCAATTTAAATATTATTTATTATTTATTAATTAAATATGTTGATTAATTAAAATATCCTAATCTAGATCCAAGATCATAGGATATTACCTTTTGAAGCGGTTGGTTATTTCCTTCTTGATCGCCCTGTATCTCTACCTTCAGATCTTCTAGAGTATGATCCGCCTTGAACCGCACGTTGTGTGGGCAACGAGCTACCGGAACTTGCTTGGACACCTTATGGATCGGCCGAATCTACCTTGCCTCACAACTCTCGATTTTATTTTCTTCAAGTAATTCCGATATGTAGCAAGAATTAAAGTGTTATCTCAATTGTGGAATCAAAGACACAAGTCAAGATCCACAATTAAACACTTAGAAGAAAAATCGAAATTTCTTGTGCAAGTTGAAGCATAAAATCGGCCAACACCATAATGTCCTATTTATAGGCTCTTGGACTACTACTAGGGATCTAAAGGAGGATTATGGAAGGACTCCCAATTAATTCATCTTACCTTATTAGGACTCTTCCTAATATATGATGAATCAATTAATATCAACTTAGTCCACTAAAAGTTGATATTGCACTTCCTATCAAAATCCCAAATTACAAAATTGGGCTCCTTATTAAATATATTATTTCCGTGTTTAAGATATCGAATGTCCATTAATTAATTATAAGCTACGTGACTTTAATTAATTAATATCTTATCCAAGAGTAGTACCACTCGAACCTTATTATTATATCGGAATTAAATCCACCTAGGTTTAATATAATAATCATTATCGAGCTCCTCAAGGGGACATCATCAACCCGCACGAGTCGGGACACGATTTCTAGTAATAATAATAATTGTCGTATAAACAATATTATTGCCCAAGATACGAGGCTTATTGAGTCGATCATTTTGACTCTCACCTATGGTAAATCAAAGCAATAATTATTATAAATACACAATTAAATATTATATACTTAGAATTAAGAAATAATAATTATCCGAGATTTACGTTCTTCTTACAGTCAGTACAGAAGACACTATCTCACCTCGATCCTGTTCAACGTATGCAAATACGCTAATGTATGCTAATAGTCAAGACCAACTATTCTCAAGCATACACTACAACCCTTTATATAATTTGTCTAATAATTATATAGCTTGTGAACTATTATATTATTTTATAAGGCACCGATAATGTGATCTTCCGTGTGACACCAACACACCACATTATCTACAATATAAAATAATTAGACATTTCATTTGCATAACCATAACGTGAATTAATATGCAAAACATGTGATTAAATATAATTAATATAATTAATATCCTCATAGGTAGTAATAGGGAAATTAGGTAATACAAGCATAAAGTATGCTTTCAAAGATACAATCCTAACAATCTCCCACTTATACTCAAAGCATGCTTTTAAGTATACTACTCTATTACATAGTCTCTCATTTCTCCCACTTATACTCAAAGCAATGCTGCCATACACCGTAATCCCATTCCTTCCACATGCCTTTCAAAAACTTTTGAAGGTAGGCCTTTCGTGAAAGGGTCAGCAAGATTATCTTCCGATGCAACCCTGGCTACAACTACGTCTCCTTCCTTTACGAAGTGTCGTATGATGTGGTACTTGCGGTTGATATGTTTACTTTCCTGATGGGCTCGTGGTTCCCTCGAATTTGCGACTGCACCAGTATTATCACAATAGAGTGTAATACCCTCTGGCAAATCGGGAATCACATCTAAGTCCTGCAGGAAGTACTTGAGCCACCGCCTCCTTGGCTGCCTCAGAGGCTGCCACGTACTCGGCTTCCATGGTAGAGTCCGAGATGCATTTCTGCTTCACACTCCTCCAACTAATGGCTCCACCTCCCAGGCTAAACACATAACCCGAAGTAGACTTGGACTTTTCTTTGTCCGATGAAAAATCTGAGTCAGTGTAACCCACCGGAAACAGGTCGTCTGATTGATATACAAGCATGTACTCCCTAGTCCTTCTCAGGTACTTGAGTATGTGCTTGACAGCAATCCAGTGTCCTGGTCCTGGGTTCGACTGATATCTAGCAGCCATGCCCACGGCATGACAGATATCTGGTCTAGTGCAAAGCATAGCATACATGAGACTTCCCACAGCGGATGCATAAGGGACCATCTTCATGTCATCTATCTACTTTTGTGTCTTAGGACACATGTTCTTAGATAGTTGAATTCCATGTCTATAAGGTAGAAAACCTTTCTTCGAATTCTCCATGCTAAACCGCTTCAGTACTGTATCGATATAGGATGCCTGGGATAAGCACAACATCCTCTTCTTCCGATCACGAAAGATCCTGATTCCAAGGATGTGTCCTGCTTCTCCTAGATCCTTCATATCGAACTGCTCAGATAGCCATACCCGTACGTCCGACAATTCCTTCACGTTGTTTCCAATCAGAAGGATATCGTCTACATACAGTACAAGAAACACCAACACATTTCCATCGCATTTCTTATACACACAACTCTCACTCGGACATTGGACGAATCCATATGACTGGACTACTTCGTCAAAACGAGTGTTCCAAGATCTAGATGCTTTCTTAAGTCCATAAATGGATTTCTTAAGTTTGCACACCAAGTGCTCTTCTCCTTTAGCAATGAATCCCTATCTCGAATAATCATCTATGAACGTGATGAAATATTCGAAACCTCCCCTAGCCGGGATATTCATTGGACCACATACATCCGTATGAACCAATTCTAACACATCCTGAGCACGGTTTCCCTTGGTTTTAAAAACCCTTTTGGTCATCTTACCTTCCAGACAGGATTCACAAATTGGAAATGACTCAACTTGGAGATCATCCAATGGGCCATCATCTACCAATCTTTGAATCCTTCTAAGGTTTACATGTCCTAACCGTAAATGCCACAGATATGTTTGGTTTATGCTTGAAGGTTCTTTTCTCTTTTAGGTTTAGACAAAGAGTTAAGTGATTTATGCATAGGAGTTTGTGCAAGATTAACAATATATAGTCCATCATTAAAAGTACCTCTGCAAATATATTCACCGCTTCTTTTCTTAATAATGGCATCATCATCAAAAGAAATCGAATAACCATCGCATTTTAATTTAGAAACCGAAATTAAATTCATTCTAAAATCTGTACTAATAATACATTATTGAGAACTAATAATTTATCATTAATCTTCAACCGCACGACTCGACCGCAATGACCATAAGCCCGGAATAATCGCCTTGATTGATGGTAATCTCGCCCGCACTAAGCCGCTTGGTTACCTGAAAACCATGCGAGTCAAAGCAAACATGATCAGTGGAGCCTGAATCAACTATCCACGAAGTGGAAGAACAACCTGCCAAACATGTTTTGACTACTAGTGCACGAGACATACCTTTCTTAAGAGCAGAGCAGTCCGCTTTAAAATGTCCTTTCTGACCGCACTTGTAGCACTTTCCCTTTGGCTTTTTGTTCGCCTCGGGGTGAGGAGCCTTGCTTTTCACCTTGAGGGCTGCCACTTGCTACAGCCAACCCGCTTCTTCTTCTTTCCCCATTTGGATTTGGAAGAAGTAGCACCGGTTGCCGCTAGAATTTGATGATAACCTTGTTTGAAGAGACCTTGATGGATCAAGCTCTGTTAAGTTCCGCCAAACTATATGTCCTACGGTTCATATTGTAGTTGAGGCGAAACCGCTCAAAGGTTCTAGGTAAGTCGCCTAAGATAATATCGACTGCGTTCGCATCGATAGTAGCCCCCAATATGCTCGATTCGTTCAAATGAGACATCATTTTTAGAACATGATCCTCTTGAGTCCCTTGGACATTTGGGTTGTCATCAATACCCTCATATCATTTTGTCTAGCCGCCGGTCGATGACCAAACATCTCGGTGAGACTTTTCATCATTTCGCGGCCGAACCCATCGTCGATGCCGATGCCGCAATACATTTGCGGTGAAGCCAAAATGTAACAATGAGCCATCTCATCGACTTTTTCCATTTCCGAATTCCGCCAACTCTTCGGGAGTGGCATCCGGTTCACAGTTCTAGAGGGCTCTCCTCGATTAAGACAAACTTATGCCCCTCAAAGATGTGACAATGTCAAGATTTCTTTTCCAATCGGCAAAGTTAGTGCCATCTAGTTTATTTTCTTTGAGAATAACGGCTAGTGGATTGAAAGACATCTGAGAATAAAAAATTAAAAACATCCATCACATAATGCATAGCAAAAAATATCGAAAAACCTCAAAAACACAATATATATGCTATCAAACAACACCTCAAAAAATCCGCACATGCAAGCCACGATCGTGTGGACGTTTACACATACATTTTTCAAGTAGAGTTTTACGTCTTTAATTTTACTATCTAGTCAAATTACGTTATGACAAGTAAAATTAATAGTTGGTTCCTCTTGTCCATGTATTAATTAACATAGACTCCGATGGGGAGCTTATTAATTAATACACCTAAGTGAACACCATAATTTAACATCCTTAAAATATTATCTTTTAAATAATAGTCCTACAGATGGAGAGGTCCTATCATAAAAAGTAATATTTACCTTATGTTATCATTTTGAAATTTAAAACTAGTGAACCTATAATTAGCACATCCGATATGGAGGAAGACTCTAATGTCAACGCGCATGCTATTTACTTCACAATTTAAATTAATTATGGAGGCCAATTTGATTTTATTTAAAAATAAAAATCAATTTAATCACTTAGTTATTTTAGCCTTAAGGTTTTTAATTTTCTCGTCCTAACATGCAAGGAAACATATCACGCATACATCCATACTGTAACACCCCCAATCCGCTCAGGGATATTACACGCCGTAGACCCTCTCCTCGAGGATCTACCAGGCTGATAACTAAAATCAAACATCTAAACCTCGCCTTTAAGGCTAAAATGACTCAGTAGACCGACTTGGTCTTTCAATAATAACATACAACTCAATTCCAAACACATACCCACGCAGGGGTCAAAATACAATAAACTCCCGTACAACGGGGAAAAGATACTGCAGCGGAAAAGAAAATACAACTAGACCAAAACGACGTCAACAGATCCTCGTGTGATTAGTATCGTTCATCTTTCATCATCCTTCGTGCCGACCCTGTGCTATGCTCCAAAACCTGAATGCAAAAATAGACATCCACCCCCCGAATACTCGGGGGTTAGCAAAACTCCACTGTTTTGCTAGTGCAAGTACAAGTGCAAAATACGAGCCATACAATACAAGTTCCAAGAACAATAATAATCAGGAATCCTCAAAGATCCAAACGTAAAGAAAAGTACTTCCCGAGGCAAGAGTTTGGGTAAACATTTCCAAAACCGAAAGATCGCAAATAAGGGAAACAATTTACAAAACAGTTTAAAATGCCATCGAGAGTTTTAATAGAAAACAATTTAGGATTATAAAATCCTTCTCTTTCCAAAAATCAATAGGGTCACAGCCCAAATGTTTTGTTTTCGCAAATAGGAAACCACCAACAATTTACAGGGTCAAAGCCCAACATCACGTGTCCTCAACGGACGTAAAATCAACGAAACATAATCACACACGCGCATCGCCTAGGATCGGGACGCTACCACCGACATCCCACCCGAGGCCTCGAAGGACCCTCCCGAGCTGGCTAGCGAAACAAATCACACACATCTCACGGTTGGATCAATCGCTTGTTGCATCCTGGCCACATGATCACATGCCATGTGCCACCGTAGATTATCTCAGGCTCTCACGGTTGGATCAATCACTTGTTGCATCCTGACCACATGATCACGTGCCATGTGTCACCGTAGACCTTCAACCATATCCACACATTCACACAAATAACATATCACATCAAGGATATTCAAACAATTCGCCCAGAGGAATCAAACACTTAGCAAAACACCACGTCAATCCACAACGCACCGAAATGAAATAATATACGTCCACACACAATACCAAGTGCAACATGAACACCAAGCATATACATAGAATTCACATAGTTATTCACGAACCACACCAATCACAAAACACACACGGTTTTGAAAGAGGCCTTTAACGAGGCTAACCAAATCTTTTGAAAACTCATTTCAAACAAACAAACAAACCAAGACGATCACCAATCATCATATCCACGAAACAAGAAAAGTATGGACAAGGTACTTGCCTCGAATGACCACAACGCGGAGAATCGGCGAAGTAGGTTGGCACGAACCGACTACGAACTCGCCGACTCCACCGAGCGACAATCCACAACAATGAACTACGACGAAAACAATAACAATGAAAATGAATTCCAAAGTACGACCCAAAGCCGCTGAATTCAAAGAACAAATGACGAAGGTACAAGGATTTCCCCAAAACGGTCAAGAACACGATTCGTCCGTCAAAACCCAGCGGAATTCCAAGTTGAAATATGGATATACAATCCATAGAATATGTTTAACAACATCATTTAACCATAATCGATCCATCGAAAACGGATGAAAAACGAGATCGAGGACAAATCCCCCAAAAAGTCAATTCGAAGGAAAACAAGTAATATACTTCGATTCGACGAAGAACAATGGATTAAATGATGTTAAACACAAGAATACTACCAAGATTAATCATACCCATCATGAATTAATCAAAAACACGGAACGAATCGGACAAAAATGCGAAAACCCCCAAATTCACGAAATTAGGGTTCTAAGGAAGATTACCTTGATTCGCTGGATCAAAGGATGATAACGGATGATTGATTGATGTTATGAACTCAAGAACTTCATGGATTTGTTGTTAAACAACATGGCTTCGTCGCCCATGAATCGCCAGCCACGGACGGAGAAGGAAGGAAATGAAAAACGAAGGGAAAAGTGGCTGGTCTGTCATATATATACTGGGCTAGAACTAGCGTGCGCTAGCCTTCCCGGACTAGCGTGCGCTATCGGCCAGCATCGGCCGAGCACTCTCGGTCATGGCCCGCATGACCCTGCACCACCGACCAATTCTGCCGACCATGACTCGTCCGCCCGACTCCCGCTAGCGTGCGCTACGGAAGCTTCGCGCTAGCCGACTCCGTCCAAAGAGTCACTGGGGTGACAAACTTACCTGTAACGCACGCTAGTCGGCGGCGGCGTGCGCTACCCTGCCCGGTTAGCGTGCGCCACGGCCGACAATAGCGTGCGCTACCTGCCGATCTGGCCGAGTCCGAACCTCGAAACCCCACTGCTCGCCCGATAGCGTCGTTGGTCGACCAAGCTAGCGTCGCTACACACTGCCCGGTTAGCGCGCAGCCTTCCGGCGATGGCGTGCGCTACGCGGTTCTACCGCACTGTCCGGCGGTGCCGCAATCGTCCGGCCCGATCCAACCGTCCGGCGATCCCGCGCCGTGGCTCGGCGACCCGATTTCCGAAACGCACGCAGGCGAACACGGCCGAAAAGTTCGCGGACGACATAAACGAACCGAAATGGAAACATAATACCATAATTAATCATACGCGACCAAGAAAGCGGGTCGAGACAACAATTCAGATACGGATACCGTAACTTTCAAGAAATTACAAAATGGCCCAAAACGCCGGAAATCACGATACGTGATCGAATAACAAAACCGAAGTTCACAACACGTCTAACAAAGTTAAACGGACTTGCGGGAAACTCAAGCAATGATTTTGGACGAGATTCGCAAGAATCGAACTCAAGTGCGGAAAAGTCGCTAAAAAGCACGAGAACTCAACAAAACAACGCGAACGAACTCGGATGACAAAAAGTGTAGAATTAATCATTCTCATAATGGCGAAGCGGTCATGAGCGAGTCGTCAAAACGGACTTCCAGAAAAAAGAAATTACCAGAAATTGAAAATTGCGGATATTACATTCTACCCTCCTTAAAAGAAGTTTCGTCCCGAAACTTAAAACAAGTAGGGGGAAGAAATATTCCGCCAGGAAAAACTCAACGAGACACAAGAATGCGTAACTAATGCCCAACGGCGAAATGTTACAAACAACGCAAAGGAATATACGGCGTGAAAACATGCTCCACGGCGACCAACACAACGCCGCCGTTAGGAATGCAATAAAACCAACAGATGACAAGCGTCATCAAACGGATAATATAGTCAAGTCAATTATCCGAACAATCACAAAACACAACGAACGAAAATCAATAAGATTGACCGACCCAACGGTACATCAATCAAAACGCGAGTCAATCGCTGAACAAATACGGAATTCCACCGCCCAAGGGTTGGAAGATCGAAAACGAGACTAATTTCCCGAACTTGAGGGAATTAGGAAGGAGCCTGAACGCTCAACAATCACGAAATGAGAACAAAAACCGAACAAACAAACGATCGAGACAACAAAAATCGAACAATCATGTCCGAAACACGAAGGATAATAAAATTCAAACAACAACTCCCAGGATGATCGGTGAGAACTACAAGACATGCATTCCCATAAGATCCACAGAAAGGGAATAGCGATTGAAAAGTCACAACGACAAACGAGTTATTCAAACAATACCACACTCGTTCGATCAACAAAAGCAAGGGGCGGGACAAGCTCACAAATGTCAACAAACATAAATGAGTCGACAAAGTAGAATATACGAAGTTCAAAATCCGATCCACTTCGAATAAAAGAACTAGTAGAACCAAATGATGTCACTTAGAACAAGGTTCACAAGAATCGAACCGAACTCGGAAAAGTCACAGCGATACCGGATCAACCCAAAACAAGATCACAGTTCATTCGAACGATGAAACTAAAATACAGAACAAGTTCAGAAGGTATCAACGAACACGAGCGAGTCGATAGACCTGAGAAACAGGGAATGCAGAGGCCAAAAATAATACGGGTATTATATTCGACCTCTTCAAAAAGGAGGGTCGTCCCCGAAACTCACAACAATGAAACCAAGGTGACGACACAACAAGCGACCGACAAAAACATCCTTCGAAGGCTTCTCAAAGACGATTCTGATAACTGTGCTGAAGCGCGAACTCCGAAAGTCTCGGTAGCCAATTCGCAAATCTGAATTCGGTGTCCCTCGAGTCCACACTCGAAATGTATTCTTGTGAGAAGGACAAAATGCACGTACATTCCTCCGACACATCACGGTTGAAATGCCTCGGCTCGGCATACCGAAAATACAAATGCTAGGTACAATGGAACATAACATCACAAAACAACAAACTGGAGATGCCAACTCAGCGCAACAAAGAATCATAACACATATCATACACAACGATTACCATCGTAAAGTAATACACACAAACACTACAACAACGACGGTATCGTTCGGCGACCTCAACGACCCGAACGATAACCAGCACATAATTACAACCATCATAAAACAATCACACATGTACGCAAACATACAAACTCAAGCTTTAACAACTCACACAGGTGCGATAACACGCAAGCCCCCACGAAATGACAACATTAAAGATTGTCATCCCACCTTCCCCGACCACAAGCAGGAAATGATGGGTTTTAAAAACGAAAACCACCTTATGAAAACAGTTTGGAAACACCAGTTGATCTTGAGTATCATTTTACAAAAAGTTGAACAAAATCATTGTCGAGACTTTGAAAACTATCTTGCATTTGATAAAACGAGGACACTTTCCTTTTTGTGAAAACTTTCAGAAATATCCGACCCTCGGGTCTAAGTATAAGTGTTTCTAAAACATTGAAAATATCTCAAAACATTTTGGTCCTCGAGGTAGAAGGATTTGGAAACATATTGTGGCACCTTGGATGTACCATGAGAAAATAATTCATTTTAAAAGTACGTCTCGAAATTTATTTTCTAAGATACTCAAGGTTTTCAAAGTTAATTCAATGGGCTAGAATGCCCAAAAATTTCAGGTAATTACACGAAACTCTATAGCGCCGTGGATCCCGCGTCGAAACCCACCAGCTAAAAAAACCATTTACAAAAACGCCAAGAAGGCCGATGACGGTAATGTTTCAAAAATTTACAAAAGCCATTTTCCACACGTTAAATACCGTCATAAGAATTTCGCTAAAATGATCAAGACCATAACATCAAAACTCGGTTAATGGAATCGATTTTGAAATAAAAATCGATCGGTAAAATACCAAAAACCATTACAAAGGAACTCACGCGATGGATAAAAAAATAAAGTCAAACATGCACAATCCATCAACACTACTCCTCATATGAGCGAAGTATGAGAGTCAAGTAACCACATATCACGAAATCAAAATTCATAAAAGGATTCCGTCACTTAACAAATAATCATAAAAATAGCTCGTGTCACACGAGGCACAACACAAAGAAGGAGACTTACACCACAGTGCACGAAGATGATGATCGCCCACGATACTAATCACGACCAACAAACTCGGGCGACGCGTCGCGACACGATCGGATAAAATCCGACGAGACAAAAACTCAATAGACACCACTGACCCGACAGCCTAGGTTTCCACAACCTAAGCTCCGATACCATTCTGTAACACCCCCAATCCGCTCAGGGATATTACACGCCGTAGACCCTCTCCTCGAGGATCTACCAGGCTGATAACTAAAATCAAACATCTAAACCTCGCCTTTAAGGCTAAAATGACTCGAGACCGACTTGGTCTTTCAATAATAACATACACTCAATTCCAAACACATACCCACGCAGGGGTCAAAATACAATAAACTCCCGTACAACGGGGAAAAGATACTGCAGCGGAAAAGAAAATACAACTAGACCAAAACGACGTCAACAGATCCTCGTGTGATTAGTATCGTTCATCTTTCATCATCCTTCGTGCCGACCCTGTGCTATGCTCCAAAACCTGAATGCAAAAATAGACATCCACCCCCCGAATACTCGGGGGTTAGCAAAACTCCACTGTTTTGCTAGTGCAAGTACAAGTGCAAAAATACGAGCCATACAATACAAGTTCCAAGAACAATAATAATCAGGAATCCTCAAAGATCCAAACGTAAAGAAAAGTACTTCCCGAGGCAAGAGTTTGGGTAAACATTTCCAAAACCGAAAGATCGCAAATAAGGGAAACAATTTACAAAACAGTTTAAAATGCCATCGAGAGTTTTAATAGAAAACAATTTAGGATTATAAAATCCTTCTCTTTCCAAAAATCAATAGGTCACACCCAAATGTTTTGTTTTCGCAAATAGAAACCACCAACAATTTACGGTCAAAGCCCAACATCACGTGTCCTCAACGGACGTAAAATCAACGAAACATAATCACACACGCGCATCGCCTAGGACCGGGACGCTACCACCGACATCCCACCCGAGGCCTCGAAGGACCCTCCCGAGCTGGCTAGCGAAACAAATCACACACATCTCACGGTTGGATCAATCGCTTGTTGCATCCTGGCCACATGATCACATGCCATGTGCCACCGTAGATTATCTCAGGCTCTCAAGGTTGGATCAATCACTTGTTGCATCCTGACCACATGATCACGTGCCATGTGTCACCGTAGACCTTCAACCATATCCACACATTCACACAAATAACATATCACATCAAGGATATTCAAACAATTCGCCCAGAGGCATCAAACACTTAGCAAAACACCACGTCAATCCACAACGCACCGAAATGAAATAATATACATCCACACACAATACCAAGTGCAACATGAACACCAAGCATATACATAGAATTCACATAGTTATTCACGAACCACACCAATCACAAAACACACACGGTTTTGAAAGAGGCCTTTAACGAGGCTAACCAAATCTTTTGAAAACTCATTTCAAACAAACAAACAAACCAAGACGATCACCAATCATCATATCCACGAAACAAGAAAAGTATGGACAAGGTACTTGCCTCGAATGACCACAACGGAGAATCGGCGAAGTAGGTTGGCACGAACCGACTACGAACTTCGCCGACTCCACCGAACGACAATCCACAACAATGAACTACGACGAAAACAATAACAACGAAAATGAATTCCAAAGTACGACCCAAAGCGCTGAATTCAAAGAACAAATGACGAAGGTTCAAGGATTTCCCAAAGGTCAAGAACACGATTCGTCCGTCAAAACCCGAAAACGGAATTTCAAGTTGAAATATGGATATACAATCCATAGAATATGTTTAACAACATCATTTAACCATAATCGATCCATCAACGGATGAAAAGCGAGATCGAGGACAAATCCCCCAAAAAGTCAATTCAAGGAAAACAAGAAATATACTTGATTCGACGAAGAACAATGGATTAAATGATGTTAAACACAAGAATACTACCAAGATTAATCATACCCATCATGAATTAATCAAAAACACGGAACGAATCGGACAAAAATGCGAAAACCCCCAAATTCACGAAATTAGGGTTCTAAGGAAGATTACCTTGATTCATTTGGATCAAAGGATGATAACGGATGATTGATTGATGTTATGAACTCAAGAACTTCATGGATTTGTTGTTAAACAACATGGCTTCGCCGCCATGAATCGCCAACATGGACGGAGAAGGAAGGAAATGAAAAACGAAGGGAAAAGTGGCTGGTCTGTCATATATATACTGGGCCGGAACTAGCGTGCGCTAGCCTTCCCGGACTAGCGTGCGCTATCGGCCAGCATCGGCCGAGCACTCTCGGCCATGGCCCGCATGACCCTGCACCACCGACCAATTCTGCCGACCATGACTCATCCGCCCGACTCCCGCTAGCGTGCGCTACGGTCAAGCTCGCGCGCATAATTGGCCCAAAGAGTCACCGGATCGACAAACTTACCGGTAACGTACGCTAGTCGGCCGACAGCGTGCGCTACCCCTGCCGGTTAGCGTGCGCCACGACCGACAGTAGCGTGCGCTACCTGCCGATCCTGACCGAGTCCAGAACCTCAGAAACCCCACTGTCCGGCCCGATAGCGTGCGTTGGTCGACCAAGCTAGCGTGCGCTACACCTGCCGGTTAGCGTGCGCAGCCTTCCGGCAGTAGCGTGCGCTACGCCGGTTCGCCGCACTGTCCGGCCGTGCCTGCAATCGTCCGGCCGATCCGCAACCGTCCGGCGATCCGCAACCGCTGTGGCTCGACGACCCGATTTCCGAAAACGCACAGAACGAACACGACGAAAAGTTCGCGGACGACATCAACGACCCGAAATGGAAACATAATACCATAATTAATCATACGCGACCAAGAAACGGGTCGAGACAACAATTCCAGATACGGATACCCGTAACTTTCAAGAAATTACAAAATGGCCCAAAACGCCCGGAAATCACGATACGTGATCGAATAACAAAACCGAAGTTCACAACACGTCTAACAAAGTTAAACGGACTTGCGGGAAACTCAAACAATAGCTTGACGAGATTCGCAAGAATCGAACTCAAGTGCGGAAAAGTCGCTAAAAAGCACAGAACTCAACAAAACAACGCCGAAACGAACTCGGATGACAAAAAGTGTAGAATTAATCATTCTCATAATGACGAAACGGTCATGAGCGAGTCGTCAAAACGGACTTCCACTGAAAAAAAAGAAATTACCGGAAATTGAAAATTGCGGATATTACACATACATGCCATACATCAAAACAATAAAAACCAAAATAAAGCATGGATAATTAAATTTATCCAATTATCATGGTCTTCTTCCTTGAGTTGAATCCGAGAAAATCTTCGACTCGATCTCTCCCACTGAATCAAGCATCTCGTCGCTTCTCCCCGGCCGGGCCGTGGATTTTCAAAATTAAAATTTTACTTTTATGCAAAATTAATTACATAAAAAAATTTAATTTTAAATCCCGACTTCCTAACGGACGCAACGAACGGCGGCGAAAACGGACCGGACCAAAACTGGACGACCCGACCGACCAATCCGGCCGGACCAGTCGCTGCATCGGTACCACTGGCGCCGCGGCAGTGCCTCGCTTTCGGCACTTCGCCGCTTTGGTCAGCGCTTGCCCAAGAATCCGGTTACGCTCTATTTCTTCGTGATCCGTCTTTCCGAATTCGATTACAATTTTATACGAAATAAAATACATCGAAATTACATCAAGATTACACGAAAAATAAAACCACCTAGAACTACCCGCGAATTTTCTCACGGGGAAAACCATTACATGCCTCAAAAACGGGCCAAACCAACAATTGCATAATTAATAAAAATAAATAAATAAATGCACCATTCATATAAACCATGATAATTGGATCATATCACCTGCAAGAACACATCTAGCAAAATATTCCAACATCAAAATATATGAATATTTAAATTTCTATCAATTAATCACTAAAATTAATTAAAATAGCAAAAGCCTAAAAAAACCTGGCTCCGATACCAATTGTTGGAAAGTAAAACGCAGCGGAAGCAAAGTTTGGGAAAATATGATTATAGCGTTTTACGTGTAATACCCGGTTGTAATTCAGTCATTATCATTCAGTAATTATCAGTCTGTAATTGTCACTCATTGTATTTTCACTCAATTATAATCATTCATCAATCATGTTCTTTCACCGTATTCACCGTTCGGAAAAACTTCGAGTTGTGTATCGTTATTGTTCATTGTTTCAACTTTCCTCATATGAGTTCGACTTTGTTAGATCACCATTAATTTTTGGTAATTCCAAAAATTCTAAATCTTTGCAATATTATAGAGCATCGAGTTAGCTTTCCAATGGTTCAAACGGTGAGTCAATCGGAGTCCGGACGAGAGAGTTATGGTCGTTTTAGCTCAACCGCTCATTTTTCAAGATTGGCGATCATCGCCGAACGAACTCGGCCGTCGTCCGACACGGCCCGTGCCGTGCTCGTCCGAAAATGCCGAAGTGTTCGCCTCGAGGACCGTGTCGCTCGCACGGCCGAAGTCGAACCCTTCCGGATAAGCTGAATCGTCGCTTGAAGACGCCCGACCGCGGTCGCCCGCACGGCCGAAGTCATGCCGAAGTCAGCCGCTTGGACGGTCATCGCTTAAGGCCCTCGCGCCGCGACCGTGTCAAGCAGGACACGGTCGAGTCCTCGCTGCCACTGCCGGCCAATCATGCGACACGACCGTGCCGATCGGCACGGGCCGTGTCCGGCAGGGTAGTCAACCCCTATAAATTCATTTTTTGAGCATTTCAGCTCATTCCTTCCAGTTTTTTCCACCTTTTACGAGAGAGAGAAACTTGAGGGAGGGTTTTTCCTTCACAAATCATTTGGGTGTTTGATTTTCTTCATCTCCTTTCGATCGTGAAGCCCGGATAATCAATCTAACGCATGTTCTTCGGATTAAAGTACTTGGATCTTCAAGAGGTAATTCCTTCAACACTTTGGACTTCGATTTTGTGTTGAGATATGATATTTTGGACGTTATAATCATGTTATATGAAGGGATATGTATATGATTATGAGTTTGTATAAGGATTCATTGGATTATTGAGGAATTATTCGAGAACACCTTGAAAATCGAGTTGGAATTGGGGATTTTCGACTAATTGTTGCTATAATCACATTTTTGGATATTCATAACGGATTATTGATCGTATTGGAGATGTTTTGTTGGTTTGAAATACTTCTTGGGGATTTTGATATTGGTATATCGAGGTTTGATTGTAAACAATCGGAGTTTGGATACAACGTGTTTGATTTAATGCCTCTATGGACTTGGTTTAGTCGTATCGACGTTTTGAGTTCGTTATATTCGTGTTTGATTCGTATATTGAACGGATTGTTGGTAATTGTATTATTTAAGGTTGTTCGAGCGACCGATATCTCTATTAGGTCTTTGTTCGTGGATGGATTATTGTCACCTGTATTGTGTAAGTTAATTCTTACTCGGTTAAAAGGATATTCATCCCTTTTGTTGTTGTTCATTCATAATCATAATTCATTCATCATTATATTAACCGTATCAAAACTTGTTGTTATCAATTAATCGTTTCAGTCCTAAGGAACGACGGTTCCAATCTTTTCATTGAGTCATTTATTTCATTACCATTCCACCTCGGTGAGTCATTATTCATTTTCGATGTCACTATTGTTATATCGTGGCATTCCGGTCATACTGGCGTGCGGTTGGTATGTGTAGAATTTTCATGTCGGGCACATTTATGTCGTGTGTTGGTTGTTGGCCTCACATTGGATCGTGCACACGAGTCGATTGCTCGTGAGATCGACAGGTACAAGACCACGCGGTATTTGATCGATACTCGTTGGTGGCTTGTGCACGGACACATTTCCATCCCGGGCGTAGTGTGGCGCCACCCTTTGAGCCGCATCTTGTTAGTTGATTCATATAGCATGTTTGATTGCGTATGTTTCGGCTGTGATATTTCATAATTTCGTATATAATCATGATTGTGTATTTTCAACTCTTGAGGATTGTTGTTCTGTTTAATCGACCCGCTTTGGGAATTTTGTTTTTCGTGTCATGGCAAGGCAAACGCACGGAATAGCATGTTGATGTCGAGGAGTCCTAGTGATACTAGTAGGGGCCCGATCTTTCGCTTATTCATGTTATTGTCCTTTATTTTCCGCTGCAGACTTTCATTTGAATACTCCGTTTCATTCGGTTGTGTATTTTATCTTCATATAAAATACACTAGTATTCGGTATTGTCTGGTATGTTGTAACTAAACTCCTCATCGGAGTAATTATGGTTGTAATGTAGTTCGGTACTACATTTATCTTGTGTAATTCATTCATTTTCATTTGCACGGTGGGTCCTGGTTGGGATCTACGGCCGTAATATCCGCCTAGTTTGGGGTGTTACAGAGTTGGTATCGGAGCGTGGTTTTGAATACTACCTTCCGAGTCATGTCTCATTTGAAATCATCGTCATCAGACTAGTATCATTGGACTTTCGCGTCACGTGTGACCTGTGCAAATGCCGAGCCAATCGCATCAAAGAACTGTAAGACTTCTAACGCCATGGTATAATTTCTGGCAATAGTCATTCATTCATCATTCATCATTTAACAATCCTCAAACATCATCATTCATTATGATCGGGACGATCATATTAACTCATCAATCACCTAGTTCATTTCATTACTCAGTTAATAATCAGGACGATCATGTTAACTCATTAATTACTCAATTCATTTCATTACTCAGTTGTCAATCTGGATGATCATATTATCAATCTTGTTAAGTTATTCAAGATAATCATTTCAAGAATTTCATCGATAATCATGTAACTTCATAAATCATTCATATAATCACTAAGTTAGAGCATGTATACTCATTTTCATCATCTCATGACATAATCATAACGTGCTAATCATGCGGGAAATATAATCATTATGCGACCTTCCTACTTCGATGGAGAGAGCTGTCGTGGATGCACGGGGAGAGGCGGTGCGGACCGAAACCCGAGAAATAATCACTGTCACGGAAATCGTGCCCGTGACTCGCTCGATCGAAGATGGTCGGGTTGATCCACTCACTTTTGTGCAGCCATGATGACCCATGTGCGCTTGCTCAATCATCATTGCGCCACTGACCGGATTAATCGAGAGAACTCTCCGTATGAGACGGCCGCTAAGGAAAGTGCTGAACAACAACCTTCATCTTTCGAAGAAATCAACGGCGTAATCAACCCAAAGGCGGTCATCAACCTTCAAGAAGCCTCGTGTGAGCCCTATCGCTTCGAGCGACCTTCTACGGCGCATAATCGTGCGGGATCTCATTCCCGAGCGCCGCTCGCCATCACCTGTTTCAATTGTGGAACGCCGGTCATTTCAAGACCGAGTGTCTCAAACCGTCTATCACGTGCTATAATTGTAGGAATTTTGGGCATAAGGCCCGTTTTGCCGAAAGGACTCCAAGTCGGCTCCGCGGCATCTCGAGCCCCAAGCAACCAAGCTTTCAAAATCGGGATCGCTTTGTCATCGCTGTTTAAGACAATGGAAGCAAATAGAGTTGGAGCTCGTATTTATCGACGAGCGTCTGCCGGGGACCGCAAGTCCTGCATTCATATGATGAGGAGGATCGACGATCCGGTGGCCCGAATGATTTCAGGTATACTCGTAATTTTATTTCAACTTGTGTGTACCTTTTGATGCTGGTACACCGCATTCATTCATTTTCGAATCATGCTTGAATAGACTTATTTCCGGATAGTCCTATTGCTTGTGGACCTCATACCATCGGTCTACCTGATGATGGAAGAATTTTCGGAATCATACCTAAGTAAGCTTAGTAACCACGATTGGTTGGTGGACCTAATCGTGGTGAATTTATCTTAGGACGATGTAATTTCGGTATTAGCTGGTTTAACCGTCTTAATACTATCCTCAGTGTTTGTTAGCGTTTGGTCGCTATCTTTCCGTCGTTAGTTGTCGAATGTATGCTTCAGGGAAGTAATCCCCGTTGTTCCAGTAGAATTTCTATTATGGCGGAAGCAGAGAAATTCCGCAATCGAACTATCCAATCATTCATTGTATCATTTTCATCGATTGGCCTTTCTAAGGCAATCGAGTTATTCAATCATTCCTTGTATCATTTCCATCGATTGGCTTTTTTTTAAGACAATCGAGTCATTCAATCATTCATTGTATCATTTCCATCGATTGGCTTTTCTAAGACAATCGAGTCATTCAATCATTCATTGTATCATTTTCATCAATTGGCCTTTCTAAGGCAATCGAGTTATTCAATCATTCATTGTATTATTTTCATCGATTGTCCTTTCAAAGGCAATCGAGTTATTCAAACATTCATTGTATCATCTTCATCGATTGGCCTTTCTAAGGCAATCGAGTTGTTCAATCATTATTTGTATCTCTTTTTATCGATTGACTATTCTAGGGCAATCGAAATGTTCAATCATTCGTGGTATCATTGTCATCGATTGACGATGTATTTGCCTTCACATAGAGTAGGGGAATTCAGGAGTGAGTGGGAGCCGGTACGTCCCATTTATCGAAGGCACCGTATCGGATGGCCCCGACCGAAATGCAGGAGTTGAAGATTCAACTTGAGGAGTAGTTCGAGAAAGGTCATCTCCGACCGATTGCGTCCCCGTGAGGAGCACTAGTGTGATCTGTCAAGGAGAAGGATGGCTCGTCTCGTGTGTGTATTAATTACCAGGAGTTGAACAGGGTGATGATCAAGAGTAGTATCCTTTACCCCGTATTGATGATCTTTTAGATCAACTTCAGGGAGCCTCAGTATTTTCCAGGATCGACTTAAGATCTGGATATCACCAGTTGCGGATTCGAGAGTCGGATATCGCGAGGACAGCGTTTCATACACGCTATGGTCATTATGAGTTCGTAGTTATGCCGTTCGGGCTAACTATTACACCTGTGGTATTCATGGGGGTAATGAATCGGGTTTTCATCGATTTTTTTTTGGATCAGTTTGTTGTTGTCTTCATCGAAGACATTTTGATTTATTCTCGTAGCCGAGAGGAATACGAGGTTCATCTTCATCAGGTTCTCGACGTGTTGAGACGAGATGAGTTCTGGAGGTCCTAAGTGACTTTCTCGGACATGTAATTTCATCTGACAGAGTTCGTGTCGACCCTCAGAAGTCGGAGACTATCCGAGATTGGCAACCTCCGAAAGATATTAATTAAATCCGATGTTTCCTCGGATTAGCTGGTTAATTATCCAACCCACGGACGGAGCTAGCAACCGTGGTTTTCGCGTTGGAAATTTGGCGTCGTTACCTTTATGGCATCACCTGTCAGATCTTCACCAATCACAAGAGTTGAAGTATATATTTACTCACAAGGAGTTAAATATGCGACAGAGACGGTGGTTGGAACTACTCAAAGATTATGATATCGAAATCCTTTACCACCCGGGCAAGGCGAGCATTGTCGCCGATGCCTTGAGTCGTAAGTCCGTTCAGGAGCAGATGCTTGCTCGTTTCACAATTCAGAAGGAGCTCCAACAGGAATTCCTTAGACCCGAGATCGAGGTCTGGCTTCAGCGAATTCAGGGACAACTTTGTATGTTAGAGATTTCATCATCTCTTGAGGATGCAATCAGAGAGAATCAGGGTTCAGACCCAGCATTGTTGCGCATTCTTGAGGATGTGGCTCAGGGGAAAGCCCCTGGATTCGTGATCCACGAGGATGGACTTTTGAGATTTAAAAATCGGATGTGTGTACCGGCGAATGACGAGTTGAAAAACTCTATTTTGAGAGAAGCTCATGCTACCCCTTATTCTGTTCATCCGGGTCCAGAAGATGTACAAGGACTTGAAACAAAATTACGGGTGGAGTAATATGAAGCGAGAAGTCGCAGAATTTGTTTCGAGATGCTTAACCTGTCAACAAGTCAAGATGGAACCTCGGCGACCGCGAGTATGCTGATACCGCTCCCTATTCCAGAATGGAAGTGGGAAGACATTTCTATGGAATTCATCACGAATTGCCGACGAGTCGTCGTGGCATAAATACGATCTGAGTGATCGCGGACCGCTTAACTAAATCAACTCATTTCCTTGAGATCAAGGATACGTGGGGTCCTGAGAGACTGGCCCAGTTGTTCATCAAGGAGATAGTGAGACTGCACGGTACTCCTAAGAGTATCGTTTCCGATCGTGACGGACGATTGGTTTTCCATTTTTAGAAATCAGTTCATCGTGCTATGGGAACTCAGCTTAATCTCAGTATTGCCTTTCATCCTCAGTCCGACGGACAATCAGAGAGAACTATTCAGACATCAGAGGACATATTGAGGGCATGCGTCCTCGATTAGTAGACGATGGGGAAGCCCAATTACTATTGTTTAAGTCCACGTACAGTATAGTTGGCATGCCTCCATTAAGATGGCACCTTACGAGGCCTTGTATGGTCGTCTTTGTCGATCTCCTTTGTGTTAGGATGACTTGTCAGAATCAATCGGCACCGAGCCCGATATGCTTATAGCCGTCCGGGAGAAGGTAGCTATGATCAAGAGTCGTATGTTGGCAGCTCAGAGTCGACAGAAATCGTATGCGGATAATCGTTGTCGACCACTAGAGTTCGAGACGGGTGACCATGTTTTGGTCAAGGTATCCCCAAGTCGAAGTATTTTTCCGTTTCGGAAAACGGGGGAAGTTGAGCCCAAGATTCATTGGACCGTTTGAAATTTTGGATCGAGTAGGCGTGTTAGCTTATCGATTGGCTTTACCCCCGGATTTGAGCCAAATTCATAATGTGTTTCATGTCTCTCAGCTGCGGAAGTTTGTTGCCGACCCGAGTCACATACTTCAGTTCGAAGAAATCGAGATCGCGGATGAGCATTCGTACGAGGAGCGTCCTGTACGAGTGTTGGAGCGGCGAATCAAACAGTTGAGGGATAAGACGATCCCTTTGGTCAAGATTCAGTGGTCTAGACACGGAGTCGAAGAGGCCACTTGGGAAACCGAGAAGAATATGCGGGAGAGTTATCCCGAGTTGTTTGACCCTTAGTTTCGGGGACGAAACTCTTTTAAGGGGGGGTGTATGTAATACCCGTTGTAATTCATCATTATCATTCAAGAATTATCGACCGTAATTGTCACTCAGTGTATTTTCACTCAATTATAATCATTCATCAATCATGTTCTTTCACCGTGTTCACCGTTCGGAAAAACTTCGAGTTGTGTATCGTTATTGTTCATTGTTTCAACTTTCCTCATATGAGTTCGACTTTGTTAGATCACCATTAATTTTTGGTAATTCCAAAAATTCTAAATCTTTGCAATATTATAGAGCATCGAGTTAGCTTTCCAATGGTTCAAACGGTGAGTCAATCGAGTCCTGACGAGAGAGTTATGGTCGCTTTAGCTCAACCGCTCACTTTCAAGATTTGGCGATCATCGCCGAACGAACTCGGCCGTGTCGTCCGACACGGCCCGTGCTGCACTCGTCCGGAAAATGCCTAAGTGTCGCCTCAGACCCGACCGTGTCGCCAGCACGGCCGAGTCGAACCCTTCCGATAAGCGAGAATCGTCGCCCGGACGCCCGGCCGTGTCGCCCAGCACGGCCGAGTCATGCCGAAGTCAGCCGCGGACGGGTCATCGTCGGAAGGCCCTCCGCGCCGCGACCGTGTCAAGCAGGACACGGCGAGTCCTGTCGGCCGATGTCGGTTAATCAGGCGACACGACCGTGCCGATCGGCACGGGCCGTGTCCGGCAGGTAGTCAACCCCTATAAATTCATTTTTTGAGCATTTCACTCATTCCTTCCAGATTTTTCCACCTTTTACGAGAGAGAAACTTGAGGGAGCGTTTGTCCTTCCCAAATCCTTTGGGTGTTTGTTTTTCTTCATCTCCTTTCGATCGGGAAGCCCGTATAATCAATCTAACGCGTGTTCTTCTGATTAAAGTACTTGGATCTTCAAGAGGTAATTCCTTCAACACTTTGGACTTCGATTTTGTGTTGAGATATGATATTTTGGACGTTATAATCATGTTATATGAAGGGATATGTATATGATTATGAGTTTGTATAAGGATTCATTGGATTATTGAGGAATTATTCGAGAACACCTTGAAAATCGAGTTGGAATTGGGGATTTTCGACTAATTGTTGCTATAATCACATTTTTGGATATTCATAACGGATTATTGATCGTATTGGAGATGTTTTGTTGGTTTGAAATACTTCTTGGGGATTTTGATATTGGTATATCGAGGTTTGATTGTAAACAATCGGAGTTTGGATACAACGTGTTTGATTTAATGCCTCTATGGACTTGGTTTAGTCGTATCGACGTTTTGAGTTCGTTATATTCGTGTTTGATTCGTATATTGAACGGATTGTTGGTAATTGTATTATTTAAGGTTGTTCGAGCGACCGATATCTCAATTAGGACGTTGTTCGTGGAAGGATAATTGTCACCTGTATTGTGTAAGTTAATTCTTACTCGGTTAAAAGGATATTCATCCCTTTTGTTGTTGTTCATTCATAATCATAATTCATTCATCATTATATTAACCGTATCAAAACTTGTTGTTATCAATTAATCGTTTCAGTCCTAAGGAACGACGGTTCCAATCTTTTCATTGAGCTGTCATTTATTTCATTACCATTCCACCTCGGTGAGTCATTATTCATTTTCGATGTCACTATTGTTATATCGTGGCATTCCGGGTCATACTGGCGTGCCGGTTGGTATGTGTAGAATTTTCATGTCGGGCACATTTATGTCGTGTGTTGGTTGTTGGCCTCACATTGGACTGTGCACACGAGTCGATTGCTCGTGAGACTGATTAGGTACAAGACCACGCGGTATTTGATCGATACTCGTTGGTGGCTTGTGCACGGACACATTTCCATCCCGGGCGTAGTGTGGCGCCACCCTTTGAGCCGTACTGTTAGTTGATTCATATAGCATGTTTGATTGCGTATGTTTCGACAGGATATTTCATAATTTCAGATATAATCATGATTGTGTATTTTCAACTCTTGAGGATTGTTGTTCTGTTTAACTGACCCCGTTTGGGGATTTTGTTTTTCAGGTCATGGCAAGGCAAACGCACGGGAATAGCATGTTGATGTCGAGGAGTCCTAGTGATACTAGTAGGGGGCCCCGATCTTTCAGTTATTCATGTTATTGTCCTTTATTTTCCGCTGCAGACTTTCATTTGAATACTCCATTTCATTCAGTGTTGTGTATTTTATCTTCATATAAAATACACTAGTATTCTGTATTGTCCTGGTATGTTGAAACTAAACTCCTCATCGGAGTAATTATGGTTGTAATGTAGTTCGGTACTACATTTATCTTGTGTAATTCATTCATTTTCATTTGCCTGGTGGGTCCCAGTTGGGGATCTACGGCACTGTAATATCCGCCTAGTTTGGGGTGTTACATTACGCATCTACGAGCATTAGATCTATTTAGGCATGCTAATTAATTAATTACTAAGACTAATAAGCAATTTAAATATTATTTATTATTTATTAATTAAATATGTTGATTAATTAAAATATCCTAATCTAGATCCAAGATCATAGGATATTACCTTTTGAAGCGGTTGGTTATTTCCTTCTTGATCGCCCTGTATCTCTACCTTCAGATCTTCTAGAGTATGATCCGCCTTGAACCGGACGTTGTGTGGGCAACGAGCTACCGGAACTTGCTTGGACACCTTATGGATCGGCCGAATCTACCTTGCCTCACAACTCTCGATTTTATTTTCTTCAAGTAATTCCGATATGTAGCAAGAATTAAAGTGTTATCTCAATTGTGGAATCAAAGACACAAGTCAAGATCCACAATTAAACACTTAGAAGAAAAATCGAAATTTCTTGTGCAAGTTGAAGCATAAAATCGGCCAACACCATAATGTCCTATTTATAGGCTCTTGGACTACTACTAGGGATCTAAAGGAGGATTATGGAAGGACTCCCAATTAATTCATCTTACCTTATTAGGACTCTTCCTAATATATGATGAATCAATTAATATCAACTTAGTCCACTAAAAAGTTGATATTGCACTTCCTACCAAAATTCCAAATTACGAAATTGGGCTCCTTATTAAATATATTATTTCCCGTGTTTAAGATATCGAATGTCCATTAATTAATTATAATCTACTGACAGCTTTAATTAATTAATATCTTATCCAAGAGTAGTACCACTCGAACCTTATTATTATATCGGAATTAAATCCACCTGCAGGGTTTAATATAATAATCATTATCGAGCTCCTCAAGGGGACATCATCAACCCACACGAGTCGGGACACGATTTCTAGTAATAATAATAATTGTCGTATAAACAATATTATTGCCCAAGATACGAGGCTTATTGAGTCGATCATTTTGACTCTCACCTATGGTAAATCAAAGCAATAATTATTATAAATACACAATTAAATATTATATACTTAGAATTAAGAAATAATAATTATCCGAGATTTACGTTCTTCTTACAGTCAGTACAGAAGACACTATCTCACCTCGATCCTGTTCAACGTATGCAAATACGCTAATATATACTAATAGTCAAGACCAACTATTCTCAAGCATACACTACAACCCTTTATATAATTTGTCTAATAATTATATAGGTTGTGAACTATTATATTATTTTATAAGGCACCGATAATATGATCTTCCGTGTGACACCAACACACCACATTATCTACAATATAAAATAATTAGACATTTCATTTGCATAACCATAACGTGAATTAATATGCAAAACATGTGATTAAATATAATTAATATAATTAATATCCTCATAGGTAGTAATAGGGAAATTAGGTAATACAAGCATAAAGTATGCTTTGCAGTATACAATCCTAACAGATTTTATGTCCGTCGAGGACACGTGATGTTGGGCTCTGGCCCTGTGAATTATTGTCGGTTTTCTATTTGCGAAAACAAAACCTTTGGGCTGTGACCCCGTTGATTTTGAAAGAGAAGGATTTGATAATCCTAAATTGTTTTCTATTAAAACTCTCGATGGCATTTCAAACTGTTTTATAAATTGTTTCCCTCGAATTGTGATCTTTCGGTTTTGGAATGTTTTACCAAACTCTTGCCTCGGGAAGTGCTTTTCGTTATGTTCTTGGAACTTTGAGGATTCCTGATTATTATTGTTCTTGGAACTTGTATTGTATGGCTCGTATTTGCACTTTATTCTTGCACTAGCAAAACAGTGGAGTTTTGCTAACCCCCGAGTATTCGGGGGGTGGATGTCTGTTTTTGCATTCAGGTTTGGGAGCATAACACATGTTCGGCACGAAGGATGATGAGAGATGAACGATACTAATCACACGAGGACCCATTTGATGTCTTATTAGTTTAGTTGTATTTTATTTCCGCTGCAGTATTTTTTCCCCGTGGTATGGGAGTGTGTTGTATTCGACCCCTGCGTGGGCATGTATTGTAATTGAGTTGTATGTATTTATTGAAAGACCAAATCGGTCTATTTAGTCATTTTAGCCTTAAAGGCATTGTTGAGTTGTTCGGTGTTGTTACCAGCCTGGTAGATCCTTGAGGAAAGGTTCTACGGCGTGTAATATCCCTGAGCGGATTGGGGGTGTTACATAAATGGTATCAGAGCTTTGGTTGTGGAAACCTAGGCTGTCGGGTCAGTGGTGTCTGTTGAGTTTTGTCTCGTCGGATTTTGTCTGACTGAGTCGTGTCGCGACGCGTTGTCTGAGTTTGTTGGTCGTGATTAGTATCGTGGAGCGATCATCATCTTCGTGCGACCTGTGGATGTAAGTCTCCATTCTTTGTGTTGTGCCTCGTGTGACACGAGCTATTTTTATGATTATTTGTTAAGTGACGGAATCCTCTTATGGATTTTGATTTCTTGATACGTGATTATTTGACTCTCATATTTCGTTCATGTGAGGAGTAGTGTTGCTGGATTGTGCATGTTGGACTGTATTTCTTTTATCCGCTGCGTGAGTTCTTTTGTAATGGCTTTCAGTATTTTACCGACTGAGTTTTATTTCGAAAACCGATTCCCTTAACCGAGTTTTTGGCATTATGGCCTTGATCGTTTTGGCGAAATTCTTATGACGGTATTTAGTATTTTGTAAATGGCTTCTGTGAGTTTTTGAAATATTACCGTCATCGGCCTTTTTGGCATTTTTGTAAATGGTTTTTGGCCTGGTGGGTTCCAGCGCGGGACCCACAACGCTATAATGTTCCGTGTGATTACCTGAAATTTTTGGGCATTCTAGCCTTTTTGGCATCGTCCTTTTTGGCATTGAATTATTTTCGAAAACTTGAGTATCTTAGAAGTAAATTTCGAGACGTACGTTTAAAATGAATTGTTTTCTCGCGGTACTTCCAAGGTGCCACAATATGTTTCAAAATTCTTCTACCTCGAGGACCAAAATGTTTTGAGATATTTTCAATATTTTAGAAACACTTTTACTTAGACCCGAGGTTCGAATATTCTTAAAGTTTTTCACTAAAAGATAGTGTCCTCATTTTTAACAAATGCGAAATGGTTTTCCAAAGTCTCGATAACGATGTTTCACGTTTGTACTTTTTGAAAGGTGATACTCAAGATCAACCAGTGTTTTTCTAAAATTTTTTTCCAAAAGGTGGTTTTCGTTTTTAAAACCCATCATTTCCTGCTTGTTGTCGGAGAAGGTGTGTATGATGTTGGTATTGTTGTTAGGGTGTTAGCCCTCCGAATTGTGTTTGAATTGGTGGTGTGAACGTTGAGTCGTTCGCCACGCATATGTTTTGTTAGCCCTTTGTGGGAGGCGTGATGACGATCTTTAATGTTGTCATTTCGTGGCGGCTTGTGTGTTATCGCACCTGTGTGAGCTGTTAAAGCTTAGGTTTGTACGTTTGTGTACATGTGTGATTGTTTCATGATGTTTGTAATTACGTACTGGTTATCGTTCGGGCCATTGAGGTTGCCGAACGATACCGTCGTTGTTGTAGTATTTGTGTGTGTATTACTTTACGATGGTAATCGTTGTATACGATATGTGGTATGATTCCTTGTTGTGCTGAGTGGGTATCTCCGGTTTGTTGTTTTGTGACGTTATGGCCCATTGTATCTAGCATTTGTATTTTCGGTATGCCGAGCCGAGGCGTTTCAACCGTGATGTTCCGGGGCATGCACGTGTAAATTGTCCTTATCGTCGGTAACACATTTCAAGTGTGGACTCGAGGGACACCGAATTCAGTTTTGCGAATTGGCTACCGAGACTTCCGGAGTTCGCGCTTAGTACAAATATCAGGATCGGCTCTAAGAGGCCCATGGGAAATGTTTCCGCCGACTGCTTTTGTGTTGTTGCCTTGTTTCCATTATTGTGAGTTGCGGGGACGACCTTCTTTTATAAGAGGTCGAATGTAATACCCGTCTTGTTTTTAGACTTCTGCATTTCCTCTTTCTCAGGTCTATCGACTCGCTCGTGTTCGTTGATACTTTATGAAATTGTTCTATATTTCGGTTTCATCGTCCGAACGAACTGTGATCTTGTTGTGGGTTGATCTGGTTATCACTGTGACTTTTTCGAGTTCGGTTCGATTCTTGTGAACCTTGTTCGGAAGTGACATCATTTGGTTCTATTAGTTCTTTCATTCGAAGTGGATCGGATTTGGAACTCCTGTGTTTTCGACTCTGTCGACTCGTTTATGCTCGTTAACATTTTCTGAACTTTCCCTATCCCTTGCTTTTGTTGATCAAACGAGGGTGGTATTGTTTCGGAATAACTCGTTTGTCGTTGTGACTTTTCAATCGCTATTCCCTTTCCTGTGGATCTTATGGGAATGCATGTCTTGTTGTTCTCACCAGATCATCCTGGGAATTGTTGTTTGAATTTTATTATCCTTCGTGTTTCGGACATGATTGTTCGATTTTTGTTGTCTCGATCGTTTGTTTGTTTGGTTTTTGTTCTCGTTTCATGATTGCTGAGTGTTCAGGCTCCTTCATAATTCCCTTAAGTTCGGGAAATTAGTCTCGTTTTCGATCTTCCAACCCTTGGGCGGTGGAATTCCGTATTTGTTCAGCGATTGGCTCGCGTTTTGATTGATGTACCGTTGGGTCGGTCAATCTTATTGATGTTCGTTCGTTGTGTTTTGTGATTGTTCGGATAATTGACTTGACTATATTATCCATTTGATGACGCTTGTCATTTGTTGGTTTTATTATATACCTAACGGCGACGTTGTGTTGGTCGCCGTGGAGCGTGTTTTCACGCCGTATATTCCTTTGCGTTACTTGTAACGTTTCGCCGATGGGCGTAAGTTACGCATTTCTTGTGTATCTTGTTGAGTTTTCCTGGCGGGGATATTACTTCTCCCTACTTGTTTTAAGTTTCGGGACTAAACTTCTTTTAAGGAGGGTAGAATGTAATACCCGTAATTTCGATTTCCAGTAATTTCTTTTTTTGGTGGAAGTTCATTTTTACGACTCGATCATGACCGTTTCGTCAATCCGAGAATGATTAATTCTAGACTTTTTGTCATCCGAATTCGTTTCGGTGTCGTTTTGTTGAGTTTCGTGTCCTTAATCGACTTTTTCACGTGTGAGTTCGACTTTGTAAAGTCATCATTAATTCTTGGAAACTCCAAAAATTCTGAATCTTTGCAATATTATAGATCATCAAGTTAGCTTTCCAATGGCTCAAACAGTGAGTCAATCGGAGTCCGGACGAAGGAGTTATGGTCGAAATAGCTAAGACTGCACGATGTGTCTTTTTGGTGTCGGAGTAGGTTGTACCGTGTGCCGCGGCATACTTCGGCTGGGCCGCAGAACTAAGCTAGTGCTGGGCAGTTTTTTTGGCCGTGGGCCGCGGCACACTTGTCCTGTGCCGCGGCACACAGTGCAGATCAGCCTATTTAAGGCCTGGCAGCGTGTTTTTCACCCATTTTCTCATCCTCTTCCTTCTCTTCCGCGGCTGGAGGTGTGGGGATCATGGAAAGATGTTGTTGGACAATAAATCCATGAAGTCTTGGAGTTTATATCATCAATCATCCATCCTATAACATCCTCCGATCTACCGAATCAGGTCAGATTTCCTAGAAATCTAATTTTGGGGATTTTGGGTACTTTGTTCGATTTCGTCCGTTTAATCCGATTTAACTTAGGATTGTGATGGATTGATGATTATTTAGATGTATTATATCATTTCCTTTATTATTCCATGGTTGGATCGTTTCGATTCGTTGTTTTGGTCGAATTCTTAGTCAACGCCTTGAAGGTGTCCGGTATAATGTCATAGAGGGGTTTTCGGGCGTTCTACGATTATCCTTCCTCGTATGATTGTTGATTTATGGATTATATGATGTTAGGGTCTAGTTTCTTGCGAAGAAACCGAGTTGAACCCTTCCGTTCGTTGTCGTCTTCCTTTTCGATAGCATCGGGCATTTCGAAGCTTTCCGGTTGAGCCGTGTTCATCGGAATACTTGCGTGCCGATTTCGAGGCAAGTACCTTGTCCATACAATTCTTGTTTTGTGGATATGATAATTAGTGACCGTCTCTATGTGTTTATTTGATCGTTTGTTTCGAACTTTCAAAAGATTCGGTTTAGCCTTGTTAAAGGCTTGCTTTCAAAACGCGTGTGTTTTGTGAATGGTGTAGTTTGAGAATGACTATGTGAACTCTATGGATATGTTTGGTGTTGATGTTGCACTTGGTATTGCGTGTGGGCGTATATTATTTCATTTCGGTGCGTTGTGGTTGGACGTGGTGTTTTGCTAAGTGTTTGATGCCTCTTGGCGAATTGTTTGAATATCCTTGATGTGATATGTTATTTGTGTGAATGTGTGGATATGGTTGAAGGTCTACGGTGACACATGGCACGTGATCATGTAGTCAGGATGCAACAAGTGATTGATCCAACCGTGAGAGCCTGAGATAATCTACGGTGGCACATGTCATGCAATCATGTGGCCAGGATGAAACAAGCGATTGATCCAACCGTGAGATGTGTGTAATTTGTTTCGCTAGCCAGCTCGGGAGGGTCCTTCGAGGCCTCGAGTGGGATTTGTGGCTTCATCCCGGTCCTAGGCGATGCGCGTGTGCGATTATGTTTTGTTGATTTTATGTCCATCGAGGACACGTGATGTTGGGCTCTGGCCCTGTGAATTATTGTCGGTTTTCTATTTGCGAAAACAAAACCTTTGGGTTGTGACCCCGTTGATTTTGAAAGAGAAGGATTTGATAATCCTAAATTGTTTTCTATTAAAACTCTCGATGGCATTTCAAACTGTTTTATAAATTGTTTCCCTCGAATTGTGATCTTTCGGTTTTGGAATGTTTTACCAAACTCTTGCCTTGGGAAGTGCTTTTCGTTATGTTCTTGGAACTTTGAGGATTCCTGATTATTATTATTCTTGGAACTTGTATTGTATGGCTCGTATTTGTACTTTGTTCTTGCACTAGCAAAACAGTGGAGTTTTGCTAACCCCCGAGTATTCGGTGGGTGGATGTCTGTTTTTGCATTCAGGTTTGGGAGCATAACACATGGTCGGCACGAAGGATGATGAGAGATGAACGATAATAATCACACGAGGACCCGTTTGATGTCTTATTGGTTTAATTGTATTTTATTTCCGCTGCAGTATTTTTTCCCCGTGGTACGGGAGTGTGTTGTATTCGACCCCTGCGTGGGCATGTATTGTAATTGAGTTGTATGTATTTATTGAAAGACCAAATCGGTCTACTGAGTCATTTTAGCCTTAAAGGCGTTGTTGAGTTGTTCGGTGTTGTTACCAGCCTGGTAGATCCTTGAGGAAAGGTTCTACGGCGTGTAATATCCCTGAGCGGATTGGGGGTGTTACAGCCTCGAGGGAATTCAATGGTATAGCCCAGGATTCACGAGTTGGTGTTATTTGTGTTACCAAGATTTGCGTATCTTGGGTGATTATGTTGTGTTGATTTTATGTCCGTCGAGGACACGTGACGTAGGTTTTAACCCTGTGAATTGTTGTTGGTTTTATTTGTGAAAACAAAATCTTTGGGTTGTGACCCCCGTTGATTTTTTTTGGGAAGAGAAGGATTCAAGAATCCTAAATTATTTTCTATTAAAACTCCCGATGGCTACTAAACCATTTTGTAAATTGTTTCTCTTGAATTGTGAACTTTCGGTTTTGGAATGTTTTACCCAAACTCTTGCTTCGGGAAGTATTTTTCGTTGTGTTTGAATCTTTGAGGATTCCTGATTATTATTATTCTTGGAACTTGGATTGTATGACTCGCATTTTGCACTTTGTACTTGCACTAGAAAAATAGTGGAATTTTGCTAACTCCTAAGTAATCGGGGGGTGGATGTCTGTATTGTATTCAGGTTTTGGGGAGCATAGCACAGGGTCGGCATGAAGGATGATGAAAGATGATCGATACTAATCACATGAGGACCGATTTATTGTTGTATTGGTTCAGTTGTACGTCTTTTCCGCTGCAATATTTTCCCCGTTGTACGGGAGTATTTTGTATTTGACCACTGTGTGGGCATGTATTGAGATTGAGTTGTATGTTTTTATTGAAAGACCAAATCGGTCTACTGAGTCATTTTAGCCTTAAAGGCATTGTTGAGATGTTCGATGTTGTTACCAGCCTGGTAGATCCTTGAGGAAGGGTTCCACGACGTGTAATATTCTTGAGCGGATTTGGGGTGTTACATCTAATGACTAACTTAATATCACAAGCACATATCATACTGAAACCTCAAGTCAAAGGTTCACGTATACCTATCACAATCTTTCATTCAGTCATTGACAATCGCATAGAAATCCATATGAACGAATCGAGGTGAGTCGAGTTCGAGTATACTAATCACATTAGCATACCTATAACATGTGCTCTCACTAACCCTTAGTGAAGACAGACACTCTACATGTCAAAGTACACGTTATACAAGTTTTGTCTAAATTTACTGTCCAATTAAGTTTTATCGACTTGCGAACCAGTTAAGTATTCGAGCCCTAAACGCTTTCAATGCTATCTCCTTATCTTCATAAGGAGTGGGCTGTTTGCTCTCAAATGCATGAACTATTATTCTATATATCAAATCACGATGCTAGTAATATACAATAATATAGAAGTAATAAATGCATTATTTAATTTAATATTTCATAATTATAATAAATTGCTCTCACTCTCTCATCCTGTGAGTGGCATTCGAAGGCATATTCCTAACATATTGACCATGAAAATATTTAACAGAAGTTTATATTTGAATAATCTAATTACTTTATCTAAATAATACCTTTTGGATTCCTATTTAGTTCCTTGGGTTAAATAGTACCTTTCGAATTAATAATTAACCTTTTTTTAATTAAATTAAGATTTACAAAAATATTTCCTTCCGGTCTCTATTTTTGTATTTGTGAATTATATCAATTTAAATTAAAGAAGGCACATTAATAAAATTAATATAAGCTCGAGTATTTAATTTAGTCATCCTAACCCTAGAATATGCAGTAAAACCTCGATAAATGAATATGATCGGGACCGGAAAAAAATATTCATTTAGAGAAATTATTCATTTATCGAAAGAAAATTTGAACATGTTATAAAGAGTTGGGACCGGGGAAAATTATTCATTTGGGGAGGTTATTCGTTTATCGAACATTCATTTATCGAGGTTTAACTGTAAAATTTAGCTCATATTCATATTAACAGGTAAAATTACGAGACAAATAAATATTGACATATTCAGAATAAATACAACAGAAATTTAAAAAAACTTACTTGATGTAAATAAATTAAACTGAAAGGAAAATGCTGAAACTGATAGAAAGAGACTTATCCCAATACGCCAATTGATCCAAGCAGCTTGAATGTAAAGTACGAACTTAAATTACAAAATTATAATTATAAATAAAAACATAAAAGTGAATATTATCTGATAAAAATAATATTAACTAAGCTTTATTTGGAATATAATTTGAGGTGCAGTATTTAGTTATGTGTATTATAGTATAATTATATAAAGTATAGATATAGAAAATAAATACAAAAACTAAAATATAAAAACTATTACGTAATCTGTATTACATTGTGCTACGCACTATTTCTTTCTACTATATTGCTCACTACTACTCTCTCTACTACCTTACTGCCTTTTTATGTTGAGAGGGTACTGCTATTTATAGCAGTACATTGCAATTGAAAGATACTGCTCATTATGCAGCATCTTATCCCTTCGATTATTTTTGCACCGTTCGAAATCAATCGTACAGATACGGGAAAGGAAAGAAGAAGGAAAGAAATAAAAAAAAAAGAAAAAAAAAAGTAAAACAATCTGATCCGCCACGTCATCGTTGACGTGGCGAAATTTTACACCCTCGTGTGAGATACACGCGCCAATCGTACGGTTCTGGTCCGGCGCGTGAACTCACGCGCTGCATGTTGTAATATCCGGATTTATTACTGTGTATTTCATCTGTATTTGAACCATGTATTATTCGAAATTATGATCTCGATAATTAGAGTATGATATTTCTCACATTGGTATATTTGTACGCACGTATAACAACATGCAAAATTTCTCATGCAAACTCGTGATAGCGCACGCTAAGAATGTAACTTAACGTGCGTTATCGGGCTATAACTAGCGAACGCTACGAATGGAGAATTGCGTGCGCTAGGCAGTCAATTATTGAGCTAGGCGGCTAGCACATGCGCCAGCTGGACGTGGGTCCGGATAAGATTCCCGTGGATGAACCTGAACAGATTAGGAGTCAACGCTTATTAGCGTGCGCTAAGGGATGTATGATAGTATGCACTAATCAGCTATTGTACAAAAACTTTATATAAGGGACAACACTCCATTTTCTTCTCATTTCCTTCGAGCATCCTTCGTTCTTGAGAGACCAGAGAACATTATATCTTCCTTAAACACACTTAGAACACCCCTACTTGATCATTGGAGATTGAATGTCACTTGTGTTTGATCATTGGTGTGGAGAAACGTCTTGATTTGGCAAACAAGCAACCGGAGCCGGATTCTACTTGTTGTCTCGGTGTTTTTCTTCATCTTAAGGTATGTTATACTACTTTCAACCTCGAATTCGTGTTCTTAAGGATATGAAGATTATGCTATCAAGATATTAAGTTTCATTGGTGATTTTAGCCAAACCACATCATGTTTAGGGGATTGAGATGATTATGCTTTAAGTACCTTGGTTAAGAACATTATGATTTGAATCTTGTTACGATGAACAAGTAGAGGAAGTTTCTGACATTGATAATCCGAATTTAGAAGGTGTCTTCATAATAATCACGGACTTGACTTTAACATCATTATTGTTAGACGAATCTAAGAGATTGATCATGGAAGGATTTATCTTGTAAAGATGGAGTGTTAATCAAACTACAAGATGATAGTTTTTGATTGATATAAAGGTATTGATATCGACTGTTAGGCCTTCCGAATTACGCATGAAGGATTGTAATCAAAGTGGAATATGGTTTTATGATGATATACGTATTCTCGAATTTGAAGTTGTTGTTATCCGTAAGATCATTCATAAACCGTATGAGCATGATATGCATGGAGATGACATGTATTAACACTGAAGATTTCATGAATTTCATCACCATTAGATCAAGTCTGCTGCCCAGTAGTGTACTGCCCTACACGTTTAGCGCGCGCTAAGCTATGTAGATTAATGTGCACTATCGGTCATGAGTTAACGTACGCTACGTTTGGTACGTAACGTACGTTAGGCCATCAGGCGAGTCAGTAGGCTGATCAGTGAGGTACTGACCGTGCATAGTTAGCGTACGCTAGGCTTCGTTGTTTGCGTGCGCTAACGAGCAGGCTTAGCGCACGCTACGTAGAATACTTAGCGTACGCTAAGCAGTTCCGGCAGATTGCGTTTTATGAACTTTCGGCCGTAAATTGGATTGGTAGACATTCGTACGACGTGAGATAAATTCTATATTATTTCTTTTGTTAAGGTTCGAGCTTGCTACGTGATTGATTGAAGGGGCGACCTTCGAGTGTTTCGTTTTTCGTGGAAGTAGTATTCTTGTCTTCGAATCGAGGCAAATACCTTATTTGTTTTACATATTGATGTTATCAATATTGTCGTGCATGTATGTCGTTGTTGTATGTCCACCTCGTGTTGGTCCGAAGGGATCATCGGGGGATCTATGCTAGCGTGCGCTGGATCATCGGACGGGTTTTTCCACCACGGGTTGGTCTGACGGGATCATCGTGGGTTCTAGACAGTGAACGCTGGATCGTCGGAATTACCATGTGTATGTTATGATATCATGTTGTGATTATCAGTTGTGTATGTTATTTATGAGTTTCTCATAGAAGAAGACTCGTTGGTATTTTTGTCATTTACGTTATTATTATTCTTCGTGAGATGTTGAATAATATGTTGTGGTACTTGTACTAGCATCATTGTGCTAACCCCTTTGGGGGTGAATATTTGTTTATGTTCAGGATCCAGGAGAGCGGGAAAACAACCACTGGAGCTGCATGACGACGAGGGTGCAGAGTGATGTTCCAGTCGGGTTTATTTTTTTATTGTTGGTTATTTAATAAGTACTCGAGTACGTCGTAATTTGTGATGTTTGGATTTCAGTGATGTGTTAATATTCTCCATTTGAACATTTGTACTTTCGGTATTGAACCAAAACCGTCGTATTTTATTTCAAGTGATTTTATATATTGGTATCTGTTATTGTCGTTTCATTTATTCAGTCTTGTAAATTCTTATGTAAAGGATTTACGGCACTGTAATATTCCTGAATACATCGGGGGTGTTACAGAATATGGTATCGGAGCTAAGATTATGGATATCTTGGCCATTGGGTTAAAATAGGGGTCATATATGTCTTGTGAGGTAACCGGCCGCGAATAACATCACTGTACTGCCTACGTCTTCGTGCGGGCGGTGGTTGTAAGTTCCTAAACTCTATCTCGTCATTTACATGTTATATTTCTTTGTACTTGAGCATTTGAACGGTATTGTTTCCTGTATAATGAGTATTTATGCTTACAGTATTTATATTCGGACGCTTCCCCTATCAGAATGGAGAATTGCGTGCGCTAGGCAGTCAATTATTGAGCTAGATGGCTAGCACATGCGCCAGCCGGACGTGGGTCTGGATAAGATTCCCGCGGATGAACCTGGACAGATTAGGAGTCAACGCTTATTAGCATGCGCTAAGGGATGTATGATAGCGTGCGCTAATCAGCTATTGTACAGAAACTTTATATAAGGGACAACACTCCATTTTCTTCTCATTTCCTTCGAGCAGCCTTCGTTCTTGAAAGACCAGAGAACATTATATCTTACTTAAACACACTTAGAACACCCCTACTTGATCATTGGAGATTGAATGTCACTTGTGTTTGATCATTGGTGTGGAGAAACGTCTTGATTTGGCAAACAAGCAACCGGAGCCGGATTCTACTTGTTGTCTCGGTGTTTTTCTTCATCTTAAGGTATGTTATACTACTTTCAACCTCGAATTCGTGTTCTTAAGGATATGAAGATTATGCTATCAAGATATTAAGTTTCATTGGTGATTTTAGCCAAACCACATCATGTTTAGGGGATTGAGATGATTATGCTTTAAGTACCTTGGTTAAGAACATTATGATTTGAATCTTGTTACGATGAACAAGTAGAGGAAATTTCTGACATTGATAATCCGAATTTTGAAGGTGTCTTCATAATAATCACGAACTTGACTTTAACATCATTATTGTTAGACGAATCTAAGAGATTAATCATGGAAGGATTTATCTTGTAAAGATGGAGTGTTAATCAAACTACAAGATGATAGTTTTTTATTGATATAAAGGTATTGATATCGACCGTTACGCCTTTCGAATTATGCATGAAGGATTATAATCAAAGTGGAATATGGTTTTATGATGATATACGTATTCTCTAATTTGAAGTTGTTGTTATCCGTAAGATCATTCATAAACTGTACGAGCATGATATGCATGGAGATGACATGTATTAACACTGAAGATTTCATAAGTTTCATCACCATTAGATCAAGTCTGCTGCCCAGTAGTGTACTGCCCTACACGTTTAGCGCGCGCTAAGCTATATAGATTAACGTGCGCTATCGGTCATGAGTTAACGTACGCTACGTTTGGTACGTAACGTACGTTAGGCCATCAGGCGAGTCAGTAGGCTGATCAGTGAGGTACTGGCCGTGCATAGTTAGCGTACGCTAGGCTTCGTTGTTTGCGTGCGCTAACGAGCAGGCTTAGCGCACGCTACGTAGAATACTTAGCGTACGCTAAGCAGTTCCGGCAGATTGCATTTTATGAACTTTCGGCCGTAAATTGGATTGGTAGACATTCGTACGACGTGAGATAAATTCTATATTATTTCTTTTGTTAAGGTTCGAGCTTGCTACGTGATTGATTGAAGGGGAGACCTTCGAGTGTTTCGTTTTTCGTGGAAGTAGTATTCTTGTCTTCGAATCGAGGCAAGTACCTTATTTGTTTTACGTATTGATGTTATACATATTGTCGTGCATGTATGTCGTTGTTGTATGTCCACCTCGTGTTGGTCCGACGGGATCATCGGGGGATCTATGCTAGCGTGCGCTGGATCATCAGACGGGTTTTTCCACCACGGGTTGGTCTGACGGGATCATAGTGGGTTCTAGGCAGTGAACGCTGGATCGTCGGAATTACCATGTGTATGTTATGATATCATGTTGTGATTATCAGTTGTGTATGTTATTTATGAGTTTCTCATAGGAGAAGACTCGTTGGTATTTTTGTCATTTACGTTATTATTATTCTTCGTGAGATGTTGAATAATATGTTGTGGTACTTGTACTAGCATCATTGTGCTAACCCCTTCGGGGGTGAACATTTGTTTATGTTCAGGATCCAGGAGAGCGGGAAAACAACCACTGGAGCTGCATGACGACGAGGGTGCAGAGTGATGTTCCGGTCGGGTTTATTTTTTTATTGTTGGTTATTTAATAAGTACTCGAGTACGTCGTAATTTGTGATGTTTGGATTTCAGTGATGTATTAATATTCTCCATTTGAACATTTGTACTTTCGGTATTGAACCAAAACTGTCGTATTTTATTTCAAGTGATTTTATAGGTTGGTATCTGTTATTGTCGTTTCATTTATTCAGCCTTGTAAATTCTTATGTAAAGGATTTACGGTGCTGTAATATTCCTGAAGGGGTGTTACACATGTGAGAGTGGGCTTCTTATCCCACAGTGGAGGGGCGTGTGGCCGGCGTGTGTCCTGCTGACGATGCGTGACACGTGGCGTCGTGCTCTTGGTTCTTGTTTGACAGGCGTGTGCGAGGCTGATGTGGCGTGACACGTGGCAGTTTCTTATTGGATTGTCCGTACACATGTGCAGTGACGTGGGGCTCGGTTGGCATGTGCTGTGACGTCATGCTGACGAATCTGGTTCCACCACTTGTCTTGATATTAGTGGTCCGCGAATTTTAATTTTCCTCCAAAACTTTGAACGGCCATAACTTCTTCATACGAACTCGGATTTGAAAGAACTTTTTATCAAAATGGTCGTCTAGACGAGACGAAAACGAGACCACTCATGAATATATTCTGATAAAATTTAATTCCCATTAATATAATAAAAATTACACATAATTACTAAAAATTATAATAGAAGTAAAATAATGCAAACACACGAAAAATATTATAAATTATCACTCAAAATATATATATATATATATATATAATATTCTAATAAAAATACTAACAAAAGTATACCAAATATATTTATATATATATATATTATATATATATATATATTTATATATATATATATAGACACACACATATACACACACACACACACATATATATATATATATATATATATATATATATATTACTCACATCATACGCCACATTCATTAATCATCGCTTCAAAATATATACATACTTTACAAAATGGGTAAATACTTTATGGTTTTTCTCGATCTTGTTATAATTTTTAACTTCATTGTATGTTATACTCAAATTGATCGTTTGAAGGAGGCATATGTGATTATCATGATAGTGATAATACTTCTTTTAGTTTTAGGTTGGTGTGTTGTAATTAATCTTCAAGTATAAATGGAATTTGTATTGGTAATAGTTTCAATTATATTTTTGTTTAACTAACATCTTTGAATGTAATAAGTCTAAATATATTTCCATTTTATCCTTTGTAATCGATAACCATGTCCAACCTTAAGCTCGATTTGACCCCCTGAGTCTAAACAGAGACAATTATACATATTGGACAAATTATGTAAAAACACATCTCAGGTGCAAAGGACTCTTGAAAAAATCCTAACAAATAAAGTACAAGTAATTAATGTGACAGCTTCTGCATCTTCATGAGATGCTAGTATAGATAAGAGGAAAGCTGAAAAAGAACTTTCTATGAATAGAGTAAAATTAATAAAATGCATTAGACATCATCTTGTTGAGGGCTTAAAATTAGAATACGTGAATATAGAATATCCCAAAATCTTATGGGATATTCTTAAAAAAAAAATTGGATATTAAAAGCAAGTGTTATTACCTGCATTACTCGATGAATGGAACAAGTTTAGGTTCAAATATTTTGGAGTTCAAAGATTTTGGAGTAACAGTGAATATAATTCTGCCATGTTCAGAATTGTATCACAACTAGAATTCTGTGGTAAAATTATAACGGAGGGTGAGAATTTGGAAAAGATGTATGGTACATTTCATATGTAATGTCTCATATTGTAGCAACAATACATAAGGCGGGGATACACCGAATACTCCAAATTAATTACAGTTTTGTTGCTTGCTGAAAACAACAATGATATATTGATAAACGAGTATTACTTACGTTAATGATGGGACTAACAACCGTTATGGACTGTGCAGATTATAAAGTAAGGTTTGGTGTTTTTATATTCTTACGAACTAAAACTGGTTTTCTCGACCAAAAATCACTCATATAAGTGATATTTATCCTCGTTCAACTTGGCTATGAGCATCATGGCATGGATTGATGCTTGAGACTTTGAGTTATTGTTGATTTTTATGGTGTTTGATAGTGTTGTTCATCATCAAGCGGTATATTGATTAACCTTATACTCTATCATATTTGTGGTATTGCTGTTGGTAATTACTTCGTATAATGATAGATTATTGAAGTGTTGTTATGATTCTTGGTGTTTTTGTTGAAGAGTATAGTGATATGTCGATACTTATTGGTTTATAAGTTAACGTTATGGATTATATGGTTAGAGAACATTTGGGTATGAACATGATGATGCTTTCTTTTTGTTTTTTGAAAAAGGAGGTAATTTTATAAACAAAACAAGATTACGGGGATCTATTCCCTTACAATGCCAATTTTAACAAACATGAGAGTAGTAAAACTACTAGGAGGGCCAGGTCCTTAACATAGCCACAAATAAAAGACAGGAAATTATTTGGGCGGGGGGGTCCCAAATATAGCCAAAACCAAAAAAAAAAAGTAAAGATACAATTTGGAGTGGCCAAATCCCAAACCTAGCCACTTGAAACTTGACCTACCGACACAAACTAATGTCTTCTGCTAAAATGTCTGGTTTGAGCTTGGATAACTAGAGACAGGGCCGGGCGATATGTTTGAATTGGCATTTTAACGACATGTTTAGGTCACTGAAAGGCCTTTTAACGACATGCCCAGGTCAAGTTTCAGCGCAAGCTTGAGTATCCTGAAGTTTTGGAGTACGAACAACACCAAGTCAGTAGCCAAATGCAAGCCTACAAAGTCATCCACAAACAAATGCATCACTACTGCAGTGAGTACCCAAGTACCACATTTTCATGAATTCGATCGTCGATGACACATTTGAAGGTCATATAAATCTAGCCAATTAACCTGGAGCCATTCATCAATGAGCCTTTTACGTGAGCCAGAGCATCTTGGAATATGCGGAATCGGCAGGCACAAGTCGAGAGCCAAATACAGGTCTACAAACTCAACCATAAAACTCACTCCATCACTACTACAATGAGCACATATGCACCAACCCAGTGCCACCATTGTAATATCCGCATTTTTCTTTTCCGGTATTTTCATTTTTGGTGTATTTTTCATTTTTAGTGACTCGCTTGTAACCGTTTCGACATTTTAAATCTATTTTATTCTTGGAGTTTCTCCATTTGGACGAGTTTCGGAGATGTTTTGATATTATTCCGTCTTTTGTCATGTATTGTTGCATGGACATTCGATTCTTGTAGAACTTGTTCGATTTTGTAATTTCATTGGTTGCACGAGTTTGTATGGTTGATTTGTTCGTGTTGTGAGTTTTGGTTTATTGATCCGACGTCGTATCGTGATTTTCGGACGTCTGGGCCATTTTGTAATTTCCTATAAGTTTAGGGAATTTTACTTTCCTTGTCGTTTCTGTAACACCCCGAGATATTCGGAATAATTACAGCGCCGTAAACCCTTTAGGTAAGGATTTACAAGGCTAATTTTTAAAAGAAGTATACAAATAAACCAATCGAACAACTGGAATTCAAATACAGATTTGGTTCAACCAATCAAATAAGTTAACTTATACAACCATATCGAATTGACCTTATTAAAACAGACGTACTCGAGTACTAACGAACCAAGAAGACCAATCACAACAACAATAACACCAATCACATCACTGAGCCATTTCATCGTCCTGTCGGTACTGTGGTTGCCTCCCCACTCCTCGGCTACCTGAACATCAAAACAATGTCCACCCCCGAAGGGGTTAGCAAAACAATGCTAGAACAAGTATCATCATACAATAAATCATCAATGCATCATAAGACATGCAAAACGGACTTCCGCCACCGGAATCCAACGATGCGAATCCTCACAATTCCATCAACACAATACATGGTAATCCAGCGATCCAGCGCCCTTAGCATAGATCCCCATGATGATCCCGTCGGACCAACGCATGGTGGAAAACCCGTCCAGCGATCCAGCGCCCTCAGCATAGATCCCCATGATGATCCCGTCGGACCAACGCATGGTGGACATTCGATCCAGCGCCCTCAGCATAGATCCTCATGACCCCCTCGGATCATTTATACCATAATCAAACAATTATGCATACACATATGCATTTCAATATGTTCATCAATACGAACAAACAACAACGAATATCACGAAAATTCTCAGAAATACATCTCATATTCAACAATATGAATAAAACCACAAGCATGATAAATCGAACTCGACATATGATACTTGCCTCGAAAATGGCAAGGACGAAACACTTCAATGTCTCGACACGCTCGAAGGCCGCCTCCTTCGATCAACGTAACAAGCTCGAACCTTAACAAAAGGAACGATATACAAATCATCTCAAGTCGAACGATGGCCTAACAATTCGGTCTACGGCCGAAAAGCTCAAAATAACCAATCTGCCTGGACTGCTTAGCGCGCGCTACGTACTCTACGTAACGTGCGCTAAGACGGACTGTTAGCGTACGCTATCGTATAAGACTAGCGTGCGCTAGCCACGGTCTGGCAGTCTGACTCGGCTGGTCTCATAACGTACGCTACGTACGTTTCGGGCGTTAACTGACCCCGATAGCGCACGTTAACTCACACGTGTTAGCGTGCGCTAATATTGCATGGCAGAATACTGCAAGCCGAAAACTGGGTTGAATGGTGAAGAACTCATGAATCCTACCGTGATAATACAAGTTATCCTCGGGCAAATCATGCTAATAAGGTTTGTGGAAGATTTATGATCGTGAAATACAAATATACGGATAGTCCTCTCATCAACATATCTTTTCTAAGATCTTCAAGAAGTATTCTAAGTTCCGATTATTCCAAGTCCCAAAACACATGATTCCAAAGTGTACAACGTAGCAACTGGGTAAAATCCGATTACTGATCATAAATTGATTTGAAAACGCTTAGGAGTCCATTCTACTAAGATGGTTCAAAGGTTCCTAAGATAAATAGTGCCGATACGTCAAAGTATCCTTCTTACATGTGATGACCGATCATAAACGAAATAGCGGCTATCTAAGCATGATCGGACGTCCTTAAGAACATTACTAACATTGGTGAAGAATCACCTACCTCAAGTAGTGAAGAACACGGAGGAAAATGAAGCAATCCGACACCGAAAGTTTTGAACACCAATCTCAATGATAAAGCGATCTTCAATCACGAATCGGGATGTTGATATGAAATGTTTAGTATGAAGGAAGATATGTTCGAGTGTAGGAAATTCGGGTAATGAGAGTAGAAGCGAAATCACGAATAGGATGTTTGTCTATTTATAATAAATGGCTATTAGCGCACGCTAGACCACTGTTAAGTAGCGTGCGCTAATGGCTCACGATCTAAATCGTACTCGGCACTTAGCGTGCGCTACGCATATACGTAGCGTGCGCTAAGGCGTTGACTCGGCTTTTCCCGAAAGCCGTCAGTACATCCCGACACTATCCGACGGGGTCCCGGCCGACTCTCACCTACCGCACGTCTCAATCAATTTGACCGCGCATAGCGTGCGCTAATGAAACTCAGTGGCGTGCGCTATGAACCCACGTTAGCGCACGCTAAACATAGCTGATAGCGTGCGCTACATGCGTAGATTTACAATCCTTAAATCACAATCGCGGAATTAAACGCTCGACAACATCGGATTATGAAATACGGAAAATAATACTCAAATCAAGTACAATCATTACAATATCACAAGTTCCAATTACATAGAAATCTCGGTATTACATCCTTCCTCCCTAAAAAGAAGTTTCGTCCGAAACTTAAGATGAAAACAACTCGGATATCTAGTCTTCATCCAGTCCTCCGTTTCCCAAGTGGCCTCTTCGACTCCATGTCGTGACCATTGTACTTTAACCAAGTGTATTGGTTTATTCCTCAATTGTTTGATCCGGCTCTCAAGTATCTTGATTGGTCTTTCTTCGAAGGTGCCATCATTAGCTATTTCGATCTCGTCGAACTCAATGACGTGACTGGGGTCCGGTACATACTTCCGCAGTTGGGATACGTGAAACACATTGTGAACGTGACTCAGCGATGGCGGTAAGGCCAACCTGTATGCTAAATCTCCCACTCTCTCGAGGATCTCGAAGGGTCCGATATATCTCGGACTAAGCTTGCCTCTTCTCCCAAAACGGAAAATCCCTCGTGTAGGAGACACCTTCAATAGTACATGGTCCCCAGCGTCGAACTCTAGAGGGCGACGACGTACATCTGCATAAGACTTCTGTCGACTCTGGGCGGTCAGCGGTATCTCTCGAATCAAAGCTATCTTCTCTTGAGTCTGAATAATCAATGCAGTTCCGTCCGATCAAATCAGAAGAATCATCCCAACACGGGGTGATCGGCATCTTCTCCGTATAAAGCTTCAAATGGGGCCATCTTAATAGAAGCATGCCAAGCTGTTATTATAGGTGAACTCGATCAAGGGCAAGTGAACTTCCCAATCGATCGACCAATCTAATGCACAAGCTCTAAGCATGTCTTCTCTTTATCTGTATAGTTCTTTCGTCGACCATCCGTTTGGGGATGATAAGTCGTGCTAAAGTTGAGCTCGATCCCTAAAGCCACGTGAATCGCTTTCCGGAAGTGTGACACGAAAGCGACCATCTCGATCCGAAATAATGGTCTTCGGCGTCCGTCTGTCGACTATCTCCGCAATAAATATTCGTGCCAATCTCTCGGGTCCCCATGTATCTTTAATTCCCGAAATGAGCCGTCTTGGTTAGTCGATCAACTACAACCCAAATCATGTTCATTCCGTTCTAGTCCTTGGCATACTAGTGATGAAATCCATCGAGATATCCTCCCACTTCCATTCGGGGATCGGAAGTGGCTTTAACATTCCGGCGTGTCGTTGATGTTCAATCTTAACCTGCGACAATTCAAACACTTGAAGCGTACTCCGCTCGTCCTTCTTCATATTTCCCCACCGGAAGTTTTGCTTTAAATCCTTATACATCTTACTACCGCACAGGTGAATAGAATAGGGCGTGCTATGAGCTTCCTTCAAAATTGTCCGTCTTAAATCATCATCCTCGGGACGCAAAGTCGACTGAAATCTCGAACTCCATCGTCTTGTATCACGAATCCTGGGGCTTTTCCTTTCTTCACTTCGTCATATAATCGAAGAATCAGAGAATCGTTCAGTTGTTTAGACTTGATCTCCTCGACTAGTGATGAAGTCAGTCCCATCACATAAAGTTGCCCTTGGATTCCCGGTGCCCATACTTCAATCCCCTCGCGGATCGGTTCCGTTGAATACTGGTTTGGGACGTAAGTGCTTCCAACACTCGAAGAGAAACAGGTTTACGGCTCAAAGCATCAGCTACTACGTTTGCTTTCCCCGGATGATAGAGAATCTCCAAGTCGTAATCCTTGATCAATTCCAGCCACCTTCTCTGCCTCATGTTTAACTCTTTCTGACTGAAAATGTATTTGAGGCTCTTATGATCTGTAAAGATCTGACAATGAGTGCCATACAAATAATGTCGCTTGATTTTCAAGGCAAAGACCACACCGCTAGCTCCAGTTCATGAGTAGGTTAATTAATCTCTTATGGTTTCAATTGCCGAGAATCATAGGCAATCACTTTATCCTTCTTAATCAATACACAACCCAGACCCTGATTCGAAGCGTCGCTGTATACCATAAATCCGTCAGTTCCTTCTGGCAGCGCTAATATAGGTGCTGTCGTCAGCCTCCTCTTAAGTTCGTCAAAACTAGCCTGGCACTCCTCATTCCACATGAACTTTTGAGTTTTCTGTAACAGCTGGGTGAGCGGACGATCAATTTTGGAAAATCCCTCTACAAAGCGGCGATAATATCCAGCTAGTCCTAAGAAGCTTCGAACTTCCTTCACGTTCTTAGGAGCTTCCCATTCCAAGATTGCTTCGACTTTCTTCGGGTCCACCTGAACTCCATCGGCTGATATCACATGCCCAAGGAAGGTTACTTCCTTAAGCCAGAACTCGCATTTAGAAAATTTTGCATATAGCTGTTCCTTCCTCAAGGTGCTCAAAACCACACGTAAATGTTCGAGATGTTCCTGCGTCTTTCGAATATATCAGGATGTCATCAATGAAGACGACCACAAATTTATCCAAGTATTCCAAGAATACCCGATTCATTAATTGCATGAATACTACAGGAGCATTGGTAAGTCCAAACGGCATCACTACGAATTCATAATGCCCGTACCGGGATCTGAAAGCAGATTTCGGTATATCCGATTCCTTAATTCTCAACTGGTGGTATCCTGATCGCAAGTCAATCTTCGAGAATACCCTTGCCCCTTGCAGTTGATCAAACAAGTCGTCGATCCGAGGTATAGGATACTTGTTCTTGATTGTCATCTTATTGAGTTCCCTGTAATCAATACACAGTCGGAGGGATCCGTCTTTCTTCCGGACAAAGAGAACGGGCGCTCCCCAAGGAGAAACGCTCGGTTGAATATAACCCTTCTGCAACAATTCCTCCAGTTGTTTCTTGAGTTCATACATCTCGGTTGGCGCCATGCGATATGGTGCTCTGGAAATAGGAGCTGCTCCAGGCTCTAGTTCGATAGTGAATTCCACTCCCCTCTGCGGAGGTAACCCAGGTAGTTCGTCAGGAAATACATCGGATAACTCATTCACCACTGAAATGGACGAGAGCTCTACTCCTTCCTCTTTCCTCATGGCATAGCACCAAAGTCCGTGACATCCTTGCTTGATAATTTCACTTTCATTGCCTTGATCAATTTCCCGAGCTTCCGGTCTCCATCCTCGGAATAAGTGTTCGAGATCCGTCATCGGCAATGATGGAAATGACTCTCTCTCGGTAATTCAAAGATGACTCCATAACGGTTGAGCCAATCATCTCCGAGAATTAAATCGTCACCGCAGATGTCAACCACAATAAGATTCGATGGCCAATCTCTTCCTTTTATAGATCTGGGAAATCCTTAGCTTCTAAGGTTCCCACAATTTTCTCTCGCTCGGTAATCCCACAATATAAGGTTCACAATTATACAAGCACGAGATGTTCAAACGATTAACACGGTTCAAAGATATAAAAGAATGCGTAGCTCTGAATCGAACAAGACACTAATCGGTTGCAAAAGGATCTCGAATCGTGCACTGATGCAACAATGTTCGATCATCGATTTCCTCATCTCGTACGGCGTGGAGGAACGGACCCGGCCTTGGATGCCTCTCTCTTCCCGGGCGTTACTGCTGAAATCCACTTTCTTTGCGTCTGGTTCTCCTTCGGAGCTGGAGCCGCGAGTACCAAAAGATCGGGTCGCATTCCCACAAAATGTTGCGCGATGTCCTTCTGTCCACACTCGAAGCAGTCACAGCGCGAAACAATCACGTCGAACATGCCCCGCCTTGCCACGGTTGTAACACTTCTTTCCGGCATCGAAATATCGGTCTTGCCGGAACTTCTTTCCTCCTCGAGAAGGATGCGGAGGTCTTGGATGAGTGAAAAGAGGACCGACCGCGGGGCCCGCTATTTTATTCTCCGTGAAGTTGCAGGACACCTTCTCGTTTCTTTGCTTCCGTCGCTTTCTCTACTGCTGCCTCCTTCATATCATAGGCCAACGCCTTGTCCTGATACTGTCGCAAGGTGGTACATTCAAATCCGGACATATACTGCTGAATTTACGGCTTCATTCGCATGTCAAAATGAAAAATATTCTCCGCCTCGGTCCTGACGAAGTGGCGCACATAAGTCAGTTGGTGATTAAAAGTCTTAATCACGTCCGTCACAGATACTTCCGAATTTTGTGGTGAGAAAAACTCCCGAACTCGGGCTTCTCTAACTGGACGAGGACAATATTGTGCCTCCATCATCACTTTGAATTCCGTCCAGTCAACATTGTACTCCTCTGGTCGAATGGCCTCCCACCAGTCGAAAGCCTCCCCGGTCAAAAGATACTGGGCGACCGGAACCTTCCTATCGTTGGGACAGTTAATCCCTGCAATAATCTTTTCCAATTCCTTCAGCCAATGATCCCACGAAAGCGTCTCGTGAACCGTCAAATTTCGGAGGATGCAATTTGACCACCTCGAGCCATTTATCTCCCCGATTATCCGCGTTATCTTTCTTTGTCCCATCGCCGTCTGCATGCGATCCACAACTTGAGCAAAGCTGGTTTATCTGGGCAACCACCTGTGAAGCACTCTGGCACGTTAGTGCATTATTATTTGCCAATCCTCGTCCCCGGAATGTGAATCCGTTTGGCTAGCGGCTATCTCAGGAGTAGATACCGACTCTTCTTGCCTCGCATTTCCACGTCCGCGTCCACGACCGCGTCCGCGTCCACGACCTCCTCTCAACATACTGTAAACATAAATACTCAATATCCAGGGCAAACGTTCTAAAAGTACATCCATCAATGTTTACAAGACAAGAATTAAATAAAACAGTAGTATTCGATATTAGGAAACTTACAACCACAGTCCAATTGACGATGCTGGCTCAGCAGTGATGTTACGACCGACCAATAATCAATAACGTAAACAGACCCAACTAACCCGACTGCCAAGATATCCATAAATCTTAGCTCCGATATCATAATCTGTAACACCCCGAGATATTCGGAATAATTACAGCGCCGTAAACCCTTTAGGTAAGGATTTACAAGGCTAATTTTTAAAAGAAGTATACAAATAAACCAATCGAACAACTGGAATTCAAATACAGATTTGGTTCAACCAATCAAATAAGTTAACTTATACAACCATATCGAATTGACCTTATTAAAACAGACGTACTCGAGTACTAACGAACCAAGAAGACCAATCACAACAACAATAACACCAATCACATCACTGAGCCATTTCATCGTCACTGCCGATGCTTGTGGTTGCCTCCCCGCTCCTCGGCTACCTGAACATCAAAACAATGTCCACCCCCGAAGGGGTTAGCAAAACAATGCTAGAACAAGTATCATCATACAATAAATCATCAATGCATCATAAGACATGCAAAACGGACTTCCGCCACCGGAATCCAACGATGCGAATCCTCACAATTCCATCAACACAATACATGGTAATCCAGCGATCCAGCGCCCTTAGCATAGATCCCCATGATGATCCCGTCGGACCAACGCATGGTGGAAAACCCGTCCAGCGATCCAGCGCCCTCAGCATAGATCCCCATGATGATCCCGTCGGACCAACGCATGGTGGACATTCGATCCAGCGCCCTCAGCATAGATCCTCATGACCCCCTCGGATCATTTATACCATAATCAAACAATTATGCATACACATATGCATTTCAATATGTTCATCAATACGAACAAACAACAACAAATATCACGAAAATTCTCAGAAATACATCTCATATTCAACAATATGAATAAAACCACAAGCATGATAAATCGAACTCGACATATGATACTTGCCTCGAAAATGGCAAGGACGAAACACTTCAATGTCTCGACACGCTCGAAGGCCGCCTCCTTCGATCAACGTAACAAGCTCGAACCTTAACAAAAGGAACGATATACAAATCATCTCAAGTCGAACGATGGCCTAACAATTGGTCTACGGCCGAAAAGCTCAAAATAACCAATGCTGCTGATCGCTTAGCGCGCGCTCGTACTCTACGTAACGTGCGCTAAGACGGCTGATAGCGTCGCTATCGTATAAGACTAGCGTGCGCTAGCCACGTGCAGCGGCGACTCGGCTGGTCTCATAACGTCGCTACATACGTTTGGGCGTTAAGCCCCGATAGCGCACGTTAACTCACACGTGTTAGCGTGCGCTAATATTGCATGTGGCGTAAAACGCAAGCGGGTTGAATGGTGAAGAACTCATGAATCCTACCGTGATAATACAAGTTATCCTCGGGCAAATCATGCTAATAAGGTTTGTGGAAGATTTATGATCGTGAAATACAAATATACGGATAGTCCTCTCATCAACATATCTTTTCTAAGATCTTCAAGAAGTATTCTAAGTTCCGATTATTCCAAGTCCCAAAACACATGATTCCAAAGTGTACAACGTAGCAACTGGGTAAAATCCGATTCGATCATAAATTGATTTGAAAACGCTTAGAGTCCATTCTACTAAGATGGTTCAAAGGTTCTAAGATAAATAGTGCCGATACGTCAAAGTATCCTTCTAACATGTGATGACCGATCATAAACGAAATAACGGCTATCTAAGCATGATCGACGTCCTTAAGAACATTACTAACATTGGTGAAGAATCACCTACCTCAAGGAGTGAAGAACACGGAGGAAAATGAAGCAATCCGACACCGAAAGTTTTGAACACCAATCTCAAATGATAAACGATCTTCAATCACGAATCAGTATGTAGATATGAAATCTTTAATAAGAAGCAAGATATTTTAACAGTGAAGGAAATACGGGAAAAGAGAGTAGAGAGAACTGAAATCACGAATAGGATCTTTGTCCTATTTATAATAAATGGCTATTAGCGCGCTAGACCACATTCGTAGCGTGCGCTAACGGCTCACGCCTAAAGCGTACTCGGCAGTTAGCGTGCGCTACGCATCTACCTGTAGCGTGCGCTTAGGCGTTTACTCTGCTTTTCCCCTCAAGCCGTCCGGGTTCATCCCGACACTATCCGACAGGTCCCGGCCAGCTCTCACCTACCGCACGTCTCAATCAATTTGACCGCGCATAGCGTGCGCTAAGGACACTCAGTAGCGTGCGCTATGAACCCACGTTAGCGCACGCTAAACATAGCTGATAGCGTGCGCTACATGCGCAGATTTACAATCCTTAAATCACAATCGCGGAATTAAACGCTCGACAACATCGGATTATGAAATACGGAAAATAATACTCAAATCAAGTACAATCATTACAATATCACAAGTTCCAATTACATAGAAATCTCGGGTATTACAGTTTCTCGGATTCCTCGGTAGTCGTAATTGTATTTTCTTTAAGCGCTTAGCTTCGTTGTCGTGATTATTTCGTGTTTACGCTTCTGGAATCTGTCCTTGTGTTGCGTCTCGTGTTCGGACCACCCAGTGCGGCTAACTTTGTTCAGCAGTGCTGAACTGCTGCATGCATAACGTGCGTTATGCATGCTTCCTAGCGTGCGCTATCGACACGCACATAACGTACGTAATACCTTGGTGTTAACGTACGTTATGGCCTTCAGTGTTTTGAATAGGAGTCTGCCCGGATTTGGCCGAGTCCTTACGTACGTAAACATGCTGGTGTTACGTATGTAAGACCTCCTTGTAGCGTGCGCTAGCCGTCTGATGTAGCGTACGCTAACGGCATCCGCGATTTGGGCAGATTATTCTGCCAAGCCATTACGTACGCTAACACTTGTGTGTTACGTACGTAATGAGCGTAACGTACGTTAATCGCTATACGTTAACGTACATAATGAGAGGTCAGGTTTTATAAACCTGAGTTGACCTTGCATTCGCGACATTCTTCATTTTCTTCCTTCCGTCCACAGTGAGTGTTCTTAGAGAGATTTGAGCGATTCTTCAAGTTTTGCCCGTGGAAATCCTTGGGGAATCAAGTATTGTGTTCCTAGTGTAGTTTATTCTCATCGTAATCATCTTCCTCCGTCCGAATGAAGGTAAATCTTCTAAGAATCCTACTTTTGGGTAAATTGGGGGTTTTCGGTTTTATTGTTCGATTGGTCCCGTGTTGTTGATTAATTCATAATTAATATGATTAATCTTGTTGGTGTTCTTGGTTTTCCTACGGATTCATGGTATATTTTGTGGTATTTTCGTAATCGAGAGGGTTTGGTTGTGGTCCGTCCTTGTTGTCGTTCTCGTACGAATATACATGAATCGTATGCGGGTTTTTGGGTGTATTCCTTTTTCGTATTCATTTGAAATGGTTGTGATTGTATTCTTCGAATCGTTAGGTTCGGTTCCGTTGGTTCCTAGCGTTAGTCAGTGATTTTCCTTTCCGTTCGTTGTGTCGTCAATTATTCAAGGCAAGTATTTTTGGAAACCTTTATGCTTAACATGAAATGGTAATGTATATTGTGTGTGCTTTGCTCACCTCGGGAGGGTCCGACGGGGCCTCGAGGGAATCTATGACTTCACTCTGGATTCACGAGTTTGTTTCGCTAGCCAGCTCGGGAGGGTCCTTATAGGCCTCAAGTGGGATCAGTGGCTTCGTCCCGGTCCTAGGCGATGCCTGTGTGTGATTTATTTTATGATATGGCCAGCTCGGGAGGGTCCTTAGAGGCCTCGAGTGGGATTTGTGGCTTCGTCCCGGTCCCAGGCAAATTGATTGACTGTTTGTTTCCGGAAAAGACATGTCTGGTTTTTGGTTTTGAAATTAATTTGGTGCATTGTACTATGAAATGTGTAAGCGAATGGTTTGCCTTAATTACTTGTACTAGCGTAATTACTAACCCCTCTGGGGACCCGTTGTGGGGAAATTCTTGTTATGAATTTCAGGTTATGATCAACCGGACGAGCGGGCGCTGGGACAGTATGAGGATGCTGGCCAGGGTCATTGACATGTGCATTTGAGTCCTTTTATTTCCTTTGTTCCATTCGATATGGTTGTTGCCTACTTTCTAAACTTATAGATTGTACTCGCGAGTACTTAGGCTTTTCTCTGCGGATTGTGATTTGTATTCGTTGAAGTTATTTGTGTTTGTCGTCGTTGATTATTCCGCCGGTTGTACCGGGCGTGTTATTTGATTTTTCATCTGGAAGATGTGTGATTTTACTGTGGTAATTCGTGTCTAGCCTGGTGGGTCCCATGTAGGTGTCCACGGTACTGTAATATACCTTGAATATCTCGGGGGTGTTACAGAAAATGGTATCGGAGCGCAATAGGTTTATGGATACCTAGGCTTGTCGGTTATTTGGGTCTAGTTGTGTTTTGCATATTGCCGCACCGCTGCCAGCGTCTTGATACTTCCAGTGTTCGTAAGTTTTACTTACTCGATTCTTTGTTTTCTCATACCGTATTTCCGTTTCTTGAATTGTGGATGTTTTTCCTCTCTTACTTATCATCGAGTTACTTTTGCTACCTCTTAACACTAGTATGGATGCTGGAAGAGGTTATGGCCGTGGTCGTGGGGCATCCGGTGGGGCGGCCACATCGCATTCTTCGAGAGCCGGCAGCACCGGTGACCGTCATAGCCATGCTTCTTCTTAAAATGGCGCCGACCTTGGTGTTTCGGCTGTTATGCAACAAATGGTGAACCAAATGGCGGCGATAGCCCAAGCGGTTTAGAACCCGAATCCGGCCCATGCTACTCGGGACGGAGCTGACCGTTGGCTTCAGGCTGTCATCAAGATGCATCCTCCTCAGTTTATGGGAGTCTCAGACCCGATTGGCTGGGAAGGGTGGCTCAAGGAGATATCCAAAGTCTTGGTTGCCACCAACTGTCTCGAGGACCGTAAGGTCCCTATTGCCCAGTACTTTCTCACTGGGGACGCTACTGATTGGTGGGAGGCCGTTGGGCCTAAGGATCACGTTGCTTCGTGGGCAGAATTTAAGGATCTGATGTAGACTGAGTATTGCCCGTGGTCGGTTAGACAGTCTCGACTCCATGCCTTCTATGATGCTCAACCGCGGGATATTCCTGTCTCTCAAGCTATTGCCGATTTCAACAAGGAGTTGGGCTACGTGAAGACCCAAGTTGTCGAGGAGAGCGACAAAATCTTCCACTTTTCCAGGCGGATGAAGCTGTCGATTCAGGACTACATGTCGGCTCGTCTATACTACCTTGAAGGATTATCAGAGTCCAGCTCTTGCCTATGATATGTTTGTGACGACAAGTGCGGCAGTTCGGGAGAGTAAGAAACAGAAATCCGCCGGAAGTTTCTCGAGTCACAAGGGTGGAGGTCAGTAGAAATCTCAGTCTGCAAATATTCCTGGGGGTGGTTCGGATCGATTCTATGGGGGCTATCGAGGTACTGATAGTGCCTCCATTCGGGAGTCCAGATGCTTTAATTGTCGCAAGTCGAGCCATCGAAACCGGGAGTGTCCACGCCCGCCTTTGACTTGTCATACTTGTGGTCAGTCGGGCCACAAGGCTTTCTTTTGTGAGCGGGTAGGACAACTTCTTGGTGCTCAGGCTTCTTTTCCAGCACCTAGGGAGCCGAGTGTGAACCAGGTCTCATTTGCTACGCAGTCTCCACCGAGTGCTAGCCGAGGGAGAGGTCGGGGTCAGCCCGCTAGAGGGGGAGCTTCTAGTGTCGGCTCCACCCCTCCGCGTATCTATGAGATGAGGAGGGCCGACGATCCAGCGACCACTGTGGCGATAGGTATCGTTCACATACATTCCCATCCTGTCAGTGTGCTTTTTGATTCGGGTGCTACGCATTCATTCATCTCTTTGGAGTGTGTACGCCATTTGAGTCTTGACTGTTTGTTGCCTTGTGAGCCTTTCATCGTTAAACTTCCTAGCGGTGATAGAATCATTGGCGATCGAGAGGTCCGAGACTGTTCTGTGTTTATTTGTGAGAGGGCTTGGCTCTATAATCTTATTGTTGTGGGTATTGAGGGTGAGGATTTGATTCTCGGGGATGATTGGCTCGAGCATCATGGTGCAATCATGAACTACCGCACGAGGATCATCACCATGCTAGCCGAGGACGGCACCGAGCACTCTTTCACGGGGCGAAAGAGAAACTAGAAGTTCGTAATTAACGCCTTGAAGGCGACGAGACTCCTGCGAAAGGGGTATACTGGTTATTGGTGCTACGCCTTGAAGGCGGAGAGTGGTGGAGTCGAGCTTTCATCGATTCCAGTCGTTAGTGAGTTTCCTGACATTTTTCCTGATGAGTTACCGGGGTTGCCACCGGACCGTGAGGTCGAGTTCGTTATAGAGTTAGAGCCGGGTGCGGCCCCGATTTCGAAGGTGCCGTATCGCATGGCACCTTCAGAGATAGCCGAGTTGAAGAAGCAGTTGAGTGAGCTTCTTGAGTCGGGGTATATTCGACCGAGCGCTTCACCTTGGGGCGCACCGATCTTGTTTGTGCGGAAGAATGATGGTTCACTGCGTTTGTGTATCGATTATCGCGAGCTAAACAAGGTGACCATCAAGAACAAGTATCCTCTGCCGAGGAGTGATGACTTGTTCGATCAGTTGCAGGGAGTTGCGGTATTCTCGAAGATTGACTTGAGATCGGTGTACTATCAGCTTCGGGTGAAGGAGTCCGACATTCCGAGAACATATTTTCGGATGAGATACGGACACTATGAGTTTGTAGTTATGCCTTTCGGGTTAACTAATGCACCGGCCGTGTTCATGCAGTTGATGAACAAGGTTTTTATTGAGTATTTGGATAAGTGTGTCGTCATCTTCATTGACGATATCCTTATTTATTCGAGGAACGAGGAAGAGTATGCCCATCATCTGCGTGTGGTGTTAGATATTTTGAGGACCGAGCGACTCTATGCGAAGTTCTCGAAATGTGAGTTCTGGCTGAAGGAAGTGATGTTTCTAGGTCACGTGATTTCAGCCGAGGGAGTTTGTTTGGATCCACAGAAGGTGGAGGCAGTGTTAGATTGGGCACCGCCCAAGAATGTGAAGGAGGTCCGTAGTTTCTTGGGCTTGGTTGGCTACTACCGTATGTTCGTCGAGGGTTTCTCGAAACTAGCTCGGCCACTTACACAGTTGCTCCAGAAGTCCGAGAAGTTCGTCTGGAATGACGAGAGGCAGTCGAGTTTTGAGGAGATGAAGAGGCGTTTGACTTCAGCCCCGATTTTGGCGTTGCCATGTGGCAACGAGGGTTTTGCCATTTATAGCGATGCTTCGGGTCAGGGTCTTGGGTGCGTGTTGATGCAGAAAACCTAAGTGACATTTGGTTCAGTTTAAACTTTATATTATTTTTATATGCTATTATTTTCAAATATTTAACTTAATATATAGAAGTATTAAAGTTGCCACATTTTACATTTAAGAGAATACATAAATAGTTGGGCAGTTTTAATAATTTCGGAAACTCGTATTCGAAAAAAACTCAGTTCATATATAATTGTGTTAAACTGTATTTGGTGAAATTTTAGTTCCACGTTCCTTTTTTGTCCTTTTGATCAAAATGGTCAAAATCATTAAGTATTTAACAGTTTCTGTTAAACGGCCAAAAAGGAGATAATTTAGTCCTTATATTTGAAAAAAATTACATAAATTATTTGGATATAATTTGAAATACAAAAGCAAATCCAAAACTTTCAAAAATATATGGTTGATTTCAAAAGTAGATAAATTAGCAAATCTTATAAAATTTAAAAAAATAAAAAAAAAAAATCACTTAAAAATCACTTAAAACGATCAATTTTTATTTTTTGAAATTTTCTTTGTACAAAGATGAATCTACGAATTAGTATATTATTATTAAATTAAATTTCTTATATATTTAGAAATATCTCTTTGAGAATTTATAAAATCAGTAATTATACAATTCAGTAAATATAAGTTTTTTCATTTATTTTGTTGTATTATATTAAGTAAATAAGATTTAAAACTAAAATAGACTATAGTTTTTTGATTTATTTATAAATAATAATTAAATCCATTGTTTCTGCACTTTCAATAATATTTTTTATAAGATTATTTCGATTTATTTAATTGATTAGGACTTCAAGTACCTTTTTAATTATATATATTCAATACTTCTTTTGCAATACTCCCAAATATCTTTCATTTCAGTTGATATTTTTTTTATTGATATACCTAACTATAGTGACTAATTAATATAAACTAATTAATTAATGGAATATATAATATTTTTGCGAGATTTTAGGTTGAGTTTTTAATATATAGTGCACACTACTATATTAAATTTATCTTTATTTGGGATTTATATTTTTTAATTAATGAAAATCTGAAATATTTCTGTAAATATAATCAATTCCTATTTATTCATAATTCATATTCCCCAATTCGTAAAAATTAATAAGGTAGGTAGGAGTTATTTGAGATATAATATAATGTAATCATGCAATGGTCATTAGGCCAGTAATTGATTATGTGTCGGAAGCGTGAGAAAGACATAAGACACGTAACCCGTGAAAGTGTGGCGTAGCGTGAGAAGATGTCGGCATTCGGTAGTATTGTGCATTAGTATACATGGGAAATTTATAGTTAAATAAAAAAGATGAAAAATAAGATTGGTTAAATGGTAAACAATCGGCTCCTCTCTAACTTCTTAATGAAAATGAAGTAAAAAGTGGTCTTAAAGTTGGGTACTCGAGTTGTAGTGCATTTTAATTGGAGACCCTATTTGGCATAGGCATCTTGATCCAAATAGGGACGAATATCTACTTTACTATTAAAAGAGAGTCGTACAAAACACGTGTATTTATGTAGATTTTTTTGGATTAATTATCTTTTTTTTTTAAATACACTAACTCCTACATTTGAATGAGAGTTAATGGGAAACAATTTTTTTTTTCTTTTTATTTTTCTCTCAATGTTTAGAAGTTAATAATAGTTTTATCGTCTCAACTCTATTTTTTTATTATTAATATTTTAAATTAATCTTCTTTTTATGATATTTGATTTAACATTCATTAGGCATATATATAATTAAAATATTCTTTTTTGAATATAAGTTGTTCTTGAATAATTATTACATTATATCTTGATTTTAAATTATTTGTATATAAAATACGAAAATCAAATACTTTTCAAATAATTTCTCTGAAGTAAATCTATTCTTTTACAAGATCAATACTTTTACTCCAGTTTTCATCTTCTTATAATAATTTTAGATTATTGAGTTATTTTATTTTAAAAATATTTGGGAAAAAAATTATAGACATGTTAGACTTACAATTCCCAGTAGAAAGATATATTATTAGTTAAAATAATTTTTTGATTGATTCTTCTTTTTGTGAAAGAAAAATTATATAAATAAATATAATAAGTTGATTATATTTTTATTTAAATACGTCACAATAATATACTTTATCACCCTATGCCTAATGAATTAATATCATTGTGGATCTCATGGTATATTATTAAGTATAAAATGTGTGACTTTAATCTAAATATTTATAAAAAAATATTTGACATTTTTTCGCATGTATACTGATATGTAATTATATTAGTATATTAATATTAATATTACAAATATTCAATGATCATATAGATTACTGTCATGTTTATATATTTTATATCGAACTTTTACACATCTATACTTAATATTAAAAGAGAGTCGCAAAAAAATCTAAGGATACATGTGTCATCACCACATTAATCCTCTTTTTAAAAATCTTAAGAAAAAATGGACGTTTAATTTGGGAGGGGGTTAGAGGGTTATTCCATTATATACTACCTATCAATTAAAAATTTTCTCTCATTTTATTCATTTTATTTTTAAGCAAATAGTTTAAACAATAATAACTTTTATGTATCAATTTTATTTTTGAAAAAAATATATCAAATTAATTCTTACTTCGTGCTCTTTAATTTACATCGCACGGGACAACATCTAATTATATATAAAATATTTGTTGCCAGGTTGTCGCTGTGTCTGGGTGGTGTAGTCGGCCATCACGCTAGTCTCACACACTAGAGGTCCCCAGTTCAAACCTGGGCTCAGACATTTTGATTTTTTTATTCTGTTAGATAAAAATGTTGACTTTTGTAGCTTTTAAAGGAAAAAACACATCAAATATATATCCGGTTTATGTTCCGTATCCAAATGAGTACTTTTTTTTTCCGCTCAAAACGGTACATCTTTATATATATTAAAAGAATATAGTCATTTGGGAAGAAAATTTCCCGGCCAAATTTAATAGGTATAATGACGATTTTTTTTAATAAAATCGTTGCAAAAAAATTAAAGAAAAAATAGGTGTAATGGCGGGTTTTTTAATAAAACCATTGCAAAAAAAAAAAGGAAAAAAATTAATAAAAGCAATAAATTTAAAGATAAAAATACGGGATTTCCCGCCCAAATTATAGTTAGTGTATAGTAGGTCTAATGGCGGTTTTATGAATAAAACCGTCGCAAAAAAAAATTAAATAAAAAAAAATAATAAAAGCAATAAATTTGAAGATAAAAATATAGAACTTGATTACAATAAATCATCACAACCACATTCTTCACTAGCAGGTTATTGTATAGTAGTTGCAATGACGGTTTATCAAAAAACTGCCCCATTAGAATTGGAGGTTTTTTTAGAATTGGCGGTTTTATTAGGAGTGGCGGTTTAACAAAAAACTATTTATGTCTTCGTATCCACAACAACCATATTGTCCACTACTTTAGTCACTAACATAAAACTACCTTATAATCGGCATATTAAAATGGAAAACAGTATAAAAGGAGCCCCTAGCCAAGGAATATACATCAGCTCCATTCCATTCTTCCTATAATTGCAGAAACGGTCACCATAGAAATATATTAACAAAAGATAGACAACATGCCGATTTGGAGCAGTATAAGAGATCTGGAACCCAGAAATTTCGGATCGAGCATGAGATTGCGCCTGGTCAGATCATATGATGTGCTTGATTTTGCTGGGAGAGACATAAAAAACAGTTGAATGCATATTTCACGATGTAAACAATAAGATTATATTACATTGTGATTACGTTTTTCATATATAAAGATGTCTCTCATTTACTTGATGCAAAACTGTGTAATTCTTTTTATTTATAGGGAGACAGGATCCATGCTCAAATAAAAACCATGGGTTTCGAAGCACAGGCCCATGCTGCAGGAAGAAAAACTATATAGAATGTCTAAATTTTTGGTTGCCTTAAATGATATGTCATATCCAGCAACTGATGCACCCTTCATGATCAATATTTGTGGATGAACTCTCATATATGAAGATCCGAAAGAAGAATTTTCAAATTTGAGATTTGTGCTTAAAAGCTTTGCAAATTTTTGAGACAAACACCAACATTGTCACAGGAAAACTTTACGCCTACGGTAAGTTACTACAATTTCTAAATTTCAGGATAACAATATTTTTTCTACATTCCTCATGATTTTTTGATACAAGACTTCGAGGATCCTATCTCATCAATTGTTGCGAGCACATATTCATCCTCTGGCATTTACACTGAAGATTCGTCTTACTTTAAAGAAAGGGCAATTTTGGCACCTACACTAGACGTCGTTGATGAAGTGAATCAGTACATGAACGCACAATTAGCTGGAGATGGACGCTTATATTTAAGTTCGGATGAACCATGTCATTCAAACAAGACAACTGATGTCATAAATGCACTTCACACAACTGAATTTTTGAATGAAATTAGATCTTTAGGGGTTCCAAATCATGAACTTAATTTGAAAATAGGTACTCCGGTGATGTTGCTACGAACTGTCGACCATTCAATTGGACTATGCAATGGTACAAGAATGGTCATGACAAAGCTTGGGAACTATGTCATTGAAGCTGAGATTTTAACAGGAAGTAACGTACGACATCGAGCACTAATTCCTAGAATGTCGTTGACACCTTCTGATCCCAGACTACCAGTCAAATTCACAAGAAAGCAATATCCCTTGATCGTGTCATTTGCAATGACCATAAATAAGAGCCAAGGTCAATCTTTGATTCACGTTGGACTATTTCTAAGGAAATCAGTTTTTTTGTCGCGGTCAACTATATGTGGCTTTGTCAAGGGTTACTCATCCAAAGGGTCTCAAAATCTTGATGGGCGACAAAGAGAAAAACAAATCTACCACAACAAGAAATGTCGTCTATATGGAGGTCTTCCGCAATTTGTAAAAATCGTTATTTTCATTTATCTCGGACAATATTAAATATATTGCACTATGTTACATTGATCTTAATATTTTTTATCTTAATTATTTAAACTCTCTCAATGTGCAAATATCTCAACTATTTACAGAATTTAAACTAAAGCCCGTGCAACGCACGGCGGGTATTACTAGTAAACTATAAAAGCTACAAAAGCTCCATATTCTGCATGATATATGACTACCAAGCTATCCTCCAAAAACGTCTAACAGCCAGAGCGGATAGAGAACGAGCGGGTCATCTCTGAGAAGTAATATCACAAACGAGACCGATCCCCTGAAAAGTAACCGTGTATTCACGGGCCTCAACCCGCCGGTTCACGGTTCATAAGAGGGTGAACTGGAACCGGTCCTTGAAGAAGGGAGGCGATTCCGGGCCAGGCTTAAAAACCGGCGGTTCTGGTCCGGTTAAAACCGTCAGTTGCGGTCCAAAACCACAAGTTTACGAGTTAAAAAAAGATTATTATAAATTTTTTTATATAGAATACATTTATTCTATACTCCAAAGCTTAGCCAATTCTCAATAGAGAAGGCCCACAAATGGATAGATCCACTACATATTATCTCTCCTTTTATAAGGTTGAACCTTTCTTTTTTTGAACTCTCTTTCAATATGGGACAATTAGTCTCATTACTTCCTTTTCCTTCTATTCCAAACCAAATGTCCCACATCGAAAAGTTATAGAAAGAATGGAGGAGAGTTGGCCTGTAAATGAGAATATATTCAAGTACTTTGTTTACCTCACATCTTAATATTTTCTTTAAACTCTTTCAAGTTTGAAGATTATATAGTATTTTTAATATTAATAAATAAATCCAACTTATGTATTAGAACTGACGATTTTGATGTGAACCGGTGGTTTTTATCGTCTGAACCGCCAATTTTACATTATGTATATTTAATAATTATAAATTAATTAATTATTAAAATCGATGGTTCGGCCCGACGGTTCCGCTTCGTAGCTAGGAGGAATCGTAACCGGCCCTTGGTGAGACGGTTTCGGTCCGGGTTTTGAACCGTTGATCGACGGTCCGGTTCCGTTGACCGGCGGGCCGATTTCAGTTCGGACCTGCCGGGCCGTCCAGTTTGGGCAGGTCTATAACCGTGCGAGGATCCGACGTCTCTGACCAAATCTCCTCTCATTCCTCTCCTGCCAAATCCGTCTCGCTCAAAGCTTGACGAAGAGTGTATATTTGGTGTATTTTAGATAATAATTGGTGTAAGTAATGATGAAAATATGTGGTGAAGATTACCAAGGTAAAAAACATTAGTAAATATATGATAGAAATTAAAAAGTAATTATTTAATTTGACTACTTAAAGGTGATAAAGTATAAATGAACAAAAAAAACGAATAAATGTAAAATTTGGAACCAAATGAATATATCAACAGTATCATATGAAGACAAAATAAAAAGCACCCGTTATCATAATGGAATCCTTTAGCAGAATGTATGGGTGGCAAATTGGGTCGTGAACGAGTTGCGGGTTGGATTTAGATATTATATTGAATTATTTGCTTAAACATGAAACAAATTAATCATATCTTATCTTATCTATAATATATAAAGATTGAGTCCTGTCATTTATGTGGAGGCTTAATGACTTCATTTTCATGTTTAAAATCTTAATTAAGAAATTAATGTTAGTCTTATATATAAAGATTCAGTCCTATTATTTATGTGGAGACTTGATGACTTCACTTTCATGTTTAAAATCTTAACTAAAAAATTGATGTTAGTCATAATAAAAGTTAAGTTTTTTAAAAGTTGTGTTGTCAATTTGATTGAGGGCAACTGAATAGGTACCAATCGGCACCTCTTTCAACTTCTTTAACTCCTTCATTAATCAATTAAAATAATCTTAACTAAGAAATTAATGTTAGCCTTAGTAAAAATTAAGTTTTCTAAAAGTTGTGGTTTGAATTTAAATGGGGGCAACTGAACAGTCACAATCGGCACCTCTTTCACCTTCTTTAACTCTTTCATTAACCAAGTAAAATTTTTAGACTTAAATTTGTATAGTTGAGCATTAAAATTAGTCTTTTCATATAACCACACAACCTAAACTTAATTAAGAGAAAGTGACTATAAATAGACCTTCGTCATTGCATCCAAAATGAGTTTATATTCAGCCCATGTGGATGTCATTTGTCGGTATGTTAGGAGTGTAGGGTGCAACAAAGAACATGCTCAAGATACTTTGAATTTTCTATCATCAACCAAAGGTAATGTATTTTTCCTATAAGTTGCATGTATTACTTCAATCTTTGACACATAACACACTTACATGCATGTCAGCCTCAAGTTCACACTAAATCTGAATATATCTTTTTTTTACAGCGGGACATAAAATGAAAGTAGCATTATGGGAGAATTATAAAATGAAGTACTGCAAAAGAATTCCCATTAACATGGCACTTCCGTCATTGTGTTGGCTTCAATGAACGCCAAACATTTCAACGGTATTCAACGTAGAAATTTGCTTACGTCTTTTTTATCCTTCAAAAGTTAACATTTTCTCGCTTAAAAGTTAAACAAAGTTAACTATTTTGATTTTTCTTTTGAGGTTTATCTTTGCGTTTTATTATATACCTCAACACTTATCATCGATGATGATGATGATGATGATGATGATGATGATGAAGAAAGACAATGCTTAGAAATTAAAAATTGAGCCATCAAATAAAATGTATGTAACGTAGGCATGACATTTATACCTTCTAATGAGTAATGACAATGTACGTAACTCATCTAGATACATGGATAGTTTTGTTTTAATATCCGCCTTAATTACCAATGAATGAACTTATTTATGAAAAGAAAATGAAAGATTAGCCAAAAACGTATCACAAGAATTACTTGGGTTACTTGGATTGAGATTATTAGTTTTAAATACTACAATTAAAACTAAGAATTTATTGTTTTTATTTGAGCAATTGAGGAAAGGAGATGATGCTTACAAATATGTGATGATATGCGTTAATGAGTGATACATAAGCACCAACTTCGTTTGATGTCGTGCATCATATTGTAGCAAGCCAAAAAATCTTATGCATCATATGTACAAAATAATATAACAGAAATGCAATAATTTTTCATTGTGCCAATCAAAACGTGTTTTTGCAACCGAACAAATATGAATAGCGAATATAATGGATAACATTTATATGATTGAGCTGCAAATGTCTACTTATTCGATGATGAATACCTGGAAATTGTTGTTGATTTATTAAATTTTTGTTTCAACTAAATGGAAGTTTGTTGTATATTTGAAAGGTTATTATACTTAATATTGTATGCGGGTAAGAAATAGATGTTTAATAGTTGAAAATAAGTTTAGTATGAATTTGCATCATAATTTTAGTTTGTCTTTTTAATATAAGAATAGTTGTTTTAAAATTTAATTCACAAACATTAAGAAATGTTGGTTTAATTTTATTTTGAAGCACGAGTGTTGATTCTTAATGCGAATTCAAATACGTATCATTTTATGCATAATAAGTGTTTGATCATTTTAGATAATTGTGGTTGGTGACTTGACTTATAAATCTCAATATGATAACCTATTGTATTTGATACTGACCCAATGCTTGAAATCAACCTCATTTATATCCACATATCGACCCATGGGTGTACAGTCGAATAAGCGATATATGATAATTCAATGCGACAAATAAGTAGATCGTGCTGTCTTCTATAAATACAGACAAACTTATGCTTTACAAGTGTAATCTTTTAAAGAAAACCAATGAGTAAACTTTTCCAGTTGTAAAATGTATCATATGCAAAAATTGAATTATTGACATAAATAAAATTTTATTTGTTAATGGCAAATAAGACCTGTGCATCGCACGGGTCAGAATAACTCGTATATATAAAGATTAAGTCCTCATATTTATTGTGAAGTCTTAAAGGTTGAGTTCCATGAGTAAAATTAAGTTTCAAAGCATGTCCAAAAATTAAATGTGAAGTCATAATAATCTATACTACTTCCAATCAATGTTTGAAGAATTTCGAAAGACACATCTCTTTATCATAAGATTTTAACGTCTATCTTTTGGTGTGCAATAATTGAATTTCAACAATAAATGAACGATTAAACTACTCATCCATCTTTTCATTTGCTTACAAGCTAACGTTTCTCATGACTATATATAGTCCATTGTATTGTCTTCACCAATTACATAATGCAAATTAATACATAAATGATATATAACCCGGTTGATTAACTGTTGTCTCCTATCACTTACACAATTGCTTAGGTTTTCGTTAAGAAGCTAAATATTTGCTTAATTAGCTTATGTTGTTAATCAAAATTGCAAAAGTTGAGGTTCAGTTCACATTAACTATTCTCAGGTTTTGATTTATAGGTGTTATAATGTTCTGTATTATTTGGTTTTGACGTGTTTTTTCTTTATGAATTCAAACTGTTACATGCAGGGTTTGGATTATATTCGAAACATGATTCAGTCATCTTTGTATAAGCAGTTATCTATGAGGGAGAAGTATTATTGTTTTCTTCATATATTTGCTGTTTCGGAAAGATTTTCACTGCCTAAAGATGTACACTTACTTATTTTTCTAGATAATTGCTATGCTGCATTGAGTACATTATGGCACTTGGTTCAAGTGTAATATGTATTATCTGAATATCCTGCATTTATTGTATTTTTTTTTATTACCAAACTCAATGTTTGAACTTTCTTCACGATGAAGCATCTGCTTGATGTTGTTGGTAACTCTGGTCTTGATGCACAGTTGGATTCCTTAAGAACAAAATTAGATTTGGTAATAAATTGTGATAGTATGCAGTTAGCTATTGTTGGTTTATATTATTCCTTCCGATTGTTGAGTAAGAGTCTGTTGGATTGAAGAAAGAGATCCAAACGTTCGAAAGACATCTGTTCTTAATATCCATCAAGCACCTTCAATGAATGAATTAATTAGCCTCTAAAATCTCAGTTTCACCGGCTCTTGAATAGAGCTTGCCTTCCCAAATTATTCACATGGTGAGATCAAGAAACTGAGCAAGACGAACCCTATTTCACTGTAAACATTGAAGGCATCAGAATGGATGTGTCGGGTGTATTAGGTAATTGGTTTAAACGGGTAATTTTGGTTTAAACGGCTCTTGAATGGATATGTCGGGTGGATTAGCTCTTAAAGAATGCTGATGGATAATATTAAATCTCTCAATTCGATCTCTTAATGTACAGTTTATCATTATTTCTTTGGTTTGGTTTTAAAAAAAATTGAGTGTATACCTTTTACAGCTCCATTAGCTTGGGTCAAAAATTAGAATGGAAGTCGGAAGTCATTAATATAAAGAGCACTATTGAGTTAGTTTGGTTAACTTTACATCATGAATATTGTCCTGCAGGAAGAGAGAGCGTAAAGAGAGCCAAACAATTTTGACTTAATACGTTTGTATATACTTTGTTCCGTTAACATACATCTGATATAAAAATAAGTTTTTGACACAAATAAGAGTTTGATTTTGTAATAGCAAACAAAATATGTGCATCGCACGGGTCAGAATGCCTCGTATGTATAAAGATTGAGTCCAAATATTAACTGTGGAGTCTTAATGACTTAATTTTTTTCTTATCTATAATATATAAAGATTCAATACACTAATTTAATTTACAAGTGTTAATGTGCAAAATAATTATGATTCAATTCAATGGCCACACTTATAGTTTTAGGAACACAAAGGGATAGTCTTCCACACGATTAACCATTATTTGATGACTTCTCCCCTTCCCCTTTCCCCTTGGCCTTTACCCCTTCCAATAAGCTCATGCATTAAATCAACAATCCCAGAGTTGGCAGCCTATAAATAACATCATCCCTCTACTTACCTTATCACACCTTTCAATCCATAATCAAAACCCCTCCATCAGAGTGTGTCCTAGACCCTAAAGAAGCCGCAAGGTTCAAAAAGTTTGACCCGATTACGTTTGGTGGTGGGCGGCATCATCATGGTGGGAGGAGACATCATCGAGGCCAATGATTAATCTCTAATCCCATCTCTTCACTGTCACCAAAACAACAATCCCACCTCCAAACAACAACCAAGACGCAAAACAGAAACGAAAGTACATGCAAATAGATCTCAGGTATAGTTTTCATGTGCTTATAACAGATCTTTAAAGATCTTTACATCTCGAAAACCAACTCATCATTGATCTAAAATTACACCTTACCCGAGACCTCACTTAAAGATCTTGAAGACGAGCTTTGCCTCGATAACGAAGCCTTGCCGGAAAAACGATACCTCACCGGGATGTTGGAGAGGTGGGATTGGAGGCCGTGGATACGACGGGATGTTTATATCGCCGCCATGACCTGATTGATCAAAGAGTGTTAAATGACGATGGCGTTTTGGAGTTGGGTTTTTTGGTTGAGAGAGATAGAGGGAGAGAGAGAGAGAGAGGGAGAGGGAGAGGGAGAGGGAGAGGGAGAGAGAGAGGAGTTTTGTGTAGGAAAATGATAAATATGTATTTTAGTTTTTGTGGGTTGTTATGTTAAGAATTAATTGTGAGAAAAAATATAATGTATTCAATGTTAAAACAAAATAAAATAAAAAAAAAACATGATCTGAAATCCCAGTCAACCAAAAACTATTATGTAGTGTCATTTTGAATTTTAAGTGAAATAAAAATAATGAAAGTGTAGGGAGTAGTCTTATTATTTCATGTAATTATGTTTTTATTTCAACTAAGTGTTGCGATAAAATCCCTCACAATATGCCGCAAGTGCACGGTGTCAACAAGTAATAAAGTGATAAGTAAAGTATCGTTCCCTCGAGGACTGATTTCACTAAGTACCAAAATTTAATCAACTCACAATTTTATTTGAAGAACAATTAAATAGAGTTTATATCTAAGCTAATTGCAGAAAATAAATAATAGTAATAATAATAATAATGATAATAATAATAAGGGGTAGGATATTGATTTTCACCTCAAACAATCGGGAATGATATTTATTCGATTCAATTCACTGTTATTCAATTGATTGTAAGCGGGAATTAAATTATTCTAAAGCGCTTTCCCAAGGTCGATAGAAAATACTACGAATTACTAACTCGATATATCCCTATTCGAATCGGATAATTAATAGCTCAAACGGTTCAAGAATTCCCACAATAACAACACAATTCGCATGAGTATATTCCTATCTCACGAAAATTATGATTCGTCTAACAAGAACTATCCTAAATTTCATCTCCGAATCCATAAAGACATTCAAAACAAATTAAGCTGTTAGTAGAATAATTAAAAAGCGTTAAGAACGGTAAGAAGAATCCAATTTAATAGAATAACAAGTAAATCGAAATAATAATAAATAATCAAACCGCTGAAATTCTGATCAAAATCCTCTCGAATAAATCTAAAAGCCAAGATGCGGAAAAAGCAGTAGGAATCAGTGGTCTTGCGTCGCCAGAAATCTACACCTTCTGTTCTACTTTATTCTTCACCCGCCGAAACCTGCTCTCACGTGGTCTCTCTCTTCTCACGTCCAATCCTCCCCCTTTTATATCCCTTCCAGCCCTTTTTTATATTCTTTCTTTTTTTTTCAATCTCCAGTAGCTTTTCTTTCTCTCCCCAAAGTGCTTTCACGGCCAAGCAAAAATAAAGGCCCAAGCGGCCCAGCTGATCGCGGCCCAACTTCTTTTCACTAAGTACCAACAATGGCATTGGCGTATTTTTGCTTTTTGCGCCTTCTGTGCCGCGGCTCGCTTAATGTGTGCCGCGACACACGATCTGATGCGTCACATTATTTCTTTGGTTATCTTCGTGTCATGCTCACTTCTACAATGTGTCTGTGACTAAAAATCTTATTTTAAATCGTTTTTAAATCGTTTTGGCTTCTGGACTTTGATTTCCTGCACAACATATAAAAATAATGCATTAAAAGCTCATTTATGCTGATTTAGGCTCAAGATGGATATAAAATAATGATATAAAAACGCATAAAAATACACCTAACAAATACCCCCAAACTTGAGCCTTTGCTTGTCCTCAAGCAAAAATTATAATTTTAAACAAAATGTATCGTGAGTAATCATGCAAATCCATAGTGCAAAACTTAATCAATACTATCCTGAAAATCTCAAAGAATAATACAAGTATCGTAATAGTGAGTCACGTCCCGGACACTGATTCCACTAAGTAACCAATTTCAGTCCTAATCAATCGTTCATGGAGAAAATCAAGCTCAAAGATTAACAAGCGTGAATTTAACCGACCGTCAATATGAAGGGTTAGATTAAACAAGCCAATTCGCCCAGTCCAACAGTCTAGTGGCAAAAATTTAAGAGTTTCATTATTAAAATTACGCCTAGGACAGCATTCCCTTATGTATGATCAATAATATGATTCGAGTTAACCACTAGGTTTCGGCTCTCGGGAATCATCGGGATGATCCTAGGGTGGATTTCCATTCTCATGTATCGGGGAACCGTTTGACTTAAAAGACACTCATGGGGCACATGGATGCTTCTAGTTACTAAGCCCCTCTCTACAGCGGAGAAAAAACTCGAATAGCACTTCCCGCATGTCAAGGTTGCCGTTTTACGCGAAAGTAGACAACGGGTCACGTGAATACCCCCGGTTACTAGGCTTCCCATCATCGATAATGCGATATTTCTAAATTATTAATCTATTCAGGGTCGTCGTTTTACGCGAGAGTAAACAACGGGTCACGTGAATACCCCCGGTTACTAACCTTGACATCATAGTACAATTAATATCTCGACTTTTTCTTGGGAAAAACTGTCCGACTCTAAACTCAATTTAAATGCCAACAAGACTCATGGTACTGGACGACGAGCTACGCAAAAAGTTTAACCAAACGTATAAACGGTTATTTGAAAACACGTATGTCTCCTTTCTTATCTGCTAAAATTTCTACAAAAATGATAAAATTTTGGACTTAATTGAATACTCAACAGAAACAGATATCGCTGATTGCAACTCGACTAAAACTCAACCGTTTCTTCCAAGAGAAATCAGTATCGTAACATCAGTTTTACACATGGAAGCACGAAAAATTCACGATAAAATTCAAGCTTGCAAAATACCATCAACAACATGCAAAATAAAGTCCACTACACATAACATTATCAATAATAAAACTCATGTGAAAATAAAAGAGATAAGGAAAAGTGAAACTTATTCCAAATGTCTTCTTGAACACCCGCACATGTCTGAGTGGAAACGTCGATCAATCCATACTTCAAATAACGCCCAACATCACGAGGAACCCCCAAACTTAGTCTCTAGTCATGAGATAACAATAGACATTAAATCAAGAAAGACTAGAATATGAAGAATAATAACTCATAGGGGTTAAAAAGAAATATCAGAGAAATAAGGGCCAACAAGAATACACGAATCCAAACAAAATAACAAACAAAAGGAAAAATTAAAAACGAAAAATCAAATAAAAACAACTAACTAGAAAGCAAGTAAAAATGATGGGTTGCCTCCCATCAAGCGCTCTATTTTACGTCTTGAGCACGACGTGGCGAAAAAATTCTAACGTGGCTTCTTTCTAGGGAGATTGCCAAATGCCCCCTTCTTGCAATCTATAAGCCTCTTATTCCATAGGGGAGGCTTTGGCTCATGCCCGGTTGCCAAAAATAATGAATAAGAATAATTATGCGGACAACCAAAAAATGATGGAAGAATGTAATAATCATAAGGCACGAAAAAATAAGCAGAGTTCGAATGGGCAAATAATAAAGAATTATCATGCATAACCTCATTAGAACTCGAAGAATCAGCCTCAACAAAATCATGAGTAATGGGGTCAATCTCTCCCATTATGGATTTAGGAAAAATTATGCGTGGCACCGTTAATAAAATTTTTGGCACAAAAGTATTCACCTTATTAGTCGAAGTTTGATGACAATTTAATGGAATTTCTTTGGAAACATCATCAATGATAACTTCTTCTCTAGGCTCATCACACTTTATGAAATCATTGGGTGCTGGGGGATCGACCCTAAAACTCAACATATCGTTCTTCTCAACCTCCCCCTCAACTTCACTACTAAATAAATGAGCTGGAAAATAACCGTAGTGATTCTCAAGACCACGATGTGCGCATTGTAGCTCAAAAAGGGTACTATCAGGATTTTTAAGAACGTCTACATAAATTTCAAGCATGGTCTTTTCTTTTGGGGAGAAGGTTGACCCTAAAACTCAACATGTCATTCTTCTCAACCTCCCTCAACTTCACTACTAAATAAATGAGTGGAAAATAACCGTAGTGATTCTCAAGACCACGATGTGCACATGATAGCTCAAAAAGTACTATCGGGATTTTTAAGAACGTCTACATAAATTTCAAGCATGGTCTTTTCTTTTGGGGGAGGTGGTGACCTAAAACTCAACATGTCATTCTTCTCAACCTCCCTCAACTTCACTACTAAATAAATGAGTGGAAAATAACCGTAGTGATTCTCAAGACCACGATGTGCACATGATAGCTCAAAAATGCTACTATCGGGATTTTTAAGAACGTCTACATAAATTTCAAGCATGGTCTTTTCTTTTGGGGGGCTCACCGAATTTATTTGGCAAATTATTAAGAGCATCGAAATTTATGAAATGCCAAGGGTCACGATACTCATAGGAAAACATAATGAAGAAAATAAAAATAAAGAGACTAAACAATGAAAAAAAAAAAAACCAAAAAAACCAAAAAAAAAAAAAAAAAACTTCAAATTAAAATTAGAGTCGCTTGGTATTGATATTAGCGAAAAATCAGTCCCAAACGCCAAAAACTTGTTGCGATAAAATCCCTCACAATATGCCGCAAGTGCACGGTGTCAACAAGTAATAAAGTGATAAGTAAAGTATCGTTCCCTCGAGGACTGATTTCACTAAGTACCAAAATTTAATCAACTCACAATTTTATTTGAAGAACAATTAAATAGAGTTTATATCTAAGCTAATTGCAGAAAATAAATAATAGTAATAATAATAATAATGATAATAATAATAAGGGGTAGGATATTGATTTTCACCTCAAACAATCGGGAATGATATTTATTCGATTCAATTCAACATTATTCAATTGATTGTAAGCGGGAATTCCTAAATTATTCTAAAGCCTTTCCCAAGGTCGATAGAAAATACTACGAATTACTAACTCGATATATCCCTATTCGAATCGGATAATTAATAGCTCAAACAGTTCAGAATTCCACAATAACGAGCTTCACAATTCGCATGAGTATATTCCTATCTCACGAAAATTATGATTAAATCTAACAAGAACTATCCTAAATTTCATCTAGAATCCATAAAGACATTCAAAACAAATTAAGCTGTTGGTAGAATGATTAAAAAGCATTAAGAACAGTAAGAAGAATCCAATTTAATAGAATAACAAGTAAATCGAAATAATAATAAATAATCAAACCGTCATGAAATTGGCTACAATCAAAATCCTACTCGAATAAATCTAAAAACTAAGATGCAGAAAAACCGTAGGAATCCGTGGTCTTCGCGTCGCCCAGAAATCTACACCTTCTGTTCTACTTTATTCTTCACACGCCGAAACCTGCTCTCACGTGGTCTCTCTCTTCTCACGTCCAATCCTCCCCCTTTTATATCCCTTCCAGCCCTTTTTTATATTCTTTCTTTTTTTTTCAATCCCCAGTAGCTTTTCTTTCTCTCCCCAAAGTGCTTTCACGGCCAAGCAAAAATAAAGGCCCAAGCGGCCGAGCTGATCGCGGCTCAACTTCTTTTCACTAAGTACCAACAATGGCAGTGGCGTATTTTTGCTTTTTGCGCCTTCTGTGCCGCGGCTCGCTTAATGTGTCTTGCATGGCCAAGATCTGATGGGTACATTATTTTATTTTGTCTTCGTGTCTGGCGGTTCACTTGGTGTGTCTGCATGTTCATCGCTAACCATTTTTAAATCAGTTTTTCATCGTTTTGGGCGAACTTTTTTTTTTTGCCGCAACATATAAAAATAATGAATTAAAAGCTCATTTATGCTGATTTAGGCTCAAGATGAATATAAAATAATGATATAAAAACGCATAAAAATACACCTAACACTAAGTAATAAAATGCAATTCGCTCTTATTTCGTAAATGTGCTTTTATCGAACCCTACAACTCAACAATTTACTCAAATATTATGCAATCAACAATTAGATACAATTTGTGCAACGCACAGGTCCGTAAAGTCTCGTAGATTGAAAGATTGAGTCCCTACATTGAATGTGGAGTATAATGACTTAATTTTTGAAGTGAAAATTATGCAGTATTATATGAAAATTGAAAAGTTTCTACTGATCCATCCGAGTAATTACATCAATCATGAGATGGAAGTGCAAGGGTTGCGGGAAAATGGTGAGTCTTAATGACTTCATTATCATAACAGTAGTCTTTAGGGATTCCACCATTACATCTAACGTTGTTGTCACCGCTCTCTAGCCAGAAGGTTTGCTTTATAGATATACGAATTGTGTTTTTATAGATCTGAGTTTATTATGAGTTTTTTTTAAAGTTTTTTCTTTTTTCACATACATCTGAAATTTTTATAACTTTTTTGTGTGTTTTTGTTACATCCGGCACTTGAAACCAACAAAAAACTAGAAACCTACCTAGCAAAAACTTTCACCTCACTCTCTAACTCCGGTCATTTGTAAGTTTATATCATGCTTTTAATCTGATTTTGTTGAATATAATATAGAATTTTCATTTGAGTTTTCATTTGTGTTTAGTGGTGAAGATATGAGGACAATAAGATGGATAAAAATTGAAGATGATCATTTATTGATTTTCACAAATCTTTAAGGTAATTTTTCCACTCTTCAGATGTATCATTTTTTTTATTTATGTGTATACTTTTCGATCTGCATTGTTTGTGGAAAACCCAATCCCAAAAAGTCAGGAGACTTAATAAATATTGTTAGATATTCTAAATTAGGATATTAAAATAGTGATACTCCCCACCCTGTTTTATTTTGATATAGTTAGAATTAGTCTTTGCTTTCAAATTTAGAGTGATAATCGTGTCTGTGTATAGTCGCCTCGGTATGCCAAGGGTACATTACATACCGTTTAAAGAAACGCTACTAAAAAAGTTTCGGAGAGATGAACAATCTGAGACCGCCAGAATTGCAAAATGGATGGGTTTGGGTCAAATTAGGTCGGGTCAGGTTGATCGACCAACACTTGCCCGTGTTTGTCGCTGTCTGTGTAGTGCAGCTTATGCCGTTAATGATGACAACAGTAGTGATTTGGATGTTACTGTGGATAACATCACATTTAATTTGCTTTGCCTCGTAAGTTTTCCGAAATTCTCACATGTGGTCTTAATGATAAATGTGAAGAGAAGTGTAAATGGGACAACTAATAGCATATGATTATAGGCATAGTAAGGGGAAAAATATGCCAATATATTCACTTCTTAAAATGGTTTGGCAAACAATGTCTTATGTTTATTTGCGTTTTTCATGTACGATAATGACCCTCAAAACGCAATCTCAAACACTCTCTAAGACTTTGCATTAAAGCTTTGCAGCCTGCCTAATATTTAGTTTAGGCTGCTACTGATCGTGCTTGAAATATTTGTGGAAAGTTTGATGATAATTGTGGATTTTCCCTGATTTAGTAGTCCAAGTGAGAGCGTAGTTCTAAATGTGAAGGTTTTGGTTTTAAGTTGATTATATAGGGCGAGTGAGGGGGTAATTATATTTTATATACGACTGGCATCTTCAAGTGAGAATAGAAACAGTTGGGACACTATATACACGATGTACTCTTTGTTTACTAAATTTTCTTTTGCATATCACATTTTTGATAGAATACCTTACAGAGATGACAAATGAAGAACGTACTAGCAACTCTTTCGAACATACATTGAAATAGGTAGGGAATAGTCATAGTATTCTATTTTTGATAGAATACCTTATTGTGTGTTTTATGTAACACTCTTTCAAGGCCTTGCAATGGACTTAAGCCCTGTTCTTTTGGACTTATTTTTCGATTTTGATTCGATTCGATTCGATTCGATTCGAATCCATTCGATTGATTGATTGATTCGGTTGATTTCGTTCTTCTTCTTCTTCTTATTTTTATTATTAATCTTAACTATTATTATTGTTATTATTACTAATAATATTACTATTATCGTTGTTCTTGTTAATTACTATTATTATTATTATTTATCATTATTATTATTATTATTATTATTTACCCTTAATATATATTTCGATTCGATTCGATTCGATTCCATTGATTCGATTCGATTCGATTCGATTGATTCGAATCCATTCGATTGATTCGATTCAATTGATTGATTCGATTCAGATTCATTCGATCCAAAAAAGCAGGCGTAGTATTTGTCAAAGTCACGGAGATTTAAGCCTATGGTTCTCAAGAAAGACCGCTATTGGCTCATGTTTGGTATATGTTTTTGTTTACTTATTTTTCCAATTTTTCGTGTTTCAAACAGTTCTTTTAAGTTTGCAATTCTTTTAAATTTTACTCTAATTATTAATAATACCTTCTTTCAATAAAAGTTGGAAGTAATAAACATCGCATTACTGAGATTTGGTCTTTTGAAGTAAGAAACATTGATTAGATTTATTTTGCTTTGTCAATAACAAAAACTTCGTGCTTTTCGGGATTCACAAATCACTATATGAAATGATCTTGGGCTGAGCAAGAGCTTGCTTTAAGGTTGCTAATCAATCACTTTATGCTTTGGCTAATGGTTATATAGATCTTACGAAACTCAATATAGGAAATGGTCTTTAATCAGGCCTTAAAGAAACAATGGCAGACAAAAGAATTGAAATAAATTGCAGGTTCTCTATTAAAAAAAAAAGAAAAAAATGACAATAACAACAAAATAAACTATAAGCTTCTCAAGAATCGACAAAGTCCGCCCGATGCACTCTTGGTTATACAGTATTTCAAAGCGACTCACAACGAGAAAAAAAATGAGGTTGATACTATCAGTAACTGATTCGACAACATCAAATATTACTACACATTTGCCATCATCGTTTTCTAACAATGATGCGAATTGTGAGGTGATGGAAAATGATTACGAAAACGATTATGATGACCAAGAGTAGTTAAATATGCAGGTTCAACTTTTGCAATATTAAGAATAGGGTACTTAACTACAAAAAACAAGTTATGGAAGTTTCAGTCTTGTATCATCCTACACTGACATAACAAAGCCCAATTAATTAGTATGGAATATGAGCCGTTCAACACCAACAGACTATTATGAAACATTAAGTCCAACCCAACTACAATAAATCCAATACATTACATATAACTAATTACCTAAAACTTATATTACAAACATAAAAAAGAAAATGACAATAACAAAAAAAATAAGGTATAAGCTTCTCAAAAGGCAATAAACAACATCCGACGCAATCTTGATAACATATTGATATAAATTCAACCATCTGCACATATTCAATCATCTACACTATTTTTACGTACAACACACGTAGATACAAAGTTTGTGCATCGCACGGGTTCTGAAAGCCTCGTTTTATATAAACTTTAGATTTCACTAACTCAGTTATTTATTGAGTTCATAAATGCAGCCAGCTGGAATACGGGTTATTATACAAACAGGTTACTAAAGTTTACCAAAAATGACAATTTTCTTACTAAAGTTTTTTTGTTACAAAAAGGTTACTAAAGTAAACGGGTTTGTCAAATGGGTTACTCAAATATTAAAATCTTACACAAATGTAACTGCGAGATTGGGCAACCGGATGATTACCGGTTCCCTTTGTCCACGTCAGCACCATAGTTTTAAATGTTACAAAGAAGTTACTATAGTTTACGGGGTTATTAAATAGGTTACTGAACTTTACAAAAAGTTACTATGCATGTTTTTTTTTTAATTATTTTTTTTTAACTTTTAAGTTTTCTTCTTCGCATGTCTTTGTATATTTTCATACATTTCTATCCGTTTTTATACGTTTATGTATGTTTTTCTCTCTTGTCATACTTTCTTTACATTGCTTTACGTTTATGTATGTTTTTATCCAGTTTCGTACGTTTTTGTCTATTTTTGTACGTTTTCATCTGTTTTCGTATATTTTCTTACGTTTTCATAGGTTTTCATAATTTTTTTTATTACATTTGTGTGTGCATTTACACGCTTGTGTACGTTTCATAGGTCTTTTTACGTTTTCATACTAGTTTTATATTTTTCTACACCTTTGTATGTTTTATACGTTTGTATGCTTTATACTTGTTATGTTTTATACGTATGTAAAAATGTGTATAAAAATGTGTATAAAAAGTGTGTAAAAATATGTGAAAACGTGTAAAAACACACAAAAATATATGAAAATGGAAAAAAGTAAAAAAAGCAGATAAAAACGTAAGAAAAACATACAAAGACGTAAGAAAAACGGACAAACGTAACAAAAAAGGATGAAAGTGTAAGAAAATGGGCGAAAACGTATAAAAACGAACGAAAACATATAAAAACATATGAGAACGGAAAACCCGTGAGAAAAAAGTTCAAAAAACGTAAGAAGGACGGACAAAAATGTATGAAAACCAAATTTTGAGTTAAGTATAAACGGTCGTTAGGATAAAAGACTAACAGTGTAACGACAGTTAGTCTAAGGGACCATTTTTTAAATTAACGAAAAAATTAACTTGTAGTAGAAGGTTAAAACATACAGAGTAACTTATATAACCGGTTACAAAACTTGAGTAACCTCTTTGTAACAAAAAAAACTTTAGTAAGAAAATTGTCATTTTTGGTAAACTTTAGTAACCTGTTTGTATAATAACCTGCTGGAATACTATTAGAAACGTTGGATATATTTCGTTCGTACGGCTCAAAACATTAGATATAATAATAAAAAGGGTATTACTAAATACCGCCCTAAATTACTAGTCACCGACCTTAAAAATTATATTTTTGCCTTTCATTATTATTGAACCTCTCTCTCTTCTCTCTCACTACTTTTCTCTCTCACTACCATCTCTCACTTCTCTCTACCCGCCATCGCCGCACCGCCGCTGTCGTGTCGCCACACCACCGCCGCCGTGCCGTCGCACCGCCACACTACTCTCACTTCGGTGAAATTGACGCAGGCGTCTGGAATTTCCGCCTGCACCATGGTGCAGGCGTTTGGAATTTCCGCCTGTACCATGGTACAGGAGTCTATTGTAGACGCCTGCACCATGGTGCAAAGTGAACTCCATGGTACAAGCGTCTGAATGACGCCTATACCATGTTGCAGGCGTCTGGAGTTTCCGCCTGTACCATGGTGCAGGCATCTATTGTAGACGCCTGCGTCAATTTCACCGAAGTGAGAGTAGTGTGGCGATGCGACGACACGGCGGTGGTGGTGCGACTGCACGGCGGCGGTGTGGCGGTGATAATGGCAGGTAGAGAAAAGTGAGATACAGTAGCGAGAGAGAAAAATAGTGAGAGAGAAGAGAGAGAGGTTCAATAGTAATGAAGGGCAAAAATGTAATTTTCAAGGGCGGTGACTAGTAATTTAGGGCGGTGTTTAGTAATCCAGTAATAAAAATGGGTCATATAAACAGTAATGAATCATTTCGATTGACAATTTATATAATGGAGTCAAGTCGATGGTACACTATAGATTTATGAATAATATAAATATGTTTAGGGAATTATTATTCCCGTGATGTGTCTTACCTAATACTGGTTGTATATACATAGATGGAAGGTTCTACATCCTTCTAGAGGTAGTAGGATCCTATTAGATATCTTACCTTATTTAGGAATTCTATGTATGGAAGGACTCATTGTAATGCCTATATAAAGGTTCCTTTATCAGTGTTATGAATACAATTGATTGACTCGTATTTACAGTCTTTCTCCTGAAACACATTATCAGTACGTAGTCCCCAACTGAGTAAGAAATTTTTTTCCTCTCCCGTTTTTTTCTGAAAATCCCGAATAAAAAAAGGAAAACGGAATTTGTGCAGAAACACTAGCCGCCAGTCATATTCCTCCTCCAAATCGCCGCCGCCGGCCACTGCCCTCATCTCCAGCCTGCCGGAGTTTGTTGCCCACATACAACCGCACATAGATCGGACCAAACTGGACCGCCTGCTGCTTGTCATCTTCTTCACCGCGACCGGAATTGCAGAAAACGCCGTCCACCTTTCTCCCAAATCGAAGCAGTATCTTCATGTCGATTCACCAACCTCCAATCAAAGATAAAATGCATGAGGTATGGGGGCAAATCTAAGCAGGATGAAAGAATAATGGATCTCACTATCGAGATAAGAGGAGAGATAGGATCGCTGGAAGATGCCCTACATCGATTCACTCGCTCGAATATTTTAGATGGTGAAAATAAGTATCGATGTGGCAGATGTAAGTCATATGAGAAGGCGAAAAAGAAGTTGAGAGTACTGGAGGCTCCTAATATCCACACTATTGCTCTTAAAAGATTTCAGTCGGGCGGATTTGGAAAGCTGAACAAGTCTGTCAAGTTTCCAGATATTCTGAATTTAGCTCCTTATATGAGGGGAACGAGTGACAAATCCCCAATATACCTGTTTTATGGGGCACTATTTCACCTAGACGTTAAGAACTCCACTTTTACTTGTCATTACGTGTGTTTCATAAAGAATAATCAAGGAAAGTGGTTCAAAGCTGATGACAGTTCGGTGCAAATGGTGGAGCTCGAGAAGGTTCTCTCAATCGACGCGTACATGCTTTTCTATGCAAGAAGTAGATTTTTATAAGGAAATTTGGAGATTCGGCCTCATCCAATACTGAGTTGCTGCACCACCGCGCCCGAGTCCTTTTTCGGCCAATCACCGAGCCCAGTAGCCCTTTCCGGACGTTTCTAAACTCTCCATCTTTTCCTACTTAATGATTCATTTGTCATTTGATTTGTACACTTATGAATCTTACCATGTTTACGTTTTACGTGAATATAAGAAATATGTTGCTCATGATGATGTATAAAATATGGAAAGAATCCATATTTATTATCCCGTTCAAGGATCAAAGTAAATATGGAACCGAGTACCAAGAAAATATGTTGCTTATATAGAGAGAGAAGTCAAATCTATTATCCCGTTCAAGGATCAAAGCAAATATGGAACCAAGTACCCGTAAGATTTTATTAAAGTTACCGTTTTTCAATTCCTCTCTTTTGGGAATTTTTTTTGGGAATTGGGTATTTGGGTTCTTTATCTCTCACGTTACTTTGCAGTGGATGAGACTATGAGAGGTGGTATCACTCTCATATGTCGAAGTAAACTGTGTGACGGTCCTGGGAGAGTCACGGATAATTGTTGAAAGTCGATATTTGTGGTTGTTGCATACACCACGATTTAGGTGCGATTTGATGTTGCTGTTTTGTCGATTTTAAACCGACTATTGAAAAAAATAAACACTGTCGGTAACAGTAAAGTTATGACTTGTTCATGATTATTCATGGATTTGTGACGTACAAATGGGACAAACATCGATTGCGATGGATATGTCGTGATTAAAATTGATTTGTGACGGATTTGTCACGTTGAATTGAGCGACCACTGTTAGGGTTGTATACGTCAAAGCATACTTTATGCTTGTATTACCTAATTTCCCGGTCTTTATCTATGAGAATATTTAATTCATTTATCACATGTTTTGCATATTTATTCACGCTATGGTTATGCAAATGCAGTCTAATTTACTTTATATTGTAGATAATGTGGTGTGTAGTGTCACACAGAAGATCATATTATCGGTTCCTTATATAGTAATATTCAGTTCACAACCTATGTAACATTAGACCGTTATGTGAGAGGTTGTAGTATATGCTTGAGATTGGTTGGTCTTGACCATTAGCATATATTAGCGTATTCGTTATACGTTGAACAGGATCGGGGTGAGATAGATTCTTCTATACTGACTATAAGAAGAACGTACATCTCGGATAATTATTATTTCTTAATTCTAGTGATTAATATTTAATTATATATATTTAATATTTATTGCTTTGATTTATCATGGGTGAGAGCCACAATGATTGACTCAATATGCTCGATATTTTGGGCAATATTATTATTTATATGATAATTAATATTATAGCTAGAAATCGTGTCCCGACCAGTCGGGTTGATCATGTCCCTTGAGGCACTCGAAAGGATTATTATATCAAACCCTGCAGGTGGAATTAATTTTCCGATATAATAATAAAGGTCGAGTGGTATACTCATGTATAATACATTAATTAATTAAAAGCTGTCAGTAGCTTAAATTAATTAATGGACATAGAATATCTTAAACACGAGAAATAATTAATTTAAAAGGAGCCCAATTTCGTAATTTGAGATTTTGGTAGGAAGTGCAATATTAACTTATTAGTGGACTAAGTTGATATTAATAGAGTCTTCATATTAGGAAGAGTCCTAATAATGGAAGGAAGATATCTATTGGGAGTCCTTACCATATCCTCCTTAAGGTCCATAGAGTAGCCCAAAACACCTATAAATACATGCTTAGGGTTGGCCGATTTTTTGACCTCATTATTGCCCAAGAAATCGATTTTTATTGTGTGTGTTTTAATTGTGGATCTTGACTTGTGTCTTGGATTCCACAATTTGGTTAACACAATATTTTTCTAAAATACTCAAAATATTCAAGAAAAATAGAGAGAACAAAAATCGTAAGTTTCTTGAGAGAAAAGTTTCGGCCGATCCCTTTGCAGTCCAAGTAGTCCGGTAGATTGTTGCCCACACGACATCCGGACGTAGGCGGGATATACTCTAGAAGATCTCAAGGTAGAAATACAAGAAGATCGGAGAGGAACACGAAGAAGGACAAATCGACCAAAAGGGATTTTTCTACCACTTCGCGTCAAAGGTAAAATTACCGACTCCCATGCGTAAATATGTTTATTTAATTGTTTATTAATCTGTTTAGTTAATTAGTTGACAAGCCTAAATAGATCCGGTTTTTACATTGGTTAGTTTATAAAACCTTTTATTAAATTACCTTCACCAACTCGCTTCCGCTGCGTTTTATATTCCAACAACCACCACGTTGGTCTTGACCCAATCCCATACTTGAAAAACTCCATCTTTCATCTTATTAAAATAAAATATTGCATGTGGGTATAGTCATGCACCGTCTCCTTGCAAAATGATATATGAAAGAATGTATGAGTAATTCTCATGAATTTTAACATGTAAAGCAATGGCATATTGTGATAAATACATGAATTCGTTGACCTCGATTATAGTTCGTATGACTATAGGTCCGAATACTTTTCCGAGTATTTGTAAAGGCATGTGCCTTATACATTTGACTATGTTTAGTCGATCTTATTGGATGGTCAAGACGAGTTGGTTATGGTATATTCATTATGTCTCATAGTTCAAAATGCTTAATATTGATGCACCGCTTTGCATCCATATAACATGCCTATTATGACGTATACTTGTAAATTGAGAATTAAAATACTTGGTTGATTTGATGCACATTGGTCGATTTCGTCTACCCTTTGATCATGACTAGGCGCATCCCCCTTGGTATTTGTTTATGCTTTGAAAGTTCAAACGGAATTAGTGGTTTTTAAACAGCCTTAACTGTACCGACATTCCTACTTTCTCTGCAAGTCTATCAAGTTCGAGTTACCGAAAGGATCATTAGTCGAGATAAGAAATCGAACACCGTACTGCGTTTAAACGCACCTATGGATGTCATTGCCATATTTTTGCATCAACACTTATGCCATTGGATATGGTCTCAACCTTGTTTTCTCACTAAACTTGGGAAATACTAAAGCAGTCAATTAAAACATGCACTGTGATTTGAGTTTAATGATCCGTGTGGTGCACAACCTATAAATAGAAAGATACGGAAGTCTATTTTCCACATCATCTGACCGTTCGTCCATAGCCTTCCTAACAAGGGAGTTATTGCTGTTTCAATGAACAAAGGTCAAGCTGCGCGGAATTTTATTTCCAACGATTGTGCTAACTTCTGTTCAAACCAACTTGGTTCCCATCTTGAATTTGCAAGTGGTCTTATGACACATATTTTTCAATCTCTTTTGGCCGAATTTGCCATAGATGATGCAATTTTTGGTATGCATTGTATGCTAAAATATCATCTTTCAAATGTTGAAAAACAGTTTCCTTGGGGAAGCCCAAAATACGCACCCTTATAAGAAGGTCGAGCATGTGCATGGTAGTTTTACACCATGCTTGTATCGTAACTTTTCCCCTTAGGCATATAATCTTGCCATGTTTTGCACTCAATATGATAGATTATTTTGATCGTATCTGATATAAAATCTCTATGTTGTTAGAGTGTTCGCTATGCTCATGTTTGTAAAATTTTGCAAGCGTATTAAGCTATTTTCAAGGAACATGATATTTTTGGATTTCGTGTTATAAATCCATTGTCACTATGATGAGTAGGTCATCAAAATCAATGAGTGGTATAATGCTCAAGTTGTTGAACGCCGAATGGTGTTTTCTAGTCACATATGTTCCGTAACAATTGAACCATGTTATGACTCGATGACATATATGCCAAAGTGTATCACTCATAGCATCTCATTGTGATTTGTGAGAAATAAAATCTTATGCATCACTTGTATTGGATATGTGAAAAGAAAATATTCATGAGTCAATATGGTCCGGCTTGCATCGGTTTTTGTAACCAGAAGATGTATTGGGACATTGACATATTTAGGCTTTAATAGTCCGGAGTTTGGACAGTTTGATGATCCATATACCACGGTATTGTCATGGACATCATTTTCTTTGAACAAAGAAAGTAGTTGGATCAAAGACACCAAAGTACGTTGGTGGAGTCATGAGCAGGGCTCATGACCGATGATGATATTTATGTCATACGCGTCTTGTTTTCATAAACATGTGTGACGCCAAAGACCCCCCAATGATCCTTCTTAGCCATGTTCATTTATTTAAGCCTATTCTTTGGCACGATTAGGAGATGACACTCTCCTATGCTAAAGAGAATAATGTAGCGACTCGCATAAGCATGGTGCTGAGTCCTCCCTTTTCACAGAGTCCTTATACATATATGATCATAAGTATTATCTTGGGTGGCTTATGATGCTATGATGGTGTTCACAAATGGTCATACTCAAGTAATAACATTATATGTTATGTGGTTCCTTTGACAATGATTGATAAGTTGATGAAACCTGAGTTTATGGTTGTCCAACTTGCGGACCAGTCATTGTAAAGGTCGGTTCACCCACTTTTAGACCAAGTCTTAAAGTGAAATTTTTATGAGTACTTCCTTCCTCACATCCAAGGCTACATTCTCACAAATTTTGGTGTCATTTGGAGACTTGGAAGGAGGTGAACCACTTAAATGAAGTTTTCACATACCACCAGCCGTCCTATCAACCAGTTCGATGTCATTTCAACCTCTTTCTAATCACAAGGTTGATGGTTTTGGAATCACAACACCCGTTTATACATGCTCATGAAATTTTGAGGTGTTCGGGGCTGGTTAATGGAGTGAACTCTTCAATAAAGCACTAGAGGTTCGATAAAACCAACGGCCTATCACCGGTTCAATCGTTTCTTTATGTTCGATCCTGGTGGTGCATGGTGGCGGTTTTGTTAGATTCTTAAGACCAGTAGCTACGGTTATGTAGCATCGATCAACATGTCATATTCACCTATACCTATCATCATTCAAATGCTTAGTTACAAGTGTAACCGTATGCATTTTGTTAACTGGATTGTGTTAACAATGAAAACCTTTATCGTTTACATGTTCCTGTGCCAAAGTGCGTCACCACAACGCATTATGATGGGTTATAAATGATGAATATGACATGCGCTTTCACTCATAGTCCGCTTAAAATATACCTTGGCAGACGATCTCGTAAGTCACTTTGATGAGCCAGTCTTTCTGTCGTTAGGGGGAGATGCGAACGATCATGTTCGAGTAGAACGACTTGGAATTGTCGTAGTTTGTCCCTACCGTGCCTCACCAAGTTCTCTAAAGTGACGAGATTAAATACATGCTGCAACAATGTCTGCAAGGATTGTGTCCGGTCATGGACGTTCGTCACCTATGAATGGTGATATGGTAACACCACAAATTGTGGTAAGACGGTGTTACTAGGTCGTGGATCTCATCGAGTATTGGGATACCACATGGTTCGATAAATACTCTCGCTAAGAATGTATGTGAGTTTGGTACATGAAACTTGATCATATGATCAATGAACTCATTCGTCTCATGTAATTCTGGATTATAGTCATCATTGGGGGACGCCGCAATGAATGTCAATCCATAAAGAGTACTCTATGAATAAAGCCGGTTCATGAGGACGTGGAATGTGAGTTTAATCGAACCATACTTCGTTGAAAATCTACAACGTTGTAGCCTTGGCCTATAATGAAAATATATGCGACTCCAGTATGAACAAAGTGATAGCCCTTTGTTGAAGTGGTGCCGACACTCTAAAGATCTATCTGTATACTTTGTTAAGGCGAGTGAGAGAAGGAGTTAAACTCACCTCATGGCGCGAGATTTCTCATGAACGCACTGGAATCGACTACGATGACACGAAACTTAGTTGTGCTATCGTAATGGATGTTAAAGCATCCACTATCTTTTCAGTTAGATAGTTTCCCAAAAACTGACGTGCAGCTTGTGGTTAAATCTTATCTTAGTGGGGAACTAAGTTAAGTGCTAAAAAGGATCTCGTGGTGGATCAGACTCAAATCAAGTGGCTCCTGACCACGGAGCGTGTCGACAAGTGATTGTCGGGAACGCATACTAAGTATATACTTGATTTGGAAGAGATATGAAGCTTTTGTGTGTAAAACTAAGGGTTTATAGTGATGTACTCTTGTGAGACTAAGAGATTCCGCTAAATCCAAAGTTAAGAATAAAATGATCTTGGGGGTACTTGATGATGAGTATTCATCAATCAGTTTAAGGCAATCTAAAGGACGATTTCCCTAAGAGATGATAAAGTAATGCCTATATGATTCCAAATGACTAGCCGAAGTCATAATAAGACTTGACTCACTTAAGTGATTATGCAGTCTTAAAAGAAAAGTACGGTAATATGTACTCATGTTTGACTCGATGTACTCATTCGTAATAATCCGGTAAAGCCACTGTGATGATGGCCTAGGATGCGCTCACGCAGTATATGTGAATGACAAGAAGCTTGAAGCTCGCTCTATCTCGATAAAAGGACACTTGAAAATTGATACCCAATTTGCCCTGAATGTATTGGTCTATCTCCCATATGACCTACAGGGTAGATCACTTGCTGGAAAATGGTGAAATTGGTACCATTGGAAAGGTTTGTGTCTACTTTCCAAGGAAACCAACCATTTGATCACATCCATCATGTTGAGTGACACATGACTATTGTTGCAAAGTAGGACAGGATATGTCCGGTAATTTGCTGAGTCAACTTTGATAGAGCTTTGTGATCTGCTCAGGTCGATCTAGGTTATGTACTGTATGTGAATGAAAAGCTATGGGTGTCTAGTTTTCATAAGTTCTTACAGTTTCATTGATACCTATTGAATCGAAGAAGTTATGACTGATTTGGTGCATGGTGGTCAAGACTTTGGAAAACTTGATAAGTCTTTAGCGACTGTACACTTTGGATGTGTCGCACTCTTTTTGTCCTTAGACCAAGGTTTGTTTTTTCCCATTGGGTTTTCACTTGGTAAGGTTTTTAATGAGGCGACCTATGAGAACATCCTTACAAATGATGCGTTGTACTTCTGTTCAACTTAGACCAAAAAGGTATTTTTCCTACTGGGTTTTTCCTTGGTAAAGTTTGAGGGCAACTTGGCATCCGACTCCTATGGTTTGAGGTACTCATCAGGGGGAGTCATTATGTATACATCAGGGGGAGTATACATGACATGTTATTTTGGTGCATTGCAATCTTTTCCTCATCAAGCCTTTATTTTTTCCCATGAGGTTTTGCTTTGGCTTGGAATAGGTTTTTACGAAGGCAACATCTTGTGCACCATTGTTGTATTAGTGCTCGACACAGGGGGAGTGTTTCGGGAATTATTATTCCCGTGATGTGTCTTACCTAATACTAGTTATAGATACATAGATGGAAGGTTCTAGATCCTTCTAGAGATAGTAGGATCCTATTAGATGTCTTACCTTATCTAGGAATCTTATGTATGGAAGGACTCTCATTGTAATGTCTATATAAAGCCCCCTCTATCAGTGTTATGAATACAATTGATTGACTCGTATTTACAGTCTTTTACTTTCTCCTGAAATAAAATAATAAATAAATAAATGATTTAGATATTCCGATAAATCAACACATTCATGCCTTGTTTATCCATATAATAATCAGTGGTGTGAAATTTATCGATTCGAGATAATGAAATAAATGAATTTTATATAAATTTTAGACTTCATTAGCTCATTATTTATTGAGTTTATAAATACGGCTTACTAGAATAATATCTGAAATGTCGGATATATTTGGTTTTAATGATTTTGTACTCAAAACATTAAATGTTTACAAATTTTTTAAAGTGGGTCCTCTACGAGTAAATGCGTCATTTAGATTGGCAATTTATATCATGGATATAAGTTCATGATACATTATGAATTTTGGGTTGATGTGAACCTAACAAGCGTTAAACAATAACCTCGTTATAACGCATGGATCGTATTTTCATGTCGTATTAAGAATCAAGAATTATCACCCATATTGGAAAAGAAAAAAGTCAATCTATAATATAAAGGACAATGCTATTTTTTGATATTCGTCCTCACCTGAAAAGATCATCGTACTCCTCCTCTCGCTTCTCTGTTGAATTTAACAATAATATCAAATGTTTAACAATAATAAACTTCCAAAAAACTTAAAAAAATAAATTAAATTAAATGGATAACTAAACCTCGTATTCTCCAACGACCTCCGTGTAACACCCCCAAAACCATCCGGGAATATTACAGTGCCATGGGCTCCCCGCCGGAACCCACCAGGCTAAAACTCATTTTTGCAAACGTTCCAAACACGCCAAAGAAGCAAAGACGGTAATATTTTAATACTCAAATATTTTTCCAAAATATAGTTCTCAAATACCGTCATAAAATAACAGTTGAAAGTACAAGACGAAGACGCCAAAACTCGATAGTTTTAAAATATACGTTAAGCCACCCCTTATACATACCGATAAAATAGTTTAGGGAAATAGGGTTTAACGAAATAACCCAAAGTTACGAAATACCCAAAAAGGCCATTTTAAAGTTATACAAGATTTGGTAAAAATACCGGAAAGTCATTTTGAAATACACACGTAACAGATAAAAATCACAGTAGAAAATACATCTGCAGCGGAAAAATAACAACCAGAAAAGAATAATCGATTCCCAAATACTCATGCCATAGCCAGTATCACCTGGGAAGCTCATCTCTTCACGACCGCTACTAGCTCGATCTCCGAGTACCTAAAAATAAAGCCCACGATGGGGTCAGCCACAATACTCAATATTGATAACGATCTCATCACATAAATAATTACATACCAATGTAAATACAGGTAAGAATACTACCGATTTGATCTTACCGTCATAACCTTACCAATCCATGGCAAACCATACCAAATCAATCCTTACCATAATCCATATTTTGCATTCTCAAATGACGAAATGAACTCAACTACAACCGTGTGTACTGTATTCAAACAATACCAAGAATCCTTAAAACATCATCATAACTCACAAATGCGGAATAATCCATCCGTGCGAAATCCTATCCGTCGAATTTGCACCGTCAAATCTCAATCTTGATAAAACCAATAACAAACAATATATCTGTAGATCAACTACCACAAGACAATGATAACGAGTCCCAAAACATGAACATACAGTCCGAATACTCATATGATCAATAACAATGATCAAACAATAAATCGACCGAGAATATCATTGACATGATAACTCCGATACTACCAATGAAGGATCAACAATAATCGAGAATACCATCAACGTGATAAACTCTAACACGATCAACATAGGATCAATTAACGACCGAGAATACCATCAACAAGGTAAACTCCAAACGATCAACAATAATGGATCTCAAGGAAATAACCCCGACTGTCGAACATACCCCTCGGGCGTATGAACAACCAGTCGCAAACCGTCGAACATACCCAACCATAAATGGAGGATGGACGACCAATCAATATGGCTCAAAGATGGACGTCATAGTACACCCGATACGGAAATATGTCCGTGCACATGTCCACCCCGTATACGGAATCCAGGATATACGTGGGACATGTACCTAATTAGCCTCACGAACTACGTCTCGTGTGCACAGTCCAATGTGGAAAGATCAACACATGACCATAGTGTGCCCAGCTAAAAATCCTACACAATAACCAATCGGAACGCAGATATGACCCCAGATATGTCACGATGCAACATGACAACGAAACTCAAAGAATCATATATCCAATAAGGATCAAAAGACTCACCGAAGTGAACAATGACAAACTGACAATGAAAAGTCGACACGACCAATCAGTATCCAAAACAACAATCCTGGGATCATCATCCCCAATGAATGATCAACATGATCAACGATCTCAATACAAACAGTCCTGGGATCAACATCCCCCAATGAAACAATCAATACAACCATCACTACCAAACAATGGTTTTGGGATCAACATCCCTCAACGAACAGCCAATACGAATCTCATTATAAGAAACCTCAACATACAACCTATACAACAACTGAACATAATAATTATCCTCGTAACTGAACAATACTTAAATTACCTCAAGCCGAAGATAATATCCTTTCCACGAACAACATCCCTGAACAAATACACAGTTATACGAATAATCTCGAATGAGGTATAGTCCATTAATATCATTAAACTATCATCCCGACATCTATGTCAGTACGATAACTATCCTCGATATCCGACATTCCGTAACACAAACCAAAGATATCTCACATCTCCATCTTCAATCAAAAACAATTAAATCATATACATTATGATTTAATCCAAACTAGAGCACAATATACAAACCATCATCCCGGCAATTTATATTTATAATATCATTGCTATATGAATTATAAATGCAATGAAATCAAAATCATTCATTAAATATTATAAACTGAACAAGTATAAACTTGCCTCGATACCGATACCACGAAGCCGTTACCAAATCCATTGCCTTCGTCTACGAGCTCCTCAGCCCCGACCAAAAGAAATCTACGAACTTTTCAACCTCAACCGCAACACAACAGTTATAATCAATGATCAATTATCACAACCTATTGCAATAATCGATTAACACACATTCGATAATAATCAACAACTGATATAGCCAACCAATCAAACTCAACGGCTCAACAATACCTCGATCATATATAAAACCGAACAATACAATCTAAACAATTACGAACTCATATCCACAATACAAACCGCAACTCAACAAATCATAATTAACAATCAATATAATCGATCAACAAACCCAACGGTTCCACAAAATCCCGATTAAACACAATACCGAACAACCCAAACCAATCAATCACGAATTCAAGACCTCAACACGATTCATAATCCGATAATCATATCGATAATCAAATTAAATCAATAACAAGGGTCTAAACGTTACCGATTCCAAATTCAATCTTAAATACGAATACAAGTTTCCTCCTTGTAAATTCATAAAAAAAACCAATTATTGATTATCATCATCAATCTGGATAATCAAATTAGTTCGAAATTATAGATGTTCATATTCCAAGGGTATCAAATAATTCAATCATTCGATTTGAACACTTGTTCAATACGTATGAACTTCCAAACTCAAAGATGAATAATAATCTCATCAACCTTGTAATCATACTCGTATTCTTATATGAATATTGTACCGATACCCATAACTTAGTTCTAGATATGAATATTCCATACTCACATCCAAAACACCAACATCTCTTAAACGTATTCCTCAAATCATATAATCCAAGAGTTCCTTAAGAACACAAATTATTCCGAAGTCACATTCATAATCCGCAAGACGACATAATCTGATGTGTTCTAACATCTAAACAATCCTCATTCATAATTCAAGATGTATATTATCATATTCTCCAATATACAATTCACATAACCTCAAGAATCACAATAACACCACTATAACTATCATCATACGAAGAAAACATCAACAATCAAACCAACAAGGATTGTATCATACTTAATCTAGAATCAACCTCATATCGTGATTCAGACAAAATCATCATAATTCAGAAATCCATCATTCATCGGGTTAAACGAATCACAATCCTTATAACAGGAAGAATCTTAATTAACATCCGAAATTTCTTATCACAATTCCATTAAATCTCATATAACATCATCACATGATAATTCAACATGCTCCCTCTCAAGCAATCATCCTTAAAAACGAACCACTATCAAAGGGATATGAAAATTACTTTGTATAGACGAACCATGAAGGAGAACAATCAGACTCCATTCCAAGAATCATCAATAACTCCACATCTCAAGCTCCAAATCCAAGCCCTTAAGATCATAATCATCTTAGAAGAACCGAAACTCCATCTCTGAGTGTTGAGGGTGAAAAACAAAATCAAGTTCTGAAGAAAAACGAAGTGACGGCCAACCCACTTATATAATGTAACACCCCAAACTAGGCGGATATTACAGTGCCGTAGATCCCCAACTGGGACCCACCAGGCAAATGAAAATGAATGAATTACACAAGATAAATGTAGTACCAAACTACATTACAATAATAATTACTCCGATGAGGAGTTTAGTTACAACACACCAGGACAATACCGAATACTAGTGTATTTTATATGAAGATAAAATACACAACACTGAATGAAACGGAGTATTCAAATGAAAGTCTGCAGCGGAAAATAAAGGACAATAACATGAATAACTGAAAGATCGGGGCCCCCTACTAGTATCACTAGGACTCCTCGACGTCAACATGCTATTCCCGTGCGTTTGCCTTACCATGACCTGAAAAACAAAATCCCCAAACGGGGTCAGTTACAAAGAACAACAATCCTCAAGAGTTGAAAATACACAATCATGATTATATGTAGTATAAACCACAAGTTCGATCAAAATGAAACGGTTAGATTATAACCCAATCTTGTTGAAAACATACGCAATCAAACATGCTATATGAATCAACTAACAGTACGGCTCAAAGAGTGCGCCACAGTGCGCCCGGGATGGAAATGTGTCCGTGCACAAGCCACCAACGAGTATCGATCGAATACACGTGTGGTCTTGTACCTAATCAGTCTCACGAAACAATCAATCTCGTGTGCACAGTCCAATGTGAGGCCACCAACCAACACACGATTATAATGTGCCCGACATGAAAATCCTACACATACCAACCGGCACGCCAGTATGACCCGGAATGCCACGATATAACAAAAGTGACATCGAAAATGAATAATGACTCACCGAGGTGGAATGGTAACGAAATAAATGACAACTCAATGAGAAGATTGGAACCGTCGTTCCTTATGACTGAAACGATTAATTGATAACAACAAGTTTTGATACGATTAATATAATGATGAATGAGTTATGATTATGAATGAACAACAACAAAAGGGATGAATATCCTTTTAACCGAGTAAGAATTAACTTACTAAATACCGATGAAGAAAGTCCTTCCACGAACAAATGTCCTAAATGAAGTGTCGGTCGCACGAACAACCTTAATTCAATACAATTACCGACAATCCGATCAATATACGAATTAAATACGAATATAACGAACTCAAAACGTCGATACGATTAAACTAAGTTCATTGGGGCATTATATCGAATACGTTGTGGCCAAACTCCGATTGTTTACAACTAAACCTCAACAATACCAACCTCAAATCCCCAAGAAGTGTTTCAAACCAACAAAACATCTCCAATACGATCAATAATCCGTTATGAATATCCAAAAACGTGATTATAACAACAATTAGTCGAAAATCCCCAATTCCAACTCGATTTTCAAGGTGTTCTCGAATAATTCCTCAATAATCCAATGAATCCTTATACAAACTCATAATCATATACATATCCCTTCATATAACATGATTATAACGTCCAAAATATCATATCTCAACACAAAATCGAAGTCCAAAGTGTTGAAGGAATTACCTCTTGAAGATCCAAGTACTTTAATCCGAAGAACACGCGTTAGATTGATTATCCAGGCTTCACGATCGAAAGGAGATGAAGAAAATCAAACACCCAAATGATTTGTGAAGGAAAAACCCTCCCTCAAGCTTCTCTCTCTCGTAAAAGGTGGAAAAAACTGGAAGGAATGAGCTGAAATGCTCAAAAAATGAATTTATAGGGGTTGACTACCCTGCCGGACACGGCCCGTGCCGATCGGCACGGTCGTGTCGCACAGCTGGCCGACAGGGACTCGACCGTGTCCTGCTTGACACGGTCGCGGCGCGGAGGGCCTTCCGACAGTGACCCGTCCGACAGCGACTCGGCATGACTCGACCGTGTCCTGGGACACGGTCGGGCGTGTCGGCAGTCGCTTCTGGCTTATCCGGAAGAGTTCGACTCGGCCGTGCCAGACGACACGGTCGGGTCCTGAGGCAGACACTTCGGCATTTTCCGGACGAGTACGGCACGGGCCATGTCGGACGACACGGCCGAGTTCGTTCGGCAGTGATCGGCCAATACTGAAAAATGAGCGGTTGAGCTAAAACGACCATAACTCTCTCGTCCGGACTCCGATTGACTCACCGTTTGAACCATTGGAAAGCTAACTCGATGCTCTATAATATTGCAAAGATTTAGAATTTTTGGAGTTACCAAAAATTAATGGTGATCTAACAAAGTCGAACTCATATGAGGAAAGTTGAAATAATGAACAATAACGATACACAACTCGAAGTTTTTCCGAACGGTGAACACGGTGAATGAACATGATTGATGAATGATTATAATTGAGTGAAAATCCACTGAGTGACAATCACCGAATGAAATTACTGAATGACTGAATTACAACCGGGTATTACATACACCCCCCCTTAAAAGAGTTTCGTCCCCGAAACTAAGGGTCAAACAACTCGGGATAACTCTCCCGCATACTATCCTCGGTTTCCCAAGTAGCCTCTTCGACTCCGAGTCTGGACCACTGAATCTTGACCAAAGAAATCGACTTATTTCTCAACTGTTTGATTCGCCGCTCCAACACTCGTACAGGACGCTCCTCGTACGAATGATCATCCGTGATCTCGATTTCGTCGAACTGAAGTATGTGGCTCGGGTCGGCAACATACTTCCGCAACTGAGAGACATGAAACACATTATGAATTCGGCTCAACGCCGGAGGTAACACCAATCGATAAGCTAACTCGCCTACTCGATCCAAAATTTCAAACGGTCCAATGAATCTTGGGCTCAACTTCCCCCGTTTTCCGAAACGGAAAAATACTTCGACTCGGGGATACCTTGACCAAAACATGGTCACCCGTCTCGAACTCTAGTGGTCGATGACGATTATCCGCATACGATTTCTGTCGACTCTGAGCTGTCAACATACGAATCTTGATCATAGCTACCTTCTCCCGACGGCTATAAGCATATCGGGCTCGGTGCCGATTGATTCTGACAAGTCATCCTAACACAAAGGAGATCGACAAAGACGACCGTACAAGGCCTCGTAAGGCGCCATCTTAATGGAGGCATGCCAACTATACTGTACGTGGACTTAAACAACAGTAATTGGGCTTCCCCATCGTCTACTAATCGAGGACGCATGCCCTCAATATGTCCTCTGATGTCTGAATAGTTCTCTCTGATTGTCCATCGGACTGAGGATGAAAGGCAATACTGAGATTAAGCTGAGTTCCCATAGCACGATGAACTGATTTCTAAAAATGGGAAACCAATCGTCCGTCACGATCGGAAACGATGCTCTTAGGAGTACCGTGCAGTCTCACTATCTCCTTGATGAACAATCGGGCGATCTCTCAGACCCCACGTATCCTTGATGTCAAGGAAATGAGTTGATTTAGTTAAGCGGTCCGCGATCACTCAGATCGTATTTATGCCACGACGACTCGTCGGCAATTCGTGATGAATTCCATAGAAATGTCTTCCCACTTCCATTACGGAATAGGAGCGGTATCGAGATACTCGCGGTCGCGAGGTTCCATCTTGACTTGTTGTGAGTTAAGCATCTCGAAACAAATTCTGCGACTTCTCGCTTCATATTACTCCACCGGTAATTTTGTTTCAAGTCCTTGTACATCTTCTTTGGACCGGATGAACAGAATAAGGGGTAGCATGAGCTCCTCTCAAAATAGAGTTTTTCAAATCGTCAATCTCCGGTACGAACAACCGGTTCTTAAACCTCAAAAGTCCATCCTCGTGGACCACGAATCCGAGGCTTTCCCCGAGCCACATCTTCACGAATGCGCAACAATGCTGGGTCTGAACCCTGATTCTCCCTGATTGCATCCTCAGAGATGATGAAATCTCTAACATACAAAGCTGTCCCTGAACTCGCTGAAGCCAGACCTCGATCTCGGGTCTAAGGAATTCCTGTTGAAGCTCCTTCTGAACTGTTAAACTAGCAAGCATTTGCTCCTGAACGGACTTACGACTCAAGGCGTCGGCGACAACGTTCGCCTTGCCCGGGTGGTAAAGGATCTCGATATCAAAATCTTTGATTAGTTCCAACCACCGCCTCTGTCGCATATTTAACTCCTTGTGAGTAAATATATACTTCAACTCTTGTGATTGGTGAAGATCTGACAGGCGATGCCATAAAAGTAACGACGCCAAATTTCCAACACGAAAACCACGGTTGCTAGCTCCGGCCGCGGGTTGGATAATTAACCAGCTAATCCGAGGAAACATCGGATTTAATTAATATCTTTCGGAGGTTGCCAATCTCGGATAGTCTCCGACTTCTGAGGGTCGACACGAACTCTGTCATATGAAATTACATGTCCGAGAAAGTCACTTCGGACCTCCAGAACTCATATTTGGAAAACTTTCCATAAAGTTGCTCTCGTCTCAACACGTCGAGAACCTGATGAAGATGAACCTCGTATTCCTCTCGGCTACGAGAATAAATCAAAATGTCGTCGATGAAGAAAACAACAAACTGATCCAAAAAATCGATGAAAACCCGATTCATTAACCCCCATGAATACCACAGGTGCAATAGTTAGACCGAACGGCATAACTACGAGCTCATAATGACCATAGCGTGTATGAAACGCTGTCCTCGCGATATCCGACTCTCGAATCCGCAACTGGTGATATCCAGATCTTAAGTCGATCTTGGAAAATACTGAAGCTCCCTGAAGTTGATCTAAAAGATCATCAATACGAGGTAAAGGATACTACTCTTGATCATCACCCTGTTCAACTCCTGGTAATTAATACACACACGAGACGAGCCATCCTTCTCCTTGACAGATCACACTGGTGCTCCTCACGGGGACGCAATCGGTCGGAGATAACCTTTCTCGAACTACTCCTCAAGTTGAATCTTCAACTCCTGCATTCTGGTCGGGGCCATCCTATACGGTGCCTTCGATAAATGGGACGTACCGGCTCCCACTCATTCCTGAATTCCCCTACTCTATGTGAAGGTAACTAGATAACTCGCCTGGAAATACATCATCAATCGATGACAATGATACCACGAATGATTGAACATTTCGATTGCCCTAGAATGGTCAATCGATAAAAAGAGATACCAATAATGATTGAACAACTCGATTGCCTTAGAAAGGCCAATCGATGAAGATGATACAAGGAATGTTTGAATAACTCGATTGCCTTTGAAAGGCCAATCGATGAAAATGATACAATGAATGATTGAATGATTCGATTGTCTTAGAAAGGCCAATCGATGAGAATGATACAATGAATGATTGAATAACTCGATTGCCCTAGAAAGGCCAATCGATGAGAATGATACAATGAATGATTGAATAACTCGATTGCCCTAGAAAGGCCAATCGATGAGAATGATACAATGAATGATTGAATAGTTCGATTGCAGAATTTCTCTGCTTCCGCCAAAATAAAATTTCTACTGGAACAACGGGGATTACTTCCCTGAAGCACACATTCGACAACCAACGACGGAAAGATAGCGACCAAACGCTAACAAACACTGAGGATAGTATCAAGAGGGTTAAGCCAACTAATACCGAAAATTACATCGTCCTAAGATAAGTTCACCACGATTAGATCCATCAACCAATCGCGGTCATTAAGCTTAATTCGGTATGATTCCGAAAATTCTTCCATCGTCAGGTAGACCGATGGTATGAGGTCCACAAGCAATAGGACTATCCCGAAATAAGTCTATTCAAGCATGATTCGAAAATGAATGAATGCGGTGTACCAGAATCAAAAGGTACACACAAGTTGAAATAAAATTACGAGTATACCTGAAATCATTCGGGCCACCGGATCGTCGATCCTCCTCATCATATAAATCTGGAACTTGCCGGCCCCCGAACCGGACGCTCCGTCGATAAATACGAGCTCCAACTCTATTTGCTTCCGATGTCTTAAACAGCGTTGACAAAGCGATCGATTACGAAAGGCGATTGCTTGAACTGAGATGCCGCCGAGCCGACTTGGAGTCCCTTCGGCAAAAACGGGCCTTATGCCCAAAATTCCCACAATTATAGCACGTGATAGACGGTTTGAGACACTCGGTGCTGAAATGACCAGCGTTCCACAATTGAAACAGTGATGGCGAATCGGCCACTCGGGAATGAGATCCCGCACGATTATGCGCCGTAGAGGTCGCTCGAAACGATAGGACTCACGAGGCTTCTTGCGAGTTGGTGACCGCCTTCGGATAGATTACGCTTCGTTGATTTCCTGTTGACATATGCAGGTTGCTGCTCAGCAATTTCCTTAGCAGCTGGCTCGTACGGGAGAGTTCTCTCGATTAATCCGGTCAGAGTGGCGTAATGATGATTGAGCAACTGCACATGGGTCATCATGGCCTGCATAAAAGTGAGTGTATCAACCCGAACATCTCCTGATCGAGCCGAGTCCTGGGCACGACTTCCCGGCAGCGAGTGATTATTTCTCGAGTTTCGGTCCGCACCGCGGCCTCTCCCCGTGCATCCCCTGACAGCTCTCTCCATACTGAAGTAGGAAGGTCGCATAATGATTATATTTCCCGCATGATTAGCACGTTATGATTATGTCATGAGATGATGAAAATGAGTATACATGCTCTAACTTAGTGATTATATGAATGATTTACTGAAGTTACATGATTATCTGATGAAATTCTTGAAATGATTATCTTGAATAACTTAACAAGATTGATAATATGATCATCCGTGATTGACAATCGAGTAATGAAATGAATTGAGTAATTAATGAGTTAACATGATCGTCCCGATTATTAAGCGAGTAATGAAATGAATTAAGTGATTGATGAGTTAATATGATCGTCCATCATAATGAATGATGATGTTTGAGGATTGTTAAATGATGAATGATGAATGAATGACTATTGCGAAATTATACCATGGCGTTAGAAGTCTTACGTTCTTTCGGTCGATTGGCTCGGCATCGCACGAGTCACACGTGTGCGAAAGTCCAATGATACTAGTCCGATGACGATGATTTCAAATGAGACATGACTTGGAGGGTAGTATTCAAAACCACTCTCCGATACCAACTCTGTAACACCCCAAACTAGGCGGATATTACGGTCGTAGATCCCAACCAGGACCCACCGGGCAAATGAAAATGAATGAATTACACAAGATAAATGTAGTACCGAACTACATTACAACAATAATTACTCCGATGAGGAGTTTAGTTACAACACACCAGGACAATACTGAATACTAGTGTATTTTATATGAAGATAAAATACACAACACTGAATGAAACGGAGTATTCAAATGAAAGTCTGCAGCGGAAAATAAAGGACAATAACATGAATAACTGAAAGATCGGGGCCCCCTACTAGTATCACTAGGACTCCTCGACGTCAACATGCTATTCCCGTGCGTTTGCCTTGCCATGACCTAAAAAACAAAATCCCCAAACGGGGTCAGTTACAAAGAACAACAATCCTCAAGAGTTGAAAATACACAATCATGATTATATGTAGTATAAACCACAAGTTCGATCAAAATGAAACGGTTAGATTATAACCCAATCTTGTTGAAAACATACGCAATCAAACATGCTATATAAATCAACTAACAGTACGGCTCAAAGAGTGGCGCCACACTGCGCCCGGGATGGAAATGTGTCCGTGCACAAGCCACCAACGAGTATCGATCGAATACACGTGTGGTCTTGTACCTAATCAGTCTCACGAAACAATCAATCTCGTGTGCACAGTCCAATGTGAGGCCACCAACCAACACACGACTATAATGTGCCCGACATGAAAATCCTACACATACCAACCGGCACGCCAGTATGACCCGGAATGCCACGATATAACAAAAGTGACATCGAAAATGAATAATGACTCACCGAGGTGGAATGGTAACGAAATAAATGACAGCTCAATGAAAAGATTGGAACCGTCGTTCCTTATGACTGAAACGATTAATTAATAACAACAAGTTTTGATACGATTAATATAATGATGAATGAGTTATGATTATGAATGAACAACAACAAAAGGGATGAATATCCTTTTAACCGAGTAAGAATTAACTTACTAAATACCGATGAAGAAAGTCCTTCCACGAACAAATGTCCTAAATGAAGTGTCGGTCGCACGAACAACCTTAATTCAATACAATTACCGACAATCCGATCAATATACGAATTAAATACGAATATAACGAACTCAAAACGTCGATACGATTAAACTAAGTTCATTGGGGCATTATATCGAATACGTTGTGGCCAAACTCCGATTGTTTACAACTAAACCTCAACAATACCAACCTCAAATCCCCAAGAAGTGTTTCAAACCAACAAAACATCTCCAATACGATCAATAATCCGTTATGAATATCCAAAAACGTGATTATAACAACAATTAGTCGAAAATCCCCAATTCCAACTCGATTTTCAAGGTGTTCTCGAATAATTCCTCAATAATCCAATGAATCCTTATACAAACTCATAATCATATACATATCCCTTCATATAACATGATTATAACGTCCAAAATATCATATCTCAACACAAAATCGAAGTCCAAAGTGTTGAAGGAATTACCTCTTGAAGATCCAAGTACTTTAATCCGAAGAACACGCGTTAGATTGATTATCCGGGCTTCACGATCGAAAGGAGATGAAGAAAATCAAACACCCAAATGATTTGTGAAGGAAAAACCCTCCCTCAAGCTTCTCTCTCTCGTAAAAGGTGGAAAAAACTGGAAGGAATGAGCTGAAATGCTCAAAAAATGAATTTATAGGGGTTGACTACCCTGCCGGACACGGCCCGTGCCGATCGGCACGGTCGTGTCGCACAGCTGGCCGACAGGTGGCCGACAGGGACTCGACCGTGTCCTGCTTGACACGGTCGCGGCGCGGAGGGCCTTCCGACAGTGACCCGTCTGTCAGCGACTCGGCATGACTCGACCGTGTCCTGGGACACGGTCGGGCGTGTCGGCAGTCGCTTCTGGCTTATCCGGAAGAGTTCGACTCGGCCGTGCCAGACGACACGGTCGGGTCCTGAGGCAGACACTTCGGCATTTTCCGGACGAGTACGGCACGGGCCGTGTCGGACGACACGGCCGAGTTCGTTCGGCAGTGATCGGCCAATACTGAAAAATGAGCGGTTGAGCTAAAACGACCATAACTCTCTCGTCCGGACTCCGATTGACTCACCGTTTGAACTATTGGAAAGCTAACTCGATGCTCTATAATATTGCAAAGATTTAGAATTTTTGGAGTTACCAAAAATTAATGGTGATCTAACAAAGTCGAACTCATATGAGGAAAGTTGAAATAATGAACAATAACGATACACAACTCGAAGTTTTTCCGAACGGTGAACACGGTGAATGAACATGATTGATGAATGATTATAATTGAGTGAAAATCCACTGAGTGATAATCACCGAATGAAATTACTGAATGATAATGACTGAATTACAACCGGGTATTACATATAAACTCCCAGATCGTAACGTATGTAACATGCATTAGTTAACGTACGTAACATCCATTTACGTACGTTATCTATCCTTGATAGCGTACTCAACGACGACCGAGAGGCTACTACCTCAATTCCATACCACGATTATGTACGTAAGGCACATGCCATAGCGTACGTAATACAGGAATTGACTTACTACAGTATCTCAGTTACGAACATAATGTCCAACTCTTTACGTACGTAACAATCCATTAGCGTACGTAATCACCTAAGAATAGCGTACGTTATCCTTAGTCCAGAAATTACTGCCTTATCAATTGATATCATTACGTACGTAACACAATAGGTATAACGTGCGTAATCTGCATACTATTAACGTACGTAACACCATTTACATAACGTACATTAAACCATCCGTTGACTCACCTGTCCACATCCGCGCCAAAAGCTGCCGACCATGGGCCTACTGTCGGCCACAACCTGGATCATGTCCGATTCCTTTCATAACGTACGTAATGCATGATACATAACGTACGTTATGCTTACCAGTTTAGCGTACGTAAGTCCTTAAGCTTAGCGTACGTAATGGCTTCTGCACTTAGCCAAATCCAATTGTTCATGTCCGTCTCGACATACCGGATACGTATACACACATATTGAATACATATACGTGTCCCATAAATATTCTCTTACGATACATCTGATACACGATATCTTTAAATGCAATTGTCGATCAAGTACGACAATTATACAAATACAATTGTCTCAGTCTTCAAATTATTTTATCCATACTCTATAGGTATCAAGCTATGCAGTATATCTCAGATAAAATAACGCGGAAGATTTATACTGAAAATCCGGATATTACATACTACCCCTCTTAAAATAAGTTTCGTCCTCGAAACTTGCAATCCTGTCACAAACAACATATTAATCCAAAATTTCCAAACTCATCACAAAAGCAATCAATCGTCGCCACAAGCGAATAAACAAAACGATATACTTACAGGTGCGTGAAGCCGATGATCTCTCGTGATACTAGCACACGGCTCCCATACGAAGTCTCAACACAACACCAACACACACCAATGTCATAAATAGCAACTTGAAAAGATCTCAAAAATTTTGGAACCTCCAAAAATCAGTTTGACTCAAGGGTCATAAAATCATTTTCAAAAGTCACGCTACTACCGTAGTGGTAGAGCCACATAACACACACACCCGGGTTTCACAAAACTCAATCTCCGATACCATCTTTTGTAACACCCCCAAAACCATCCGGGAATATTACAGTGCCATAGGCCCCGCGCCGGAACCCACCAGGCTAAAACTCATTTTCGCAAATGTTTCAAACACGCCAAAGAGGCAAAGACGGTAATATTTTAAATACTCAAATATTTTTCCAAAATATAGTTCTCAAATACCGTCATAAAATCCCAGTTGAAAGTACAAGGCGAAGACGCCAAAACTCAATAATTTTAAAATGTACGTTAAGCCACCCCTTATACGTACCGATAAAATAGTTTAGGGAAAAAGGGTTTAACGAAATAACCCAAAGTTACGAAATACCCAAAAAGGCCATTTCAAAGTTATACAAGATTTGGTAAAAATACCGGAAAGTCATTTTGCAATATACACGCAATAGATAAAAATCACAGTAGGAAATACATTTGCAGCGGAAAATAACAACCAGAAAAGAATACTCGTTTCCCAAATAGTCATGCCATAGCCAGTATCACCTGGGAAGCTCATCTCTTCACGACCGCTACTAGCTCGATCTCCGAGTACCTAAAAATAAAGCCCACGACGGGGTCAGCTACAATACTCAATAATGATAACGATCTCATCACATAAATAATTACACACCAATGTAATTACAGGTAAGAATACTACCGATTTTATCTTACTGTCATAACCGTACCAACCCATGGCAAACCATATCAAATCAATCCTTACCATAATCCACATTTCGCATTCTCAAATGACGAAATGAACTCAACAACAACCGTCTGTAGTCTATTCAAACAATACCAAGAATCCTCAAAACATCATCATAACTCACAAATGCGGAATAATCCATCCGTGCCAAATCCTATCCGTCGGATTTGCACCGTCAAATCTCAATCTGGATAAAACCAATAACACACAATATATCTGTAGATCAACTACCACAATACAATGATAACAAGTCCCGAAACATCAATGTACAGTCCGAATACTCATACTGTAACACCCCCAAGTTATTCAGGGATATTACAGCGCCGTTAGCCCCGCCGTGGGACCCACAAGGCTAAACATACGCGGAACCATAAATTTTGACCGATAAGGTCTACACACAATGGAATGAAAAACGATACAAAGGTATTCGAAATGTAACCAATGTATTCACAAACATCACAACTCAATTCAATACTTCGGCAAACACAGGCCGGAACATCAAGGAAAAAGGAAAAACAATACTCGAGTATTCAATAGCCAATCCAGTACAACAACACTGAACGGGAAACTCCAAACATAACTGGAAGAAAGACACAGTATCACGCTTGCCCACCATCTTTATGCCGACCCGATACCTGCTCGTCCGCTCTCCTGGAACCTGAAATACATAATACGTATTTCCCCCATAAAGGGGTTAACCGTCGAATAGCTAGTGCAAGTATATCAATATGAAACACAATACTCCTCGACAATAAAGTAAATGTAACCGTCAATTCATCAATTCAAGACTAGTATTCCGGAATAACTAAAATCTCATAAGACGTATGTGAATGCCGTAGAAACGGTTCGTTCACCTCATACGCCGTTACGTATGTGAATGCCGTAGAAACGGTTCGTTCACCTCATACGCCGATACATGTAGGAATGCCGTCAAAACGGTTCGTTCATTACATGCCAACAATATATCTATGAATGCCGTAAAAATGGTTCGTTCATGATATGCCATCAATATTTCTTACTTTCAAAGTCGAGAACGTACAATCATAAATGTATACTTGCCTTTGAGACATCGAGAAATCGAACGGAGGAAAGGTATGAGTTCGGTAGGTCCGAGAACGCGCTTCCGGCACCTAAACGATTCGCAAGGAATATGACAATTAATTATCCATACTCAAATTATACGAAGAGACTCCCGAAACTCGTCTACGATTCAAGAAAATATACGGGTGGATAACTAAAGGTTGGGAAATCGCCCAAACTTCCCACAAGTCCGAAAACGGCACAATCCAACCCGTAAAAATGGAAGAAGACACTCATACGGTATAGATATATCAAAATCTCAGGGTTCCCAAGCTTCAATCGGACAAAACGGACGATTCTACGAAAACCCCCAAAAACCAACACAAAAATCAAAGTGTTCTTGAATAATCTTTCAATAATCCGATGAATACCCAATCATGTCCATAATCACACATATATCACATCATACACCATGATTTTATCATCCAAAACGTCAAAACCCACACAAAATCGAGAAGTCAAGATGTCGAAGAAATTACCTCTTGAATATTCAAGCGCTATGATCCAAGGAATACGCGATAGATCGATTATCCGGGCTTCCCAACCGAGTGAAAGTGGTAAATCTTCAACACACAAGTGATAGATATGAAAAGAACTCCTCCCTCAAACTCTCTCTCTCGCGATGGAAGAAGGAAATGGAGGAAAATGGCTGAAATCTCGCTTAAAAGCCGAATTATGCAGTTGACCGCATTGTGTGCCGCGGCTCAGCCCAGGTGTGCCGCGGCACAGGCCTAAAAATTGCTCCCAGGTTTCGGAAGTGTGCCGCGGCTCAGCTCAGGTGTGCCGCGGCACCGGGTACAGGCGGTTTTTGGCTGAGGATGCAACACAAGTGTGCCGCGGCTTAGTGTAGGTGTGCCGCGGCAATGACTCGGCAGTGTGCCGCGGCACTGCCGGAGTGTGCCGCGGCACCCGGTACAGTCCGCTCGGCCAAAATTTAGGAAATGTGTGTGCCGCGGCGCACACTCCTTGTGCCGCGGCTCACACCCCCTTCGGGTCCTAAAATGGTGGGAAATGACCCGGGAAGAGAATAAAAGTAATAGGATTCAATGTCCGGGCAACAATAACACGAAAATAGAAGTACGGAACCCTAAAACGGTGGTTCCAAGCAATGATTACAAGGGTTCGCTCAACAAATCACGATTCGAAGAATATGAAAAGGTTTGAAATGACATGACTTTCGACCGGGTATTACATTCTCCCCCTCTAAAAAGAAGTTTCGTCCCGAAACTTAAGGAATAAATAGTTCGGGGTATTCCACCCGCATCTTCTCTTCCGTCTCCCAAGTCGCCTCTTCGACTCCATGCCTCGACCATTGTACTTTAACCAGTGGAATGGTCTTATGCCGAAGCTGTTTCTCGCGACGCTCAAGGATCTTCACGGGTCTCTCCGGAAAGGTAATATCCTCGGCTACGTCAATCTCACTGTAGTCGATAATGTGGCTCGGATCAGTCGTACTTCCTGGCCCAGGACACATGAAAAACACTATGGACGTGACTCAAAGCTGGAGGCAACGCCAAGCGATAAGCTAAGTCCCCAACTCTGTCCAAAATCTCGAAAGGTCCGATATACCTTGGACTAAGTTTTCCCTTTTTACCGAAGCGGAAAACTCCTCTGGTCGGCGATACTTTGAGCAAGACGTGATCCCCCACTTCAAACTCCAAGGGTCGACGAGTATCGGCGTAAGATTTCCCACGACTGCGGCGATCGATGTCGATCTCGGATAATAGAAATCTTTTCCTTGGTCTCCAACAACATATTCGGTTCCGTCCCAACTAGCTCAGAAGCCTCGTCCCAACATAATGGCGACCTACATCGCCTACCATATAGTGCCTCGAAGGGTGCCATTTTGATCGACGCATGCCAACTATTATTGTAAGCAAACTCGATCAACGGCAAGTGAAGCTCCCAATCATTACTCCAGTCTAAGGCACAAGCCCTCAACATATCCTCCAACGTCTGAATCGTCCTCTCTGTCTGACCGTCCGACTGAGGATGAAAGGAGGTGCTCAATCTCAACTCGGTGCAGGCACGATGAACGGCACGCCAAAATGCGATCTGAAGCGGCCATCTCGATCAGAAACAATGGTCTTGGGGGCACCGTGTAACCTCACGATCTCAGCGATAAAGGTTCGAGCCAATCTATCCGGTCCCCAAGTATCCTTAATACCCAAGAAGTGTGCAGACTTGGTCAATCGATCGACAATTACCCAAATCATATTCGTTCCAGCCCGAGTTCTCGGCATGCCAGTGATAAAATCCATTGAGATATCTTCCCACTTCCACTCGGGAATGGGAAGTGGTTTCAACAACCCCGCCGGTCGTTGATGTTCGATCTTGACTTGTTGACATGTCAAGCACCGTAATACAAACTCCGTAACATCCTTCTTCATGTTATTCCACCAAAAATTTCGCTTCAAGTCCTTGTACATCTTACTCGTCCCGGGGTGGATTGAGTAAGGCGTAGCATGGGCTTCTCGGAGGATTCTCTGTCTCAACTCTAAATCGTTCGGAACGCAAAGTCTACCTTGAAATCTCAGAATACTATCCTCGTGTACCATAAAGCCAGGAGCTTTTCCTTTAATCACGTCTTCCTTTAGTTGAGAAATCATCGGGTCACTCCACTGCTTCCCTTTGATGTCGTCAACTAAGGACGAAGTAATTTCGAGAGTACACAACTGCCCCTGTACTCGTTGCAACCAAATTTCTATCCCTTGCTCAATTAGATCTTGACGAATTTTAAATGCAGGGCGTAAGAACTTGAGCATTTGAAGAGATGCTGATTTGCGGCTCGAGCATCATAGCGACATTGGCTTTCCCGGGGTGGTAAAGAATTTCCAGATCATAATCCTTTATCAACTCTAGCCAACGTCTCTGTCTCATATTCAGCTCCTTCTGGCTGAAAATATATTTCAGGCTCTTGTGATCGGTATAAATCCGGCACGGTGAACCATACAAATAATGCCGCCAAATCTTGAGTGCGAAGACAATTGCGGCCAATTCTAAATCGTGAGTAGGATAATTCATCTCATAAGGCTTTAATTGTCGAGACGCAAAAGCTATCGTCTTATCATGCTGCATAAGCACACAGCCCAGGCCTTGACCCGAAGCGTCACTATAAACTGCAAAGCCCTCGCTACCATGCGGTAAAGTTAAAATCGGCGCTGAAGTCAATCGTCTCTTCAGTTCATCGAAGCTCTGTTGTCTCTCATCCGTCCAGATAAACTTTTCGGTCTTCTGGAGTAATTTTGTAAGCGGTCGAGCGAGTTTCGAGAACCCCTCGACAAACCGACGGTAATACCCAGCAAGGCCCAAAAAGCTACGAACCTCCTTAACATTTTTAGGCGGTGCCCAACCTAGCACTGCCTCGATCTTCTGCGGGTCTACACGAACCCCTTCGGCCGAAATCACATGGCCGAGAAACATAACTTCTTCCAACCAAAACTCACATTTCGAGAATTTTGCATAGAGGTGCTCGGTTCTCAAAATGTCTAAGACCAAACGCAAGTGTCGGGCATGTTCCTCCTTATCCCGAGAATAGATCAAGATGTCGTCAATAAAGACGACTACACACCTGTCGAGGTACTCGATGAATATTTTATTCATTAACTGCATGAATACCGCCGGCGCATTCGTCAACCCAAAAGGCATAACTACAAATTCATAATGCCCATATCTCGTCTGGAACGCCGTCTTTGGAACGTCGGACTCCCTCACTCTGAGTTGATAATACCCGGATCTTAAGTCAATCTTCGAGAAAACCGCAGCTCCTTGCAATTGATCAAATAAATCGTCTATACGCGGTAGAGGGTACTTGTTCTTGATGGTTACTTTGTTCAGCTCGCGGTAGTCGATGCACAAACGTAGTGAACCATCTTTCTTCCTCACGAAAAGAACAGGCGCGCCCCAAGGCGAAGCGCTCGGTCTGATGTACCCTCTTTCCAGAAGTTCTCCCAACTGATTCTTCAATTCTTGCATTTCGGAAGGTGCCATCCGGTAAGGTGCTTTAGAAATCGGAGCCGCGTCTGGCTCTAAGTCTACGGTAAATTCTATCTCTCGATCTGGCGGTAATCCCGGAAGATCGTCCGGAAAAACATCGGGATACTCATTAACAACCGGAATTGAAGAGAAATCGACTTCGCTTCCTTCCGTTTTCAAAGCATAGCACCAATAGCCCGTACAACCTTTATTTAAAAGTCTTACGGCCTTCATGGCACTGATAAGTAACTTGGATTGGCCCGACTTACGTCCCAAAAATGAGTACTCAGATCCGTCCTTAGTCATCATAGTGATAACTTTGGTACGGTAATTCATAATCGCCTGGTGATTATTAAGCCAATCCTCGCCGAGGATTACGTCCTCGCCTTCCATATCAACTACAATTAAATTTGATAACCATTCCATACCGGATATAACCACCGGAAATTCTCTAATCTCCCGATTCCCCACAATCCTATCCCCGCTAGGCAGTCTCACGATAAAGGGATCGCAAGCAGTTAAACAAGTTATATTCAAATGGCGTACACACTCCAAAGAAATAAAAGAATGTGTAGCACCCGAATCAAAAAGTACAATTTGGATAGGATAGAATATGGATGGTACACTGAAGCCCTTTGCCGCATCGGGTTAAATGCATTCGACGCATCTCATAAACCCGTGGTTGCACCGAACCGACGCTAGAGTTCCCCCTCCGGCGTTCGACCCGACCAGGCCACTGCCAAAATTCTGCCGAGGTTGTCCGAAAGATTGCCGCCGATTAACACCTTGATCAAGGGGTGTTGGGGCGGCCCGAGTGTCCAAAGTCTGGTTCGGCTCGGAACAATAAACCGCTCTATGCCCCATCGACCACACGTGTGACACTTTAATAGTGGAAAGTAGCATTAGAACTAAAGTGGCACAGGCGACCACAATTATAGCAAGTCAGCATGCGATTTGAGGTACCACAGAGTGGGACGGTAACCCCTCTTCCCTTTATTAGAACGTGACGACTGTCCGGCAAAACGGTTAGTCGTCCGTGACTTCTGAAAGTTGCCACCCTTAGAGCCAGAAAAATTTCCCCCGACTTTCTGCTTTTTCGGTTCTTCAACGGTATCATTGTCGGGGCTCAACATATCATGGGCTAAAGCTCTGTCCTGATACTCTTTCAGTGTGGTACAAGCAAATCCGGCCATGTACCGCCGTAAGTCCAAATTCATCCGCATATCAAAATAACGGATCTTATCACGCTCGTTACGTACTTGATCCTTCACATGGATCAATTGTTGGTTATACTCTACGATCGCCTGTGAAACGGGAATATCTTGTGGTTTAGCCTCGAAGAAGGCTCGGATTCGGCTCTCTCGTACCGGCCAAGGACAAAACTCGGCCTCCAAGAGTTCCTTAAATTCATCCCACGAGGCAATACGATCATGTGGCTTGATGACCTTCCACCAAGTAGCGGCCTCCTTAGTGAGGAAATACTGAGCAATTGGTACTTTCCTCACCTCGGGGCAATCAACCGCCTCGAAAATCTTCTCTAATTCCGCTAGCCAGTCTTCCCGGCTAACAGTGCAGGCACCGCCAAATTGTGGAGGGTGCATACGGATTACATTCTGAAGCAAGGCATCCGTGTTTGGGTTCGGGTTATTCAGTTGAACAGTTTGGGCTAAAATGGTCATCTGCGTAGCCAATTGTTTAAGTGCATTCGCCACTCCAACGTCTGCGTTGTTCCCCTGACCGTCTGACTGATCGTGCTGACTCTCGGTGTCGGGATGCACCGAGTTTGACAAACTGGGGTTGGTCGACCCCGCAACTGAACTGATGGAAACGGCCGCGCCACGACCTCTTCCTCGCCCACGGCCACGACCACGGCCACGGCCCCTACCAGCTGACATACTGAAGAACACACAAGCCACGTAAGCACAATTCAATCACGCATCAACAAAGTGTCCGGTTCTCAAGAATACCGATAAAAAAGGAAGCAAAACGAATAAGGAAACACCAGAAGAGTGAGAGGTCTTACAAGTACCGGTCGCACTGTGATGATGGCAGAGTAGTGATACTGTGGACAATTAACGACTCGATCGACCCAAAAGACCGACAGCCTAGGTATCCATAGACCTAAGCTCCGATACCATATTCTGTAACACCCCCAAGTTATTCAGGGATATTACAGCGCCGTAAGCCCCGCCGTGGGACCCACAAGGCTAAACATACGCGGAACCATAAATTTTGACCGATAAGGTCTACACACAATGGAATGAAAAACGATACAAAGGTATTCGAAATGTAACCAATGTATTCACAAACATCACAACTCAATTCAATACTTCGGCAAACACAGGCCGGAACATCAAGGAAAAAGGAAAAACAATACTCGAGTATTCAATAGCCAATCCAGTACAACAACACTGAACGAGAAACTCCAAACATAACTGGAAGAAAGACACAGTATCACGCTTGCCCACCATCTTTATGCCGACCCGATACCTGCCCGTCCGCTCTCTTGGAACCTGAAATACATAATACGTATTTACCCCATAAAGGGGTTAGCCGTCGAATAACTAGTGCAAGTATATCAATATGAAACACCATACTCCTCGACAATAAAGTAAATGTAACCGTCAATTCATCAATTCAAGACTAGTATTCCGGAATAACTAAAATCTCATAAGACGTATGTGAATGCCGTAGAAACGGTTCGTTCACCTCATACGCCGTTACGTATGTGAATGCCGTAGAAACGGTTCGTTCACCTCATACGCCGATACATGTAGGAATGCCGTCAAAACGGTTCGTTCATTACATGCCAACAATATATCTATGAATGCCGTAAAAACGGTTCGTTCATGATATGCCATCAATATTTCTTACTTTCAAAGTCGAGAACGTACAATCATAAATGTATACTTGCCTTTGAGACATCGAGAAATCGAACGGAGGAAAGGTATGAGTTCGGTAGGTCCGAGAACGCGCTTAGGCACCTAAACGATTCGCAAGGAATATGACAATTAATTATCCATACTCAAATTATACGAAGAGACTCCCGAAACTCGTCTACGATTCAAGAAAATATACGGGTGGATAACTAAAGGTTGGGAAATCGCCCAAACTTCCCACAAGTCCGAAAACGGCACAATCCAACCCGTAAAAACGGAAGAAGACACTCATACGGTATAGATATATCAAAATCTCAGGGTTCCCAAGCTTCAATCGGACAAAACAGACGATTCTACGAAAACCCCCAAAAACCAACACAAAAATCAAAGTGTTCTTGAATAATCTTTCAATAATCCGATGAATACCCAATCATGTCCATAATCACGCATATATCACATCATACACCATGATTTTATCATCCAAAACGTCAAAACCCACACAAAATCGAGAAGTCAAGATGTCGAAGAAATTACCTCTTGAATATTCAAGCGCTATGATCCAAGGAATACGCGATAGATCGACTATCTGGGCTTCCCAACCGAGTGAAAGTGGTAAATCTTCAACACACAAGTGATAGATATGAAAAGAACTCCTCCCTCAAACTCTCTCTCTCGCGCGATGGAAGAAGGAAATGGAGGAAAATGGCTGAAATCTCGCTTAAAAGCCGAATTATGCAGTTGACCGCATTGTGTGCCGCGGCTCAGCCCAGGTGTTGTAATATCCGCAATTTTCGATTTCCGGTAATTTTTTTTTTTTTTTTTTTTTTTTTTTTTTTTTCGGCGGAAGTCTGTTTTGACGACTCGCTCATGTCCGTCTCGTCATTCTGAGAATGATTAATTCTACACTTTTTGACATCCGAGTTCGTTTCGGTATCGTTTCGTTGAGTTCTGTGCTTTTTAGCGACTTTTCCGCACTTGAGTTCGATTCTTGCGAATCTCGTCCGAAATTGTTGTTTCGAGTTTCCCGCAAGTCCGTTTAACTTTGTTAGACGTGTTGTGAGCTTTGGTTTGATTATTCGTTGTCGTATGGTGATTTTCGGGCAGTTGGGCCATTTTCGTAATTTCCCAAAGTTTGGGGTAATTACCTTCCGTTGTCGAATTTCGAGCCTTCGGGTGGTCGAAATCGTGTGTTCTACTAGCTCTTAGATTCGTCTTTGTGAGTACCTCGTAACCGTATCTTCGGTTCGTATTCGAGCTCGGGTTTCGGTGTCGTTTTGTTGAATTCGGGATTACTAAACGACTTTTCTAAGTATGAGTTCGACTTTGTTAGATCACCATTAATTTTTGGTGACTCCAAAAATTATAAATCTTTGCAATATTATAGAACATCGAGTTAGCTTTCCAATGGTTCAAGCGGTGAGTCAATGAGTCCGGACGAGAGAGTTATGGTCGTTTTAGTGAAAGACTGTCATTTGTCGGCACCGTCCGAGAGCCTTTCGGCCGATAGGAGGGCCGATAGACTCTCCGCCGGCATTTGTATAGGGTATCGGTTGGGCCTATCGGCCGATAGGCTGGCCGATAGGTCCCGCTGTGTTACACTATAAATGTGTTGTTTTGAGCGTGAAATGGCTCATTTCCTTCTTCTTTTTCCTTAGACGCGAGAGAGTGAGAGAGGAGGAGAGCTTCTCATCATTATCATTTGGAGGGTTGATTTTCATCATTCTTCTTCGGTTGTGAAGCCCGGACAATCAATCCAACGCGTGTTCTACGAATCTAAATACTTGAATCACTCAAGGTAATATCTCTTGAAACCCTACCTTTTTGGATAATTGGGGATTTTGGGGTTTTGTCCGATTCTTTCCGTTTTGTTGATGGATTGATGATTATTTAGATGTATTATATCATTTCCTTGTTATTCCATGGTTGGATCGTATCGATTCGTTGTTTGAGTTGAGTTCTTGACCGACGCCTTGAAGGTGTCCGGTAAAATGTCTTAGGGGTTTTCGGCGTTCTACGATTATTCTTCCTCGTATGGTCGATGATTTATTGATTGTATGATGTTAGGGTCGTGTTTCTTGCGAAGAAACCGCGTTGAACCCTTTCGTTCGCCGCCGTCTTCCGCTTCGATAGCATTGGGCGTTTGAAGCTTTCCGTTGAGCCGTGTTCGTCGGAATACTTGCGTACCGTTTATGAGGCAAGTATCTTGTCAATACATTGCATGTTTAGTAGGCATAAGTATTGATAAATGATTTTCTGAGAAATCCAATGTTTAATGAACGTAAAAGGGATCGGTATGTTCTCGATAAATGTTGTCTTTCAACAATAATTCTTGTAATTCGTGAATATATGTATTCTCGGAATATATGTGTTGGTTTTGTATGTTGAAAGATGCTACGATCACTTTGAGTGAGTTTAATAGACCGTAATCCTTTGCCGGGTATTACGTAATGTTATGTGTACTTGTTCGGTAAGAACGTAATGTGTGTGATATTAGTTGTTATTCCTTCGTGAGGAGGTTGTGACACTTGGTGTTGTTTGGTATTGGTATTTGCTTGTGGTTGTGTGACATTAGTTGTGAGTGTACGTCGACTATAGTGGCCATTCTAGCGAAGTACCTAACATTTGTATGCATATTCTAGTATTCGAATTATGGCTTCCCGTGGCGTTGTGGATGATATGTGTATGTTCACCTAGTGACGGTCAGACGAGGCCTCTATGGAAACTTTGCCGTGAGTTTCGTATCGCGAACTATGGTTAACCACCCGGGGATGTCCGACGGGCTCTGCGGGTACGGTGGCCGTGAGTCTCGTACCAAGGTTAACTTTGAAGTGTTTTGTTGGAGAACCGTGATCTTTGGCGCATATTTCGTCGATTAGAATGGCAGTTCAAATGGTATCGTACTTGCCGGGAATGGCACTAATAAATGTGTTGTGAATGAATTGTCTCTTGGTTGTGATAATTTGGTATGGGTACGTGAGTCATGTGGTTGCTCTGTGCATTGTAGCTCGTGGTATGATGAGTGAGACTGTTGTCATGGTAATGTTGGATACGGTGTAATTTCCACCGGGTATTCTTGCGAGTATGTGATGTGGATGATTTGGGTCGTGGACCCCTGTGTTGTGATTGGAATGTTATAATTGGGTCGTGGGCCCTGTTATCTGCTATCGGACTTGTATTTTGAAATAAACGATTGTTGGGCTATGTCCCTAAGCATTTGAAAGGCTTGAAAATTCTTAAATCCCAAACGTTTTCAAAAACTCCCGAGATCGTAAAATGTTTTGTAAGTTGTAAAATGGTTTTATTCTTATCTTTCGTAATCTAAATTGTTTTGATCAAGTGAATTATCTCGAAGTATATTCATGATTTCTATGTTCTTGGAGTATGATTTGTATGGCCTGTCTTTGTATTTATACTTGCACTAGCAAAACAGTGGGTTTGCTAACCCCGAGTATTCGGGGTGGATGTCTCAGACAAGGCCCGTGTATTTGCGGAGTTCTTTGGGAGCAATTCACAGGATCGTTACGAAGGATGATGGAAGACGGCGATACTAATCACATGAAGACCGTGTTGAATATTTGGTGATGTTTTGTTTTGTCTTTCCGTTGTGTTTACTTTCCCTATGCGGGATTGTTGATTTATGTTAACCCTCGCGTGGGTATGAGTTACGAGAAAGAGTAATGTATGCTCGATGTGTATGTTGTGGTAAAAGACCAAATCGGTCTAATGGTTCGTTTGTTAGCCATGTCGGCATGTATAGTGTTAATGTGTTTTCTGTATTTAGCTTTGGTAGATCCTCACGGAGGGGTGCGGCGCTGTAATATTCCCGAAGGGTTTGGGGGTGTTACGGAATATGGTATCGAGCTTAGGTTGCGGAAACCTAGGCCGTCGGGTCGGGTTGTGTGTTGTTGGGTCTTGTCTTGTCTTGTCTTGTCGATTTTGTCCGATCGAGTCGTGTCGCGACGCGTCGTCCGAGGTGTCGGTCGTGATTAGTATCGAGGTGCGGCCATCATCTTCGTGCGACTGTGGAAGTAAGTCTCCCTTCTTTGTGTTGTGCCTCGTGTGACACGAGCTATTTTTATGATTATTTGTTAAGTGGTGGAATTTTATGTGAATTTTGATTTTCACGATATGTATTTAGTCAACTCTCGTATTTGATTTATACGAGGAGTGTCGCTTGTGATATCTTTTTATTGTTGTTTTTGTTCGTTGTTGATGATTTTCGAATCGATTTGCACGCTTTACAAGTCTCTTGTGGAAGCTTTGTGCTTATACGCGTTCGACTTGTTCACTAGCCAAAGGGGAGGGTATTTTATCGGTGGTTTTGTTCTCAATGTGGTATTTTATCGTTTATTTTCGTTTAAAGACATGTATTGTCTTGATTTTAAACGTTTTGATGCGTGTGCTAGGAGTTGTTTTAGTGAACGTCGGTATGTGTGAGTTTTGGGCATTCGCCTATCGATTTTTGAAAACCTTGAGTATCTTAGAAAAATAAATTTCGAGACATACTTTTCAAATGAGTTATTTTCTTGTGGTACATCCTAGATGTCACAATATATTTCAAAATTTTTCTACCTCGAGGACCAAAATGTTTTGAGATATTTTCAACACTTTTATTTAGACCCGAGGGTCGAATATTTTGAAAGTTTTCACTAAGAGAAAGTGTCCTCATTTTTATCAAATGCGAAATGGTTCTCCAATGTCTCGATAACGATGTTTCAAGTTCGTACTTTTTGAAAGGTGATACTCAAGATCAACCGGTGTTCTTCTAAATTATTTTCAAAATGAGGTTTTCGTTTTTAAAACCTATCCATTCCCGTTTGAGGGCTGGGTATGAATGTATGATGTTCGCGTTGTCATTTTGATACTTTCTCCCGAGTATGATCGAATTGGCGGTGTGAGCGTTGAGTCGCTTTCCACACATGGGTTGTGCTAGCCCCTGTGAGAGGCGGGATGTTGGTGTTGAATGTTGTCGCCTCGTGGTGATTTCTGCGTTGTCGCGCATGTGCGAGCTGTTAGAGCTTGGTTTGGTATGACCGTGTGCATCGGTGATGGTTCCGTTTTGTGTCGGTTGTTTAATGTCTTATTACCTTGCTCCCGTTTTTGTGAATTTCGTGGACGAGGTCGGTGGTAATGCCCGTACTATTTTGACTTCGGTATTTTCTCTTTCTCCAGTCTATCGATTCGCTCATGTTCGTTGGCACTTTATGAACTTGTTTTGTATTTCGGGTTCATCATTCGAACGAGCCGTGATCTTGTTTTGGGTCAATTCGTTATCGTCACTTTCCGAATTCGGTTCGATTCTTGTGAACCTTGTTCGGAAGTAACATCTTTGGTTCTACTAGTTCTCTTATTCGAAGTGGTGGATCTTGAACTTTTACATTATCGACTCAGTCGACTCGTTTATGTTCGTTGACATTTCTGAGCTTGTCCTGCTCCTTGCTTTTGTTGATCGAACGAGTGTGGTGTTATTTCGGAATAACTCGTTGTCGTTGTGACTTTTCAGTCGCTATTCCCTTTCCTGTGGATCTTCGGCAATGTATGTCTTGTAGTTCTCACCAGATCATCCTGGGAGTTGTTGTTGAACTTTATTGTTCTTTGTGATTCGAACATGATTCTTCGATCTTTGTTGTCTCGATCGTTGTGGTTTGATCGTTTGACTGTTCGGTTTATATTGACCTCGTTCCGTGATTGGCGAACATTCAGGCTCCTTCGTAATTCCCTTCAGTTCGGGAAATTAGTTTCGTTTTCGATCTTCCAGCCCTTAGGCGGTGGGATTTCGTGTTTGTTCAGCGGTTGACTCGCGTTTTGATTGATGTACCGTTGGGTTGGTCAATCATATTGATTTTCGTTCGTTGTGTTTTGTGATTGTCGGATAATTGACTTGGCTATATTATCCGTTTGATGACGTTTGTCACTTGTTGGTTTTTATTATATCCCTAACGGCGACGTTGTGTTGGTCGCCGTGGAGCGTGTTTTCACGCCGTATACTCCTTTGCGTTGTTTGTAACATTTCGCCGTTGGGCGTTAGTTACGCATTCTTGTGTATCTCGTTGAGTTTTTCCTGGCGGAATATTTCTCTCCCTACTTGTTTTAAGTTTCGGGACGAAACTTCTTTTAAGGAGGGTAGAATGTAATATCCGCAATTTTCGATTTCCGGTAATTTCTTTTTTTTTTTTTTTTTTTTTCGGCGGAAGTCTGTTTTGACGACTCGCTCATGTCCGTCTCGTCATTCTGAGAATGATTAATTCTACACTTTTTGACATCCGAGTTCGTTTCGGTATCGTTTCGTTGAGTTCTGTGCTTTTTAGCGACTTTTCCGCACTTGAGTTCGATTCTTGCGAATCTCGTCCGAAACTGTTGTTTCGAGTTTCCCGCAAGTCCGTTTAACTTTGTTAGACGTGTTGTGAGCTTTGGTTTGATTATTTGTTGTCGTATGGTGATTTTCGGGCAGTTGGGCCATTTTCGTAATTTCCCAAAGTTTGGGGTAATTACCTTCCGTTGTCGAATTTCGAGCCTTCGGGTGGTCGAAATCGTGTGTTCTACTAGCTCTTAGATTCGTCTTTGTGAGTACCTCGTAACCGTATCTTCGGTTCGTATTCATGCTCGGGTTTCTGTGTCGTTTTGTTGAATTCGGGATTACTAAACGACTTTTCTAAGTATGAGTTCGACTTTGTTAGATCACCATTAATTTTTGGTGACTCCAAAAATTATAAATCTTTGCAATATTATAGAACATCGAGTTAGCTTTCCAATGGTTCAAGCGGTGAGTCAATCGAGTCCGAACGAGAGAGTTATGGTCGTTTTAGTGAAAGACTGTCACTGTCGGGCACCGTCCAGAGCCTTTCGGCCGATAGGGAGGGCCGATAGACTCTCTGCCGGCATTTGTATAGGGTATCGGTTGGGCCTATCGGCCGATAGGCTGGCCGATAGGTCCTGTTGTGTTACACTATAAATGTGTTGTTTTGAGCGTGAACGGCTCATTTCCTTCTTCTTTTTCCTTAGACGCGAGAGAGTGAGAGAGGAGGAGAGCTTCTCATCATTATCATTTGGAGGGTTGATTTTCATCATTCTTCTTCGGTTGTGAAGCCCGGACAATCAATCCAACGCGTGTTCTACGAATCTAAATACTTGAATCACTCAAGGTAATATCTCTTGAAACCCTACCTTTTTGGATAATTGGGGATTTTGGGGTTTTGTCCGATTCTTTCCGTTTTGTTGATGGATTGATGATTATTTAGATGTATTATATCATTTCCCTTGTTATTCCATGGTTGGATCGTATCGATTCGTTGTTTGAGTTGAGTTCTTGACCGACGCCTTGAAGGTGTCCAGAAATGTCTTAGAGGGTTTTCGGGCGTTCTACGATTATTCTTCCTCGTATGGTCGATGATTTATTGATTGTATGATGTTAGGGTCGTGTTTCTTGCGAAGAAACCGCGTTGAACCCTTTCGTTCGCCGTCGTCTTCCGTTTCGATAGCATTGGGCGTTTGAAGCTTTCCGTTGAGCCGTGTTCGTCGGAATACTTGCGTACGATTTTGAGGCAAGTATCTTGTCCATACATTTCATGTTTCGTAGGCATAATTATTGATAAATGGTTTTATGCGAAATCCAATGTTTAATGAACGTAAAAGGGATCGGTATGTTCTCGATAAATGTTGTCTTTCAACAATAATTCTTGTAATTCGTGAATATATGTATTCTCGGAATATATGTGTTGGTTTTGTATGTTGAAAGATGCTACGATCACTTTGAGTGAGTTTAATAGACCGTAATCCTTTGCCGGGGATTACGTAATGTTATGTGTACTTGTTCGGTAAGAACGTAATGTGTGTGATATTAGTTGTTATTCCTTCGTGAGGAGGTTGTGACACTTGGTGTTGTTTGGTATTGGTATTTGCTTGTGGTTGTGTGACATTAGTTGTGAGTGTACGTCGACTATAGTGGCCATTCTAGCGAAGTACCTAACATTTGTATGCATATTCTAGTATTCGAATTATGGCTTCCCGTGGCGTTGTGGATGATATGTGTATGTTCACCTAGGGACGGTCTGACGAGGCCTCTAGGGATACGTTGCCGTGAGTTTCGTATCGCGAACTATGGTTAACCACCCTGGGTTGTCCGAGGGGGCTCTGGGGGTTTGGGTGGCGGTGTGTCTCTTACAATGTTTAACTTTGATGTTTTTTGTTGGAGAAGTGTTTTCTTTGGCGCATTTTTCGTCGATTAGAATGGCGGTTCAAATGGTATCGTACTTGGCCGGAATGGCACTAATAAATGTGTTGTGAATGAATTGTCTCTTGGTTGTGATAATTTGGTATGGGTACGTGAGTCATGTGGTTGCTCTGTGCATTGTAGCTCTGTGGTATGATGAGTGAGACCGTTGTCATGGTAATGTTGGATACGGTGTAATTTCCACCGGGTATTCTTGCGAGTATGTGATGTGGATGATTTGGGTCGTGGACCCCTGTGTTGTGATTGGAATGTTATAATTGGGTCGTGGGCCCTGTTATCTGCTATCGGACTTGTATTTTGAAATAAACGATTGTTGGGCTATGTCCCTAAGCATTTCGAAAGGCTTGAAAATTCTTAAATCCCAAACGTTTTCAAAAACTCCCGAGATCGTAAAATGTTTTGTAAGTTGTAAAATGGTTTTATTCTTATCTTTCGTAATCTAAATTGTTTTGATCAAGTGAATTATCTCGGGAAGTATATTCATGATTTCTATGTTCTTGGAGTATGATTTGTATGGGCTGTCTTTGTATTTATACTTGCACTAGCAAAAGCAGTGGGGTTTGCTAACCCCGAGTATTCGGGGTGGATGTCTGTATTGCGTCCGGTATTTGCGGGTTCTTTGGGAGCAATTCACAGGATCGTTACGAAGGATGATGGAAGACGGCGATACTAATCACATGAAGACCGGTGTTGAATATTTGGTGATGTTTTGTTTTGTCTTTCCGTTGTGTTTACTTTCCCCTATGCGGGATTGTTGATTTATGTTAACCCCTGCGTGGGTATGAGTTACGAGAAAGAGTAATGTATGCTCGATGTGTATGTTGTGGTAAAAGACCAAATCGGTCTAATGGTTCGTTTGTTAGCCATGTCGGCATGTATAGTGTTAATGTGTTTTCTGTATTTAGCCTGGTAGATCCTCACGGAGGGGGTCTGCGGCGCTGTAATATTCCCGAAGGGTTTGGGGGTGTTACAGGTGTGCCGCGGCACAGGCCTAAAAATTGCTCCCAGGTTTCGGAAGTGTGCCGCGGCTCAGCTCAGGTGTGCCGCAGCACCGGGTACAGGCGGTTTTTGGCTGAGGATGCAACACAAGTGTGCCGCGGCTCAGTGTAGGTGTGCCGCGGCAATGACTCGGCAGTGTGCCGCGGCACTGCCGGAGTGTGCCGCGGCACCCGGTACAGTCCGCTCGGCCAAAATTTAGGAAATGTGTGTGCCGCGACGCACACTCCTTGTGCCGCGGCTCACACCCCCTTCGGGTCCTAAAATGGTGGGAAATGACCCGGGAAGAGAATAAAAGTAATAGGATTCAATGTCCGGGCAACAATAACACGAAAATAGAAGTACGGAACCCTAAAACGGTGGTTCCAAGCAATGATTACAAGGGTTCGCTCAACAAATCACGATTCGAAGAATATGAAAAGGTTTGAAATGACATGACTTTCGACCGGGTATTACACATACGATCAATAACAATGATCAACCAATAAATCGACCGAGAATATCATTGACATGATAACTCCGATACTTCTAATGAAGGATCAACAATAATCGAGAATACCATCAACATGATAAACTCTAACACGATCAACAGAGGATCAATCAACGACCGAGAATACCATCAACAAGGTAAACTCCAAACGATCAACAATAATGTATTTCAAGGAAATAACCCTGACTGTCGAACATACCCCTCGAGCGTATGAACAACCAGTCGCAAACCGTAGAACATACCCAACCACAAATGGAGGATGAACGACCAATCAACATAGCTCAAAGATGTACGTCATAGTACGCCTGATACGGAAATATGTCCGTGCACATGTCCACCCCATATACGGAATCCAGGATATACGTGGGACATGTACCTAATTAGCCTCACGAACTACGTCTCGTGTGCACGGTACAATGTGGAAAGATCAACACATGACCATAGTGTGCCCAGCTAAAAATCCTACACAATAACCAATCGGAACGCAGATATGACCCCAGATATGTCACGATGCAACATGACAACGAAACTCAAAGAATCACATATCCAATAAGGATCAAAAGACTCACCGAAGTGAACAATGGCAAACTGACAATGAAAAGTCGACACGACCAATCAGTATCCAAAACAACAATCCTGGGATCATCATCCCCAATGAATGATCAACATGATCAACGATCTCAATACAAACAGTCCTGGGATCAACATCCCCCAACGAAACAATCAATACAACCATCACTACCAAACAATGGTTCTGGGTTCAACATCCCTCAACGAACAGCCAATGCGAATCTCATTATAAGAAACCTCAACATACAACCTATACAACAACTCAACATAATAATTATCCTCGTAACTGAACAATACTTAAATTACCTCAAGCCGAAGATAATATCCTTTCCACGAACATCCCTGAACAAATACACAGTTATACGAATAATCTCGAATGAGGTATAGTCCATTAATATCATTAAACTATCATCCCGACATCTATGTCAGTACGATAACTATCCTCGATATCCGACATTCCATAACACAAACCAAAGATATCCCGCATCTCCATCTTCAATCAAACACAATTAAATCATATACATTATGATTTAATCCAAACTAGAGCACAATATACAAACCATCATCTGTTGTGTCGAGATTTATACACCTCAACAGGCGATCGGCACAGACACCAGGCGACCGAGCCAAAGTCGAATAGACCAAGGCAGATTGGCCGATCGAAGGTCCCAGGTCAAGTCCCAGTGCCGAGCGATCGACGTCTAAGGCGATCGTCTCTTGACACCTGGCGATCGACTCTGGTGCCCGGCCAATGACGACTGCCTCATGCCACGCAAAGACAACATGTCCCCGCGGGCTTTAAGGCAACCAACCCTGCTAAAAGACGATCGCCCCTTATTATATTACAAGGAAGGCGATCGCCCGTCAGTAAAGGGCATCTCAGCTTCTATAAATAGAATGTATCCTGCACTTGGATAAGGTTTGGCTTTTCTTGCAGCTTTCTCTCGGCTTTTCTCTCTCAGCACCTCTTAACCGAAAGACGGTCGGCAGAGACGAAAACAAGAACTCCCTTCAGTTCAAGATCTCAGAGCAACTCTAGTTCGTCCGGCAAGCACTCAACAGCTAGATAAATAGGGTCTTTACATTCCTTGTAACTGTACTCTTACATTAATATTTGTACTCAAACGTATTCGTATTAATAACATCTCGCAAGAGCATTCAAGCCTGGGCCTAACAAACACGGCAAATCTTGTGTTATTTCCATTCCCACGGACGTGCTCTCGCAATTTGTTTGCTGCCCGTCCATTCCAGCAATATCTATCTCCGGATAATATTTTGGGTAGCTACAAATCTTAAATACGAATACAAGTTTTCTCCTTGTAAATTCATAATAAAAACCAATTATCGATTATCATCATCAATCCGGATAATCCAATTAGTTCGAAATTATAGATGTTCATATTCTAAGGGTATCAAATAATTCAATCATTCGATTTGAACACTTTTTCAATACGTATGGACTTCCAAACTCAAAGATGAATAATAATCTCATCAACCTTGTAATCATATTTGTATTCCTATACGAATATTGTACCGATACCCATAACTTAGTTCTAGATATAAATATTCCATACTCATATCCAAAACACCAACATCTCTTAAACGTATTCATCAAATCATATAATCCAAGAGTTCCTTAAGAACATAAATTATTCCGAAGTCACATTCATATTCCGCAAGACGACATAATCTGATGTGTTCTAACATCTAAACAATCATCATTCATAATTCAAGATGTATATCATCATATTCTCCAATATACAATTCACATAACCTCAAGAATCACAATAACACCACTATAACTATCATCATACGAAGAAAACATCAACAATCAAACCAACAAGGATTGTATCATACTTAATCTAGAATCAACCTCATATCATGATTCAGACAAAATCATCATAATTCATAAATCCATCATTCATCGGGTTAAACGAATCACAATCCTTATAACAGGAAGAATCTTAATTAACATCCTAAATTTCTTATCACAATTCCATTAAATATCATATAACATCATCACATGATAATTCAACATGCTCCCTCTCAAGCAATCATCCTTAAAAACGAACCACTATCAAAGGGATACGAAAATTACTTTGTATAGATGAACCATGAAGGAGAACAATCGAACTACATTCCAAGAATCATCAATAACTCCACATCTCAAGCTCCAAATCCAAGCCCTTAAGATCATAATCGTCTTAGAAGAACCGAAACTCCATTTCTGAGTGTTGAGGGCGAAAAATAAAATCAAGTTCTGAGGAAAAACGAAGTGACGGCCAACCCACTTATATAAACTCCCAGATCGTTACGTATGTAACATGCATTAGTTAACGTATGTAACATCCATTTACGTACGTTATCTATCCTTGATAGCGTACGTAACGACGACCGAGAGGCTACTGCCTCAATTCCATACCACGATTATGTACGTAAGGCCCATGCCATAGCGTACGTAATACAGGAGTTGACTTACTACAGTATCTCAGTTACGTACATAATGTCTAACTCTTTACGTACGTAACAATCCATTAGCGTACGTAATCACCTAAGAATATCGTACCTTATCCTTAGTCCAGAAATTACTGCCTTATCAACTGATACCATTACGTACGTAACACAATAGGTATAACGTGCGTAATCTGCATACTACTAACGTACGTAACACCATTTACATAACGTATATTAAACCATCTGTTGACTCACCTGTCCACATCCGCGCCGAAAGCTGCCGACCATGGGCCCACTGTCGGCCACAGCCTGGATCATTTCCGATTCCTTTCATAACGTACGTAATGTTGGGATTCGGTGCCTAAAACGAAGGCCCAGCGGAAGCGGTAAAACAAAAATTAATTCGATCCGAATCCCTACGAGAATCGATCGAGCTACGTATATATGAATATATAAACAAAAAGCAAGAGTCGTAAGAAACTAACCCTCGAAGTCCGTTGATTAAATGGAAACCTTCTCTTGAGCTATTCCCAAAGCTTTAGTTTGATCTCTACGAGTTCAATCCGCTCCAAGCCCTTGAACGATCCAACGCCGAAAACACCGCGTCTCTACTTGCCACGCGAAAAGCAGCCGGAACAACAACACTTGATTAACCTCTAAGGTTACGGCTAGAATCAAGTGGTGAAGCTTTTGTTATTACACTCTAAGTGTATAATATATCTCTCTTAATGTATCTTGAATTTTCTCCAAGAAAACTCAAGAATAAAAGTGAAGAAGAAGATGAAGATGAAGACTAAGAAAATAATTTTTCTCTCTCACTTCTTCAAAGCTCACGGCTGGAATTAAGCTCTTGCAAGTGAGAGTTTGTCTCCACTTATATTCTTATTCAACTCCCCATGATCTCCTACTTTAGACAATATCACCAAGGTGTGATATTTGTCCCCTTGATTGGTCACTAGTCCACCATCCTTGAAAGTGTAGACCAAGACAAAGTAAGGGAGTAGGTGATGGGGTGGCCATCTAGAAGGAATCGGATGAGTTCGATTCGTTTCGGACTCCCGTGAGTCCAAACAGATAAACTCCTATTCCGTTAGATGTATTTGTGTCGATTAATTAATCCAATCAATTAATCACATTAAATACATAATAATTTAATTAATTTCTCCAATAAATAATTATATTCACGAATTAAATTAATCACCCAAGAATTTATTTAATCCATTAGGCCGTAAATCAATTTATCCAATAAATTGATTTAGACATCCAATGTCCCAAATTAGATATCCAATATCTAATATTTATAATGAGAGATTAAGCTCGATTCATTCCGTCGTCAATCCTAATGCGCGACTCGGTAGGTCCGTCTCAGTCAGCAATGGGAGGAACCAAAGAGTAGTAGCACCACCTAGCCAGCCTGGCGGCCTATAATGTACCCCAAATGAGAACGAATGATTGGGATCATTCAAGAACCATTCTGTCGTGAATACCAGTAAACGTATAAACCCTTCTTTCAAATGTCCCGATCAAGTTATAGGGTCACTCGGTCAAACCCTATCTATACTTGACGCTATGCATGCGTTAATGCAAATCGAGATCATCGAGTGCCGTGTATCTAATACAACTGGCTCCAATGCTTTGGCCAAAGACTTATGATCTCATCTGCCAATAACCGCATAGGACATATAACCCGCTCACTAACGGGAGAAAGAATTCTATCTTGGTATTCGAGGACTCGCTACTTGCCGTCAAGATGCACGTCGAGGTTGACCCCCGCCTTCCGGTTTATAGGGTCGAACTACTCTAATGAAAATCTTGACGTCACAAGCACATCCCTACTAAATCCTCAAGTCGAAGGTTCACGAATACCTATCACAACCTTTCGATTCCGTCATTGATCGTCCGGAGTGAAATCCATGTGACGAATCGAGGGTGAGTCGGTTCGAGTATACTAATCTAATTAGCATACCTATAACGTGTGCTCCCACTAACTATTAGTGTTCGACAGCACTCTCCATGTCAAAGAACACGTCATACAAGTCTTTACATAAACTTAACGCCTACCAAGTTTCATCGACTTGCGAACGATTAAGTATTTGAGCTATAAACCTTTCCATTGCCGACCCCTTATCCAATAAGGAGTGGAACGTTTTGCTCTCAAATACACGGACTAGTTTCTATATGTTTATTTACGAGTTAGGAATGCCAGTAACTACCAGTAAATAAAGAAACAATCATTTGCTTTATATAAATGGTTTACATAATTACAAGTACAATGCCCTCACTCAACAACCTCTGAGTGGCATTCGAGGGCATACTCCTAACAATCTCCCACTTGCACTCAATGCCACACACTATGGTATCTAATACCCATGTTCTCCAGATGACGCTCCAAGCTAGTCTGAGATAGTGGCTTGGTCAGTGGATCGGCGACGTTGTCGGCCGAGTCTACTCTATGCGGACAATGTATCCCTTGCGAACAAATTCTCTTACGAGATGATACTTCCTCTCAATATGTTTGGTGCTGTTGTGAAACCTCGGCTCCTTGGCTGCGCTACGGCTCCGTCGTTGTCGCAGATGCAGTGAACAGAAATTTCAAGACATGGTATCACTTGAAGTTCTCCGAAACTTCTTAATCCGTAACCCTTCCTGGAAGCCTCCGAGGCCGCTTGATACTCGGCTGACAGTGGAATCAGTGATCGCGCTTTGCTTGGCACTACGCCAAGATACTGCTCCTCCATTAAGAGTAAATATGTAGCCGTAAGTGGACATCGAGTCGCCCTTCGCCCTTGGAAGTCCGAATCGGTGAATCCCACCACATCCAATTCTCCACCACCATACATCGTAACCATATCTCTAGTCCTTCTCAAGTACTTGAGAACGTTCTTACGGCATTCAATGTTCCCTACCCAGGTTTGCACGAAACCTACTCACCACGCTTACGGATGCGCAATGTCGAGTCTTGTACACAACATAGCATACATAAGGCTACCCACGGCCGAAGCATATGGTATATTACTCATTTCCTTTCGTTGTTCCTCATTTTGAGGACACATCTTCAAGGTGAGTTTTATTCCATGTCGCATCGGTAGGAACCCTCTTTTAGAATCATCCATCTTAAATCGCTTTAAGATTTTATCTATATAGAGGGCTTGGGAAAGACCTATTGTTCTCTTCGCTCTATCCCGGTAGAGTCGAATACCAAGAATATAGGTAGCTTCTCCCAAGTCTTTCATGGAGAAATTACTCGAAAGCCAAGCTTTCACAGAACTGAGCATTCCCACATCATTTCCTATTAGTAGAATGTCATCTACATATAGTACTAAGAATGCGATCTTGCTCCCACTAACCCTCTTGTATACACAAGGTTCCTCTTCATTTTGCACGAAGTCAAACTCTTTGACTGCCTCGTCAAAACGAAGATTCCAACTACGCGACGCTTGCTTCAGTCCATAAATGGAACGCTGAAGCTTGCACACTTTCTGAATATCGACTTCGGATACAAAGCCTTTAGGCTGCTCCATATAGATTTCCTCCTCGAGGAATCCATTAAGGAAAGCCGTCTTTACGTCCATTTGCCATATCTCATAATCGTGGTAGGCAGCTATAGCAAGCATCATGCGAATAGACTTGATCATGGCTACGGGCGAGAAGGTATCGTGGTAATCGATTCCTTCCTTCTGGGTATAACCCTTTGCCACTAGCCTGGCCTTATAGGCGTCAACCTTGCCATCACCATCAGTCTTTCTCTTGTAGATCCACTTGTTCCCAATAGGCACTATGCCCTTGGGGCGGTCTACTAGAGTCCGCACTGATTGACATGCATCGAGTCTATCTCAGCTTCCATAGCTTCACGCCATTTCGCGGAGTCTACATCCACCATCGCTTGGTCATAGGTCGTCGGGTCGGTCTCTTGGCTATCACTTGGAACCTCATGGAGACCCAGCTCCTCCAAGTGCACAAGCCCATACCTCTCAGGTAAATGAGACACCCTACTAGACCTACGAGGTGGTTGTACTTGTGTTTCGAAAGTTCGGTTCCAGTTTCTTGCACAGGTGTCTCTCGAGGAGTTTCATTGTATTCTTCTAAAGAAATACTTCTACCTGCTCCGCCTTCCTGAATGAACTCATCTTCCAGGAAGTGTGCTTGTAAAGCAACAATGATCCTTCGATCTTCGGGCATGTAGAATAGATATCCCATCGTCCCAGACGGGAATCCAATGAAACGTCCCTTCGCAGACCTAGCTTCCAACTTTTCCACCTTAGTCTTCTTGACATAGGCGGGACATCCCCAAATCCTAATATGATTAAGACTTGGTTTCCTTCCCTCCCACATCTCATGTGGAGTTTTAGGAACGGATTTGGAAGGACATCTATTCAAGATATACGCGGCAGTCAGGAGTGCATATCCCCACAGGTAAATCGGCAAGTCAGTATAGCCCAGCATGGAACGGACCATGTTCAACAGGGTCCGGTTCCTTCTTTCTGACACACCATTTAACTGAGGAGTACCTGGAGGTATTAGTTGTGAAACTATTCCATGTTCCTTAAGGAACTCGTCAAACTCCGTACTCATATACTCGCCACCTCGGTCCGACCGAAGTGCTTTGATATGATTACCAGTTTGTTTCTCGACTAGGGCCTTGAATTCCTGGAATTTCTCAAAGGCCTCGGATTTATGTTTCATTAAGTATACATAACCATACCTAGTATGATCATCTGTAAACGTAATGAAATATTGATATCCGTCACGTCCGCTTCTAAAGCACCACATACGTCGGTATGGATTAATCCCGATTATCATCGGCTCTTTCAAAAGTCCCTGTGAAGGGGACTTAGTCATTTTGCCTTTAAGGCAAGATTCACAAGTAGGAAAGGGATCCGATCCCAATGGACCCATAAGTCCATCTTTTCCATCTTGTAAACCTTGGTCCGACCAACATGACCAAGTCTAAGATGCCATTTCAAAACTTGATTGGTTTCATCCCTACCACGTTTTCTAGTCATAGTATTCACAACTACTTTGTTGAGATTTAGATGATACAATCCATTCAACAATGTAGCAAGACCCACTAGTTTATTTCTAAAATAAATTTTGCAGAACCATCACCAATGAAAAATGAAAAGCCTTTTCGGTACATGACCGAATGGATACAATGTTTTGTGCCCCTTGGGCAAAACAAGTACATCTTCTAAAGTCAAAACAAAGCCGGATTCTAAACCCAAAAGAAGTGATCCTATGTCGGTCGCCTCGACACTATGCCCGCTCCGACCGTGATCATAACTTCTCCACTCCAAGCTTCCTACTTTGTTCCAGATCCCGATTCACGGTACAAATATGAGAACTAGCACCAATCCAAGATCCAGAAGTAGAAAATACGGAGCGAACAATTTGTTTCCAAAACTAAAAGTTCTCAGACGAAGTGCCATGAAGAATCGGACAGTCTCTAGCCCAGTGGCCCAGCTCACCGCACTTGAGACAAGTATCCTTTTTCTTCTTGTTCTTCGGAACCATTGGGGCCTTGCCCTTACCCTTAAGGTCCTTAGCTTGTGGTCCAGTCTGCTTCTTGGTCTTTTTCTTCTTATTCTTAGACCTCCGAGGTCCATAAGAAATCACAAGAGCAGACTCCTTCATCCGCGGAGTCTTCATTTGAGACTGAGCGGTCACAAGTTTGTTCATTAGCCCAGCTAAATTACATGCAATCTCATTGCAGTTGAAGTTCATAACAAACTGTGAGAAGGAATCAGGGAGAGACTGTAGGATAAGGTCAGTTTGGAGAGAAGTATCCATTTTAAAATCAAGAGCCTCCAATCTCTCGATCATGGATATCATTTTGAGGACGTGTTCCCCAACCTTCTCACCTTCCTTCATCCTTGCACCGAACAGTTGCTTGGATATCTCATATCTAGCAGTTCTGCTGTGCTCACCATAAAGCTCGGTTAAGTGAGAGAGAATCTGCCTAGCAGAAGTCATTTTCTCATGAGCTCTCTGAAGCTCATTAGACATGGAAGCCATCATATAAGCACGGACTTTCACGTCATCCTTAACCCACTTTTCGTGGTTTTCAATCTCTTCCTGATTGGCTCGAGTCCGCATAGGAGGCGCCGGAATGTCCGTCTCCAAGACGTATCCCAGTGCCTCTATACTGAGGACAATCATCAGATTGCGGAGCCAATCCACAAAGTTAGGTCCCATTAAGGTGTTCTTTTCGAGTAGAATTGCGAGTGGATTCATTGTCATATTGAGTTATGTCTGCATTAAGTATAACAGATTAATTAGTGACTTGTTATATTATGATCTGAGTATAGAATTAAGGTCCTTTCTATTCTTGTTACCCAGCTCCCACTATTTTTATCGGAATAACACACTCCCATGTGAAATCCGGAAGTATCGTCGCTCTACTTCATAGTGGTGATCGAGTTCTTTATAAATCTTAATAGAGGGCAACCGAACAGGTTTCTAGTCTATTAATTTTCATAAAGTGGTGTCCAACACCAACCCATCTAATGGATGATTCGATCTTCTTTTTCCCCTTGTTCACTCCCCTCAACCTATACGGTTTCTATGGTTCGTGAACAAGTTAAGTTTATACCATCGACGCAAATCAGTTTCACAATTGAATCTTATCCGGCAACCTATCGTGTTTCTAGGGATAAAATTTGCTCCAACCGAAGGCATCCAATGCGCTCCGGTAATTTGTCCGTCCTCCCGAACGACTACCCCGATAACTCGGAAGCATAGCACATCCGGTTTGGATTTCAATTTCCCGAAAACTCGATGGAGGGAAGGAAAACCTTGAAACCTTATAAACTTAATTATTTGTTGTGGGAGAATTATCGCGATTAACGTTACACTTTTCACATTAATCGTTTAAGCGCGTTTGTGGCATTCATACAATATGAAACAACCAATCACAAACTAGTTGCTACCAACATGTGGTTCATGGACCGCCTTAGAAAACAAAAACTCCGTAATCTAATTACAAGTCTTCGTCTTGAATCTTCGTCTTCTCGAAATGGATCTTCCTCCGGTCTTCGTCATTACATATAAATTTTACATTGAAAATTGCATCCTAGATACAAATTTTTTCTAGTAAAATAAATAGGCTCAAAACGGCCTTTACAACCCAATCGAATAAAATGAACGATTCAAAACTAAGTCCACGAACCACATCCCCATTCAAAAGCATTCATTCAATAAATACTATATAAATGGAAAGCGTAGAGATACATTGATCCAATCAACAATACGAACCGATCCAATCGATTCACACAATCGGTAATATAATAACGTTCAAAATAATTCGATCGAACATAAATATTCCAATTAATCAAATTTCCCTTATAAAATGAAATACCATAAATCATTTTAATCATATTAAATCCAATTTAACATGCGGGAGATTAATTTTTAAGATTACACGGAAAAATCGAGCCGGGTGAAAACGGCCAGATGGCCGAGTCACCCTCGGCCTACCGCGATCACGCCGCTTGGCCGAGTCACGCTCGGAAGATGCCGGCCAGACACGACCGAGTCACCCAGACACGGCCGGTCGCTGGCGATGACTTGGCAGATCGCTGGACACGGCCGTGTCACCCGTGACACGGTCGAGTCACTTTCGGCCGGACACGCCCGTGTCTCGACACGGCCGGGTCTCCGTGCAGCTGCCTCGCCACATCGCGGACACGACCGTGTCACCCAGGACACGGTCGAGTCACTCTCGGCCAAATTACCCTTTTTGTCCAAAAAGTCGTCCGACGACGATTCGGGGCTAAATTTTCGACCGGATATCCAATATCAATATTTTCCGACTTTCATATCTTCAATATAAATCATATTTCCCAGAAATTTAAGATTTATATTTAGACATAAACTTACGAAAAATACAATTATTACGAACGAAAAACATATACCACGATTATGACTAAAATGATTCCAAATCATTCACCATTTAATCGAGCATTCCAAATGCCAATATCGTATATACGATCGCAAGACCTACGCTTCGATACCACTGTTGGGATTCGGTGCCTAAAACGAAGGCCCAGCGGAAGCGGTAAAACGAAAATTAATTCGATCCGAATCCCTACGAGAATCGATCGAGCTACGTATATACGAATATATAAACAAAAAGCAAGAGTCGTAAGAAACTAACCCTCGAAGTCCGTTGATTAAATGGAAACCTTCTCTTGAGCTATTCCCCAAGCTTTAGTTTGATCTCTACGAGTTCAATCCGCTCCAAGCCCTTGAACGATCCAACGCCGAAAACACCGCGTCTCTACTTGCCACGCGCCGGAAAAACGATCGGAACAACAACACTTGATTAACCTCTAAGGTTACGGCTAGAATCAAGTGGTGAAGCTTTTGTTATTACACTCTAAGTGTATAATATATCTCTCTTAATGTATCTTGAATTTTCTCCAAGAAAACTCAAGAATAAAAGTGAAGAAGAAGATGAAGATGAAGACTAAGAAAATAATTTTCTCTCTCACTTCTTCAAAGCTCACGGCTGGAATTAAGCTCTTGCAAGTGAGAGTTTGTCTCCACTTATATTCTTATTCAACTCCCCATGATCTCCTACTTTAGACAATATCACCAAGGTGTGATATTTGTCCCCTTGATTGGTCACTAGTCCACCATCCTTGAAAGTGTAGACCAAGACAAAGTAAGGGAGTAGGTGATGGGGTGGCCATCTAGAAGGAATCGGATGAGTTCGATTCGCTTCGACTCCGTGAGTCCAAACAGATAAACTCCTATTCCGTTCCGATGTATTTGTGTCGATTAATTAATCCAATCAATTAATCACATTAAATACATAATAATATAATTAATTTCTCCAAGAAATAATTATATTCACGAATTAAATTAATCACCCAGTAATTTATTTAATCCATTAGGCCGTAAATCAATTTATCCAATAAATCGATTTAGACATCCAATGTCCCAAATTAGATATCCAATATCTAATATTTATAATGAGAGATTAAGCTCGATTCATTCCGTCGTCAATCCTAATGCGCGACTCGGTAGGTCCGTCTCGATCGGAATGGGAGGAACCAAAGAGTAGTAGCACCACCTAGCCACTGGCGGCCTACACTGCACTTAATCGAGAACGAATGATTGGGATCATTCAAGAACCATTCTCGTGAATACCAAGAACGTATAAACCCTTCTTTCAAATGTCCCGATCAAGTTTTAGGGTCACGGTCGATCAAACCCTATCTCGTACTTGACGCTATGCATGCGTTAATGCAAATCGAGATCATCGAGTGTCGTGTATCTAATACAACTGCTCCAATGCTTTGGCCAAAGACTTATGATCTCATCTCGCCAATAACCGCATAGGACATATAACCCGCTCACTAACGGAGAAAGAATTCTATCTTGGTATTCGAGGACTGCTACTTGCCCGTCAAGATGCACGTCGAGGTTGACCCCGCCTTCCGGTTTACGTGGTCGAACTACTCTAATGAAAATCTTGACGTCACAAGCACATCCCTACTAAATCCTCAAGTCGAAGGTTCACGAATACCTATCACAACCTTTCGATTCCGTCATTGATCGTCCCGAGTGAAATCCATGTGACGAATCGAGGGTGAGTCGGTCGAGTATACTAATCTAATTAGCATACCTATAACGTGTGCTCCCACTAACTATTAGTGTTCGACAGCACTCTCCATGTCAAAGAACACGTCATACAAGTCTTTACATAAACTTAACGCCTACCAAGTTTCATCGACTTGCGAACGATTAAGTATTTGAGCTATAAACCTTTCCAGTGCCGACCCCCTTATCCAATAAGGAGTGGAACGTTTTGCTCTCAAATACACGGACTAGTTTCTATATGTTTATTTACGAGTTAGGAATGCCAGTAACTACCAGTAAATAAAGAAACAATCATTTGCTTTATATAAATGGTTTACATAATTACAAGTACAATGCCCTCACTCAACAACCTCTGAGTGGCATTCGAGGGCATACTCCTAACACGTAATGCATGATACATAACGTACTTTATGCTAACCAGTTTAGCGTACGCAAGTCCTTAAGCTTAGCGTACGTAATGGCTTTTGCACTTAGCCAAATCCAACTGTTCCTGTCCGTCTCGACATACCGGATACATATACACACATACTGAAAACATATACGTGTCCTATAAATATTCTCTTACTATACATCTGATACACGATATCCTTAAATGCAATTGTCGATCAAGTACGACAATTATACAAATACAATTATCTCAGTCTTCAAATTATTTTATCCATACTGTATAGGCATCAAGCTATGCAGTATATCTCAGATAAAATAACGCGAAAAATTTATACTGAAAATCCGGATATTACATACTACCCCTCTTAAAATAAGTTTCGTCCTCGAAACTTGCAATCCTGTCACAAACAACAGATCAATCCAAAATTTCCAAACTCATCACAAAAGCAATCAATCGTCGCCACAAGCGAATAACCAAAACAATATACTTACAGGTGCGTGAAGCCGATGATCTCTCGTGATACTAGCACACGACTCCCATACGAAGTCTCAACACAACACCAACACACACCAATGTCATAAATAGCAACTTGAAAAGATCTCAAAAATTTTGGAACCTCGAAAAATTAGTTTGACTCAAAGGTCATAAAATCATTTTCAAAAGTCACGCTACTACCGTAGTGGTAGAGCCACATAACACACACACCCGGGTTTCACAAAACCCAAGCTCCGATACCATCTTCTGTAACACCCCCAAACCATCCGGGAATATTACAGTACCATGGGCCCCGCGCCGGAACCCACCATGCTAAAACTCATTTTCGAAAATGTTTCAAACACGCCAAAGAGGCAAAGACGGTATTATTTTAAATACTCAAATATTTTTCCAAAATATAGTTCTCAAATACCGTCATAAAATACCAGTTGAAAGTACAAGGCGAAGACGCCAAAACTCAATAGTTTTAAAATGTACGTTAAGCCACCCCTTATACGTACCGATAAAATAGTTTGGGGAAAAAGGGTTTTTAACGAAATAACCCAAAGTTACGAAATACCCAAAAAGGCCATTTCAAAGTTATACAATATTTGGTAAAAATACCGGAAAGTCATTTTGCAATATTCACGCAACAGATAAAAATCACAGTAGGAAATACATTTGCAGCGGAAAAATAACAACCAGAAAAGAATACTCGATTCCCAAATACTCATGCCATAGCCAGTATCACCTGGGAAGCTCATCTCTTCACGACCGCTACTAGCTCGATCTCCGAGTACCTAAAAATAAAGCCCACGACGGGGTCAGCCACAATACTCAATAATGATAACGATCTCATCACATAAATAATTACATACCAATGTAATTACAGGTAAGAATACTACCGATTTGATCTTACTGTCATAACCGTACCAACCCATGGCAAACCATATCAAATCAATCCTTACCATAATCCACATTTCGCATTCTCAAATGACGAAATGAACTCAACTACAACCGTCTGTATTGTATTCAAAAAATACCAAGAATCCTCAAAACATCATCATAACTCACAAGTGCGGAATAATCCATCCGTGCCAAATCCTATCCGTCGGATTTGCACCGTCAAATCTCAATCTGGATAAAACCAATAACACACAATATATCTGTAGATCAACTACCACAAGACAATGATAACAAGTCCCGAAACATCAACATACAGTCCGAATACTCATACGATCAATAACAATGATCAACCAATAAATCGACCGAGAATATCATTGACATGATAACTCCGATACTACTAATGAAGGATCAACAATAATCGAGAATACCATCAACATGATAAACTCTAACACGATCAACAGAGGATCAATCAACGATCGAGAATACCATCAACAAGGTAAACTCCAAACGATCAACAATAATGTATCTCAAGGAAATAACCCCGACTGTCGAACATACCCCTCGGGCGTATGAACAACCAGTCGCAAACCGTCGAACATACCCAACCATAAATGGAGGATGAACGACCAATCAACATGGCTCAAAGATGGACGTCATAGTACGCCCGATACGGAAATATGTCCGTGCACATGTCCACCCCGTATACGGAATCCACGATATACGTGGGACATGTACCTAATTAGCCTCACGAACTACGTCTCGTGTGCACGGTACAATGTGGAAAGATCAACACATGACCATAGTGTGCCCAGCTAAAAATCCTACACAATAACCAATCGGAACGCAGATATGACCCCAGATATGTCACGATGCAACATGACAACGAAACTCAAAGAATCACATATCCAATAAGGATAAAAAGACTCACCGAAGTGAACAATGACAAACTGACAATGAAAAGTCGACACGACCAATCAATATCCAAAACAACAATCCTGGGATCATCATCCCCAATGAATGATCAACATGATCAACGATCTCAATACAAACAGTCCTGGGATCAAGATCCCCACAACGAAACAATCAATACAACCATCACTACCAAACAATGGTTCTGGGACCAAAATCCCTCAACGAACAGCCAATACGAATCTCATTATAAGAAACCTCAACATACAACCTATACAGCAACTCAACATAATAATTATCCTCGTAACTGAACAATACTTAAATTAGCTCAAGCCGAAGATAATATCCTTTCCACGAACAACATCTTTGAACAAATACACAGTTATACGAATAATCTCGAATGAGGTATAGTCCATTAATATCATTAAACTATCATCCCGACATCTATGTTAGTAAGATAACTATCCTCGATATCCGACATTCCATAACACAAACCAAAGATATCCCACATCTCCGTCTTCAATCAAACATAATTAAATCATATACATTATGATTTAATCTAAACTAGAGCACAATATACAAACCATCATCCCGACAATTTATATTTATAATATCATTGCTATATGAATTATAAATGCAATAAAATCAAAATCATTAATTAAATATTATAAACTGAACAAGTATAAGCTTGCCTCGATACCGATACCAAATCCATTGCCTTCGTCTACGAGCTCCTCAGCCCCGACCAAAAGCAACCTATGAACTCTTCAACCTCAACCGCAACACAACGGTTATAATCAACGACCAATTATCACAACCTATTGCAATAATCGATTAACACACATTCGATAATAATCAACAACCGATATAGCCAAGCAATCAAACTCAACCGCTCAACAAAACCTCGATCATATACAAAACCGAACAATACAATCTAAACAATTACGAACTCATATCCACAATACAAACCGCAACTCAGCAAATCATAATTAACAATCAATATAATCGATCAACAAACCCAACTGTTCCACAAAATCCCCATTAAACACAATTCTAAACAACCCAAACCAATCAATCACGAATTCAAGGCCTTAACACGATTCATAATCCGATAATCATATCGATAATCAAATTAAATCAATAACAAGGGTCTAAACATTACCGATTCCAAATTCAATCTTAAATACGAATACAAGTTTCCTCCTTGTAAATTCATAATAAAAATCAATTACTGATTATCATCATCAATCTGGACCCAATTAGTTCGAAATTATAGATGTTCATATTCCAAGGGTGTCAAATAATTCAATCATTCGATTTGAACACTTGTTCAATACGTATGAACTTCCAAACTCAAAGATGAATAATAATCTCATCAACCTTGTAATCATACTCGTATTCCTATACGAATATTGTACCGATACCCATAACTTAGTTCTAGATATGAATATTCCATATTCACATCCAAAACACCAACATCTCTTAAATGTATTCCTCAAATCATATAATCCAAGAGTTCCTTAAGAACATAAATTATTCCGAAGTCACATTCATAATCCGCAAGACGACATAATCTGATGTGTTCTAAAATCTAAACAATCCTCATTCATAATTTCAGATGTATATTATCATGTTCTCCAATATACAATTCACGTAACCTCAAGAATCACAATAACACCACTGTAACCATCATCATACGAAGAAAAACATCAACAATCAAACCAACAAGGATTGTATCATACTTAATCTGGAATCAACCTCATATCATGATTCATACAAAATCATCATAATTTAGAAATCCATCTTTCATCGGGTTAAACGAATCACAATCCTTATAACAGGAAGAATCTTAATTAACATCCGAAATTTCTTATCTCAATTCCATTAAATCTCATATAACATCATCACATGATAATTCAACATGCTCCCTCTCAAGCAATCATCCTTAAAAATGAACCACTATCAAAGGGATACGAAAATTACCTTGTATAGATGAACCATGAAGGAGAACAATCGAACTCCATTCCAAGAATCATTAATAACTCCACATCTCAAGCTCCAATTCCAAGTCTTTAAGATCATAATCATCTTAGAAGAACCGAAACTCCATCTCTGAGTGTTGAGGGTGAAAAACAAAATCAAGTTCTGAAGAAGAACAAAGTGACGGGCAACCCACTTATATAAACTCCCCGATCGTTACGTACGTAACATGCATTAGTTAACGTACGTAACATCCATTTACGTACGTTATCTATCCTTGATAGCGTACGTAACGACGACCGAGAGGCTACTGCCTCAATTCCATACCATGATTACGTACGTAAGTCCCATGCCATAGCGTACGTAATACAGGAGTTGACTTACTACAGTATCTCAGTTACTTACGTAATGTCCAACTCTTTATGTACGTAACAATCCATTAGCGTACGTAATCACCTAAGAATAGCATACGTTATCCTCAATCCAGAAATTACAGTCCTTATCAACTGATACCATTAGGTATGTTGTAATATCCGGAATTTCTACTACTGTTGTTTAATATTATTTTATCCGAGTTATATTTTACGGCGTGGATTCTGTAAAGTATGGATAAAATAAATTAAGGACTGAGATGTCATTATTGGTATAATTGTCGTATTTGGTTTACAATTGCACTTGAGGATATTATGTGTGAGTATATGTATTCCGTATGTCGTATGTTCGTATTCTGCATATTGAGACGTTGGACAAGAGTAGCTGAAAATGGCTAAATATAGCCTTATTAGCGCACGCTAATACTCATGTATAGCGCACGCTATCATGCAGGTATAGTGCACACTATGGGCATATGTTAACGTACGCTAGTGCAGAACAGCTCAGAGGGAATCTACGTGTGGACCCGGCCACTTTCGGTGCATGTGCCGATGAGTCAACGGATATTGTAATGTAGTACTAACGCACGCTAAAACCTAAGGACTAGCACACGCTAATTGTAGATCAAACAAAAAAGAATCTTATCCTCGTCAGTGCTTTCGATATGTGGGGACACGGGGGTAGGTGCTGACTGTAGCAAGTCAACTACGATTAGCGCACGCTAAGGTCTAAGAAATTTCATGTGATAGACAGTGTAATTTACGTACGTTATTGCATGGGCATTACGTACGTAAGCTGATGTGCGAAGCAAAACAGTCGCCTCTGGACCACGATAGCGCACGCTACTAAGGAAAAGTAGCGCACGCTAATAACAGTCAATATATATGATTGCAGATGTGACCTATGTTCATTCGGCCATTCCTTCCTTTATTTCGACAGAGAGAGAGAGAGTTTTTAGAGAGAAGTTTGAGGTTCCAAACACTGAGAGATGATGATCTTTAACAAGATTAAGCTGAGGAACATTGATTAAAGTCTTGTTCTTGAAGTTATTGATGATTCTTGGAATGAAGTTGATTGTTCTCCTTCATGGTTCGTCTATACAAGGTAATCACTCTTCACCTTTGGATTTCATTTTGGAATGAAGATTGATGTTCTTGAGTTAATGATTATCATATAAACAAGTTGACAAGCATGATTATGAGATGGATTACTGGAGTATGATGATATTAATATGATTCGTGTGATTTGAATCGTGTAGTTCGTTTTCTTGAGATAAGTTGATTAATCCTTCTTCTCCTTTGCGGATGTTGATGTCATTGTTGATGATTAATCTCTGTAATGATAGATTATGGAGTGTTGTCACGTTCTTAATGTTTCATGATGTTGATATTGAGGAAGATGATATATGGATATAGGACTTGAATTATAAGTTGAATGATTGTTTGTATGTTAAAGGATATCGGATTTCGTTGTTTTGATAGCTTTGAACATGGTTCAGAATCACTTAGTGTTCTTGATAATCGCCATATGTTGATCGGTATCTGAAATACATGCAAATGCATGTCATTAGCGCACGCTAAGCTAGCGCACGCTAACGGGAGCAACTTAGCGCACGCTACATTAAGTACTTAATGTGCACTAAGTCATCAGGCAGGGTAGTATATTCTGTTTCGGTTATGAATTCATGATCGTTTAAGTTGGTTTGATCAGACTTGTGGTTAACCAAGATATTGTTGAGCCGTTCGGTTTGTGAATTGGTTTTATCGATTGTTGATTGTTGTCGAACTTATTATTTATCGATTATTGTAATAGGTTGAGATTATTGATCGGTGATTAGAACTATGCATTGCGGTCGTGTTCGAGTATGTTCGTGAATTGCATGGGTCAGGGCCGCGGAGATCGTAGACGAAGGCAATGAGATTGGTAGCGGCTTCATCATCGTCGTATCGGTATCGAGGCAAGTTATTACTTGCTCAGTTATAATGTTTAATGAATGGTTTTAGTTTCATTTCATTTATAATGCATATAGCGATGATTATTATTGCAAATTCTAGAGATTCGAATTATATGTTGTCTTTCCGATTCTGGGAGTTAAATCATAATGTATATGCTTTATCTCGGTTATTGGAATATTCGGGTATCAAGGTCATGTTGCGATAAAAATGAGGATATGAGTATCTATATTCCATGGTACATTGGGATCGCCGAGCATTGGGGATAATCGCCGGTGATTATTTGACATTGAGATTTCTCCTGAAGGATTCGGGACAAGTATCTTAGTTTGATTCGGTTTAGTGTTGATGTTGTTGATCACGCAGGTTATCATTCATGTTGCTGAACATGAAGTCGTCCTAGTTGTTTCATCATAGTGTTGTTTATGTTTTGATTCATATGTTGTTCATGTTGATGAACTTATTGAGTTGCATATGTGTATGCATAATTGTATTGTTTATGTTGTGTTGATCCTGTGAGATCATGTGATCTATGCTGAGGGCGCTGGATCGGTGTCCACTATGCGTTGGTCCGATGGGATCATCATGGGGATCTATGCTGAGGGCGCTGGATCGTTGGACAGGTTTTCTACCATGCGTTGGTCCGACGGGATCATCATGGGGATCTATGCTGAGGGCGCTGGATCGTTGGATTACCCAGTATTGTGTTGATGGAATCATGTGGATTCGCATCATTGATTTTATCATGTGTTGTTATTGTGCATATGTATATTATGGGTTTGCCATAAGTATACAGTGTCGTTATTGATGTGAGCATATTGACGTTGTCATATGAGTATGCATTTGTAGGTCTTGTGTTAGGACCATGTCCGTGTGTGGTATTGATCTGACCTCAGATTAGAGTGACATGATTGTCGTGGCATTTCATATCCCGAGGTATGTTTCGTATTTCCTTTGGTATTCGTCTTTTGATGGACAGTCGGTTAGCGTCTTGGGATTTGATGATGCTATCCGATGGATCGTATTGGTTCCGTATCGTGAGTTCGTGATAGTTTGAGAATCTTGAGTATTGTTTGAGGTACAATAAAGATAGTATGTTCGAATTTATTGGTTAATCAAGTACGAGATGTGAAATGTGATAATGGTTGTTCTGTTGAGAATTATTTGAGTAAGTAAAGTTACTACGATAAGATTACATTGGGCGTATTCTTATTTTGTATTCTCATTGGTATGTAATTATTGATGTGATGTGACGGTTATCATTGTTGGATATTATGGCTGACCCCGTCGTGGGCTTTCTTTTTAGGTTCTTGAGATATCGAGCTTGTAGCGGTTGTTGAGAGATGAGCTTCCCGGAGGATACTGGTTAGAGCATGTTTTTGTGTGAATTGAGTTCCTGATCAGTTGTTGTATTCCGCTGCTGTAGTATTTTTAATTGTCTTTCTTTTTCGCTGCGTGCGTATTTTTAAATGGCCTTTTGGTATCTGGTAACTTAGGTTATTTTGGCAACCGTTTTCTAAACTATTTTATCGGTACGTGTAAGCGATAGCTTAATGTATGTTTGTTTTAAACTGTTGAGTTCTGGCATTTCAGGCCTTGTCATTTCAAACAAGATTTTACGACGGTTTTGATAACAGATTTTATGTAGTCTTCAAATGTTTTAAAGATAGTACCGTCGTTGGCCTCTTGGGTATTGTAAATTTTTGCGAAAATTTCTTTTAGCCTTGTGGGTTCTATTCTGGGGCCCACGACGCTATAGTATTTCCGGTCGGATCTGGAGGTGTTACAGAATATGGTATCAGAGCTTAGGTTGAGAAAACCTAGGCAGTCGGGTCGAGTTGGGTCGTGTTTTGACGCGTCATTCGAGTTGTCGATTGACAAATATTAGAGCCGTGAGTTTTTGTTGTTCACTCGGGCTTGTGCATTATGTGATTTACCAGTGTAGTACTGGGGATGCTGTAAACTTTTTCAAATGATGTTAATGTGATTATATGGGAAGAAATGTGTCGTGTTCTCGAGTTGAACTGATTTTTCAAAACGTGTGTTTTGAAAATATATGTGTCATGTATTTTCTAGAGTTGAAACATGTGCCAGTATCACGGGGAATCGTCGGCTTCACGATCTGTAAGTATTTGGATTTTCGAATTGCATTGAGATTTATTGCCGTTCTAAGTTGATATGCTTTGAGATTCAGAAAGATATATGCGTTATAGTATAAGGTAACAGAATTGGGGCAGGATTGATGATTTGAGAAACTATGATTTTGGAAATCAACATGTCGGTTAAATTTTGGAAACGGAGTTGTGCATTTGTGAGGAATGTTGGGAATGGTTGAGAAGAACATGTAGTCATGTTAATTCATTTTGAGATATATGAACTGTTTTTGAGCATTTGAAAATGATACTTTTCAAAATGAATGTTTTACGGATGTTTTACCGTAAATGATTTTTGGGCCGAGACCCAATAGATTTTTGAAATAGTTTTATAACTCAGGACTTGGAGTCCGAAAAAGAGTTTCCTACTTTTTAAACTTCTTGTAATGCGGAACGAAATACAGGCTGAGACCCTAATATTTCAAAAGGCTTTTCTGTTTTTCTTAAAACTCCCGAGATTTGTAAAACACTTTATCAATCGTTTATCTACTTTATCACTACCTTTCGGGGTTTTGATTTATTGGTTCAAATGAAACCTCTCGGGAAGTCTTTTGCTGTGTTGATTTGTTTCAATGTTTTGTCATAGCATATTTGAGGTAATCCACGATGGGTTAACGGTTGACGTTGCGAGTCATAGGTGGAAAAGGAGTTTTTGGTCGGAGTTTATATATTGAGATTTTGGAACTCTATCGTGTGGTTTTCCGATGGAATATCAGTGGATATTTGTGACGAATCGAATTGGTATACAGGAGTATGGATGTGTTCAATCATCTGCATAATTTCATTTTATTTAATCATGCGTATTCGAAAAGAATTATTATCGAATACTTGTCACCAGTGAGCCGATTTAATTTTTTGGAAATTGATTTTGTGGTCTTACCAAAAATTTTGTTTTGAGTTTTGAAATTTTTTAAAGAACTTTCGAAAATTGTCTTCTTGACGAGACTATATGATTTCAACTGGTTTTGAAAATATGATTGATATGCATACGCATTTAATGCATAGTGCTATCATGGTGAAGTTATGAGTGTGACTCACGAACTGGTTAGTACATCAGTATGGTACGATGAAAGAGATTCGAACGTTAGTATGGTAGTTTGGTTATTCAGGGATGATCGGTTGATTTATCGGATAAAAGAAATATGCTGCGTGTTGTAGATTCATGCACAGGATGTAATTTTGGAACTTTGGATTTTGTGAAACCGGGACATATGTGCTATGTGATTCCACTGGTATGGTAGTAGCGCAATTTTACCATAATGATTTTTGAATGATTTCTTTGTAAGTGTAGATTTGGGGATGGTGACCCCATGCTGGTTGTTTTTCTAGTGGTTGTTCCCACTCCATGTATGATTGGATATGTTCGTCGGTTTATGATTGGTTGTTCGTATGTCGAGGGATATGTCCACCAGTCGGGCATGTTTATTGAGATCCACTGTATGTGATTGGTGTGTCGTTTTGAGAATGTTATTCTTTCGTATATCTATTTCTGTGGTTCTGTGTTGACCGTGTTGGAGCTTATCGTGTGAAGGTATTCTTGAATATCGCTTATCGTTCATTGGTCATATTGGAGTTTATCATGATGATGATATTCTCGATTGTGTTGTGACCTCTGGTTGGCATGTTGGAGTTTATCATGTTGCTGGTATTCTCGGTTGCATTTTGACCTTTGGATTGGTCGTATTAGAGTTTATCATGTCGATGATATTCTCGATTAATTTATGGGTTGATCATTGTTGGTGATCATCTGAGCGTTCAGATTTTGTGTCGATATTTCGGGATCTGTTGCCATTGTGTTGGGCAGTTATTCACAGATGTATCGTGCACTATTGGTTTTTAGCGGATTGGGACTTGATATTGTAATCAGGCAGACAGGTTTTGACACGGATAGATTATTTCATCCGAAGATGATATATTTTGTTGAGACCCATGGAATTGTGATTGTAAACGCATTGAGGCTTTATAGTGAAGTCACTTGCTAGTATCTCAGGAGATCGCCGACTTGGTGCATATGTAAGTATACTGTGTTGGTTATTCGTTAATAATGATGATTGATCGTTGTCGTGATGGTTTCAGAGTATTTTGGTTGAACGGTTTGTTGATTTTTCTATGACGGATTGCAAGTTTCGAGGACGAAACTTATTTTAAGTGGTGTAGTATGTAATATCCGGAAATTCTACTACTGTTGTTTAATATTATTTTATCCGAGTTATATTTTACAGCGTGGATTCTGTAAAGTATGGATAAAATAAATTAAGAACTGAGATGTCAGTATTAGTATAATTGTCGTATTTGGTCGACAATTGCACTTGAGGATATAATGTGTTGAGTATATGTATTCCGTATGTCGTATGTTCTTATTCTGCATGCCGAGACGTTGGACAAGAGTAGCTGAAAATGGCTAAATATAGCCTTATTAGCGCACGCTAATACTCATGTATAGCGCACGCTATCGTGCAGGTATAGCGCACACTACGGGCATATGTTAGCGTACGCTAGTGCAGAACAGCTCAGAGGCAATCTACGTGTGGACTCGGCCACTTTCGGTGCATGTGCCGATGAGTCAACGGATGTTGTAATGTAGTACTAACGTACGCTAAAACCTAAGGACTAGTGCACGCTGATTGTAGATCGGACAAAAAGGAATCTTATCCTCGTCAGTGCTTTCGGCATGTGGGGACACGGGGGTAGGTGCTGACTGTAGCAAGTCAACTACGATTAGCGCATGCTAAGGTCTAAGAAATTGCATGCGCTAGACAGTGTAATTTACGTACGTTATTGCATGGGCATTACATACGTAAGCTGATGTGTGAAGCAAAACAGTCGCCTCTGGACCATGATAGCGCACGCTACTAAGGAAAAGTAGCGCAAGCTAATAACAGCAAGTATATATATGATTGCAGATGTGAATTATGTTCATTCGGACATTCCTTCCTTTATTTCGAGAGAGAGAGAGTTTTTAGAGAGAAGTTTGAGGTTCCAAACACTGAGAGATGATGATCTTTACCAAGATTAAGCTGAGGAACATGGATTAAAGTCTTGTTCTTGAAGTTATTGATGATTCTTGGAATGAAGTTGATTGTTATCCTTTATGGTTCGTCTATACAAGGTAATCACTCTGCACCTTTGGATTTCATTTTGGAATGAAGATTGATGTTCTTGAGTTAATGATTATCATATAAACAAGTTGACAAGCATGATTATGAGATGGATTACCGGAGTATGATGATATTAATATGATTTGTGTGATTTGAATTGTGTAGTTCGTTTTCTTGAGATAAGTTGATTAATCCTTCTTATCCTTTGCGGATGTTGATGTCATTGTTGATGATTAATCTCTGTAATAATAGATTATGGAAGTGTTGTTACGTTCTTAATGTTTCATGATGTTGATATTGAGGAAGATGATATATGGATATAGGACTTGGATTATAAGTTGAATGATTATTTGTATGTTAAAGGATATCGGATTTCGTTGTTTTGATAGCTTTGAACATGGTTCAGAATCACTTAGTGTTCTTGATAATCGCCATATGTTGATCGGTATCCGAAATAAATGCAACTGCATGTCATTAGCGCACGCTAAGCCTACTGGATAGCGCACGCTTACGGGAGCAACTTAGCGCACACTACGTTAAGTAATTAATGTGCGCTAAGTCATCAGGCAGGGTAGTATATTCTGTTTCGATTATGAATTCGTGATCGTTTAAGTTGGTTTGATCAGACTTGTGGTTAACCGAGATATTGTTGAGCCGTTGGGTTTGTGAATTGGTTTTATCGATTGTTGATTGTTATCGAACTTGTTGTTTATCGATTATTGTAATAGGTTGAGATTATTGATCGGTGATTAGAACTATGCATTGCGGTCGTGTTCGAGTATGTTCGTAAATTGCATGGGTCAGGGCCACAGAGCTCGTATACGAAGGCAATGAGATTGGTAGCGGCTTCATCATCATCGTATCGGTATCTAGGCAAGTTATTACCTGCTCAGTTATAAGGTTTAATGAATGGTTTCAGTTTCATTTCATTTATAATGCACATAGCGATGATTTTTATTGCAAATTCTGTAGATTCGGATTATATGTTGTCTTTCCGATTTTTATTGCAAATTCTGGCGATAATGTATATGCTTTATCTCGGTTATTGGCATATTTGGGTATCAAGGTTACGTTGCGATAAAAATGAGGATATGAGTATCTATATTCCATGGTACGTTGGGATCGCCGAGCATTGAGAATAATCACCGGTGATGATTCGACATCGAGATTTCTCCTAAAGGATCCGGGACAAGTATCTTAGTTTGATTCGGTTTAGTATTGATGTTGTTGATCACGCAGGTTGTCATTCATGATGCTGAATATGAAGTCGTCCTAGTTGTTTCATCACAGTGTCGTTCATGTTTTGATTCATATGTTGTTCATGTTGATGAACTTATTGAGTTGCATATGAGTATGCATAATTGTATTGTTTATGTTGTGTTGATCCTGTGAGATCATATGATCTATGCTGAGGGCGCTGGATCGGATGTCCACTATGCGTTGGTCCGACGGGATCATCATGGGGATCTATGCTGAGGGCGCTGGATCGTTGGACAGGTTTTCCACCATGCGTTGGTCCGATTGGATCATCATGGGGATCTATGCTGAGGGCGCTGGATCGTTGGATTACCCAATATTGTGTTGATGGAATCATGTGGATTCGCATCATTGATTTTATCATGTGTTGTTATTGTGCATATGTATATTATCGTTCAGTAATTGTCATTCAGTAATTTTTGTTCAGTAATTGTCACTCAGTAATTTTCACTCATTGATGATCATTTGTCACTCATATTCAATCATTGTATTCACCGTTCAGAGTAATTGTATCGTGTATCAATCGTCATTCATCATGAATCTAGTTGGAGAATCATGCCGTGTTTATCATCATTGTCATCTTCATAGTGGGTTGTGTGTGAGGAGTAGCGCACGCTACGAACTCTCTTTAGCGCGCGCTAATTGAGTTCGAGTAGCGCATGCTACCTCTCAATACTAGCGCACGCTAATGTAGTTCAAGCAGGCAGTCCAGAAGGCACTGGACTGCAGTTGGGTTGTAAGTAGCGCACGCTACAAATGGTAAGTAATGCGCGCTAGTAGGTTGGAGTAGCGCACGCTATGCAGTCGGTGTAGCTCGCGCTAAGGTCGGATCAGGTAGAGTCCAGTGGCTACTAGATTGAATTGGATTAATTCCTATCACACGCTATGAGTAGATATTAGCGTACGCTAATCGGGGTCAGTAGCGCACGCTGAATTTTGTGTGTAGCGCGCGCTACCGCGAACAGATCAGAGAACAGGAGGTTCTGGACTTCAGTACTGGGCAGCACGCTAATATTTTGAGTTAACGCATGCTAAGTATATGGTTGTAGCGCACGCTACAAAAGGTACGTAGCGCACGCTACCGTTGCGAACAGAGGGTACTGGACTACCCAGTACACCCGTTAGCGCATGCTACGCACAGGAGCTAGCGCACGCTAAACTGGTGTTGCTATAAATAGGACAATTCAGTCTTTTATTCATCATTCTTCATTCCTTTTCATTCCTCCGTCGGTTCTGGGCGATTTGGAGCTTCTTGAGAAGTGTTCTTCGAGGTGCAATCATCTATCAACATCTCCAAGCTTATAATTCGGAGTAATCATCATTTCATCATCTCCATCACATCAAATCAAGGTATTAATCTCTTGAATCTAGAATTTCGGATTTTGGGCTTTTTCCTTCCGATTTCTTCGTGTAAGCTTGGATTGTTGTTGGAATATGTTAGATATGTATTATCTACCTTGGATAAATGTATTCCTACGGATTTAATGGCATATATTTCGGATTTCATGAATTGTTGGGGGTTTGATTCAAGAACACATTAGAGTTGACTTTGATATTTGGGGGCTTTCGATTAGATGTTGTCGTTATCTCGATTTGTGGATTCCTATGGGATTATTGATATCATTGAAGGTATTTTGTTGGTTTGAAATACTCATTTTGGAGTTGGTGTCGATATATTCGGGATTTGGATATTATCGAAGGATGTATGTTTGCTAAGTATTCGTTAGAATGCCTCAATGAGTTTGGATATTCACTACAAGAAATCTGGCATTCTGTGGCGAACAATTTCATCACCGACAGAATACAATTTCGTCGCAAATTGTATTCTACGATGAAAATTAGACCGTCACAATTTCGTCGCGGAAACCGCGTCGTTGAATAGATATCACGACGAAATCTTGTTTCGTCGCAGATGGTGTATGTTTCGGCGACGAAATCCTGTTTCGTCGCAGATGGTGTATGTTTCGGCGTCGAAATATTGTTTCATAGCAGATGGTGTATGTTTCAGATACGAAACATATTTCGTCATGGATAGTGCACAATTGGTGACGAAATAGCTTCGTCATGGAAAACTAGACAATTAGTGACGAACTATTTCGTTACGGATATTTAGCCTTCGGTGACGAGCAATTCGTCACAAAAGTTAGTGGACAGTTTACTTAGAGAAACTTTTTGCGACGAATTATTGCGTCACCGAATGTTAATTTATGACAAAAAAAAATATTTTTCAAATTTTAAAGAAACCCATTTTGTTACCTTTGCCAACAAATCAAACATCCAACCAAATTCAACATTTAAACCATTACAAAAATTTCAAGCGTAAACATTCATTCATAGCAAAATAATATTCGAAGTACAATATCCATTTTGAGTAAAGACATTCCAAGCTATTATCTAAGTAGCTATTATCCAAGTATTATGCTAAATTGTTACCCAAAAACCTAAATGATATCCCAAAAACAAGTTCCATATATCCAACCACTATTAAATATGACTTCCAAAAAACCTAAACACATCTTACCAAAGAATATTTTCATATTTCCAATCCTTACTCCAAATTGCTACCAAAAACATAATTCATACCAAAAGGAAGTTCGATATATCGAACAACTACTCCAAATTGTTTTCGATGTTGCTTCCACGACCATGAATTTGCATAAACAAATGCACAAGTAGAGGTCAATACACATGCTGCATTTATAGATTAAACGCGGTACAAGTCAACCCTAAAATAACACACTAATATGGTTCTATCCTAGAGCCTTTTATTCAAGTCAACCCAAAATAGTATTAAAGTTAATCTGAAAATGATGGAAGGAATGAAATTAAATTTATACCACTGGCTCTGAGGATGTTGACGGAGTTGAAGATGAGCTTGGCATGATTCCCATTGCCCTCATAGATTGGAAGTACTTGTCATACTCCGCTTGCTTGGCTAATATATTTTGGATATGTTCATTGTGAATCTTCGCTTGTTCCTTTAGAATTTCATTCTCCATTCTCAACTTCCTAAGTTCCTCATCTTCTTGTTCTTTTCGCCTATTTGATGCTTTTGGCCTAGGCCCATGTCCAAGGCCTTTTATATAATCAGGTCTCGTGCCAAGGACCTCGTCTACTATCTCATCCTCAGTCATATTTGAATTCTTTTTCAAATTATCCATTTCATTCTACAAATTAAAAAATATTAATTAGCAAATTAGGTAAAAAAAATTTTTGAAAACTTCAATGAATTAAAATTCAAATTTATCAAATGCTCTTAATAATTATTCTTACAAACTGCACCTCATCTTCTGGACACGTCCACTTTCCATCAATTTTGTGAGTAATCTCAAAAAAAGCAATCCGACCGGATTGCTAGAATACTTGCTTTGCCGGGATTGCTAGCACATATGGATCACTCTTATACCATCTACGATTAACATTGACACTTGTAAAATGTTCATCTATTTGTATTCCCGACTTCTTTTTTTGTCAACTTCATACCATTCACACTAAAAAAGAATGGACTGCTTGCGCTTGATATAGTCCAACTGAATAATATTTGCCAATACTCCATAAAAGTTTATTTCTTCCTCACTATGCTCCCCTTTAACAACCAAGCTACAATTCTGACTTATCCGACGTTGGTCTCGACACTTTGTATGAAATCGAACTCCATTAACGATACAACTTGAATATTTACGTGCTCGTTTGTCTGGGCCACATGCTATCGCGTATAACTCATCAGTGGCTTCAGGTGATTTCTCCTTGTATAGCCTTTTCATCTATTAAAAAGACATATATATATATATATATACACACACAAAAATACTATAATCTATGTTACAATTCACTTATGTGCTCTTCAAACCATCGGGGAAATTTTCTCCGTTGCCTCTCTTCTAAATTAGTAAGACTTTCTTTGGCTAACTCCTTCATATGCTCACTACACATGTCTGAATTATATCATAATTCAACCTCCTAAAAGTATAAACATATAAAATACAACTACAAGATAGACTTACGTGCGATAGGGCTCCACATTCTCACAATTCTGTAGAACATACTGTAACACCCCCAATCCACTCAGGGATATTACACGCCGTAGACCCTCTCCTCGAGGATCTACCAGGCTGGTAACAACATTTAACATCTCGACAATGCCTTCAAGGCTAAAATGACTCAGTAGACCGATTTGGTCTTTCAATAAAATATACAACTCGATTACAAACACATACCCACGCAGGGGTCAAAATACAATAAACTCCCGTACAACGGGGAAAAGATACTGCAGCGGAAAAGAAAATACAACTAGACCAATACGACATCAACGGATCCTCGTGTGATTAGTATCGTTCATCTTTCATCATCCTTCGTGCCGACCCTGTGTTATGCTCCAAAACCTGAATGCAAAAATAGACATCCACCCCGAATACTCTGGGGTTAGCAAACTCCACCGTTTTGCTAGTGCAAGTATAAAATACGAAGAGCCATACATATCATACTCCACGAAACATGTTAATCATAAACATACTTCCCGAGGTGATTCACTTAATCAAACGATTAAATCGAAAGATAGGGTAAACCCGATAAACATCTTGTGAAAAACATTTTACGACCTCGGGAGTTTTGAATACATTGGGATTTAAAAATCTTCAGGCCTTTCGAAAACATTTAGGGACACAGCCCAAAAGTCATTTTCCCAAAACATAAATTCGATAACAACAAGTGGGGTCCACGACCCGATCATACCATAACAACCTGTTTCCACAGATTATTCGCGTCCCGTGCTAGCAAGCCACGGACCTCAGATGCTCCCGTAGAACAAACCCGAGTGAATAACCCACAGGAAACTATATCAAATCACATGTCACCGTAACTTGATCACGTGACTAAAAGCACATATACTTACATAATCAAACCACAACCATAAGTTATCCCGGCATCGTGCTAACAAGCCACGAACCTCGGAGTCCCCGCAAGACATACCCGATGATAACCCCACAAGTTATCTCGGCATCGGGCTAGCAAGCCCCGAACCTCGGAGTCCCCGCAAGACATACCCGTATTGGATAACCCTACGGTTTCGCCCGACCCATACTAGCAAGTATGGATCCCGGAGATTCAACAATCCTACCCGGAGGCACATCACATACAACAAGCACACAACAATAACCGATTATCAAGACAAGCAACACTAAGCATCACAACCTCATTTCAAAGGAGTAACGACTAACATCACATCATGTCGAATACCCACCGAACAAATATACAATTCAATGCACAATCCTCGGCAAACAATTATGGTCAATGCGATCATAACGTCTCTGAACGTACGAAACTAACACACATATTCCGAGAACATATCCATTCACGAAGTATACGAATTATCGTTGAAAGACAATATTTATCGAGAACATACCGATCCTTTTTAACGTTCATTAAATATTGGATTTCGCATAAAATCATTTATCAATAATTATGCCTAAGAAATATGAAATGTATGGGCAAGATACTTGCCTCGAATGACCACAACGCGGAGAATCGGCCGAAGTAGGTTGACACGAACCGATTACGAACCCGCCGACTCCACCGATCGCCAACTCACGTCATAAACTACGAAGGACAATAATAACAATGAAATGAATTCCATAACACGACTCAAAGCCGTTGAATTCAAAGAACGAATGACGAAAGTTCAAGGATTTCCCCCAAAACGGCCAAGAACATGATTCGTTCCGTCAAATCACGAAAACGGAATTCCAAGTTGAAATATGGATATACAATCCATAGAATATGTTTAACAACATCATTTAACCATAATCGATCCATCGAAAATGGATGAAAAACGAGATCGGGGATAAATCACCCAAAAAGTCAATTCGAAGGAAATCAAGAATTATACTTCGATTCGACGAAGAACAATGGATTAAATGATGTTAAACACAAGAATACTATCAAGATTAATCATACCCATCATGAATTAATCAACAACACGGAACGAATCGGACAAAAATGCAAAAATCCCCAAATTCACGAAAATAGGGTTCTAAGGAAGATTACCTTGATTCGCTGGATCAAAGGATGATAACGGACGATTGATTGATGTTATGAACTCAAGGACTTCATGGATTTGTTGTTAAACAGCATGGCTTCATCACCCATGAATCGCCATCCGCGGACGGAGAAGAAAGGAAATGAAAAACGAAATGAAATGTGACTGCTCAGCCACATTTATACTGGGCCGGACTAGCGCGCGCTAGGCTGCCGAGCTAGCGTCTTCTCGGCCCGGCGCGACCCGATGTATACGGACTAGCTTTCGGCGAGTAGCGTCGCGACCTTCCGGCCGTAGCGTGCGCTACTGCCGGCCGTAGCGTATGCGGCGTCCGGCGATGGCGTGCGCTACCGCCGAGCATGACCGATTCCGAACCCCGTGACTCCACTGTCGGACCGCTAGCGTCGTTAGGCCATCCGTAGCGTCGCTACACTGCCGGTTAGCGCGCGGCCTTCGGGCGTAGCGTGCGCTACGCCGGTTCTGCCGCACCGTCCGGCGGTGCACCTGTCGTCGGCGATCCATAGCCGTCGGCCGATCCGCAACCGCGTGGCTCGGCGACGATTAAGCGCGCAGGCGAACACGACGAAAAGTTCGCGGACGACATCAAAGACCCGAAATGAAAACATAATACCATATTCAATCACACGCGACCAAGAAACGGGTCGAGACGACAATTACAGATACGGATACCCGTAACTTTCAAGAAATTACAAAATGGCCCAAAATGCCCGGAAATCACGATACGTGATCGAATAACCAAACCGAAGTTCACAACACGTCTAACAAAGTTAAACGGACTTACGGGAAACTCGAAACAAGATTTGAGCGAGATTCGCAAGAATCGAACTCAAGTGCGGAAAAGTCGCTAAAAAGCACGGAACTCAACAAAACGACATCGAAACGAACTCGGATGACAAAAAGTGCAGAATTAATCATTCTCAGAATGACGAAACGGTCATGAGCGAGTCGTCAATACAGACTCCGACCAAAAAAAAAAATTTACCAAAAATCGAAAATTGCGGATATTACATTCTACCCTCCTTAAAAGAAGTTTCGTCCCGAAACTTAAAATAAGTAGGGAGGAGCAACATCCCGCCAGAAAATACTCAACGAGATACACAAGAACCGAAACTCGCGCCAACGACGGAACGCCACAAGCAATGCAAAGAGACATACGGCGTGAAAACACGCCCCACGATGACCAACACAACGCCACAGGTAGAAACATAATAAAATCAACAAGTGACAAGCGTCATCGAACAGACAATACAATCGAGTCGATCATCCAGACAATCACAAAACACAACGAACGAAAATCAATAGGATTGACCAACCCAACGGTACATCAATTAAAACGCGAGCCAACCGCTGAACAAATACGGAATTCCACCGCCCAAGGGTTGGAAGATTGAAAACGAGACTAACTTCCCGAACTTAAGGGAATTAGGAAGGAGCCTGAACGCTCAACAATCACGAAACGAGAACAAAACCGAACAAACAAACGATCGAGACAACAAAAATCGAACGATCATGTTCGGATCACGAAAAACAATAAGGTTCAACCGACAACTCCGAGGTTCACATCTCGACTCGAGACAAAACATGATCCGGTGAAAACAACAAGATGCACACTCGTATAAGATCCACAGGAGAGGGAATAACAATTGAAAAGTCACAACGACGAACGAGTAATTCCGAAATAATACCACCCTCGTTCGATCAACAAAAGCAAGGGGCAGGACAAGCTCAGAAAATGTCAATGAACATAAACGAGTCGGCCAGTCGAAAATAAAGAAGTTCAAACTCCGATCCACTTCGAATAAAAGAATTAGTAGAATAAAAAGATGCTACTTCCGAACAAGGTTCACAAGAATCGAACCGAACTCGGAAAAGTTACAGCGATAACTAGATCGACCCAAGACAAGATCATAGCTCGTTCGAACGATGAAACCGAAATACAGAACAAGTTCAGAAAGTATCAACGAACATGAGTGTATCGATAGACTGGAGAAAGAGAAAATATAGAAGCCAAAAATAATACGGGTATTATATTCGACCTCTTCTAAAAGAAGTGTCGTCCCCGAAACTCACAACAACGAAATCAAGGAGACGACACAACAGGCAATCAACAGAAACATCCTTCAAAGGCCTCTCAAAGCCGATTCTGATATCTGTGCTGAAGCGCGAACTCCGAAAGTCTCGGTAGCCAATTCGCAAAACTGAATTCGGTGTCCCTCGAGTCCACACTCGAAATGTGTTACCGACGAGAAGGACAAATTGCACGTACATTCCCCCGGCACATCACGGTTGAAACACCTCGGCTCGGCATACCGAAAATACAAATGCTAGATACAATGGGGCATAACGTCGCAAAACAACATAGCGGAGATGCCAACTCAGCACAACAAAGAATCATAACACATATCATATACAACGATTACCATCGTAAAGTAATATATACACATACACCACAGCAACGACGGTATCGTTCAGCGACCTCGACGACCCGAACGATAACTAGCACGTAATTACAAACATCATGAAACAATCACACATGTACACCAACGTACAAACCCAAGCTTCAACATCTCACACTCGTGTGACACACGCAATCCACCACGAGGCAACAACCATTAAATACCAGTTCACACCTCTCACAGAGGGCTAGTACAACAAATACGTGGCAACGCCTCAACGTTCATGCCACCAACTCGATCATATTCGGGAGTTAACATTATAGCGACAAAGCCAACATCATACATACATACCCAGCCCTCAAACGGGAATGGAAAGGTTTTAAAAACGAAAACCTCATTTGGAAAATAATTTAGAAAAACACCGGTCGATCTTGAGTATCACATTTCCAAAAAAAGGTAAAAACGTGAAACATCATTATCGAGACTTTGGAAAACCATTTCGCATTTGATAAAAATGAGGACACTTCCTTTTAGTGAAAAGCTTTCAGAATATTCGACCTTCGGGTCTAAGTAAAAGTGTTTATAAAATATTGAAAATATCTCAAAACATTTTGGTCCTCGAGGTAGAAGAATTTTGAAACATGTTGTGGCACCTTGGAAGTACCACGAGAAAATAATTCATTTTAAAAGTACGTCTCGAAATTTATTTTCTAAGATACTCAAGGTTTTCAAAAATAATTCAATGGGCTAGAATGCCCAAAAATTTCGTAATTACACAAAACTTTATAGCGCCGTGGATCCCGCGTCGGAACCCACCGTGCTAAAAACCATTTACAAAAACGCCAAAAGGCCGATGACGGTAATGTTTCAAAACTTACAAAATCCATTTACAAAATGTTAAATACCGTCATAAGAATTTCGCTAAAATGATCAAGACCATAATATCAAAAACTCGGTTAATGGAATTGATTTTCGAAATAAAACTCGATCGGTAAAATACCGAAAGCCATTACAAAAGAACTCACGCAGCGGATAAAAGAAATAAAGTCAAACATGCACAATCCAGCAACACTACTCCACACATAAACGAAATATGAGGGTCAAATAACCACATATCAAGAAATCAAAATCCATAAGAGGATTCCGTCACTTAACAAATAAATCATAAAAATAGCTCGTGTCACACGAGGCACAACACAAAGAAGGGAGACTTACAGCCACAGGTCGCACGAAGATGATGATCGCCTCACGATACTAATCACGACCAACAAACTCAGACGACGCGTCGCGACACGACTCAGTCAGACAAAATCCGACGAGACAACAACTCAACAGACACCACTGACCCGACAGCCTAGGTCTCCACAACCTAAGCTCCGATACCATTTATGTAACACCCCCAATCCACTCAGGGATATTACACGTCGTAGACCCTCTCCTCGAGGATCTACCAGGCTGGTAACAACATTTAACATCTCGACAATGCCTTCAAGGCTAAAATGACTCAGTAGACCGATTTAGTCTTTCAATAAAATATACAACTCGATTACAAACACATACCCACGCAGGGGTCAAAATACAATAAACTCCCGTACAACGGGAAAGATCTTGCGGCGGAAAAGAAAATACAACTAGACCAATACGACATCAACGGATCCTCGTGTGATTAGTATCGTTCATCTTTCATCATCCTTCGTGCCGACCCTGTGTTATGCTCCAAAACCCGAATGCAAAAATAGACATCCACCCCGAATACTCGGGGTTAGCAAACTCCACTGTTTTGCTAGTGCAAGTATAAAATACGAAACGAGCCATACATATCATACTCCACGAAACATGTTAATCATAAACATACTTCCCGAGGTGATTCACTTAATCAAACGATTAAATCGAAAGATAGGTAAACCCGATAAACATCTTGTGAAAAACATTTTACGACCTCGGGAGTTTTGAATACATTAGGATTTAAAAATCTTCGTGCCTTTCGAAAACATTTAGGGACACAGCCCAAAAGTCATTTTCCCAAAACATAAATTCGATAACAACAAGTGGGGTCCACGACCCGATCATACCATAACAACTGTTTCCACAGTTATTCGCGTCCGTGCTAGCAAGCCACGGACCTCGGATGCTCCGTAGAACAAACCCGAGTGAATAACCCACAGGAAACTATATCAAATCACATGTCACCGTAACATGATCACGTGACTAAAAGCACATATACTTACATAATCAAACCACAACCATAAGTTATCCCGGCATCGTGCTAACAAGCCACGAACCTCGGATTCCCGCAAGACATACCCGATGATAACCCCACAAGTTATCTCGGCATCGGGCCAGCAAGCCCCGAACCTCGAGTCCCCGCAAGACATACCCGTATTGGATAACCCTACGGTTTCGCCCGACCCATACTAGCAAGTATGGATCCCGGAGATTCAACAATCCTACCCGGAGGCACATCACATACAACAAGCACACAACAATAACCGATTATCAAGACAAGCAACACTAAGCATCACAACCTCATTTCAAAGGAGTAACGACTAACATCACATCATGTCGAATACCCACCGAACAAAAATACAATTCAATGCACAATCCTCGGCAAACAATTATGGTCAATGCGATCATAACGTCTCTCAACGTACGAAACTAACACACATATTCCGAGAACATATCCATTCACGAAGTATACGAATTATCGTTGAAAGACAATATTTATCGAGAACATACCGATCCTTTTTAACGTTCATTAAATATTGGATTTCGCATAAAATCATTTATCAATAATTATGCCTAAGAAATATGAAATGTATGGGCAAGATACTTGCCTCGAATGACCACAACGCGGAGAATCGGCCGAAGTAGGTTGACACGAACCGATTACGAACCCGCCGACTCCACCGATCGCCAACTCACGTCATAAACTACGAAGGACAATAATAACAATGAAATGAATTCCATAACACGACTCAAACCGTTGAATTCAAAGAACGAATGACGAAAGTTCAAGGATTTCCCCCAAAACGGCCAAGAACACGATTCGTTCCGTCAAATCACGAAAACGGAATTCCAAGTTGAAATATGGATATACAATCCATAGAATATGTTTAACAACATCATTTAACCATAATCGATCCATCGAAAATGGATGAAAAACGAGATCGGGGATAAATCACCCAAAAAGTCAATTCGAAGGAAATCAAGAATTATACTTCGATTCGACGAAGAACAATGGATTAAATGATGTTAAACACAAGAATACTATCAAGATTAATCATACCCATCATGAATTAATCAACAACATGGAACGAATCGGACAAAAATGCAAAAATCCCCAAATTCACGAAAATAGGGTTCTAAGGAAGATTACCTTGATTCGCTGGATCAAAGGATGATAACGGACGATTGATTGATGTTATGAACTCAAGGACTTCATGGATTTGTTGTTAAACAGCATGGCTTCATCACCCATGAATCGCCATCCGCGGACGGAGAAGAAAGGAAGTGAAAAACGAAATGAAATGTGACTGCTCAGCCACATTTATACTGGGCCGGACTAGCGCGCGCTAGGCTGCCGAGCTAGCGTGCGTTATCGGCCCAGGCTGCGACCCAGTATACGGACTAGACTTTCGGCCGGGTAGCGTCGCGACCTTCCGGCCGTAGCGTCGCTACTGCCCGGCCGTAGCGTCTGCGGCGTCAAACGATGGCGTGCGCTACTGCCGAGCATGACCGATTCTGAACCCCGGACTCCACCGTCCGGACCGTAGCGTCGTTAGGCCATCCGGTAGCGTGCGCTACACTGCCGGTTAGCGCAGCCTTCCGAACGTGGCGTGCGCTTACGCGGTTCTGCCGCACCGTCGGCGGTGCAATCGTCGGCGATCCCCAACCGTCCTGGCCGATCCGCCGCTTTCGGCGACCCGATTACCAAAACGCACGCGGGCGAACACGGCGAAAAGTTCGCGGACGACATCAAAGACCGAAATGAAAACATAATACCATATTCAATCACACGCGACCAAGAAAGCGGGTCGAGACGACAATTACAGATACGGATACGTAACTTTCAAGAAATTACAAAATGGCCCAAAATGCCGGAAATCACGATACGTGATCGAATAACCAAACAGTTCACAACACGTCTAACAAAGTTAAACGGACTTACGGAAACTCGAAGCAGCGATTTGAGCGAGATTCGCAAGAATCGAACTCAAGTGCGGAAAAGTCGCTAAAAAGCACGGAACTCAACAAAACGACACCGAAACAAACTCGGATGACAAAAAGTGCAGAATTAATCATTCTCAGAATGACGAAACGGTCATGAGCGAGTCGTCAAAACAGACTCCGACCAAAAAAAGAAATTTACCAAAAATCGAAAATTGCGGATATTACACATACCAATGTCCCATTTCTCTCTCTTCATTTGTTAGATTTTCATAAGTATATGCTCCAAAAGGACGAGCTTTTGGAGAAAACATATTTAGTCCATCTTCTTTCACTTCTCCGTCATAATTTCTCTCCAGTTGGTTAAATTTTGTGTCAATCCCATTGAGATACATGGAGCAGAAAGTTAAACATTCATTAACGATGTAAGCCTCCGCAATTGAACCTTAAGGATGGGCTCTATTTCGTACGTAGCCCTTAAGAGTTCCTAGATACCTATCAAGGTTTCATAAGTAACAATATCTAATCAGGATGCTTCTAGAAATCAATTTAAGGAATTACTAAATATAAATGGCAGAGAGTTGATTTATTACCTCTCGATAGGGAACATCCACCTATATTGTACCGGTCCTCCAAGTATTGCCTCGTTTGGTAAATGAATTGCTAAATGAACCATTACATCAAAGAATGCTGGAGGATAAATCATTTCAAACTTGCACAAAATCAAAACAATATCCTTTTCCATTCTATTTAATTCTTCCAGATCTAGTGTCTTGCAACATAAATCTTTGAAAAACTTACCTAACTCAACTAGTGCAATATACACATCCTTAGGCAAATATCCACGTATACCGACAGGGATTAGACGTTGTAAAAGAACATGACAGTCATGACTTTTTAACCCTGATACCTTGCCATCGTTTACATTTACACATCGTGCTATATTTGAAGCATACCCATCTGGAAATCTCACTGATTTTAAGAACTCGCAAAATCCTTGTTTTCCCACCTTCGACAAAGTATAACATGCTAGTGGCATCTTGTACCTGTCACCATGTTTTTGTAAATGCAACTCCTTCCTTATATTCATGTCCTCTAAATCTTGCCTCGCTTTATAGGTATCTTTAGTTTTACCTTCAATATTTAGTAATGTTCCCAAAACACTTTCACATATATTTTTCTCAATTTGCATGACATCAACATTGTGACGTAGTTTAAGTGTTTACCAATAAGGTAATTCAAAAAAAAAATGCTCTTTTTGGTCCATTCAACTCTTCAGGAGTACGCTTTCTCTTCTTATTTCCTGAATGCTTTCCTGGTATTGAATCTTTAACATGATTCAATAGCACAACATTTCCATCTAACACCTTTGGTTTTAACCTACGTTCTGGTGAACCATCAAATTTTTTACTTCTTCGCCAGCTATGACTTGGTTTCAAAAAACGACGATGGCCCATGTAACAAATCTTACTCCTCAACTTCTGCGAAGATGTTTCTTCATTACACGTGGGACATGCCAAATAACCTTTTGTGCTCCACCCAGACAAATTTGCATAGGCTGGAAAGTCGTTTATAGTCCAAAGCACCGCCACATGCATACGAAAAGATTTTTTAGTAGAAGCATCGTATGTAACTGCTCCTATTTCCCACAACTCTTTGAGCTCATCTATTGATGGGCGTAAATACACATCCATATCTTTACCAGGCTAGTGGGGTCCAGGAATAAGTAACTGTAACACCCCCAGATTTAACCAGAAATATTACAGCACCGTGGGCCCCGAGATGGAACCCACAAGGCTAAAAGATATTTTTGCAAACATTTACAAATGCCCACGAGGCCGACAACGGTACTATCTTTAAAATGTTCGAAGATTTAATAAAATCTATTTATCAAAACCGTCGTAAAAACTCATTTGAAATCACAAGGCCAAACGGCCGACACTCAAAAGTTCAGAAAACGATTTCCAAAGTAATCTCAGTTACCAGATACTGAAAGAGTATTTCAAAATACTCACGCAGCGGAAAAAGACCAACCATAAAGATACTCTAGCAGCGGAATACAAGATCCAATCAAGAAACTCAATGCACAGAACATGTCCTAGCCAGTATCCTCCGGGAAGCTCATCTCTTCACGACCGCTACAAGCTCGATACTCCAAGAACCTAAAAAGAAATCCCACGACGGGGTCAGCCATAATATCCAACAATGATAACCGTCACATCACATTAATAATAACATACCAATGAGAATACAACATAAGAATACGACCAATGTAATCTTACCGCCATAACTTTGCTTACTCAAGTAATTCTCATCAGACTAACCGTTATCACATTTCACATCTCGTACTCGATTAACCAATAAACTCGAACATAATATCTGTATTGTACCTCAAACAATACTAAAGATTTTCAAACTATCATTACCAACTCGCGATACAGAAATGTACCAGTTCTGATCAATACGATCCCTCGAATAAAATCATCAAATCCCAAGACGATAACCGATTTTCCATCAAAGACAAATACCAAGGAAAATACGAAACATACCTCGAGATATGATGTGCCACGACAATCATATCAGTCTAATTCGAGATCAGATCAATGCAATACAGACACGGTCCTAACACAAGACCTACAATGCATACTCATATGACCACGTCAACATGATCACAACAATAACACTCATGTATACCCAATGGAAATCCGACGATCCAGCGCCCTCAGCATAGATCCCTTTGTTGATCCTATCAGATCAGCATAAGGTGGATAACCAACAATACACATATGAACAACAACACATGATAAAATCAATGATGCGAATTCACAAGATTCCATCAACACAATACTGGTAATCCAACGATCCAGCGCCCTCAGCATAGATCCCCATGATGATCCCGTCGAACCAACGCATGGTAGAAAACCTGTCCAACGATCCAGCGCCCTCAGCATAGATCCTCATGATGATCCCGTCGAACCAACGCATGATGGACATTCAATCCAGCGCCCTCAGCATAGATCCTCATAATCCCATCGTATTATTTACACAACATAAACAACACAATATGCATACACATATGCAAATCAACACGTTCATCAACATGAACAACATAACATGCACGACAACATGACAATTTACTAGGACGACTTCATGTTCCACAACATGAAATAAAATATACGAGACCAAAATAAATAACATTAAACCATAATCAATATGGAATACTTGCCCCGAGTCCTTCGGGAGCAACCTCGATGTCCAATCATCACCGACGATTATCCTCAATGCTCGGCGATCCAAATGTACAATGAACTATAGATACTCATATCCTCGTCTTTACCATAATGTAACCTCGATACTCGAACATACCAATAACTGAGATAAAGCATATACATTATGATTTACCTCTCAGAATCGAAAGAACGATATGCGATCCGAATATCCAGAGTTCACAATAATAATCATCGCTATATGCATTATAAACGAAATGAAACTGAAACCATTCATTAAATATTATAACTGAGCAACTAATAACTTGCCTCGATACCGATACCACGAAGCTGCTGCCGAACACATTGCCTTTGTCTACGAGCTCCTCAGCCCCGATCAAAAGCAATACAATGGACATACTCGAACACGACCGCAATATCCGGTTATAATCACCGATCAATAATCTCAACCTATCGAAGAAATCAAATAACACATATCCGATAACAATCAACAACTGACAAAACTAACCAATCGAACTCAACGGTTCAACACAACCTCGAATAAACACAGTCAGAACCAACCAAGTCAAACCATCACGAATTCATAATCAAAACACAAAAATACTGCACTGTCTGCCTACTTAGCGCACGTTAAACGCATAACATAGCGTGCGCTAAGTTCTCCCGCTAGCGTGCGCTAGCCAGTAAGCTTAGCGTGCGCTAATGCTGTACAGTGGCATGCATTCCAAACATCGACTCACATCTTGCAACTACGAATCCGAATGAAGGGAGACATAAATCTCCATATCTCTTGAGGATAAACGACCCCATAATTATCACAATGATCATGTCAATGTCCATATATCAATAACAACATCAACAATCAAACCGACTCGATAACGAGGATCATATCATGCTAAATCTGGAATTCAACCTAGTATCATGATTCATCTCATCTAAATCGACCAATATAATTTCCAAGATTCAGAAATCCTTCTTAGATCGAGTTAAATGAATAAACATCCTTATAGTATGAAGAATCTTAACTAACATCCGAAACTCTTATCAAAATTCCATTGAATCTCATATAACATCATCACATGATTATCCAACATGCTCCTTACATGAAATCATCCAAGAAAAACGAACCATTAACAAAGGAATACGAAGATTACCTGGTTTAGACGAACCAAAAAGAAGAACACTAGAACTCCATCCAAAGAATCATGAACAACTTGAAGAACAAGGCTTGAATCCAAGCTCTCAATCTAATGTTGTTAAAGATTATCATTATACAGTGTTTGGGAACCTCAAATATATTCCAACTCTCTTTCTCTCGACTGAAAGAAGAAAAATGACGAAATGCTTCTCAGCACCCTTTTGTCCCATTTTATAATATCCATTATTAGCGTGCGCTAACATCTCATGTTTAGCGTGCGCTACAGCCTTAGCGTGCGCTAACTGACTTTGTTAGCGTGCGCTATCGCAGCCCAGAGGCTACTGCCTTGCTTCGTAAACTAGCTTACGTACGTAATGCCCATGCATTAACGTACGTAAAACGTCCTGCCTAGCATACGCAAGTCACTGACCTTAGCGTGCGCTATCCGAAGTTGACTTGCTACAGTACACACCTACCACTCGTGCCCCCACATGCCGAAAGCATCCGCGATTATTGGGATTCCTTTGACCGATCTGGAATTAGCGTGCGCTAACCATACGGTTTAGCGTGTGCTAGCCCTACATGACAAACACCCGCTGACCTTATCTGGACACGCGTCGCAAGTGGACGGGTCCACCCGCCGAAAGCTAAGATTCCAATATTGGCTATCTGATGTTAGCGTGCGCTAACCAACATACGTTAGCGTGCGCTAACTGAATATAAAAATCAACCTGGGCCTACCTGTCGGCCATCTTCCGGAACTAACCCAGCAAGTCGTTACGTACGTTAGGGGTCCTCCTTAGCGTACGTAACCGAACCTCTTAGCGTACGCTATCAATACTTCGTAGCGTGCGCTACCTGTACCCAGTAGCGTGCGCTAACGAACACTTAGCCATTTTCCGCAATTTCTGTCCAACATCTTGTCGTTCCATTAACGTACATCAGTCACACTGAACACTAACAATTAATCCAATAATATTATTATTCGTTATACTCTATATCGAAAGTACGATAACCTGATACACGATATCCTCAAATGTAACTGTCGACCAGATACGACAATTATACCGATACTGACATCTCAGTCCTTTATTTATTTTATCCCTACTGTACAGATTCCACGTTGTACAATATAACTTGGATAAAATAATATCAAACAACAGTAGTAGAAATTCCGGATATTACATTTTACACCACTTAAAATAAGTTTCGTCCTCGAAACTTGCAATCCGTCATAAAACAAACAAACATACCTTTCAACCCAAAATATCCCCAAAACCATCACTACAACGATCAATTATCGTCATCACCGAATAACCAAACGGGCATACTTACAAATACGCAGGTCGATGATCTTCTGAGATACTAGCAAGCGATCTCACTGTACAGTCTCAATACGCTTACGATCACAATTCCTTGAGTCTCAACAAAATATATCATCTTCGGATGAAACAATCTGCCCGAATCAAATCCTGTCTGCCTGATTACATAATCAAGTCTCAATTCCAATAAGACGAATAATACACAATACATCTGCAAAACAACTGCCCAAAACAACGACACGAATCCCGAAACATCAACACAAAATCCGGACGCTCAGATGATCACCAACAATGATCAACAATCAACCGAATTTATCATCGACATGATAAATTCCAATATGACCAACCAGAGGTCAAAACACAATCGAGAATATCATCAACGTGATAAACTCCAATATTACCGACGAACGATCAACGAAAATCGAGAATACCTTCACACGGTAAACTCCAACACGATCAAAACAGAACCACAGAAACAGATATACGAAAGAATAACATTCTCAAAACGACAAATCAATCACGTACAGTAGATCTCAATAAACATACCCAACTGGCGAACATTTCCCTCGGCATACGAACAACGAATCGCAAATCGACGAACATACCAATTCATACAAGGAGTGGGAACGACCACTCAATATCCAAAACAACCAGCATGGGATCACCATCCCCAAATTTACACTTACAAAGAAATCATTCAAAGATCACTATGGTAAGATTGCGCTACTACCGCACCCATGGACTCACATAGCACATATGTCCTGGTTTTACAAAGTCCAAAGTTCCCAAAATTACATCCTGCACATGAATCTACAATACGCATTATATTTCTCTTATCTGATCAATCAACCGATCATCCTTGCATAACCAATCTACCATACTAAACTTCGAATCTCTTTTCCTTGTACCATCGATATGATATGCCCGATGCACTAAATGCGTATGTACATCAATCACATTTTCAAAACCAGTTTGAAATCATATATTCTTGTCGCGAAGACAATTTTCGAAAGTTCTTTCAAGAGTTTGAAAACCCAAAACATAAATTTTCGTAAGACCACGAAATCAATTTTAAAAATTAAATCGGCTCGCTGGTGCCAAGTTCTTGATCAAAATTCTTTTCGAATACACACGATTAAATAAAATGGAATTTATGCAAATGCTTGTCCATATCCATACTCATGTATACCACTTCGGCTCGTCACCAATATCCACTGATATTCCATCGGAAAACCACACGATAGAGTTCTAAAATATCAAATATAAACTCCGACTAAAAACTCCTTTCCACATATGACTCGCAACGTCAATCCTTAATCCATCCTGGATCACCTCAAATATGATATGACAAAATATTGAAACAAATCAACAAATCAAACACAGCGAAAGACTTCCCGAGAAGTTCCATTTGAACAAGTAAACCAAAAACCTCAAAAGGTAGGAACAAAATAAATAAACGATTGATAAAGAGTTTTACAAATCTCGGGAGTTTTAGAAAACAGAAAAGCTTTCTTTTGAAACATTAGGGTCTCAACCCGTATCTTGTTCCGCATTACAAAAAGTTTAAAAAATAGAAAACTCTTTTCGGACTCCAAGTCCTGAGTTACAAAACTATTTCAAAATCGATTGGGTCTCGGCCCAAAAATCATTTTCCGTAAAACATCCGTAAAACATTCATTTTGAAAGGTATCATTTTCAAATGATCAAAAGCAGTTCATATATCTTAAAATGAATTAACATGCTACATGTTCTTCTCAACCATGCACAATATTTCTCCCCAAATGCACAATTCCGTTCCAAAATCTAACCAACATACTGATTTCCAAAATCATAGTTTCTCAAGATCATCAATCCTGTCCCACTCTGACATCTCATACTGTAACGCATGATATCTGCTGAATCTCAAAACATATCAACTTAGAACGGCAATAAATCTCAATGAAATTCAAAAATCCAAATACTTACAGATCGTGAAAGCGATTCCCCGTGATACTGGCACATGTCTCGACTCTAGAAAATACTCGACATGGATATTTTCAAAACACATGTTTGCCAAATCAGTTCGACTCAAGAACACAATACATCTCATTCCAGAGAATCTCGTTAACACCATTTGGAAAAGTTATAACAAGCCCAGTACGATACTGGCAATTCCGATAATGCACAAGCCTGAGTGAACAACAAAGACTCACGGCTCTAATATTAGTCAATTGACAACTCGAATGACGCGACAAAACACGACCCAACTCGACCCAAATGCCTAGGTTTTCTCAACCTAAGCTCCGATACCATATTCTGTAACACCCCCAGATTTAACCAGAAATATTACAGCGCCGTGGGCCCCGAGATGGAACCCACAAGGCTAAAAGAAAATTTTGCAAACATTTACAAATGCCCACGAGGCCGACAACGGTACTATCTTTAAAATGTTCGAAGATTTAATAAAATCTATTTATCAAAACCGTCGTAAAAACTCATTTGAAATCACAAGGCCAAACGGGCGACACTCAAAAGTTCAGAAAACGATTTCCAAAGTAATCTCAGTTACCAGATACTGAAAGAGCATTTAAAAATACTCACGCAGCGGAAAAAGACCAACCATAAAGATACTCTAGCAGCGGAATACAAGATCCAATCAAGAAACTCAATGCACAGAACATGTCCTTGCCAGTATCCTCCGGGAAGCTCATCTCTTCACGACCGCTACAAGCTCGATACTCCAAGAACCTAAAAAGAAATCCCACGACGGGGTCAGCCATAATATCCAACAATGATAACCGTCACATCACATTAATAATAACATACCAATGAGAATACAACATAAGAATACGACCAACGTAATCTTACCGCCATAACTTTGCTTACTCAAGTAATTCTCATCAGACTAACCGTTATCACATTTCACATCTCGTACTCGATTAACTAATAAACTCGAACATAATATCTGTATTGTACCTCAAACAATACTAAAGATTTTCAAACTATCATTACCAACTCGCGATACGGAAATGTACCAGTTCTGATCAATACGATCCCTCGAATAAAATCATCAAATCCCAAGACGATAACCGATTTTCCATCAAAGACAAATACCAAGGAAAATACGAAACATACCTCGAGATATGATGTGCCACGACAATCATATCAGTCTAATTCGAGATCAGATCAATGCAATACAGACACAGTTCTAACACAAGACCTACAATACATACTCATATGACCACGTCAACATGATCACAACACTAACACTCATGTATACCCAATGGAAATCCGACGATCCAGCGCCCTCAGCATAGATCCCTTTGTTGATCCTATCAGATCAGCATAAGGTGGATAACCAACAATACACATATGAACAACAACACATGATAAAATCAATGATGCGAATTCACAAGATTCCATCAACACAATACTGGTAATCCAACGATCCAGTGCCCTCAGCATAGATCCCCATGATGATCCCGTCGAACCAACGCATGGTAGAAAACCTGTCCAATGATCCATCGCCCTCAGCATAGATCCTCATGATGATTCCGTCGAACCAACGAATGATGGACATTCGATCCAGCGCTCTCAGCATAGATCCTCATAATCCCATCGGATTATTTACACAACATAAACAACATAATATGCATACACATATGCAAATCAACATGTTCATCAACATGAACAACATAACATGCACGACAACATGACAATTTACTAGGACGACTTCATGTTCCACAACATGAAAGAAAATGTACGAGACCAAAATAAATAACATTAAACCATAATCAGTATGGAATACTTGCCCCGAGTCCTTCGGGAGCAACCTCGATGTCCAATCATCACCGACGATTATCCTCAATGCTCGGCGATCCAAACGTACAATGAACTATAGATACTCATATCCTCGTCTTTACCATAATGTAACCTCGATACTCGAACATACCAACAACTGAGATAAAGCATATACATTATGATTTACCTCCCAGAATCGAAAGAATGATATGCGATCCGAATATCCAGAGTTCACAATAATAATCATCGCTATATGCATTATAAAAGAAATGAAACTGAAACCATTTATTAAATATTATAACTGAGCAAGTAATAACTTGCCTCGATACCGATACCACGAAGCTGCTGCCGAACACATTGCCTTTGTCTACGAGCTCCTCAGCCCCGATCAAAAGCAATACAATGGACATACTCGAACACGACCGCAATATCCAGTTATAATCACCGATCAATAATCTCAACCTATCGAAGAAATCAAATAACACATATCCGATAACAATCAACAACTGACAAAACTAACCAATCGAACTCAACGGTTCAACACAACCTCGAATAAACACAGTCAGAACCAACCAAGTCAGACCATCACGAATTCATAATCAAAACACAAAAATACTGCACAGTCTGCCTACTTAGCGCACCTTAAACGCATAACGTAGCGTGCGCTAAGTTGTCCCGCTAGCGTGCGCTAGCCAGTAAGCTTAGCGTGCGCTAATGCTGTACAGTGGCATGCATTCCAAACATCGACTCACATCTTGCGACTACGAATCCGAATGAAGGGAGACATAAATCTCCATATCTCTTGAAGATAAACGACCCCATAATTATCACAATGATCATGTCAATGTCCATATATCAATAACAACATCAACAATCAAACCGACTCGATAACGAGGATCGTATTATGCTAAATCTGGAATTCAACCTAGTATCATGATTCATCTCATCTAAATCGACCAATATAATTTCCAAGATTCAGAAATCCTTCTTAGATCGGGTTAAATGAATCAACATCCTTATAGTATGAAGAATCTTAACTAACATCCGAAACTCTTATAAAAATTCCATTGAATCTCATATAACATCATCACATGATTATCCAACATGCTCCTTACATGAAATCATCCAAGAAAAATGAACCATTAACAAAGGAATACGAAGATTACCTGGTTTAGACGAACCAAAAAGAAGAACACTAGAACTCCATCCAAAGAATCATGAACAATTTGAAGAACAAGGCTTGAATCCAAGCTCTCAATCTAATGTTGTTAAAGATTATCATTATACAGTGTTTGGGAACCTCAAATATATCCCAACTCTCTTTCTCTCGACTGAAAGAAGAAAAATGACGAAATGCTTCTCAGCACCCTTCTGTCCCCTTTTATAATATCCATTATTAGCGTGCGCTAACATCTCATGTTTAGCGTGCGCTACAGCCTTAGCGTGCGCTAACTGACTTTGTTAGCGTGCGCTATCGCAGCCCAGAGGCTACTGCCTTGCTTCGTAAACTAGCTTACGTACGTAATGCCCATGCATTAACGTACGTAAAACGTCCTGCCTAGCGTATGCAAGTCACTGACCTTAGCGTGCGCTATCCGAAGTTGACTTGCTACAGTACACACCTACCACTCGTGCCCCCACATGCCGAAAGCATCCGCGATTATTGGGATTCCTTTGACCGATCTGGAATTAGCGTGCGCTAACCATACGGTTTAGCGTGCGCTAGACCTACATGACAAACACCCGCTGACCTTATCTGGACACGCGTCGCAAGTGGCCGGGTCCACCCGCCGAAATCTAAGATTCCAATATTGGCTATCTGATGTTAGCGTGCGCTAACCAACATACGTTAGCGTGCGCTAACTGAATATAAAAATCAACTTGGGCCTACCTGTCGGCCATCTTCCGGAACTAACCCAGCAAGTCGTTACGTACGTTAGGGGTCCTCCTTAGCGTACGTAACCGAACCTCTTAGCGTACGCTATCAATACTTCGTAGCGTGCGCTACCTGTACCCAGTAGCGTGCGCTAACGAACACTTAGCCATTTTCCGCAATTTCTGTCCAACATCTTGACGTACCAAAAACGAACATGAGACACACTGAACACAAACACTGAATCCAATAATATTCTTATACGATATACTCTATATCGAAAGTACGATAACCTGATACACGATATCCTCAAATGTAACTGTCGACCAGATACGACAATTATACCGATACTGACATCTCAGTCCTTTATTTATTTTATCCCTACTGTACAGATTCCACGCTGTACAATATAACTTGGATAAAATAATATCAAACAACAGTAGTAGAAATTCCGGATATTACAGTAACGACATCATGAAAAATGGCTCTTTCATACATTTCCAAGGGGGTAAATTATAAGGTACAAGTACAACCGGCCACATGCTATACGAATTGTGCATATTGCCAAAAGGGTTAAAACCATCACTAGCTAGCCCAAGCCTTACATTTCGAGGCTCTAAGGAAAACGATGTGTGCTCTTTGTCAAATTCCTTCCACGCTTTTGAGTCTACAGGATGCCTCATGATGTTGACATCATTTGCACGTTTATCATAATGCCACCTCATATCATCTGCTGTTTTCCTGGACATGAATAATCTTTGAAGCCTCGGCTTCAACAGAAAATAACGTAGAACCTTGTGAGGCACTTTCTTATCCTTGCCATCATTAACTTTCCATCTCAACTCCCCACATATAGGGCATTCTTGTTTGTCTTCAAGCTCTTTCCAAAACAGAACACAATCATATTTACATGCATGAATTGGTACATACCCCAATCCCAAATCACCCAACATTTTTCTTGCATGATAATGTGATTTTGTGAGGGTCTCACCATCGGGCAAAGCTTCTTTCAAAAGCTCAAGCATCATATCAAATGACTTATTACTCCAATGATTCATCACTTTCAAATGAAGAAACTTTATAAGAAATGAAAGTGTTGAGAACCTCTTGCAATTAGGATAAAGTTCACGATCCGCCTCTCTTAAAAGTTTCTCAAAACCACCAAATTCCCCCTCAACATTGTTATAAGCTTCATCGTCAAATGAATCCATAGGATTTTTATCCACAAACGTTCCACCATATATGTCTTGTAAAATTTCTTGCATTTCATCCCCTTCACCTTCATTTTCTGTTTCATCGGCATCCTCTTCTCCACTATTATTGTCATCATTCATAAAACCATACAACCCTTGCATAGATTGTTCCCCATGATATATCCATCGGGTGTAAGTTAGTGAGATCCCGTACAAGAATAAATGATCCTCTACTTCATCTATAGATCTAATATCAACGTTCAAGCATTCACGACAAGGGCACCTAACCTTACTCGATACTCCCTTCTGCTCTTTAGTAAATCGAATAAAAGGTCTAACGCCTAACACATACTTTTCAGAAAATCTATTTGGCTCTTGCATCCAAGCCTTATCCATGTACTTCTAGAAAAGTTACAAAGCAAAAAAAAAGAACAAAAACAACATAAGAGACACTAGCAACTAAACTAGAGAGTGATAGAAGAATTTATTAGACGACAAAAGTCAAAATAAAACCCTAGATGGAAACGAGTATCACCCAATTGATTAGGGAAGAAAAAATTTAGGAGGAAGCTTTGTTGTGGAAATTAGGCCAAAAATAGAGTTTTTAATCCAATCAAATCTTCAATGGAAAGATTCACAACAACCATTCAATGAAAATGCTTTGCATGTGTTTTAAGATGGCCCAATCGATTGATTCATGAACCAAAACGCATAATGTCCAGTTTCGGACCAAAATGTTCGGGGGGAAACATACCTTACTGTGGTGAGGATGAGGCCGGCGAAATAAGCGGAGATCTTAGAATGGAGGCGTGAAAGATGGAGCCAACGAAAGGAGCGATCTTAGAATGGAGGCCGGCGAAATAAGCGGCTAAGATGGAGATTGAGAGACGAGGAAGTGAGAGTACGCAGTGAGTGAGAGAGACGGAGTGACTTTTTTTTTAATGTGGGAAAGTTATCCATTAATATATTATATTGTTTTTTTTAATTTCTATTGTTGTACCTTACGCGATGAAGCTAACTCGTCACGCAAAAAAAAAAGTCCTCCGTGATGAAAATTTCGACACCAAATGTTTCGCGAGAGCGGGAGAAGTTGGCGCCATTTATTTATTATCACTATCAATGACAAAATTCTTTTTTTCGTCACCCATTGTTTTACATAATCAAACTGCGTGATGAAAAATTATTTTCATCGCGCAAAGTATACTTTGCGCGACGATATTGTTTCCGTCACTAAAGAATTCGTCACTGAATATCATATTTCTTGTGGTGATTGTTGTATCGACGTTTGAGTTGGTTATAATCGTGTTTGATACGTATATTGAGCATTTGTTGGTAATTGTCATTAAAGGTTATTCGAGCGACCGACATCCCTTTTAGGACGTTGTTCGAGGAAGGACATTCTTCACCGGTGTTGAGTAAGTTAATTCTTACTCGGTTAAAAGGATTTTCATTCCTTTCGTTGTTGTTCATTCATAATCATAATTCATTCATAATGTATTAACCGTACTGAGATTTGTAATTGTCAAATAATCACTTCATTCACGAGGAACGACGGTTCCAATCATTTCATTGAGCTATCATTCATTTCACTATCATTTCATCTCAGTGAGTCATTCTTGACACTGTCGGATTGTTATTCATTATTATTCTTCATGGTCATTTCTTGTCCATATGACCTTCTGGGTTCATATTACGTGGTCGGGTGGGGATGTGTGGAATTTTTAGTCGGGCACATGATGGTCATGTGTTGGGTTCACCGACACATTGAACTGTGCACACGGTAATGTACTTCCGTGAGACTAATTAGGTACAAGGATGGGTGTGTCCGGACACTCGTCTTGTACACTTGCACATACCATTATGGGCGTACTATGATGCCTCTCTTCAACGTTATTTTATAATTAAGATATATCATGATCGTGTTTATTCAACTCCTGAGGATTGTTGTTCTGTGTAACTGACCCCGTTGGGGGATGTTGTTTTCAGGTCGTGGCAAGGCTAAGGCACGGGAAGAGAACGTTGACGGCGAGGAGTCCCAGTGATACTAGTAGGGGGGCCCAGTCCTTTCAGTCTTCATGTTTTCTTCATTTGTATTCCGCTGCAGAATTCCATTTAGATACTCATTTTAATTGGTGTTGTATATTTTATCTTCATATAAAATATAGATGTATTCTGTTTTATCCTGGGTATGTTGTACTTGAAACTCCTCATCCGAGTAATTATTGATATACTGTGGTTCGGTACTACAATTATATCACTTGACTCATTCATTTTCACTCGCCTGGTGGGTCCCAGTCGGGGGTCCATGGCACTGTAATATCCGCCTAGTTTGGGGTGTTACATTATCATTGTTGGATATTATGGCTGACCCCGTCGTGGGCTTTCTTTTTAGGTTCTTAAGATATCGAGCTTGTAGCGGTCGTGGAGAGATGAGCTTCCCGGAGGATACTGGCTAGAGCATTTTTTTGTGTGAATTGAGTTCCTGATCAGTTGTTGTATTCTGCTGCTGGAGTATTTTTAATTATCTGTCTTTTTCGCTGCGTGCGTATTTTTAAATGGCCTTTTGGTATCTGGTAACTTACCATTTTCTAAACTATTTTGTCGGTACGTGTAAGCGATAGCTTAACGTATGTTTGTTTTAAACTGTTGAGTTCTGGCATTTCAGGCCTTGTCCTTTCAAACGAGATTTTTACGACGGTTTTGATAAACAGATTTTATGTAGTCTTCAAATATTTTAAAGATAGTACCGTCGCTGGCCTCTTGGGTATTGTAAATGTTTGCGAAAATTTCTTTTAGCCTTGTGGGTTCCATTCTGGGGCCCACGGCGTTGTAGTATTCCCGGTCGGATATGGGGGTGTTACATACGTAACACAATAGGTATAACGTACGTAATCTGCATACTATTAACGTATATAACACCATTTACATAATGTATGTTAAACCATCCATTGACTCTCCTATCCAAATCCGTGCCGAAAGTTGCCGACCACGGGCCCACTGTCGGCTACAGCCTGGATCATGTCCGATTACGTAATGCATGATACATAACGTACGTTATGCTTACCAGTTTAGCGTACGTAAGTCCTTAAGCTTAGCATACGTAATGGCTTCTGCACTTAGCCAAGTCTGACTGTTCCTGTCCGTCTCGAAATACCAGATACGTATATACACATACTGAATACATATACTTGTCTCATAAATATTCTCATACGATACATCTGAGACACGATATCTTCAAATGCAATTGTCGAACAAGTACGACAATTATACAAATACAACTGTCTCAGTCTTCAAATTATTTTATCCATACTATATATGCACCAAGCTATGCAGTATATCTCAGATAAAATAACGCGAAAAATTTATACTGAAAATCCAGATATTACACTCCGGCAGTTCGTCGATTGCTGGAGCTCCAGCGACCAACCATTTTTTTAAGCTGACTGTCGGACTATTTTCCGGCGAATTGTCAGTCGTTGGAGCTCCGGCGACATATCAGGTTTTATTTTTTATTTTTTATTTTGTTTGGGGGGGCTATGTTGGAAAGTAAAACGCAGCGGAAGCAAAGTTTGGGAAAGATGATAATCGCGTTTTACGCAACTACGAGCATAAGATCTATTTAGGCATGCTAATTAATTAATTACTAAGACTAATAAGCAATTTAAATATTATTTATTATTTATTAATTAAATATATTGATTATTAAAACATCCTAATCTAGATCCAAGATCATAGGATATTACCTTTTGAAGAGTATTGGTTACTTCCGTCTTGATCACCTTGTATTTTTACCTTTAGAACTTCTAGAGTATGATCCGTCTTGAACCGGACGTTGTGTGGGCAACGAACTACCGGATCTTTCTTGGACAACTTTTGGATCGGCCGAATTCAATCCCTCACAACTCTCGATTTTCTTTTCTTCAAGTTATTCCGATAAGTAGCAAGAATAAAAGTGTTCTCTCAATTGTGGAATCAAAGACACAAGTCAAGATCCACAATTAAACACTTAGAAGAAAAAATCGAAATTCCTTGTGTATGAATGTGATAAAAATCAGCCAACACCCAAGATGTCCTATTTATAGGCTCTTGGACTACTACTAGAGATCTTAAGGAGGATTATGGAAGGACTCCCTAATAAATTCATCTTACCTTATTAGGACTCTTCCTAATATAATGAATCTATTAATGTCAACTTAGTCCACTAAAAAGTTGATATTGCACTTCCTACTAAAATCCCAAATTACGAAATTGGGCTCCTTATTAAATATATTATTTCCCGTGTTTAAGATATCGAATGTCCATTAATTAATTATAAGCTACTGACAGCTTTAATTAATTAATATCTTATCCAAGAGTAGTACCACTCGAACCTTATTATTATATCGGAATTAAATCCACCTGCAGGGTTTAATATAATAATCATTATCAATCTCCTCAAGGGGACATCATCAATCCGCACGAGTCGGGACACGATTTCTAGTAATAATAATAACTGTCGTATAAACAATATTATTGCCCAAGATACGAGGCTTATTGAGTCGATCATTTTGACTCTCACGCAATAATTATTATAAATACACAATTAAATATTATATACTTAGAATTAAGAAATAATAATTATCCGAGATTTACGTTCTTCTTACGGTCGATGCTAAGACACTATCTCACCTCGATCCAGTTCAACGTATGCAAATACGCTAATGTATGCTAATAGTCAAGACCAACTATTCTCAAGCATACACTACAACCCTTTATATAATTTGTCTAATAATTATATAGGTTGTGAACTATTATATTATTTTATAAGGCACCGATAATGTGATCTTCCGTGTGACACCAACACACCACATTATCTACAATATAAAATAATTAGACATTTCATTTGTATAACCATAACGTGAATAAATATGCAAAACATGTGATTAAATGTAATTAATATTCTCATAGGTAGTAACAGGGAAATTAGGTAATACAAGCATAAAGTATGCTTTGCAGTATACAATCCTAACAATCTCCCACTTATACTCAAAGCATGCTTTTAAGTATACTACTTTATTACATAGTCTCTCATTTCTCCCACTTATACTCAAAGCAATGCTGCCATACACCGTAATCCCATTCCTTCCACATGCCTTTCAAAAACTTTTGAAGGTAGGCCTTTCGTGAAAGGGTCAGCAAGATTATCTTCCGATGCAACCCTGGCTACAACTACGTCTCCTTCCTTTATGAAGTGTCGTATGATGTGGTACTTGCGGTTGATATGTTTACTTACCTGATGGGCTCGTGGTTCCCTTGAATTTGCGACTGCACCAGTATTATCACAAAAAAGTGTAATACCCTCTGGCAAATCGAGAATTATATCTAAGTCCTGCAGGAAGTACTTGAGCCACACTGCCTCCTTGGCTGCCTCAGAGGATGCCACGTACTCGGCTTCCATGGTAGAGTCCAAGATGCATTTCTGCTTCACACTCCTCCAACTAATGGCTCCACCTCCCAGGCTAAACACATAACCCGAAGTAGACTTGGACTTTTCTTTGTCCGATGAAAAATCTGAGTCAGTGTAACCCACCGGAAACAGGTCGTCTGATTGATATACAAGCATGTACTCCCTAGTCCTTCTCAGGTACTTGAGTATGTGCTTGACAGCAATCTAGTGTCCTGGTCCTGGGTTTGACTGATATCTAGCAGCCATGCCCACGGCATGACAGATATCTGGTCTAGTGCAAAGCATAGCATACATGAGACTTCCCACAGCAGATGCATAAGGGACCATCTTCATGTAATATATCTCCTTTTGTGTCTTAGGACATATGTTCTTAGATAGTTTAATTCCATGCCTATAAGGTAGAAAACCTTTCTTGGAATTCTCCATGCTAAACCGCTTCAGCACTGTATTGATATAGGATGCCTGGGATAAGCACAACATCTTTTTCTTCTGATCACGAAAGATCCTGATTCCAAGGATGTATCCTGCTTCTCCTAGATCCTTCATATCGAACTGCTCAGATAGCCATACCTGTACGTCTGACAATTCCTTCACGTTGTTTCCAATCAAAAGGATATCGTCTACATACAGTACAAGAAACACCAACATGTTTCCATCGCATTTCTTATACACACAACTCTCACTCGGACATTGGACGAATCCATATGACTGGACAACTTCGTCAAAACGAGTGTTCCAAGATCTAGATGCTTGCTTAAGTCCATAAATGGATTTCTTAAGTTTGCACACCAAGTGCTCTTCTCCTTCAGCAATGAATCCCTCTGCTTGGCGCATATAGATTTCCTTGTCTAGACTCCCATTCAAGAATGCAGTCTTGACATCCATCTGCCAAATCTCCAGATCCAAATGCGCAGCTATAGCTAAAAGAATCCGGATTGACTTAAGCATGGCTACCGGCGAAAAGGTTTCATCATAATCGATACCCTCTTTCTGAGTGTAACCTTTTGCAACAAGCCTCGCTTTGAAGGTTTCAACCTTCCCATCACGTCCTTTCTTTCGCTTATAGACCCATTTACTCCCAATGGCTTGTACACAATCAGGTAGCTCTACTAGCTCCCACACTTGATTGGAATCCATAGATCCCATTTCTGATTCCATTGCTACTTGCCAGGAGTCAGCATCTTTATCTTGGATTGCCTCCTTATAGGTCTAAGGATCTGATTCATCTTCACCTGGGATTGAGTCCGAAGACTTTCCCATGCCTATGAATCATTCGGGCTGATGAACAACCCTCCCACTATGACGAGGCAAATCCTGAGTTGGTGTAAAAGTATCAGAATCGATACGTGGTGCAGCGTTAGTTGGCGCTTGTACGATTGGTATAGACGGAGTCTCGGCCCTCAGCTCTTCCAAAATTATCTCGCTCATGGGCTTGTGACTAATCATATAATTCTCTTCCAGAAATCAGGCATTGGTGCTAACAATGACCTTCTGATCCTGGGGACTATAGAACAAGCCACCCTTCGTTCCCTTAGGATATCCCACAAACACTCGTACTTCTGTATGAGATGCCAACTTATTAGCTTCCTTATTCAGCACATGTGCTGGAGTACCCCAAATCCGAACATGTCTTAGACTGGGCTTACGCCCACTCCACAGTTCTGTGGGTGTTTTTGGAACTGATTACGAAGGCACCAGGTTTAGAATGTACGCCGCTGTTTCTAAGGCGTATCCCCAAAACGAAATAGGTAAATCTGAATAACTCATCATTGATCTAACCATTTCTAAAAGAGTCTTATTCCTTCTTTCAGCCACACCATTTTGTTGTGGAGTTCCCGGCGCGGTGAGCTGGGACGAAATCCCCTCATTCGCCAAGAAATCTAAAAACTCTCCACTAAGGTATTCGCCACCACGATCAGATTGTAGTGACTTGATACTCTTCCCATGACGCTTCTCCGTTTCAGCCTTGAAGTCTCTAAACTTGTCAAATGCTTCAGACTTACGTTGCATCAAATAGATGTATCCATATCTCGAATAACCATCTATGAACGTGATGAAGTATTCGAAACCACCCCTAGCCTGGATATTCATTGGACCACATACATCCGTATGAACCAATTCTAACACATTCTGAGCACGGTTTCCCTTGGTTTTAAAAAACCTTTTGGTCATCTTACCTTCCAGACAGGATTCACAAATTAGAAATGACTCAACTTGGAGATCATCCAATGGGCCATCATCTACCAATATTTGAATCCTTCCAAGGTTTACATGTCCTAACCGTAAATGCCACAGATATGTTTGGTTTGTGCTTGAAGGTTCTTTTCTCTTTTTAGGTTTAGACTAAGAGTTAAGTGATTTATGCATAGGAGTTTGTGCAGTATTAACGACATATAGTCCATCATTAAAAGTACCTTTGCAAATATATTCACCGCTTCTTTTCTTAATAATGGCATCATCATCAAAAGAAACTGAATAACCATCGCTTTTTAATTTAGAAACCGAAATTAAATTCATTCTAAAATCCGGTACTAATAATACATTATTGAGAACTAATAATTTATCATTAATCTTCAACTGCACGACTCCCACTGCAACAGCCATAAGCCTGGAATAATCGCCCCAGTTGATGGTAATCTCGCCCGCACTAAGCTGCTTGGTTACCTGAAAACCATGCGAGTCAAAGCAAACATGATCAGTGGAGCCTGAATCAACTATCCACGAAGTGGAAGAACAAGCTGCCAAACATATTTTGACTACTAGTGCACGAGACATACCTTTCTTAAGAGCAGGGCAGTCCGCTTTAAAATGTCCTTTCTGACCGCACTTGTAGCACTTTCCCTTTGGCTTTTTGTTCGCCTCGGGATGAGGAGCCTTGCTTTTCACCTTGAGAGTTGCCACTTGCTTCTGGCCAACCTGCTTCTTCTTTCCCCATTTTGGTTTGGAATAAGTTGCACCGGTTGCCGCAAGAATCTGATGATAACCTTATTTGAAGAGACCTTCAGCAGACTGAAGCTCTGTCAGAAGTTCCGCCAAACTATATGTCCTACGGTTCATATTGTAGTTAAGGCGGAACTGATCAAAGCTTCTAGGTAAGCTGCCTAAGATAATATTGACCTGCGTTTCCGCATCGATAGTAGCCCCCAGTATGCTCAGTTCGTTCAAATGGGACATCATTTTTAGAATATGATCCCTCACTGGAGTCTCTTCAGACATTTGGGTTGTCATCAATACCCTCATTGCATTTTGTCTAGCCGCCCGGTTCTGATGACCAAACATCTCGGTGAGACTTTTCATCATCTCCGTGTCCGAGCCCATCGTCTGATGCTGATGCTGCAATACATTTGTCAGTGAAGCCAAAATGTAACAGCAAGCCATCTCATCAGACTTTTTCTATTTTCGGAATTCAGCCAACTCTTCGGGAGTGGCATCCGGTTCTGGTTCTAGAGGGCTCTCCTCGATTAAGACAAATGTATGCCCCTCAGCAGTCAGGACAATGTCATGATTTCTTTTCCAATCGGCAAAGTTAGTGCCATCAAGTTTATTTTCTTTGAGAATAACAGCTAGTGGATTGAAAGACATCTGAGATAAAATTAAAAACATCCATCACATAATGCATAGCAAAATATATCGAAAAACCTCAAAACACAATATATATGCTAGCAACCAATACCTTGAAAAATCTGCACATGCAAGCCACGATCGTGTGGACGTTTACACACACATTTTCCAAGTAGAGTTTTACGTCTTTAATTTTACTATCTAGTCAAATTACGTTATGACAAGTAAAATTAATAGTTGGTTCCTCTTGGCCATGTATTAATTAACATAGACTCCGATGGGGAGCTTATTAATTAATACACCTAAGTTAACATCATAATTTAACATCCTTAAAATATTATCTTTTAAATAATAGTCCTACAGATAGAGAGGTCCTATCATAAAAAGTAATATTTACCTTATGTTATCATTTTGGAACTAGTGAACCTATAATTAGCACATCCGATATGGAGAAAGACTCTAATGTCAACGCGCATGCTAATTACTTCACAATTTAAATTAATTATGGAGGCCAATATGATTTTATTTTAAAAAATAAATCAATTTAATCACTTAGTTATTTTATCCTTAAGGTTTTTAATTTTCTCGGCCTAACATGCAAGGAAACATATCACGCATACATACATACATACATGCCATACATCAAAACAATAAAAACCAAAAATAAAGCATGGATAATTAAATTATCCAATTATCATGGTCTTCATCCTTGAGTTGAATCCGAGAAAATCTTCGACTCGATCTCCCCCACTGAATCAAGCATCTCGTCGCTCCTCCCCGGCCGGGCCGTGGATTTCCAAAATTAAAATTTTACTTTTATGAAAAAATTAATTACATAAAAAAAAATTAATTTTAAATCCCGACTCCCCAGCGGACGCAGCGAACGGCGGCGAAACGGCCCGGACCAAAATCGACGACCAGCCCGAACAATCGCCTGCAGCCGCAGTACTCGGCCGCACCGCTGCGGCGGCCGTGTCTTTGCAGCGCCGCTTGCTACCGCTGTCGCTTGTCATGGCCGCCAGTTATCCGGCGATCCGAGCCTGCTCTATTTCTTCGTGATCCCGTCTTTTCCGAATTCGATTACAATTTTATATGAAATAAAATACATCGAAATTACATCAAGATTACACGAAAAATAAAACCACCTAGAACTACCCGCAGATTTTCTCACGGAAAAAATCATTACATGCCTCAAAAAATGGGCCAAAGCAACAATTGCATAATTAATAAAAATAAATAAATAAATACACCATTCATATAAACCATGATAATTAGATCATATCACGTGCAAGAACATATCTAGCAAAATATTCCAACATCAAAATATATGAATATTTAAATTGCTATCAATTAATCACCAAAATTAATTAAAATAGCAAAAGCCTAAAAATCCGGCTCCGATACCAATTGTTGGAAAGTAAAACGCAGTGGAAGCGAAGTTTGGGAAAGATGATAATCGCGTTTTATGCATCCACGAGCATAAGATCTATTTAGGCATGCTAATTAATTAATTACTAAGACTAATAAGCAATTTAAATATTATTTATTATTTATTAATTAAATATGTTGATTATTACAATATCCTAATCTAGATCCAAGATCATAGGATATTACCTTTTGAAGAGTATTGGTTACTTCCGTCTTGATCACCTTGTATTTCTACCTTTAGATCTTCTAGAGTATAATCCGCCGTGAACCGGACGTTGTGTGGGCAACGAGCTACCGGATCTTTCTTGGACAACCTTTGGATCGGCCGAATTCAATCCCTCACAACTCTCTATTTTCTTTTCTTCAAGTTATTTCGATATGTAGCAAGAATAAAAGTGTTCTCTCAATTGTGGAATCAAAGACACAAGTCAAGATCCACAACTAAACACTTAGAAGAAAAAATCGAAATTCCTTGTGTATGAATGTGATAAAAATCGGCCAACACCCAAGATGTCCTATTTATAGGCTCTTGGACTACTACTAGGGATCTTAAGGAGGATTATGGAAGGACTCCCTAATAAATTCATCTTACCTTATTAGGACTCTTCCTAATATAATGAATCTATTAATATAATAATCATTATCGAGCTCCTCAAGGGGACTTCATCAACCCGCACGAGTCAGGACATGATTTCTACTACTAATAATAACTATCATATAAACAATATTATTGCCCAAGATACGAGGCTTATTGAGTCGATCATTTTGACTCTCACCTATGATAAATCAAAACAATAATTATTATAAATACACAATTAAATATTATATACTTAGAATTAAGAAATAATAATTATCCGAGATTTACGTTCTTCTTACGGTCGATCTGAAGACACTATCTCACCTCGATCCAGTTCAACGTATGCAAATACGCTAATGTATGCTAATAGTCAAGACCAACTATTCTCAAGCATACACTACAACCCTTTATATAATTTGTCTAATAATTATATAGGTTGTGAATTATTATATTATTTTATAAGGCACCGGTAATGTAATCTTCCGTGTGACACCAACACACCACATTATCTACAATATAAAATAATTAGACATTTCATTTGCATAACCATAACGTGAATAAATATGCAAAACATGTGATTAAATGTAATTAATATTCTCATAGGTAGTAACAGGGAAATTAGGTAATACAAGCATAAAGTATGCTTTGCAGTATACAATACTAACAGGCTATAGGATTGTTCTCCGGTGGATCGCCGATCGCCGACCGGAGTAGCTCCAGCGACCGACCAATTTTTTTTCCTTCCTCCTATCAGGTTGTTCTCAAGCAGGTCGCATGCTGCCGGATGCCAGAGCTTCGGCTGCCGGTCATTTTTTTTTTTTACCAACTGTCAGACTGTTCTCCAGCGGGTCGCTGGCTGCCGATCGGTGGAGCTCCGACTGCCAGCATATTTTTTGTGGACGATTGTCGAATTGTTCTCTAGTGGGCCGATGGCACCTCGAATAGCGTGAGCCGCATGCGGGAGACCCGCACGTACGATTTTTAGGGGGATCTGGTCGAAAGACCGACCGACGGACGGAACTACAACAACCTGTCATTTTTTTCTCGGATGACTTCTGGACTATTCTTCGACGGTCCACCGACCACCTATTGGGCTATTTTTGATGGATCTCCGGTCAGAGGCCGGCGGATCTCTGGTGCCTGCACTTTTTTTGCTCTAATTTTTTTATATAATTTTAACTCAATTATTTCTCTAGTACTGCTATTAGGGTACAAATTATCTTTGTAGGAATAGTTTGTCTTGCCCTTTTATGTATAACATTATTATTTTTTATCCCAAGTTTAGTACAAACTCTTTTGATACCTATATTGTCAAAATTGACCTTTACTCGAATGAATTCGAGTCATATATTGTAATTTCGAGTAACATAATTTCGAGTCAAGTTTAAAATATATACGATATCAGTTTTGATGTGAGTATTTGAGTTACCCGAAATTTCAAAACGTGTAACATAAAAAAAAGGAAAGAAAAAGAAAAAAATTCATGTGCATGTGTAACCCGAATCTGAATGTTTAAACATTAAAAAAAAAGTGAAACATGTTACCCAAGTGCAGTGTTAGTCAACATGTGCATGTCTCATGTTACTCAGATTTCTAATTCGGGTAACTCGAATCGGATTCGGGTAACACGAATTCAGATTCGGGTTACTCGAAGAGTTACCCGATTTTGTTATGGGACTCGTATCTTATCCGGTAAGATATATCTTTTAAAGTTGACTCGAAATTATGTTACTCGAAATTACAATATATGATTCGGATTTATTCGAGCAAAGGTCAATTTCGACAATTTGAGTATCAAAAGAATTGTTATTAAATTTGAGAAAAAAAAAAATAATACTATATATAAAAAGTCAAAACTATCTTTAGTATACTAATATAGGAGAGAAACTAATGAAGCTTCATTGCCTGATTATGGTTGGGTTTTTTATTTCAACTAATTCCTTGTCATATATGCGAATTGTTCGCAAGAGCTTAGTAATTCCTTGTCAATTTGTCCTCCCAAGCTAATAATTATGTACTTTGAATCTCCTACTATGCCACGAGAAAGCAAAAACGAGTGCAAAAGCACGACCCAGTGGGCCCAAAACCGCCGGAAAAAAGTGTTCATTAGCTCATATAATATAAATATTGTTGTAAAATCGGATATTTTATCACTTCACAATATATTATATATATATTATGATATATAAGCATAAAAGAGGATGAAATAAGATGAAGAGATTGAGCTTTTTTTAGAATGAATTGTGTGTCAAAGTTTCTACCAAAGAAATTTCTATTTATATTTCAAGATTACATGCTAGACAACAAATTAATATTATTAATTATACAACATAATTGTCTTTATATTAGATATTTCAATCCAATAATTGATTGAATTATTGATTGTTGATCCCACATACCATTATTGGTGATATTATAACACTCCCCCTTTGAAATATCTTATATCATGATATCTCATTTGGGAGCATCACAAGCTGCCTCGTTAAAAACCTTATTAAGAAAAACCCAGTGGGATAAAAACTTAATAAGAGAAAAAGAGTACAGTTGTGATGCTCCCCCTCAATCCAGCATGTGTAGTTCTTCTTTAAAGGTCTCGAAGATGATGCATTCCAATATTCTGAATGTGTTTCTTGAAAACATTCGTAGGGAGTGATTTTGTGAAGAGATCTGCCGCATTATCACAAGATCGAATATATTGGATGTCGATCTCTTTATTTCTTTCAAGTTCCTGAGTGAATGCGAAGAACTTTTGGTTTATGTGTTTGGTTTTATCGCTTTTGATGTAGCCTTCCTTCATTTGAGTAACACATGCAGAGTTGTCCTCGTATACTATTGTTGGGCCGTTATCGACTGGCAAGCCTGATGTTTCTTGAATATGTTGTGTTACCGATCTTAACCATCTACATTCTTTACTTGCTTCATGAAGAGCTATTATCTCAAAGATAGTTTGAGGAAGTAGTCACGATTGTCTGTTTTTGAGATCTCCAGGATATTGCAGTTCCTCCATATGTGAATACATATCCAGTTTGTGACTTAGAATTATGTGGATCAGATAGATGACCTGCATCTGCATAGCCAAGCAAAACTGGTTTTGCATTGTTAGAATAAAACAAACCAAGATCAATCGTACCTCGTAAATATCTGAATATATGTTTTATTCCGTTCCAATGCCTCTTTGTAGGACATGAACTGAATCTTGCTAGTAAATTTACTGCAAAAGCTATATCCGGTCGTGTACAATTAGCAAGATACATTAGGGCTCCAATTGCGCTAAGGTATGGTATTTCAGGACCAACTTCCTCTTCATTTTCTTCCTTTGGTCTGAATGGATCCTTTTCAATATTAAGTGTTCTGCCGACCATTGGGGTACTCAAAGGTGTTGATTTGTCCATGTGGAATCTTTTTAATACCCTTTCTGTATAATTTGATTGGTATACTAATATTCCATTTTTAGTATGTTCCATTTGTAGACCAAGGCAGAATTTTGTTTTTCCAAAATCTTTCATTTCAAATTCTTTCTTTAAGTAATTCATTGCTTCCAAAATTTCTGCATTAGTTCCAATGATATTCAAATCATCAACATAGACAGCAATGATTACAAATCCGGATGTTGTTTTCCTTATAAAAACACAAGGGCAAATAGGTTTATTCACATAGCCTTCTTTAATCAAATATTCACTTAATCTATTATACCACATGAGTCCAGATTGTTTCAACCCATATAAAGATCTTTGTAATTTAATTGTATAAATTTCTCTGGGTTTCGATGCTTCAGGTAACTTAAACCCTTCAGGAATTTTCATATATATATCAGCATCAAGTGATCCATATAAATATGCTGTAACAACATCCATGAGATGCATATTAAGATTATAAGATACCGATAAACTAATTAAATAACGAAAAGTAATGGCATCCATAATAGGGGAATATGTTACCTCATAATCAATCCCAGGTCTTTGTGAAAAACCTTGTGCAACAAGACGAGCCTTGTATGTTACAATCTGGTTTTTCTCATTTCGTTTCCTTACAAAGACCCATTTATACCCAACAAGTTTCACATTACGGGTGTGACAACAATCGGTCCAAACACTTTTCGTTTTCTAAGAGAATTTAGTTCGGCATCTATTGCATCTTTCCATTTTGGCCAATCAGTCTATTTTGACATTCGAATATAGATATGGGTTCAGGATCGTCATCTCCAATTATTATATCACACGCAATGGAGTATGCAAATATCTCATCAATGTGATTATTTCTCCTATTCCATAAATTCCCCGTATTAATATAATTAATAGATATCTCGAGATCATTTGTATTTTCAGTTTCATTTTCAGTGACCTCCTTATTTGCCTCAGCTTGTGTTTCAACATGATCATATTTTTCATCATTTTGTGCTTCTTTAGCACATTCATTTATATTGGCTATTTTTCTTTTCCGGGGATTTTTATCTTTGGAACCAACAGGCCTTCCTCGCTTTAAGCGTGCTTTAGATGTACTTATATTTTCATCTTCTTTTGGAATTTCAATCCGAGCGGGAGTATTAATACTGCACATGTGACTTTGTCACTCTTTTCATATCGAGAATGCATCGGCAATTCAAATGCAAAACCTTGTAAATGAACAATTTTTCTAACAATTTCTACCCATAATTGTCAAAATGGAACCAAAAGTAAAAATGAAGGTACATACCATGTTATGTCCTTTTCCACCTGTTTATTACCTCCCCTAAGGTTGGGAATCTCGTCTCATCAAAATGACAATCAAGAAATCTTGCTTGAAAAACATCACTGTTAGAGGTTCAAGATATCTAATAATAGAGGGTGAGTCATACCCAACATAAATTCCCAACCTTCTTTGAGGTCCCATTTTTGTTCTTTGTGGGGTAGCTATTGGTACATATCTTGCACAACCAAAAACTTTTAGATGGGAAACATCTGGTTCTGACCAAGTGCAAGTTGATATGGAGTATATTTATGATTAGCACTTGGTCTTAACCTTATTAGTGAAGCGGCATGTAAAATTGCATGACCCCAAACAAGAATCGGTAGCTTTGTTCTCATTATTAGTGGTCTAGCAATATATTGAAGGCGTTTAATTAATGATTCACTAAACCATTTTGTGTATGCACATGCGGAACAGGATGTTCGATTGTAATTCCAATTGACATACAATAATCATTAAATACTTGTGATGTGAATTCACCGGATTGTCAAGTCTCACATTCCGTATAGTATAATCAGGAAATTGTGCCTTTAGTTTAATTATTTATGCAAGGAATCTTGCAAATGCCATATCACGACTTGACAATAAACAAACATGTGACCATCTACTAGATGCATCAATTAGAATCATAAAATACCTGAAAGGTCCTGATGGTGGATCAATAGGTCCACATATGTCACCTTGAATTCTTTCGAGAAATGTAGGTGATTCCTTTTCAAGTTTGCCTGGTGAATGCCTTATTATAAACTTTCCAAGAGAACAAGCTTCACATAGTTTATTATTTATGAGTTTTACACCTTTCATTGGGTGACCATGTGTACTATTAATTATTTTCCTCATCATCGTGGAGCCAGGATGACCTAGGCGTTCATGCCATAATGTCAATATTTTGGGATCCTCTTTTATTATTGAATTACATTCAGTTTCATGAATATGTGTATAATGTAATCCGCAAGATAATTGTGGTAGTTTTTCCAGTATTTGTTTCTTTCCCAAAATATTAGGAGTAATGTACATATATTTCATATTACCTTCAGTTACTGTTTCAGTATCATATCCTTGACGGTATATGTCATTAAAGCTCAACAAGTTTCTCTTAGATTTTGGAGAAAATAAAGCATTATTAATGACAAATTTTGTTCCATTTGGTAATATGAATTTAGCATTACCTGTTCCTTCAATCAAGTCCGCGGGACCTGAAATTGTATTTATTACTGCTTTTGTAGATTGTACCTCAAGAAATATTTCTTATTTTTGAGGATTGTATGAGTTGTGCCACTGTCCAGGATGCAATGTCTCCAATACCTTCCATACTCAAACTCCTTAATGAATAAGAATATAAGACTAAAAGATGGTAAGTTAGCTTAATATAATAACATTTATTAAATACTTCATACAAACTTCAAATGAGATAATACATATTTCAAACAAGAGAATACAAATAAGAGAATACAAACAAGTACAATAAAGATGCAACAAACATGGAAATCACATATTTATTTATTTTTTTATTTTTTTATTTTATTCCATGTCCATGTCCACGTTTGCATCCTCAGTAAAATCTGCAGCTTCTAGGTAAGTTGAGTCGTCCTCAGGTTCATGTTCATGAAAATTGACTTCCTTTTCTTTATTTTCCAGAGATGCCTTATACATTTTACAAATATGGCCTGGCGTTCTACATGCCCTAGCCCAATGTCCCTTTTTCCCGCATCTGAAACAAGAATTTTCATTTTTATTGGATGAACCTTCTTGGACATACTTATCTTTGTCTTGATGGTTTTTATTAATCATTTCATTTTTGGGAGGCCTAAAGTAATTTCCATAACCACGGCCACGACCTCGACCTCGACCATGAAAGTGGCCGCGACCGCGTCCCCGACCTCGACCTCTAAACCAACCATGACCACCACGTCCTTGATTAGTAGTTGTGGCATTTGCTTCAGGAATCGCTATCACCCCTGTAGGACGAGACTGATGATTCTTTATCAACATATCATTATTCTTTTCAGCAAGTAAGAGAGCTGCAATTAATTCAGAGTATTCGGTATATCCCCGCATTCTGTATTGTTGTTGCAGTATTAGATGTGACGTATGGAATGTAGCATACGTCTTTTCCAATTTTTCACCTTCGTTATGATTTTACCACAAAACTCTAGTTGTGATACAATTACGAACATAGCAGAATTATACTCGCTCACACTTTTAAAATCTTGGAATCTTAACTTGTTCCATTCATCAACTAGTGCGGGTAATAACACTTGCTTTTGATACCCAAATCTTTTCTTAAGATTGTCCCATAAAATTTTGGGATCATCCACGTTCATGTACTCTAGTTTTAATCCTTCATCAAGATGTTGCCTCATGCATTTTAATGCTTTTGCTTTATTCATAGAAAGCTCTTTTTCATCTACCTCCGTTTCTTTCGTAGCATCTGGCACATTATTTGTTAGAATATTTTCGAGTCCTTTGCACCTGAGATGTGTCTTCACATCATTTGTCCAAGACATATAATTGTCTCCATTAAGATTCAAGGGAGCAAAATCGAGCTTAAGATTGGACATGGTTATCTATTACAAAACATAAAATTGAAATATAATTAACACATAGCTATTACATTTAATGATGTCAACAAAGGTATAATTCAAATTATTACTCAATACAAATACCATTCATGCTTAAATATTAATCACAACAAACCAACTAAAAACTAAAAGAAGAATCGTGACCATCATAATGATGATCACATATGTCTCACTAAAGCAATCGACTTGAGTGTAGCAAATGATGAAATTGAAAAATGTAATAAGAGTGAGGAAAGTCATAAAATATTTACCCATTTTGTAAAAATTGGTAGATATTTTGGAGATGATTAATAAGTGTGGAGTATAATATGAGTATTTATAGATTTGATTTTGAAATATGGCCGTTTATGACCGTTGGAGATTTTTTTTTTTTATTATTATTATTGTTAATTATCATTAAAATTTGTGAATATATTCTTATATATTTAATAAACTAACCGTTGGTAATTAGAGTTTGGGGAATGGAAATTCATATATATATATATTTATATATATATATATATTATAATCTATACAGTTAGTTATAATAATATCACTACTCATATATATATATATATGAATTATAATCTATATAGTTAGTTATAATAATATCACTACTCGATTATAAAATCTTTCATGACTACTAAAAATAAAATATCACTACTCGATTATAAAATCTTTCGTGGTTACTAAAAATAAAAATATCACTACTCGATTATAAAATCTTTCGTGGTCATATGAATGGGAATTTTGTATTCCTCCATTAGCAATCCTCTACAAAATATAGATGAAGATTCAACTCTTCACTAATAAATGGAACTCTTCAAATAAAAATAGGTGAAGATTTTTACACTTCACACAAATTTATTATTATTTAGGTCTTACATATATAATTAGTCCATAGTCCAAGAATCATCTTAAAAATAAGATTGAGCTTAGGTCCTTACGCATATAAATTTAAATTGATGATATTTACATAATTATTATATTTGTTTAAATATATTGATTATCATCAATAATGATATTAGATTAATACCATATCTAAATATTATTATTACATAAATTAAATATAAATAAAGTTAATTACATACCTTTAGAATTTAAGGATGATGTACCAATATATCGAGTCCGACTGCGGAATGGGATTAAATCGGTAGAGCTCGTGCTGATAACGTGTTGTAAAATCGGATATTTTATCACTTCACAATATTATATATATATATATATATATATATATTATGATATATAAGCATAAAAGAGGATGAAATAAGATGAAGAGATTGAGCTTTTTTTAGAATGAATTGTGTGTACAAAGCTCTACCAAAGAGCTCTATTTATAGCTCAAGATTACATGCTATACAACAAATTAATATTATTAATTATACAACATAATTGTCTTTATATTAGATATTTCAATCCAATAATTGATTGAATTATTGATTGTTGATCCCACATACCATTATTGGTGATATTATAACAAATATTATGTAATATTTATATGTTTGAAATTATTAGGCTTTGTTCTTTCCTACTTATTTTTCAGTTTTTTTCGTTTCGGTTTAGTTCGATTCGATTCAGTCCATTCGGCCAATTCTGATTTATTCAGATTCAATTTAGATCTATTCGATTGCCTACCACTTCAGCCTACTTCAATTTAATTCTTCTTCTTCTTCTTATTATTATTAATAATAATAATAATCTTAATTATTATTATTTTTATTATTACTAATAATATTTATCGTTGATGTTGATTACTATTATTATTATTTATCATTATTATCATTGTTATTACTATTATTATTATTATTAATCGTAATTATTATTATTATTATTACTAATAAAATTTACTATTATTATTAATAATATTTATTATTATCACGGTTGTTGTTGTTGATTACTATTATTATTATTTACCATTATTATCAGTGTTATTGTTATTATTGTTATTATTATTATAGTTATTATCGTTATTGTTATTAATATCATTAATATTATTATAATTTATCCTTATCAAATAGATCTCAACTTATCATTTATTTTTTATTATATTATTATTTTTATTATTATTTTATTATATTTATTATGTTTATTATTATTATCATTATTACTATTATTATTATATATCCTTAATATATATATTTCAGTTCAGTTCAATTCAGTTCAGTGCAGTTCAATTCAGATTCATTCAGTCCAAAAGAACAGAGGTTTAGTATCTTTGTAAAATATATTTTAAAAATTGATAATGTTCAAAATATATATAACTTAAGCTCGTTGTAATAAGAATTTTAATGCATTACGTGAAAAGCACGTTATGTAGTATAAAATGTTAGCCGCCATAAATTAGGATTTTAGTATTTTATTTTATTTTATTATAAAATAAACAACTCACACACTCATTATTGTATCAGTAGGGTTACGATCCTCCTCTCCGCCTTCCTCATGGCGCCAAGTTCTACCATATTGTCTTTTGCAACACTTATTCACATGGTTACTATAAAGTTATCATCCATACCTTCTATGGCGCAAACAAGTTGAATCTCTCATTCTCTCCCAAAATCTACTTATCTTTCTTAATGGAAGTCACCCCGCGCCGCCGCCATACATCACTTCCTCTCCCATCATTGGCGGCCACCCTGTTCCACAGTCCAATTCCGACCACCTTTGATGGATTTCTCAAGATCGGGACAGTATGAGTCTACTTCTATCTTCTCTCTCCGAAGAATCCATGGCCGAAACCCTAGGCTGCAACACGGCCCGTGAAGTATGAATTTCCCTCGAATCGGCCTATCAAAACTCTTCCAAGGTGCGTCAAATACAACTCAAATATGAACTTCAAACCTTAAAGTGTGGTACGAAATCTGTTTCTGAATATGGCTCTCTACTTAAAGGCTTGTGTGACAAGCTTTTGGCTATTGGGGCACCCGTTGACAACACGGATAAAGTCCTTTGGTTCCTTCGAGGATTGGGTCCGACATTCTCCATCCGAAAGTCAAGATTTATTCCAGCATTCTATGGAACCACCTCCACCCGCACCCGCGGCCTTCTACACTCCAACTGCATCATCACGGCGTTTCTCGTCTCAGCAGCCTACTCGCGCAGCCGTCATGGTGATTAGTCTTTCCGTGGGCGTGGCCGCGGCCAATTGGGTCGGCGTACTCCTCGCTGCCAGTTTTGCAGTGAATTCGGACATTAGTTCAAGATTATGAGTACAGCTTTGATCGTTCATACACCTATCAATCACTGGCAACAAATCCCACTCGAGTACTACTATATGTTTTTCTTGTTGTTCTATTTTCTTTTTATGGGTCTAATCCCCGTTGACTTTTGTCCACCGATACTGAATATTATTACTTTGGACGTTTATTTTTATTGTCTTCCGTTTGGTTATGTCTAGACCTTGTCATGATTACGTGTACGTATAGCCTTGTGGGTTCCATTCCATGGAGGGGCTCACAACGCTGTAATATACCCTGAATATCTTGAGGGTGTTATAATGAAAATTATTACCAAGCTCCGGTATTGGACTTAATACACTGTGATCTATGGGGCAAATCACATGTTCCTACTGCAGATGGTTTCACATACTTTGTTGTGTTTGTTGATGTTTACTCTCGGTTTAAGTGGCTCTATCATATTCGCTACAAGTCATTTTTTTTTTTTGAAATTTTTGTGCGCTTCAAAGCTATGGTGGAAAATCAATTTGAAAGAGAAATTAAAGTATTTCAATCTGATTTACTGAAACACGAATAGAGAAGCTCCTTAATATTAATGGTATTTTACATCGCATATCTTGCCCCTATACTCAAGACCAAAATCCCTGAGGATAATGTCACGTCCGCATCTACTTCGCCTACCGTGGATGACTTTTCCCCATGCGCCTTTGCTCAGCCAAGTCCTCCAGACCCACAGCCTGCTACCCATCAACCAGCTTTCCTATCTCCCCGACCAAATTCACCTGCTGAACCAGAACCATCTCCTCCCGAATCTCCAACACCGGTCACACCAAATGAACTTCGCATGACAATCCCGAATAAACATCCTATGATCACCCGCGCACATGCGTGAGTCTTCAAACTAAAATAACGATCTTATCTTGCCACTTCGGGTTTAAATTACGACTCTCTTGCCACATCTACACCTAGCGGCTTTGAGTCGGTCGTGAAGCTTCTGCATTGGGTCGCGGCCATGGATAAAGAAATTGGTGCTCTTAATGCTAATAACACCTGTGATCTTGTTCCCCATCCTGTCAATACCGATGTTGTCAGCTACATATTGGTATTTCGTACCAAAATTTTCTCAGAAGGTGCTCTTGATCGCTACAAAGCTCGCCTCATTGTGATGGGCTTCATCTAAGTTCCAGGCCTAGACTTTAATCTCACACTAGTAGAAAAATATCATTTCACATTGGACTTTTGACATTGGTTATGTTGGAACCGATGTATGAAGTGATGCGACCATATTCTAGATCGGTTCTAAAATAACCGATCTAGAAAGTTCACTTTCTAGATCAGTTCTAAAATAACCGATATACAAAGTGACATGAAGATTTTCTAGATCGATTGTTTTAGAACCGATCTAGAAAGTGGACTTTCTAGATCGGTTGTTTTTGAACCGATCTAAAACCCACTCAAAAAATTATATTTAAATTTAATATAAATGTAATTTATTCAAACAAATTACTATAGCCTAGTGGTTTGGACTTGACTCCCCAACCACAAGGTCAAGGGTTCAAACCCTAATGGTGACAAATTGCAATATATTGATATTTCAGGAGCGGGTTGGGCCCGGTCTCGGACCAAGCCGTGGCCGGGCCGTGGTCGTGGCCTGACCCGTGTCGGGTCTGGGCTGGGTCCGATTACTTTTTTTTTTAAAGTAAGACTTTCTAAATCGGGTAAATAACTGATGTAGAAAGTGCAATATATTGATATTTCAGGACCGGGTTGGGCCCGGTCTCGGAATGAGCCATGGCTGGGCCGTCGGGCCATGGCCGGGCCGTGGTCGTGGCCTGACCCGGGTCGGGTCTGGGCTGGGTCCGGTTACTTTTTTTAAAGTAAGACTTTCTAAATCGGGTAAATAACCGATGTAGAGAGTGCAATATATTGATATTTCAGGATCGGGTTGGGCCCAGTCTCGGACCGAGCCGTGGTTGGACCATCGGGCCATGGTCGGGGCGTGGTCGTGGCCTGACCCGGGTCGGGTCTGGGCTGGGTCCGGTTACTTTTTTTTTAAAGTAAGATTTTCTAAATCGGGTAAATAACCGATGTAGAAAGTGGATTTTCTAGATCGGTTGTTCAGAACCGATCTAGAAAGTCCAGACTTTCTACATTGACTGGATCTATATCGGTTAAACAATCAATTTAGAAAGTCTTTTTTACCCGATTTAGAAAGTATTTTTCTAGTAGTGTCACATTCATCCTCGTTGTTAAATCTACTACTATTCAATCCGTTCGTGCCATTGCCATAATGAGGGTTGTCCCTTGCATCAACTGGATGTTAAAATGCATTTCTCAATGGTGTTCTTCACAAAACTATCTATTAGAACCACCACTGGGATCCCCGCTTCCCCACTCATGTCTGTCGTCTCAAAAAGGCCCTTACGCCCTAAAACAAGCTTCTCGTGCCGAGTTTCATCGTCTTGCAACATTCCTTCGTCATTTTGGATTTATTTATAGTAGATCGACACATCCTTATTTATATTCCATCAAGGCTCCTGTACCCTCTATCTACTTGTTTATGTTAATGATTTAATTTTCACTGGAAGCGATCATCAACTACTACAACACTTCATCGCTAAGTTAAACTCCACTTTTGCCACTAAAGACATGGGAAAATTAAGCTACTTCCTTGGCCTAGAAGTTTCTTATGTTGATGATGGCATCTTCCTCAATCAAGCCAAGTACGCTAGCGATATTCTCCAGCACGCCTCGATGCATGAATCCAAGCCCGTTTCCACTCCATTTCCAGCTGACACTCATCTACGTGTTGACGGTACTCCATTTCCTGATGCTTCCCTTCACCGTTCGATTGTTGGCGCACTTCAATATATTACTATCACTCGACCCGATCTTTCCTATATTTTTAACCATGTTAGCTAATTCTTACGAGCACCAACTACATCACACTTTCTTGTATTCAAACGAATTCTTCGCCATCTAGCTGGCACCTTGGACCACGGACTCCGATTCACTTGTTCAGCGAGTCTGCCATCCATAGTCAGCTATTCTGATGTTGATTGGGCATGTTGTTTGAACACGCTGCTCCATCTATGGCTACTCCATATTCACTGGTCATAATCCTGTCTCTTGGAGTGCTAAAAAGCAACCTACTGTTTCTCGATCCAGCTACGAATCTGAATATCGTGCGCTCGCTAACATCGCTGCCGAAGTTCTTTGGATCCGCAATCGTCTTTCTGAACTCCGCTTCAACAAGCCTCGTGTGCTCGTCATACTATGTGACAATAAAAATGTCGTCTTGCCTGCAAGAAATCCTATCTCACACAAACGCGTCAAACACGTCGATCTTGATTATCACTTTTTTCTAGAACAAATTGTTGGAGGGTTGCTTGGAGTACAATTTATCTCTTCTCGTTTTTAGCTAGCATATATCTTCACCAAAGCCTTGAACAAACCACTATATGAATTCTTCCACGTTCAAATTAATCCTACGCTTAGCTTGAGGAGGGTGTTAGCCGTCATTAATTAGGGTTTTGGTATTTTATTTTATTATTTATTGTTTCCTTAATTATGTACTTCTATTATAAATAAACAACTCACACACTCATTAACATGTTGTGAGATTTCTCATTACCTCACTAAACCGAGAATTAAAAAGTATTTAGTCGTACAAAAGCGAGCTCTGTGACTTGAGAATGCACGAGGGAGGAGGGACCTTGAATCACTAGAGCGCAAAGTGGTTGAGCAGACTTATGAGTAGTCACCTATTCCATACGAACCAAATAAATACTAGACAGCATAGTAACAGCATAGTCATGCATTACAACTTACAAGTGTAAACTGTTTCAGCACTAGGCACCAAAAGCAGTCTGTTACTCGTTAGTTCATAAATTCCAGCAACAACAAAAAATCAGGAATCCTCCTCGTGTTCGTGTGCTTACAAAACAGCTAATTCAAAAAAATATCACAGGAAGAAAGAGTCAAGTGTATTCATTCGTTACTTCAAACTCAAGAGCACTTCTCGACTCTTTGGTCCGACCAATCATCCCAAATTTCAACATGAAAATGCTGCACAAAATACACTTCTGATTATGTGAGAAGGCAACTAAGATTGAACTAACCCTAAACCATTTAGCTCTCGGTCGGCAAAGAAAGTAAAGTTGTTCTTCCCCCATTACAAAAAACAAATATACATCACAGAAAATCCGAACTCCATAAGATACTAAGTACTAACGAAATGTTTTCCTCAGTTGTTGTGTCGACCGCCTTTTTTTCCTAGTAAGAAGCTTTAGATCTATATGAACACCCGTTGCGTACCACCAAGGCATGCTTTTTTCCTCTCTAAATTCAAGCATTGCGTCTACTTGTACGGAGCAAATAAGATTGATGAGTTGTGGCCACCGAATCCGAATGAATTAGACAATCCCACCTTAACATCCAGTCTTTCTTTTGTGGGTCCCACCAGCACGCTCGCGTCCTGAATCAAGTGGGATCGTTCGATAAACAAGATCAATCTTTGCGAAACAAAAATGGGATAATTACAAAAACTACTCTAGAGGTTTTTTAACTATAACAAACGAGCCTTTATTCCCAACATAATTTGCAACAGAATTCGGGATAGGCAGGTTTTTTATCTAGTTAGAAGAAAAAAAAAAAGTTCACCTTCCATAATTATGAACACACCCTTGACATTTATTTCCGTTTCACAAATTGCACCACCATCGTAAACAAATAACAATCCTCAAGGGGGTATTTGTAATATTAAGATAAATGGATTTTTTTTGTAGTTCAGCTAATCCACAAGGGTAGTTTTTGAAGATAATACCGACAAAAAAATGGGTGTGCTTTCGAGCATCAATAAACATAATTGTATTCATCTAACAAACAATGTGATCTCAATCAAATTTAACAAGCACGTATGCATGCCTGAGTCGGTCCAGTTAAAAGTACAATTTGTTAAAATCAATTTCCAGGTCCAACTCAAGAATGTTCACATCTGCCTCTTCCTATGGAATTAATGCCAATATCCTCATCTATAAGCATGTCACAAATCACCGGCTAAAGAACAGATTTCTGTCTCGTGTGTGTGTGTACATATTACTGAAAGGGATTGGAGGAAAAAGCATACCACGCCATCGTCGGGATTTTCAAGGTTGATATTTGGATGAACCCAGCCAGACCTAATCGCCTGCAAGAATAAACAAATCCAGTTTAACAAAGAATTATAGTTCCGACTGTCCATCAGTAGGAAAATTCATTTAGCTCATCATATTGAGCATCTTTTTCCATTTAATTTAATGGATTACATGAACGCTTAATCAGTCTCAGCTTCTTTAACCAAGGTTCAAGGTTTTTTTTACGTACTCTGTACTTGCATTATATCATTCAACGCTTTCCAGCAAGTAGGCATATTTTCCCAGGAAAGATTCATTCAATCTTTTCTCTATTGTAAAATCTTGCCTGGAGTCTAAGTTGAGTCTCGAAGAGATTAACTCATCTATTTCATAAAAGTCTTATTGTTATCGTAAAGGAGACCGCAAATTTAACAGAGTTCATTAAAAATGTTTTTTTGTCGTAAAATACAGCTTCGCTTCTAGTTCGAGTCTAAAATGGATTAGCTCATTATTCCTAATAATAATCTAACATTAGTTGATGGAGATATGTTGAGGCCTACAAATAAAAATGTGATCTTCAAAGTCTCAATGTAATATTCACAAAATACAGTTCATAAGCTTACAAATTGCACAACCCTCTGAAAGCCCTATGCTATTTTCTTAACATCTTAAGACCCTTTTATGTTTTGACCTGGTTGCTTAATCGTAAGTCTGTAGTTAAACCAGAATGGGGCTGCATCACATTCACACCTTCCAGTAGAAAATTACAAATTAAGCATCTTATTTTGGAAAGAACCTTGCTTCCTACCAAAAGAGAGGCAGAAAAAATAAGAGACAGAGAGAAAGAAAGAAAGAAAGAAAGAAAGAAAGAAAGAGAGAGAAAGAAAGAAAGAAAGGAAGGAAGGAAAGAAAGAAAGAAAGATAGAAAAAGGAGAAAGAAAAGAAAAAGAAGGAACAAGTATAATCTTGCTCAATTCCTGGAACTTAAATCCTGATGCTTAAGAGGTTGCAAAGACAAAAAACACGAAAAGAACCTTGTATCTAATGGAGTAAGCATCCACATCCTTCCGAAATTTTCTTTTATAATTGCGTAGAGATCATAATGAGAATTTCTGTAAATGACTACGAAAAGATGCCGTAAGCTTCTATTTTATTCTATAGGCTACACCATATTTTTGGAACACATCGCTATTAAGCTCCTTACTTTTTTTCTTCTAAGGAGCTAATAAGATATTATCCCATCTTAGGAGCTTTTCGGAAAAAAAAAATTACTAGGAGACTAAGCTATTAAGTGCGGCTGTCAATGTCTTCGGGTATGTTTTGAGGAGCTTATTTATAAGCTCACCTAAACACCCTTCTAAGTCAAAGACACTTTCTTTGTATAATCTCTGCGAATAAATTATATATTCAAAGATACCTGCACAGTTGCAACAGCTTCCACAGCACCAGCTGCTCCAAGTAGGTGCCCAATCATAGATTTTGTAGAGTTCACCCTTAACTGCAATTTGGCAGAATATTCCACATATTACACAAAACCTATTTGCGATAAACTAAAATACATATGCCATGAAAGAGAAGTTGAGTTTAAGTGGAAACCTCTGTGTTCTGTCCGAAACAATGAAGAAGTGCCTGATACTCCTTCAGATCACCAGCTGGAGTAGATGTTGCGTGTGCATTTATATAGTTCACATCTTCCTTAGATACTCCTGATTGAGCTAAAGCCTTCTCTACGCACAGAATGACACCAGTCCCTGCTTGAAGATTGGTCAAAGCATCAGTATATGTAGACTAAAATGGCAGCATATAAGAGGGTTCGGTTACAGTAGATTTATGTATATATCAGAATTTGAACTTGGTCAAAATCTCTCCTCATCCGACTATCACTAAACAGAGAGGGGAGAGGGAGAGAGGACGCAGAAAATAAAACAAAAGATGTACTGTCAAACAGTCAGACAAGTCCAAAAGTCAATAAAACAGTCAAAAAACAAATCCAATCTAGATGTACAACAAAAGTTATCAACTTCGAATAGTTGAACCAAATTGAACAATATCACATTTGTAAATTTAAGGGGGTAATGGGTCTAGCTTAGCAATAAATAAGGAGCTATTTTTACAGTAATTGCTCAAGAAATTGCAGTTGGATATCGATAATGGAATCATGTCCGGAAATCACATAATTTCTAGACCATGTCCTGTCATTGTTTTCTAACTTCTACTACTGTGAGAGAAAGGCTAAGCCAGGTGATATTCCTAATTTGGTTTGAGCAAATGCAAGAACAGTGAAATCATTTTGAGTCATCCTAGATGTGACAAAAAAATCAAACCTTTACCACGGGAATGATTGGAGCAACACCAATTCAAAATGCTTTGGTTAAAATTAACCGTGATTATTTCAAGCTTTTTCAACACGGCATCTAACGCACTTCTGAAAATAAATTTCTACAAAAGATGTCATGGTCACCCGCTTAGAGTTTATTTGAACTATCACTTACCTAAATCCAGCTCCTCCGAGTACTGAATTGTCAATATATTCATTTAACAGATACACCTCAGTCACATCAAGGGATAAGAACATGCTGAATGACATTACAATCACACAACTCAACAACAGCAATCTTGATCTGCTATCTCATGTATGAATCTGTAGGTTAAGGAGAAAAAAGAAAAAGAAGTATATACCTTCTGGATGAGGCTCTGTCATGTGATAAGCATCAGATGTGAAGCTTCCACCAAGAAACTCAGCATAAATAGTTGCACCTCTATTCTGCTCATCCAGAAATGATGGGATATTTGTTTAATAAGAATAAATGGTCTATTTGAATTCCTCGGCATACATGACACAAAAATTAACTCTAGAAAGTAGAAGCAACTTGATTTTCAGGATACCTTAGCATGTTCAAGTTCCTCTAACAGCAACACTCCAGACCCTTCTCCCATGACAAATCCGTCCCGGTTCTGTCAGAGATTCAGATAATAAGTTATTAAGGAAAGTGATACTTGAAATTGAAGAACTACGGGTCTAACAAGCTGTTTTTCTTGTCACTAAACGATCGTAACACTCTCCGATTGATGGTTCTTTTGAACGAGTAATCCTCCCGTTCTCTCAGACATAAGCAAATTGCCTGTTATTAGTGCAGAATGCCCATGAATAATGGATAAAACATAATCACTTTGATCCAGAAGATAGAAAATTGACATTTGGAGATTCAACGTGTTCAAGATAGTAGCAATCCAGCAACACAAAATCATACCCGTCCACATAGTTTCTTATAATGATGCTACTCCCTCAATCCACGAAAGTGTGGTCCAGAGGGAGTGGCCCGGGTTTTAAGAAAGTAGAGGAGATATGTATTTTTTAGTGGAGAAAATATATATTTTTGAGTGGAGAAAGGATAATATTTTAAGTGAAAAGACCACACTTTTCGTGGACGGCTCAAAGAGGTAATAAGACCACACTTTCGTGGACGGAGGGAGTACTATTGACTGGTGAAGTTAGCAGCATTTTTCAATGGTTATGGCAGATAATAATATTCTGGATATAAAAAAGTTACAAGGGAATCAACTACTCCCTCTTTCCCAAATGCATGGCCCACTTTTTATTTTCACAGGGAGCAAGAATTGTATTGGAAATGTGAATTTTAAAAACAATCTTCCTACAATGCCCTTATTTAATGAGTCTTCAGTGTACACATTGTTTATTAAAAATAAGAAGTCATGGCTTGCACTTTCAAGATTGCATAGTGGCATATAAGTACATGAGCATAAAACTTTATTATATATAGAAAGAGGACCACATATTTGGGATGGAGGGAGTATTGGTGTAACAAGTATGATTTTCCCATCAAATTCGGCAGCTACGGATAAAAATAACCAAACAGAACATTACACTATCCCAGGGACGTGAGGCTTTAGTAGGATCACTGTTTCTCTGTGACAGTGCTCTGCATGCAACAAAGCCTCCCAGTCCTGCACCAAAGTTTATAATGTGGAAACTGAATTAAAACTGAAAAACATATGAGCAAGGAAAAAAAAAAAAAAAAAACTTACCAATTGGTATGATTGCTGCATCAGAGCCACCACAAAGCATCATGTCCTGAAAAATATCAAACAAGCATATGGGAAGGTAATATACACCAGTTTATACACCAACGAATATGGACCAAATCAGCAGCGAAAGAGGAACTCAATCTAAATCTTGGAATAAGGCAAGCAACTTACAGCTTCACCTCTGATGATGTGGTTAGCAGCATTCAGTATACAGAAGTTGCTTGTTGCACAAGCAGTAGATATTGAGTAGTTTGGGCCCATCCAACCCTGTTAACGATTATGCTTAGGATGATGTCAATAAGTTATGCATTAATCAACCTGCTATAGTTAAAACAAGGAATGTGTTTAACCAGATCCATGGCGAGTATGGCAGACCCCATATTGGTAGTTGCAAAAGGTACGCAAAAGGGATTCATCTTCCTATATGAGATTCTCAGTGCTTCAAGTGCATCATAAAAAACCTGTCCAGATAGTAAATCAGACGAGGGGTAAACAGAAAATCTCTTCACATAAACTATTATAAAGAACCTCATTACTGAATTAATAAAACTCGACAAGAGTTTATTTAATATGATCAAACACGACTTTCTCATTTTCATTTATTGAATCAGAAGTTTGACAATGTAATCTCAAAAGCAGAAGGTGCTATTGTGGTTTATGCACCCATTTAAATTTTATGGGAACATATGTGAGAAGCAAATAGGAAAAATATTACTAATAAAGAATCAGTGGTGGAACATCTAATCAACTCTCTTCCCTTTGAGCATTTAACACTAACCGTTCTTCCCTCATTATTGTGCAAGGAATAAAGTACACTTACTTTCATCCCACCCATAGCAGAGCCAATTAGCACGCCACATCTTGTTTTGTCTAATTCTTCCATCACATCTTCTGTAATTCCTGCATCAGCCAAAGCCTTCTTGCCTGCTGTCAACATGTAGAGCATGAATTTGTCCATTCTCTTAGAAAGTTTAGGTGCAACCCAGCCATCTGTTGAGAATGATTTGATCTCTCCAGCAATTCTCTGGAACCAAAACTCTTTCAATAGTAAAAAACTGGAACAACTGCCTTACACAATAAAAACGAGAAGAAGAAGAAGAAAACAAGACGTACAGTTGGAAACTGCGAACAATCAAAAGCTTCTATCTCACTAATGCCGCTGACTCCTTCGAGCAGGTTATTATAGAAGACATCCGGATCATGACCAAGTGGTGTCTCCACACCCATACCTGTCACAACCACTCGCCTTTGCTTGGTTGGAGGTTTTTTGTTGGGCGTAACTTCCATGACTGGATTTACAGCTACGGCCATTACTTCTCCTTTAATTCGCATGGGGACCAGGACAAAATTAATAATCCAGGAAAACAATTCTAATGGATCATGATCCGCAAAATGTATCAAACCTCCAAATTAATAAAATTGCTGAATTAAAATTTACTAGATATGAAGTTCCAAAGAGAGGCCAACCCGTGGGGGACCAAAAATTTTCTCATAATTGGAAATGGCTAAAAGCTAATAAGTTCACTATAAGATGAACTACCAATTGATCCCAAATTGTCACTTTCTAACCTTAGCATAGGATTTTATGACAAGAAAGGAAAAGGGACCAACAACCATTAAGATTGCCAAACCTAACAGAACCCAACCACACCTACCCAGGGAGAAAATGGGAAGTAGGTGTAAGTTCTGTATCTCAGACAGTGGTGTGCGTATACACACCTTCATATCCATCACATAAAGGATGCAACAACTATACCTGAATTAGCCTCAATTTCACTAAAGCTGATAGAGGATATAAGCATTGCATAAACTATGAGCAACAACACATCTTCCCCAGAATCAGCTCAAACAACACAGAAACGAACTTCAAATTCATTGAAAATTAAAAAGAATAAAAAATATAGCAAGTTGGAGATATACTTAAGCCCATGTGGGGACACATTTATTAAACTCATTCGACAATAATTAAATCCCATTGCTGAAAATCTACATTCGCCATTTGGTTGGAATTAGAAACCACTGGCCAATCAACTTCGACTGGGACAAGGCCATAATTCCAAATCAAACACAATAAAATCAACACAAAACACAGAGTAAATAATAATCATGATAAGCAAACAGACGCACCAGAATGGGCAGAAGGGCGAAGGAGTTTCCTGCGCCTCCGATGCAGCGGAACATTCCTCGATCCGAAGCCGAAGAAGCAATCGGGGGCAGACGAAGACTTATAAAAGTCGTCGCAGGGCTCAAAGGCAAAGCAAGAATTCACGAGATTTCGAATGCCGGACAAGTGAGGAGCACATCTCGCGAGAACCCTCCTCCTGCGGTGGGCGGCACATTTGCTGAGGCGGGACGAATTAAACGACGACGTCTTTGAATACAGCATGGAAACGCCAGATTCCTTCTCATAAGCGACTGACATGCATGCGGCCATTAGCCATGAGCAAACCACAGATGACGCCGCCATCCCAAATCCCCTGTCCCGCCACACACAGACACCACCCACTAAACAAAATCTGTTCTATCTATATCAATGTGTATATCGTAAGCATATATAATATCTAGCGATGATTGTTTTTCCTCCTTATTCGTATGACCGGATAACTGAGAATTGTGTGGGGTTGAAGAACTGAAGTTTGTGCGCTTTAAAATGAGGATGGTGAAAATAACGAGAAGGCCATTTTGATTTCTGATTGATTGAATCTGAGAGAGAGAGAGAGAGAGAGAGAGAGAGAGAGAGTGAGTTTTACAGAGTAGAGACAGAAAGTCGAGAGATGGTGGCGTACTTTATTTGCTTTAAAACAAAAAAAAAAAAAAATACTTAATACTCCCTCCGTCCCATCGATCTTGGTTCATATTCTTTTATGGGTCGTCCTAAAATACTTGGTCATTTCTTTTTTAAGACATCTTTATCTCTCACAACTTTAAATAATATATATCAATATCATCACTTTATACACTACTTTTCAGCTTTTCTTAAATCCCGTACCGAAAAGCAAATGCTTAAGATGGGTGGGACGGAGGGAGTATCTAATTTTCTAAATAATAAATTAAATTATATTTATTATTATCAACTTTCGTATCCAACTCATATTCTTACTAATATAATTTTTTATATGATTCGACAGTAATATAATTATTTTATTATTTTACAATCAGAACAAAATAATTCTGAAAAATCAAATAACTGTTAAAGTACAAAACTATGAAAATAAACTAAAAATATATATTTTCTTTAATATTCTAATACTTTTATATGGAAATATTTTAATCATCTAATATATCATTATTATATTTATATATATATATATATAATATGGATGTCAAATTAAAGAGCATGAAGTAAGAATTAAATTGATATTTTTTTTATCAAAAATATAATTGATACGAAAAAATTATAATTATTTAAACTATTGAGATAAAAATAAAAAAATAAAATGAGATGAAAATTTTAATTAGTAGATATTATATATGAAATAACCTCTGACTTCACTCTCAAATTAAATATCCATTTTTTTAAGATTTTTAGAAAAAGAAATAACGTGAAAATGATACACGTTTTTTTTTATTTTTTTGTGATTCTCTTTTTAATATATAAGACTCATATTGTCCTACATGAAAAGTAAATGTCTATGCTTAATTGAATTATGGTTTTCCTATCATGTACCCTTAGATCACATGATAAATATTTATAAATGAAAACAAATCAAATAATAGTTTATGCATGTGTGTGTATATATTGACTCATGTATATTTTATAATAATTTTTTAATATTATTGAAATTCAATCACATAATACTAATATAATAAAATATATAACATTTTACGCCGTGTGTAGTAGGGAAGAACATCTAGTAGGCAATATATGAGGGGATGCTTGGTAAAATAAAAAGGAATGGAAAGGGAATGGGAAAAGGAATGGAAAGGAATGATACCTATACCACTCAAATTGTTGGGGTATGGGGGATTCCTCATTTTGGGGGAATTAGAGTCATAGTAGTGTAATTCCGAATAATGCTACTTTCTCAACCTGGATAACAACGAGGTTGACAATTTGTGTATGTGGCACGATCCTGTGAAGTGAGATAAATGTGATTGTGACATTTCACTTTACAGGATCGTGCCACGTATACAGATTGTCACTCTTGTTGTCAAGTGAATTGTGAAAGTAGCATTAATCGTGTAATTCCAAGCACACACTATGACTTTGATTTCCATACCTTACTCCCCAAACCCCTCAACCAAGCACTTCGTGAGTCTTTACTCTTTAGTCCACACGCAAAACACACACTCCTTATATTTGATCTGCAGTTTCTCTCTCTAGCCTCTCCATCCTACGGGTACCTTTCAACAAAATTAGCCAAAGCAGCTACGACCAGAAAAATTGTTTTCATATCAATCAATTCTCTCTCTCTCTCTCTCTCTCTCTCTCTCTCTATCTCTCTCTCTATATATATATATATATATATATTAGAGATAATTCATGTATAATGGCAATAGGGTTGTAAACAACCCGAGCTGTTCGCGAGGCTCAACCAGAGCTCGAACTCGAACTCGTAAATACTTAGCTCGTGAGTTCACGAAATTATTTTTTTATAATTTTGTTATATATATATATATATATTATGTAATTATTTATTATTAATAGAATATTAATAATTATATTTGTTAAAATTAATAGTTTTTTTATTGTTTTAACAAAACATAAAAAAAGAAAAAAGAAAAAATAATGAAAAATAAAAAAATAAAAACATGCTCGCGAGCGCTCGAAATGCTCGAGTCGAGCTCGAGCTCAAATTTTACAGCTCGTTCGAGCTCAGTTGAATAGTAACAAGCATCGCTCGTTAAGACTAAAGCTCGACTCGGCTCGGCCTTTTGCAGGCATAAAAGGCACGATGACGGTAATATAATTGAATTAAAATATTGAATTACCATTAATTTTGTTAGAAAAAAATATCTTGGTTCCCAAAATTCTATCGGCAGCCGATGAGTCTGCCGTAAGAAAAAAGAATAAGAACCGCCGTAGGTCGGTGGGCCTGGCCTTAAAAAAAATTGGTCGCCCGCCGGTAGTGCCCCGCCGGAAAGCAGGCCGGCAGGACTAGCATAAAAAAAAGTTGGTAGGTCGTCGGAGATCTTCCGGAAAGCAGGTCGGCGGCATGGCGTTAAAAAAAAATAAAAGTCTTCGGAGGTCCAGCAACGGCATGATGTTAAATAAAAAAAATATCTGGCTAGCGGGTCTGGCGAAAAAAAATTGTCTGGCCATCAAAGGTCTACCGGTAACGGCCTTGTCAGAGAAACTGATCTGTCGAAGGTCCCTCAGTGATCCCGTAAAAAAAAAAGATTTTTTTGTTGAAGATTAGTTATCCTTTAATTTAATTTAATATTTTAAGGGTATGTTTTAAAATTTGTTGTTGTTGCATATTTGATATTATTAATATTCAATTCAACCCAAAGAGAGAAAAGGGGGAGATTGGTCTTTTTGGGTGCACACTACGACGACCAAAAATACCACTGTCAGTATATTATTACTAGAGATTATCCGTGCCATAATAGCACGGTGGCGGTGATTTATTGGAATTAAAATAATTAAATTATCAGATTACTTGCTAGAAAAAAATATATTGGTTCCCAAAATTTTATCGTAATTTATAAATAAAAATAAAGAAATAATATACTCCCTCCGTCCCGCCTGAAGATTTACATTTCTCTCAAAAAATTGTTCCTTTAGTAAGTTTATATATATCATTTTTCACAATCAAATCAAACAATAATCTTTTATTTGTCAATCTACATCACACAATTATCATCATTGTTTTTAATTTTTTAATCTTCATCATACATTTATCATCACTACCACCATTGCTATAAGCACACTATTGACCGGTGATGGGTGATGAGTGAGTTGTGACAAACCGATGTGACTGCTGGAAAAAATAAATTGCTATAGTATTTAAAAAATGGTGATTTTTTTATAGTATTAGTTGTAATTTTAAAAAATATTAGTTTTTCTTTAGTGTTTACTTGTTATTTAATATTTCGGTCCAGCCCAATTATTTTTATTTACTTGATATAGTAATTTTATTTCTCTCCAGCTCATTTTTTATGATAATCTTTTAATGATAAAAAATTTCTTATGCACAACAATGGAGATGAACCACGACGAAAATGGTAAAAAAATGGAAAACATGAAACACGACGGAAATGATAAAAAACAAAAAAACTAAAATTCAATATGAAACGATTGGTATATTAGTATATTTTCTGCTGCCGTTTTTGTTTTTCAACCTGAAATATACGTACATGTTCCGGTTCATACTCTGCTTGTAATTTTTTGTAGAGTCGTATCGAAGCTGTAAATTGTAAGTCTAAGTCTGCTGCAGATGTATGTTTATTAGTGTGGCAGAAATTGGAGACTGGAGCTATTGGATAATCTCCGAGTATCATTTACAACTGCAAAAATTAAAGTTCAATAATAATAGTTAGTTATAATTGCATAAAATATATTATATAAAAAATAAATATTATATCGTTTTTGTTACCAATATCCAATGGGTGCTTCCGTTCACGTTCCCTATCACCACCCTTGCGGTCGGAGATGGATTACAAGAATCCAAGGCTATGGGAGGACATAAAAATGCCCCATAATCACTGAATGCAATTACGAAAACATTATACACGGTTGTAGTGCCCTTAAAAAAATCAGGTAGTGCCCTTAAAAAAGTCACGTAGTACCCTTTTCCCTTTTTTTTGGCCTATGTCCCCCTCTCTCTCCTCTCTCTCTCTCTCTTCTCTACCATGCGCATCGGTCCCGTTTAACAATAATGCACCGCACACGAGGTGAGGTCAGATCAGGCGTGAAATAAAAAAAAAATATCAGAAGTGTGCTTATAGTCACACTCCATCACTACTTATCATAATCATTACTTAAAATACATCAAATATACAATATGTGTCAACTTTGAATTGGGGTAGAGTGAGTAACTATTTAACTAGAGGCCCATATCCATCATAAATCCAATTAAAATGTGACTATTAATAAATTAATAATACCCAGCCGACCGAATCTATTTAAAATTTATATATTTGTACGTATCTCAAATCTGATTAAAATATTAGTTTACTACTTATTTTCGTCCCAACCCCGTGGCGCAATACCACTAATTATTCAAATTCAGTTTATATTTATAAAATATTTAAATAATCAAATATAAGTTGTTACAATAATTGGTTACTCATCTCAATAAAAATCCGAACATTACAACATAAACATTAAGGACAATTAGTATAAACAATATTTAATTTTAACTTCTAAATTAAACTGTAACACCCTGAGATATTCGAAGTATATTACAGCGCCGTTGACCCCTACGTGGGACCCACCAGGCTAAAACAAGAAAACACTACTCGACTAACCATCTCGGTTAGCGAGGATACACACGATAAAAACACGCCCGAAACAACCGGCGGAATAAAACATCAACCGACAAACATAAAAGCTCCAACAAATAACAATCACCATTCGAAGACAAAAGCCTAAGAACTCGCGAGTACAATCTATTAGTTTAGAAAATAGATAACAACCATATCGGAAGGAACAACGGAAATAAAATGACTCAAATGCACATGTCAACGACCTTGGCCAGCATCCCCGTACTGTCCCAGCGCCCGCTCGTCCAGTTGATCATACATAACAAGAATTTCCCCAAAACGGGTTCCCAGAGGGGTTAGCAATTACGCTAGTACAAGTAATCAAGGCAAACCATTCGCTTACACATTTCATAGTACAATGCACCAATTCATTTCAAAAACCAAAACCAGTCATGTCTTTTCCGGAAACAAACAGTCAAATCACATTTGCCTAGGACCGGGACGAAGCTACAAATCCCACTCGAGGCCTCTAAGGACCCTCCCGATCTGGCCACAATCGTAAAACAAATCATGCACAGGCATCGCCTAGGACCGGGATGAAGCCACAAATCCCACTCGAGGCCTCTAAGGACCATCCCGAGCTGGCTAGCGAAACAAACTTGTGAATCGAGAGTGAAGTCATAGATTCTCTCGAGGCCTCGTCGGACCCTCCCGAGGTGAGCAAAGCACACACAATATACATTACCATTTCATGTTAAGCATAAAGGTTTCCAAAAATACTTGCCTTGAATAATTGACGACGCAACGAACGGAAAGGAAAATCACCGACGAACGCTAGAAACCGATGAAACCGAACCTAACGATTCGAAGAACATAATCACAACCACTTATAAACGATTACGGAAATGGAATACTCCCGAAAACCTACATACGATTCATTTATATTCGTATAAAAATAACAACCAAACCCTCTCGATTTCGCAAAGCCACGAAAATATACCATGAATCCATAGGAAAACTAATGATATCAACAAGATTAATCATATTCATCATGAATTAACCAACAAAATAGAACGAATCGGACGAAAATCCAAAAAACCCCCCAAATTACCCAAAAGTAGGGTTCTAAGAGATTTACATTGGATTGAGGATGAAGACGCAAGTATGTGTTGTTAATCTACTTCAAAAACTCAAGGTAAAAGACGCCTGAAATGATCGGAGGAAGAAATCGCCCAGCTCGCGGTGGAAGAAGGAAAGAAGAAAAAGTGAGTTGTTCCGGGTCAACTCCCTGGTTTATATAGCCAGGGGGCGTTAGCGCGCGCTAATCCTCAAAAGTTAGCGTGTGCTAACGGGACAAAACTCCAGTCCAGAAAGTTAACACCCCAGTCCAGTTCCCAGAGTTCTGGACCGCTAGTGTACGCTACCCGAAACGTAGCGTGTGCTAATAGCCTCTCGGTAGCGCGCGCTATCGGCCATAGCGTGCGCTACCTGGACATCTGCCCAGTCCAGAAGTGAACTGCTCAGTACTCACCTGATCCCGTTAGCGTGCGCTGCCGGCCAAACGTAGTGTGCGCTAACAGCGTCTCGGTAGCGCGCGCTATCAGCCATAGCGTGCGCTACCTGGGCACCTGACCGAGTCCAGTAGTAAACTGTCCAGTACTAGACAGATTTGCTAGCACGCGCTACCAAATCAATCGTAGCGTGCGTTACTGAAGGATGCTTAGCGCGCGCTATACCATAATATTAGCGCGCGTTAGGCACAGGATAAAAACGGTCCTCAACACCGAAACACGACCGAAACATCAAATGGAATAAAAAAATACGCATAATAACATACAATGGATTTACGGCAACCCCGTACGGCGGTTCCGAGCAACAATTACGAGAATTAGATCAATAAACGACGAAAGAACCGAGAATTGCAGAACCGGACGACCAAAATCTCGAAACAATTACTCTCGAAAACTGTTACAGTTACACGGGGGTCGCTAAAATAAAATGAGAAATACATCAAAATGAAAATACCGGAAAAAGAAAATGCAGATATTACATTATTCCCCTCTAAAAATAAGTTTCGTCCTGAAACTTAAGAAACAAACAACTCGGGGTACCTAGCATGCATGCTATCCTCGGTTTCCCAAGTTGCCTCCTCGACACCATGTCTCGATCACTGCACCTTGACCAAGGGGATGGTCTTATGTTTCAAATCGATTTTTATTCTCTCAAAATTAGTTCTTATTCGTACGATACTTATTAAATTAATTGCTTTTATATATTTTAAGAATATATAGTTGAAAACATATAAAATAAGGAATTATATTATTTAATATAATAAAACATGAAGTAATTGTGAATACAAAAAGGATGTTAAGTAGAAACTTCGACATGAAGGATTTGGGTTTAGCTGATTTAATTCTTGGAATTAAAATTCTTAGAAAGTGAGAAGGTATCTTCTTATCACAATCTCATTATGTTGAGAAAGTGCTCAAGAAGTTTAACGCTTTTGACAGCCCACCTGTTAGGGGACTCGACCGTGTCAAATGACACGGGCTTGAACGATCGCACTTGGAAATCCGACCTATTACATGTTTGTCGATTAACATCTTATGATAATAATAATGATCAACGACGTTCCTCCCCCTCCTGCCTGTTAGAACCCTATCCTAGTTGCTTATGATGTCGGAATCGAAAGTCGCTTCTCACGGTGCTCCAAAATTTTCAGGGGGCGCTCCTCGAAGGTAATATCCTCGGCGACATTGATATCACCATAGTCGATGATGTGACTAGGATCCGGAACATATTTCCTCAGCTGGGAAATGTGGAAAACGCTATGAACGTGACTCAAGGCCGTAGGTAGCGCTAAACGGTATGCCAACTCACCGACTCGCTCGAGAATCTCGAAGGGTCCAATAATCTCGGACTCAACTTTCCCTTCTTCCTGGAGCGGAAAACTCCCCTCGTCGGCGACACCTTTAGCAAAACGTGGTCTCCCACATCGAACTCCAAAGGTCGACGACGGATGTTGGCATATGATTTCTTTCGACTCTGAGCAGTCAACATCCGTTCTCGAATCAATTCCACCTTCCGCCTCGTCTCTAAAGCGATATCCGGTTCGGTCCCGACCAAATCGGACGCCTCATTCCAACAAATCGGCGATCGACATCGCCACCCATAAAATGCCTCATACGCTGCCATTTGAATCGACGCGTGCCAACTATTATTGTACGTGAATTCGATCAACGGCAAATGCTCTTCCCAGTCACTACTCTGTAACACCCCCATGATTTACGGAGATATTACAGCGCCGTAGATCCTTTTTGGAGAACCTACCAGGCTTAGACCCAAATAAAATACATTAAATACGACGAACATAAATGTTCATACATTCAAAACCAACTTCAATTTCAACATGACATACATCACAATACCAAACAACATATCATCCCGAGGAATCATAACCAATATGACCGTTCACCACGGAAGTACAACAACATCATTAACCATTAATAATGACATGACATACAACATTGGACAGTACCCGCGCGAGTACAAAATCAAAACACGACTTTGACCATGACCACGTTGACGGAAAGCTCTACCTCTCGGCATACTGAAGAATAAGAATGGTAAGTAGTTCCAACTTCTGCAGCACGACGGACTTGCGGCTTAACGCATCGGCAACGACGTTCGCTTTACCTGGATGGTAAAGAATGTCAAGATCATAGTCTTTAAGCAGTTCCAACCATCGCCGCTGACGCATATTAAGCTCCTTCTGCGTAAATATGTACTTCAAGCTCTTATGATCCGTATACACTCGACAAGAAGAACCATACAAGTAATGTCTCCAAATTTTCAACGCAAACACCACAGCGGCTAACTCTATCTCATTCTTTACATGTTGTGTCTCTTTATACTTGAACATTAGAACAATGTTGTTTCCTGTATATTAAGTACTTGTACTTACAGTATGTTGAGAGGCGGACGTGGACGTGGTCGCGGTCGTGGACGCGGACGGAGGAATGCTGAAAGAGAGGCGTCGCCTTCTAATCAGGCTAGTCATAGCTCAAGCGAGCCGCAGCAATCCATCAATAACGAACCGGAACCTGGTGTACCAGAAATCCTTCGTCAAGTCGTGAACCAGATGACTCAGTTCGCACAGGTCGTGGACCGAATGCAAGTGGCGGCAGGAATTCAGCAGGGAGATGGACAACAAAGGATTCCAGAAATGGGAAATCGAGGTGACCGATGGTTACAAGAGGTGGCAAAGATGCAACCACCCAAATTTGACGGCTTTTCCGAGACTCCCACTTGGGACCATTGGTTGAAGGAACTGGAGAAAATTTTTGCTGGGATTAATTGCCCTAATGACAGGAGAGCTCCTATTGCCCAGTACTTTCTGACAGGAGAAGCGTCCGAGTGGTGGGAAGCTATCCGACCCGTAGATCATGATGCCGATTGGGCGGAATTTAAAATGATGATGGAGGCTCAGTATTGCCCTCGTCCTGTGAGGGAAGCCAAAATTCGAGAATTTTTCTCTGCTCAGCCATCAGATGAACCCGTATCCCAGACGATCAAGACGTTTAACCAGCAATTAGCATTTGTTCGACATCTCCCCCAGATCCAACCGGGAATATTACACGCCGTGGGCCCCGTGCCGGAACCCACCAGGCTAAAACCAATTACCAAAACGCCCAAAAAGGCCGATGACGGTAGTATTTTCCAAAACTCACAAAATCATTTGAAAACACCAACTACCGTCAAGATAATCAAGGCCAAAAACTCGGTTAAGGGAATCGGTTTTCGAAATCAAACTCAGTTGGCATAAAACCGAAAGCCATTTGAAAGAACTCACACAGCGGATAAAAATACAGTCCAAGATACATATACATCAATAATGATATACACAAACAGAATACACGATTCCCCAACAATATGCCATAGCGATGTCGTCCGAATCCTCGCTTCACGACCGCTACCATCAAAGTTCTCAATACCTGAAAAACAAGTCCCACAACGGGGTCAGCAATAATGCCCGACAAATAACCGCAAGTACATAAACATAAATATTCACATGCCATGCATCATGAGAATAATAACCTCAACGATACCCTTACCACTTCCGGTAATCCAACGATTCTCATCAAAATCCCAATATCACGATAATACCACATAATACCTCAATACCGAATACTTTCCCGTACACAATCTTCAATGTACGATTTCCATAAAACATACCTCTATCCGGACATCCTTCCGAAATGCATACCACAGACCAAGAATATTCAAAATGACATCAACAATATCCGAGTACTACAATCTTCCCAAGATTGTCCAAGTATCTCAACAATCATCAGCTGTGCATTCTAATCCTTTTAGAACATCACTGAACATTCGTCAATATGCAATACAACATAAAATACTTATGAAATGCAAATGGAATTACTCATCAAAACATTACAACCGAACAAGTAAACACTTGCCTCGATACCAACACGACAAAACCAACACCGAACTCATCGCCCTCGTCTACGAGCTCTTCAGCCCCGACTGGACGGAATATACGGCTCTTCACTGTGGCATAACGATTATACCTATTGGTTAATCAACCTAGAACAATAATCATATCAATAATCGAACCAACTTTGTAACAATGATCATAACATATTCAATCCGGAATTCAACCTCATATCAAGATTCATCTCATCTAAATCAACCACTATCATCACTATGATTTAGAATACCATCTTAAATCGGTTAAATGAATTATCAAATCATCATAGTCATCATATGGCCTCAAGAACATCAAGAACTCTATGATTCCATAATCATAATCATCATAATCAAGGCATTTGATCATCAATTCATTATCTTCCCTTAACAAAATTCTCGTAAATACCAAGAATCATCACAACAATATCAATTCTACCATCATTCATACGAAAACGTGTAGAATTTTCCAAGTTCTACTAATTGAGACATTTCATCGAACACTTTGAAGGCATAGTTCAATTCAATCGATTATTCAAAGGAATACTCGAATTTGTTCCACAAAACTTCAAGGTTAATGAATGATTACGAGTTTACAACAAAGTTCCATCAATAATCTGAATCAAAACGAATCAAATCGGCCAAAACACCAAGAAACCTCAAGAACATCCAAAAACCAAACGTTTAGGTGTTCTTACCTTCGATCCGGGTGGAGATGATGTTAATCCATGAATAAAACATCCAAAACATGTTGTTACATGATGATATTACTCAAATCCATCCACTTTTGCTGAAGGAATCGCGAAAAAACGAAGAAGAATGAAAAATGCCCAAGATGACTCGGTCCAGGCCTTATATAGGTCGAGACTTGCCGGACCATTACGTACGTAACCGGCGGGTCCTTACGTACGTAGCCGTCCGTGGCCTACCCCTGCGCCGGTTACGCCGGGCAGATTACGTGCGTGCGGCGGTGCTTACGTCGTGCGGCCCTTACGGCCGTAACTGGCCACTGCCTTACGTACGTAATCGGCCAGTCCTAGCCATCCCTGCGAGTCACTGCCGACCGTGATCGGCCATCCATGCGAGTCACTGCCGACCATGCTCGGCCATCCCTACGAGTCACTGCCGACCATGCTCGGCCACTACAGGTCCTCTCGGTCACGACTCGGCCAGCTGCCCCGTAACGTACGTAACACTTAATCCGTTGCGTACGTAATACGTACGTTGACTTGCTATAGTATTATACTCGTATTACGTATGTAATACACCCTGTATAACGTACGTAAATCCATCCGTTGACTCACCTGTCCACATCTGCGCCGAAAGCCGCCGACCACGGGCCCCAACTGTCCGATTCCTCTTGTTACGTACGTTATGTACACTATATAACGTACGTAAGCTAACACATTTTACGTACGTAAGCTACAAGGCTTAACGTACGTAATGGCTTTTATACTTAGCCAAAAATTCAACTGTTCCAGTCAGACGTCACGACATACCAATTACGAACATACGGCAAAATCAATACATATACTCAATTCAATAACATTATCAAACGTTCACAACGTCCTCGAGCATAATTAACCATCCATGATATCCAATATATAAACGAAAAATATATCCGAAAAATCGGGGTATTACACTCTACCCCCCTTAAAAAATAAGTTTCGTCCTCGAAACTTGCAATCACTCGCACAAACAACATTTTAACGGAAAATCCAAAATCACCAAGATAACAAAGAATTACGAATAATCCGAACAACATACTTACAGGTCAGTGAAGACGAAGATCTCCCGTGATACTAGCATATGACACCATTTCAAAAATCTCGACACAACAAGAATGCGAAAACAGGAATAATCACAATTTGAAAACGATTGGTCTCCGCCAAGACCACAACAAGTTTAGAGCACTGTCGAGTTTTGTGGGATCTGTGACGCTGTGTATCCTCACCTAAAGCGCATGAGCCGCTCCTTGTCACATGAACGTATCACCGGCGTTCCACTCCACATCGAAAGTCGCACATTGCACGTGCCTCGCACCGGCGTTCACTTCCCGATTGGAGCCGCACATTGCACATGACCACGGCACCGGCGTTCACTCCCTGCCTCGTCGGTCTCGGGAACACCAACAATCCCCAAACCCACACATCACCACGACAGTACTCAAAAATCACACAGAACCAAAACAAAACAGTCCAAAATAGCCAGAAATCCAGATACACAAAAATCACGCAACTACCACACTGGTAGAGCCACATAACACACATGCCCGATTATCACAAAACCATAACGTACGCTATGAAGTAGCCCTAGCGTACGTAACACTCAGAAAGTTATAAAAGGAGCAGCACCCCATTTCATTTCAGCTCGTCCTTTTGCTCCTAAACTTCACCATATTCGTCCCCAGAAGATTTCCAGCCTCTTTTAACACCTTTATATCAATTGTTACTGAATCATTGAGCTTGTATGACACTACTTGATCATTGAAGACAACTTATATTGGACTTTGGAGTAGAAATCATCACGAGTCGGCGTTGAAGCAACCGGAGTTGGATTTTTACTTAGAGTCTCGATTATCTTCCTCTTAAGGTAAGTTATACTACTTCCAATCTTGAAGTTATGTTGATTAAGACGATATGATCGCATTACCAAGAACAAGAGATCACTTTGACGACGTATGCGACCTAGTATCATATTTAAACTATAATGATCGAACTATTATGGTGTAGAACACCGTAGTTGAACTCTGGTTATGGCATAGATGAGAAAAGTGAATTATTAACCGAATCAAATGTTATCGTCATGTTGATTTTAAACTGAGTGTCAATTTCCACTTTTACCAATGGATTTTGGAAAGAATCATCATAGTTGTAATCTTGCTTGCATAGATGGAATAAGTAGTTCGCCATCGGTATAAGCCTGGATTTAATGACGATATTAGATCAATTACATCAACCTTAGACCAACCGAATCTTACATGAGTATTTCGATCAAGATGGAAAATAGTATTACGATGATATCCGTATCCTTGAAAATGAAGATATTAATCCGAAGATCATTCATGAGTATGATATATATATTTGAAGGTATATTAGATTACTCACTAAGAATTTCGTAATACTTCGTCACTAATCGAGCCAGTCATCCATCTAGTGAGAAACTGACATGCATGATTAACGTACGTTAAGTTTGGTTACTAACGTACGTTATATGACGTTGTTAACGTACGCTACGTTTGATACGTAACGCACGTTATACTATCAGACGGATCGAGAAGGCTGTTGGTATATGTTTAGCGTCGCTATACTTCATAGTTTACGACGCTAACGAATAAGTTTAACGTCGTTACGGAGGACATGTAACGTCGTTATTCAGTCGAGCAGTTTTCGTTTTATAGACTCGCAACCGTAATTGGATTTGTTAGATGTTCGTTCGACCTAAGATGAATTCCATGTTATTTCTCTTATTTAAGGTTCGAACTTTGCTACGTGATTGATCGAGAGGGCAACCTTCGAGCGTTTCGTTCTCGTGGAAGTATTGTTCTTGTCTTGACCGAGGCAAGTATTCTAATTAGAAATGTTTATATTATGACAATGTGATTGTATCGTATAAATATGTTGTGATTATACGTCCACCATGTGTTGATCCGACGGAATCATCATGGGAATCTATAGTTTGTGTCGTTTGGATCGTTGGACAGTAGTTCCACCATGTGTTGGTCGACGGGATCATCATGGGAATCTATAGTGTCTGTTGGATCGTTGGAATACCATCAGTATGTTGAAACCGTTATGATATGATATATGTTGTGGATATTCTCGTTGGAGAAACTTGTATGATATAATTGTTGATTATATCACTGTTGTATGATTATTGTACTTGTACTAGCATCGTTGTGCTAACCCCTTCGGGGGTGAACATTTTGTTTGTTCAGGATCCAGGAGAGCGGGGAAACAACCACTGGAGATGCATGACGACGAGGGTGCAAAGTGATGTTCCGGCCGGGTTTACTGTCTGTTATTTGTTGGATATTTCAATAAGTACTCGAGTACGTCGTCCGTTTATACTGTTGGGATTTTAATGATGTAATAATAACTTTTCATTGGATAATTGTATTTCGATTTTTGAACCAGACGGTTGTATTTTACTTCAGCAATTGCATAAAGCGGTATCTGTTATTGTCTTTTCTTTTAATCAGCCTTGTAAATCCTTATGTAAAGGATTTACGGCGCTGTAATATTCCTGAATATATCGGGGGTGTTAGATCGATTTTTGAAAACACTGTTGCTCCTTGCAACTGGTCAAACAGATCATCAATCCGTGGCAACGGATACTTGTTCTTAATCGTCATCTTGTTCAGCTCTCGGTAATCAATACATAGTCGAAGCGATCCATCCTTCTTTCGAACAAAAAGAACTGGTGCTCCCCAGGGTGAAACGCTTGGCTGATATCAAGTACGCTACGTTTGATACGTAACGCACGTTATACTATCAGACGACTGATCAGAGAGGAACTGTTGGTATATGTTTAGCGTACGCTATACTTCATAGTTTACGTACGCTAACGAATAAGTTTAACGTACGTTACATACTCCAGTCGAGAGCACAAGCACGCAACATATCCTCGAACGTCTGGATAGTGCGTTCCGACTGTCCGTCTGACTGAGGATGAAAAGAGGTACTCAAACGCAAACGAGTGCCCAACGCCTTATGCACCGCCTGCCAAAAGTTCGATACAAAACGGCCATCCCGATCCGAAACAATAGACTTCGGAGTACCGTGAAGCCTCACAATCTGCCCAATAAACACACGAGGCAACTTCTCCGGGCCCCAAGTATCCTTGATGCCCAGGAAATGTGCTGACTTGGTCAGACGATCAATAATCACCCAGGCCATATTCATGCCCGACCTCGATCTCGGCAAACTCGTGATGAAATCCATCGAAATGTCTTCCCATTTCCATTCCGGAACGGGAAGTGACTGCAATAAACCAGTCGGTTGCTGATGCTCTATTTTGACCTGCTGACAAGTCAAACATCTCGCTACAAACCGTGCGACCTCCTCCTTCATATCATTCCACCAGAAATTCCTTATCAGCTCTTTGTACATCTTACTCGAACCAGGATGAACGAAATAAGGCGTAGCATGGGCCTCACGTAAAATACTCTGCCTCAATTCCGAGTCGTTCGGCACACATAGATGACTCTGGAATCTCAATACCCCATCTTCATGAATCACAAACCCAGGAGATTTTCCCTTAAGAACATTCTCTCAAATTTGGATAATCATCGGATCCTCCAACTGCTTCTGTTTAATTTCATCGATCAAGGATGACGAAATCTCTAAAGCACAGAGTTGCCCAACGGCTCCCGGCAACAAAACCTCAACACTCAACCAAATCAAATCTCGCTGAAGCTCCGATTGAGATGTAAGGATCTTAAGTGTCCGCAACGAGACCGGTTTCCGACTCAAGGCGTCGGCCACGACGTTCGCCTTGCCCGGATGATACAGGATTTCGAGATCATAATCTTTAATCAACTCTAACCACCTCCTCTGCCTCATATTCAACTCCTGCTGAGTAAATATATATTTCAGACTTTTATGATCGGTAAAAATCTGACATGCAGAGCCAAAAAGATAGTGACGCCAAATCTTGAGCGCAAAAACAACTGCCGCTAACTCTAAATCGTGAGTAGGGTAGTTAAGCTCACACGGCCTCAACTGTCTCGACGCAAATGCAATAGTCTTGCTGTGCTGCATCAACACACACCCAAGACCCTGACCCGAAGCATCGCTATAAATGGAAAAACCCTCGTTTCCACACGGCAATGCCAAAATCGGGGCTGAAGTCAAACGTCTCTTCAGCTCCTCAAAACTCGACTGCCTCTCGTCATTCCAGATGAACTTCTCGGACTTCTGGAGCAACTGCGTAAGTGGTCGAGCTAGTTTCGAGAAACCCTCGACGAACCTACGATAGTAGCCAGCTAGACCCAAGAAACTACGGACCTCCTTCACGTTCTTAGGCGGTGCCCAATCTAACACTGCCTCAATCTTCTGCGGGTCCACCCGAACACCCTCGGCTAAAATCACGTGACACCTAGAAACATCACTTCCTTCAGCCAGAACTCACATTTCGAGAACTTTGCATAGAGTTGCTCGGTCCTCAAAATGTCCAACACTACTCGCAAATGATACGCGTGTTCCTCCTCATTCCTCGAATAAATAAGGATATCGTCAATGAAGACGACGACACACTTATCCAAATATTCAATAAAGACTTTTTTCATCAACTGCATGAACACCGCCGGTGCATTAGTTAACCCGAAAGGCATAACTATGAACTCATAGTGTCCGTATCTCGTCCGAAAAGCTGTCCTCAGAACGTCGGACTCCTTCACCCGAAGTTGATAGTACCCCGATCTCAAGTCGATCTTCGAGAATACCGCAGCTCCCTGCAATTGGTCGAACAAGTCATCAATCCTCGGCAGAGGATACTTGTTCTTGATGGTCACCTTGTTTAGCTCGCGGTAGTCGATACACAAACGCAGTGAACCATCTTTCTTCCGAACAAACAAAATCGGTGCACCCCAAGGCGAAGCGCACGGTCGAATATATCCCGATTCAAGAAGCTCACTCAACTGCTTCTTCAACTCGGCCATCTCTGAAGGTGCCATGCGATACGATGCCTTCGAAATTAGAGCCGCACCCGGCTCTAACTCTATAGCAAACTCGACCTCATGGTCCGGTGGCAACCATGGTAACTCATCAAGAAAAACATCAGGAAATTCATTAACGATTGGAATCGATGAAAGCTCGACTCCATCATTCTCCGCCTTCAAGGCGTAGCACCAATAACCCGTACACCCCTTTCGCAGGAGTCTCATTGCCTTTAAGGCATTAATAACGAACTTCTAGTTTCTCTTTCGCCCCGTGAAAGAGTGATCGGTGCCGTCCTCGGCTAGCATGGTAATGATCCTCGTGCGGTAGTTCATGATTGCACCATGCCGCTCGAGCCAATCATCCCCGATAATTAGATCATCGCCCTCAATACTCACAACAATAAGATTAGAGAGCCAAGCCCTCTCACAAATAAACACGGAACACTCCTGAACCTCTCGATCGCCAACGATTCTATCACCGCTAGGAAGTTTAACGATGAAAGGCTCGCAAGGCGATAAACAGTGAAGAATCAAACGGCGCACACACTCCAGAGAAATGAATGAATGCGTAGCACCCGAATCAAAAAGCACACTGACAGGATGGGAATGGATGTGAGCGGTACCTGTCGCCACGGTGGCCGCTGGATCATCAGCCCTTCTCATCTCATAGATACGTGAAGGGGCAGAGCCGACACTAGAAGCTCCCCCTCTAGCGGGCTGACCCCGACCTCTCCCCCGGCTGGCACTCGGTGGAGCCTGCGGAGCAAAAGAGCCCTGGTTCACGCTCGGCTCCTTCGGCGCTGGAAAAGAAGTCTGAGAACCAAGAATATGTCCTACCCGCTCACAAAAGAAAGCCTTGTGGCCCGACTGGCCACAAGTATGACAAGTCAAAGGCGGACGAGGGCACTCCCGATTCCGATGGCCCGTCTGGCCACAGTTAAAGCATTTGGCATCCCGAACAGAGGCACTGGTAGTACCTCGATAGCCCCCATAAAATCGAGCCGAACCACCCCCAGGAATATTTGCAGACTGAGATTTCTGCTGACCTCCACCCTTGTGACCCGAAAAGTTCCCAGCGAATTTCTGCTTCTTACTCTCTCGGACCGCCGCACTGGCCGTCACGGACATATCATAGGCAAGAGCTCGACTCTGATAATCCTTCAAAGTAGTACAGACGAGTCCGGACATATAGTCCCGAATTGACAGTTTCATCCGTCTGGAAAAGTGAAAAATTTTGTCGCTCTCCTCGACAACTTGGGTCTTCACATAGCCCAACTCCTTGTTGAAATCAGCAATAGCTTGGGAGACAGGAATATCCCGTGGTTGAGAATCATAGAAGGCATGGACTCGAGCCTGTCTAACCGGCCACGGGCAATACTCGGTCTCCATCAGGTCCTTAAACTCTGCCCACGAAGCAATGTGATACTTAGGCCCAACGGCCTCCCACTAATCAGTAGCATCCCCAGTGAGAAAATACTGGGCAATTGGGACCTTGCGGTCCTCGGGACAGTTGGTAGCGACGAAGACTTTGGATATCTCCTTGATCCACCCTTCCCAGCCGATCGGGTCAGAGGCTCCCGTAAACTGAGGAGGATGCATCTTGATGACATCCTGTAGCCAACGGTCATTTGGTTATCGCCGCCATTTGGTTCACCATATCTTGCATAACAGCCGCAACACCAAGGTCAGCGCCATCTTGAGAAGAAGCATGGTTATGTCGGTCACTGGTGCTTCCGTCTCCCGAATAATGCGACGTGGCCGCCCTACCGGCTGCCCCACGTCCCCGGCCGCGTCCACGACCACGACCACGGCCTCTTCCAGCATCCATACTGGTGTTAAGAGGTAGCAAAAGCAACTCGATGATAAGTAAGAGAGGAAAAACATCCACAATTCAAGAAACGGAATTACGTTACGAGAAAACAAAGAATCGAGTAAGGAAAACTTACGAGCACTGGAAGAACCGAGATGCTGGCAGCGGTGTGACAATGTGCAACACAAAACACAACTAGACCCAAATAACCGACAAGCCTAGGTATCCATAAACCTTTGGCGCTCTGATACCATTTTCTGTAACACCCCGAGATATTCAAAGTATATTACAGCACCGTGGACCCCTATGTGGGACCCACCAGGCTAAAACAAGAAAACACTACTCGACTAACCATCTCGGTTAGCGAGGATACACACGATAACAACACGCCCGAAACAACCGGCGGAATAAAACATCAACCGACAAACATAAAAGCTCCAACAAATAACAATCACCATTCGAAGACAAAAGTCTAAGTACTCGCGAGTACAATCTATTAGTTTAGAAAATAGAGAACAACCATATCGGAAGGAACAACGGAAATAAAAGACTCAAATGCACATGTCAACGACCTTGGCCAGCATCCTCGTACTGTCCCAGCGCCCGCTCGTCCAGCTGATCATACATAACAAGAATTTCCCCAAAACGGGTTCCCAGAGGGGTTAGCAATTACGCTAGTACAAGTAATCAAGGCAAACCATTCGTTTACACATTTCATAGTACAATGCACCAATTCATTTCAAAAACCAAAACCAGACATGTCTTTTCCGGAAACAAACAGTCAAATCACATTTGCCTAGGACCGGGACGAAGCCACAAATCCCACTCGAGGCCTCTAAGGACCCTCCCGAGCTGGCCACAATCGTAAAACAAATCACGCACAGGCATCGCCTAGGACCGGGATGAAGCCACAAATCCCACTCGAGGCCTCTAAGGACTTTCCCGAGCTGGCTAGCGAAACAAACTCGTGAATCCAGAGTGAAGTCATAGATTCCCTCGAGGCCTCGTCGGACCCTCCCGAGGTGAGCAAAGCACACACGATATACATTACCATTTCATGTTAAGCATAAAGGTTTCCAAAAATACTTGCCTTGAATAATTGACGACGGAAAGGAAAATCACCGACGAACGCTAGAAACCGATGAAACCGAACCTAACGATTCGAAGAACATAATCACAACCACTTCTAAACGATTACGGAAATGGAATACTCCCGAAAACCGCCTACGATTCATGTATATTCGTATAAAAATAACAACGAGGGCGGACCACAACCAAACCCTCTCGATTTCGCAAAGCCACGAAAATATACCATGAATCCATAGGAAAAATAATGATATCAACAAGATTAATCATATTCATCATGAATTAACCAACAAAATGGAACGAATCGGACGAAAATCCAAAATCCCCCAAATTACCCAAAAGTAGGGTTCTAATAGATTTACCTTGGATTGAGGATGAAGACACAAGTAGATGTTGTTAATCTAGTTCAAAAACTCAAGGTAAAAGACGCCTGAAATGATCGGAGGAAAAAATTGCCCGAAAATCGCCCAGCTCGCGGTGGAAGAAGGAAAGAAGAAAAAGTGAGCTGTTCCGGGTCAACTCCCTGGTTTATATAGCCAGGGGGCGTTAGCGCGCGCTAATCCTCAAAAGTTAGCGTGCGCTAACGGGACAAAACTCCAGTCCAAAAAGTTAACACCCCAGTCCAGTTCCCAGAGTTCTGGACCGCTAGTGTACGCTACCCGAAACGTAGCGTGTGCTAATAGCCTCTCGGTAGTGCGCATTATCGGCCATAGCGTGCGCTACTTGGACATCAGCCCAGTCCAGAAGTGAACTGCTCAGTACTCATCTCACCCCGTTAGCGTGCGCTGCCGGCCAAACGTAGCGTGCGCTAACAGCGTCTCGGTAGCGCGCGCTATCGGCCATAGCGTGCGTTACCTGGGCACCTGACCAAAGTCGATAGTAAAGCGTCGATCGATGGGCCAGTTAAGCTAGCGCTACCAAATCAATCGTAGCGTGCGCTACTGAAGGATGCTTAGCGCGCGCTATACCATAATATTAGCGCGCGTTAGGCACAGGATAAAAACGGTCCTCAACACCGAAACACGACCGAAACATCAAACGGAACCACAAAATACGCATAATAACATACAATGGATTTACGACAATCCCGTACGGCGGTTCCGAGCAACAATTACGAGAATTAGATCAAAAAACGACGAAAGAACCGAGAATTGCAGAACCGGACGACCAAAATCTTGAAACAATTACTCTCGAAAACCGATACGGTTACACGAGGGTCGCTAAAATAAAACGATAAATACATCAAAATGAAAATACCGGAAAAAGAAAATACGGATATTACATAAACAATCTATGAGAGCTGTTTAGAGTTAATATTCTTGTACATGTCACAAACTCGTATAATAATACTTGCTAATTATCGGTAACCTTTTATATTTATGAAATATCTAATTGCCAAAACTATAACAATCAAATATAAGTTGTGATAATAACTAACTATTTTTCTCAATAAAAATTTGAATATTACAAAATAAATATTTAAAAAATAGTATAAATAACAAAGAATTAAAAAATTAAGTATAAATGCAAAATTATACAATATAGGTGATTCAGTTTAGAATTTATATACCCTAAAAGTCCCTTCATGTGGGTTTTAATCTCCTCAAAGACCAACTCGGAGTTCCATATTTTAGAGAAAATATGAATAGAAGATCTAGATTTTTTATTTTTGTATTTCTTTAGTTGAGTTCTTTCAATTTTACACATACAGTATAATCAAATTAAATTGTATAATATATATTATAGCTATATTTAAATAATTGACTAGTAAGGCAAAATTATGTTTTAAAAAAAAAATAACTCATAAAAAATTCTCACAGTTTTATAGGTAATTTGTCCACTCAAATCCACCAATACCTAACTTTTATTAAGACACATGCCCATAAAGAGTAAGCACACTCTTACGAGATGGGGACGGAGGGAGTATATTATTATTGTTACTAATTTTTTTTTTGATACATAGGTGATCCATACTTCACTTCCGCGCACAAGGAGTTATCCCTCAAGTGATTGCTCCATGCTGAACCCCGATAGATTGGGGTGTCGGGTCTCCATAATCCAACCATGAGTTCATCGAGATCGGCCTCACCGCCGCAAGCGTATGAGAATTATTAGTCATTTCTGCAGAAATTTGGGGCTAACCTTAGTCAAAGATTAGGGATCAATGATCCTTGAGAAATTCAATTCTAAAGTATTGCCACTATGAATTGAACCCCTGACCTCCAACAGGTGGCCAACTGCGCTAAGACAGTTGGTTATTATTGTTACTAAATTGAAGTAATCGATGGTGGCAAGTCAAACTATGAGATTCGTAGAATAAGAATAAAAGTTGAGGAATTTCTACGTATGCATATATATATTAATTTATCAGAAATATAAATTCTTTAAATAATCTTTTTAACTAAAAAATATTTTCTTTCTTAATTAAGGAAACACATGAATTGAAATATTAATAATAATTACTACCTCCTCAGTCCACGAAAAATTTCCCATTTTGATTTTTTCGGTCAAAATTTTTAAAATTTTAATCATAAATCGCGATCAATATATAAAAAATATATTGTCATGTATGTTATATATTGAAAACACATATTAAAACAAATCTATCAAGTGCTTACATGATTATAAGTTTTTATATATTTTTTTATAATTTATGGTCAAAATTTATAAATTTTGACCGAATAATCAAAATTGGACACATTATTGTGGATGGAGGGACTATTATCTATATATGTATAATAACGTTACGGATCCAAAACAACACACTAACTCTCTCTCCTATTATTTTTGGATTCTTATTTATCTAAAGTCTTGGAACCCACATTGATTTAAAATGATATTTAAACGATGGATAACCTAAATAAATAGAATTCAGTGTCTTGCATCCCACATCGATTAAAAATAGAACTCCATCAATGGAGAACCTAAATAAATGCTTAGAATTCGTTGTGTATTTTTCAACCCCATAGTTATTTCACACACAAACTTACGAATTTTAGTTTATTGTGTTTAATTTGGCCAATTATTAAGTTGGACAAATAAATAATTTAATTTTTTAGTAAAAAATATAATTTGGTCAATTATTACATATGCATTAATTATGTTTATAAAATTTGAATCTCACGTCTGTTTTATTTAGTAGTTTTATTTAATTGAAAATTTTAGTTCGGTCAATATTAATCATATCAATTACTAAGTTAGTCAAATTAATTACTTTAATTATTATTGGAGAATCTAATTTGATCAATTATCGAACTTGTATTAATCGTATTTATCAAAAATTTTGAATACCACATCAATCTTATATTTGATTATGTAGATTTTATAAGTTTTAATATCTTGGTAATTAGTTCATACAATCAATGTGTATTTTACCATCATATTTCTAAACAAATTAACTTGGCAAATTATCGAGTTGACCTAATAAATAGTATTATTTTAATAAAAAATATAATTTGACCAATCATTAAGTTGACCAAATAAATATACTTAGTAAAAAAATTATTTTGCTAAATTATTGACGTTAATTTATTTTGTCTAATTTATCAAGTATAACAATTTTAGCGAACTTTTTTTGAAATCGGACATAACAATCAATTATCATGACAAATTATATTTGATTATTTAGATTTTATATATTGTAATAGATTTGGATAATTACTACATAACACTATATAGATTGGCGAGGGGAACATGTACTAAAATTATCTTTACTCGAGTTTGAGACGGGTATAAGTATATAAGATCTAAATAGGTTTTCGATAACTGAACTCTAGCTGTATTGTTTCGGGTATCACTATGTGGGTTTGGGATGAAAACGTGTAGTAAATATATTTTTTATCAAATTTCGGACGTGTACGGTTATATAAATTATAAACGGGTTCGAGTGGGTGAATCTTTGCCTCATATTTTTTGTTTTATTTTGTTCTACCTTGGTGAGGAACTCCGACTGGCTGAATCTAACTAATATATATAACTAGCCAGTGTTTTGCATTAATAAATTTAATTAACGAATATAGTTTTATTATATATATATATATATAATATTGTTACACATCCGGAGCACCGTGTTAACTCTTTCATACATGGTATTTTTTTATTTTTAAGATTACTATTTATATAAATCTTTTGTCTCACCTTGTTTTTCAATGACACTCAAATTAGACCCGACAAAATAGGCCCAGTCCCGTGGGCCGAGCAAACCCGTTTTTGGGCGGGCATTGGGCTCTACATTTGTGGCCCAAAAAAAAATGGGCCTTTTTGGCCCGACCCAGTTTTTGCCCGCCCGATCAGGCCCGGGCCGCGGGCTGCCCAATTTTTTTTTTTTTTAGTTATGAGTAATTATAATATTTAATTTTTTTTCCTTATGTATTTTATTAGATTATATTACATTTATATGTTAATTATTGATGTAATTTTATTTTTTTATGTGACTTTGTGATTACTTTGTAATATATCACATCAATATATACTATTATTTTATGATTTTTTAAAATATTAGTAATAATAAATGATATAATGATCAAATAAAAATATTTGTATATTTATTTTTTGATTGTGGTAGTGTAGTAAATAATGTAATTATAAAATAAAAATAGTTGTATATTTATTTTTTTGATTATGATAGTGTAGTGAATAATATAATGATTAATGATCTAAAATTTTTCGTACATTTATTCAGAATATTATATTTCTTATTTTTCTTTAAAAGAAAAAAAAACTTAAGGCCCATGGGCCGGGCCAGGCCCGCCATGGACCGGGCCAGGTCCGCCATGGACCGGACCAGGCCCACCCTGGGCGGGCCACGGGCCTAATATTTTAGGCCCAGAAAAAAACGGGCCTTTTTGGCCCAGCCCAAAAAAAGCCCACCCATTTTTTGCCCGGCCCATTTGGACCGAGCCTGCCCGTTTGCCAGGTCTAACTTCAATGAATGAATAACTAAACATATATTTAAAATAAATGTGTATCTTACCACCTTAACTATTACATTGTTACTTTAATTTGGTCATCAATTGAGTTGGCAAAATGAATGACTATATTCTTATTAGGAAATTTAATTTGGCAATTTTTTCTCAGGTTTTCTCAGGAAAAACCTAATGTGGGCTTTCTCTTTTGGGTTTTCTTCCACTCAGTATACATATCAATTCACTTTTGACTGTTCTTTCTTTTAAATTGAATTTTTGAGGCATTAAAAATAGCTGTTTTTTCAAATTATCTATTACACAATCAAAATTAGGCCTCTTTTTTAAAAGAAAATATCTTTTTATACCTGTATAAATTACTCTACAATTACTTGTAGTTTTTCTTTGTTTTAGCCCGAACTTCCCATACATTAGGAATATCCCTCATTTCAAAAAATCAACACCACCATCAAAATTAAAATTCCTTTCTAAAATAAACTCTCTTTAAACTCTCTACAATTTAACAATGTCCAATGTTTACATTATAGAGAATAATATTTACAGTATTTTGGGTAGGTGATAGGTGCAAAAATTCGTGCTGCTTATTCAAATTTACTACTGATGTATTTATTCACTCTGACAAATGCAGTGTCCGGTCAGTTCTTTGTTCGTCTATATTTTCTCAGTTATCCTAAAATTATTATTAGCCGCCGTTATAAAAATACCATCTACAATAACATATTCAAACATATTTTTTAAACTATTAAATGAAATAGTAATATAGTGAGATGATATTATAATTATTTCCCCTCAGTATAGGCATGGGTTTACTCATAGTTTCTACATCTCACTATTTATCAACTGCTACTTTTTGTTATGCAAGGCATTTTCGAAGATGCCCTCGCTTACAACTACGACAATATTTAGTGGCACTTTATTTGTAAACATTAATGTTCGGTGAGATCATTTAGTGGCGCCCATTTCAGCAAAAGTTAGGGAAAGGGAGATTGAGATGGTTTGGCCACGTCTGCAGGAGGCAGGTCTATGCTCCGGTGAGGAGGGTCGAGAGTTTATTGGTTGCAGGGGGTAGGAGGAGAGGCAGACCGAGGCGGACGTGGGAGGAGCAGCTGAGATTAGATTTGAAGGCCTTAAACTTATCCGAGACAATGACTGTTGATAGGTGCTCTTGGAGGCGCCAGATCAGAGTTGCGGATTCCTTTTTAGGGAGCGATGTAGTAGTAGAGAGCCTCAGAGTTGGGTTGTCTCGGTTAGCTTTGACCTAGAGCTGTGCATTTTTTTTTATTATTATTATTTTTTTGACAGGGAGCTGTGCGCAGAGTCAACCTCTCTTCTGTTAGAGCAGCGTTCATCAAGAGTGTAGTAGCCAAAGTCCCCTTAGGTAAGTCTCATGTGAATTAGGCCATGGGCTCAGGTATGGTTTTGAGCTCTTGAGCTTTTTCGAATCATATGATTCTTTGTATATATCACTCAATATTTTGCTGTACACTGCTTCTGGGTCTTCACTAAATACCTCCCTACCGTAAAATGTAGGGGCATGGTCTGCGTACATCTTACCCTCCCCAGACCCTGCTCTGAGCGGGATATACTGGGTATGTTTGGTTTGGTTTGGTTTAATTTGGCAAATTTTTAAGTAAACTTCAATGGCCCAAATATTTAAGTATTTTTTTAATATCTAATTGATATATGCATAAATATTATTTTTATATACTTTTATTTATTTTAATAGATTCGACACTCTTCACTTACAAATAAATACTTAAAGTATCTAAAAGCAATTACGGGTTTAAAGTAGCATGTTAACTCCCTCTTTCGCATGTTTTTTTTTTTTTTTATTTATTTATCTAAATCTTGAATCCACATCAAAATAAATCTACATAAATTATAACAAATTTTTGAAGATTGTATAATTCCAAACTTATGCTAGAAATTTAAGTTGTAATCTTTTATAAACTTATGTGTCCAAATTTTGACTTTTTCGGGTCAAAATTTATAAACTTTGAACAAAAAATTGCCATTAATATATAAAATTTTATAGAAAATTTAAATTATATTTTAGAAATACACATTAGGACAAATCTAACCAAGTACTTACATTACTATAATTTTTTATATATTGCTTATAATTTATGGTCAAAATTTATAAATTTTGACTCGAAAAAGTCAAAAATTGGACAATTTTCGTGGACGAAGGGAGTATAATTTATGATATTTATTATTAACTTTTACTTTACAATGGTTGGGGTTTTATTGAGATGTGTTAACCAATTACTATAGCGACTTATGTTTAGTTATTTAAATTGTATAATTTAAATATGTTTAGTACTTAGTGGATATTATATATGGTCTGGGTTTTTAAATGGGTAATAAATTTATCTTTTAATCGAGTTTGTGATGAATACGAGTATATAGATTTTAAACGAGTATGAGTGGCTAAACCATACTCCCATTATTTCATATGTTACTATTCGAGTTTTTAACTCGAATAAGTAGGAAAAATATCTTCAATCGGTTTTAGGACGAGTACAAGTACATAAATTCTAAATGAGTTCGAGTGGCTGAATCTTATCCTCATCAATTCTGTTTATTGGTGTGTTCCGCTGCAGTACGATTCCAAATGACTGAACCCTAACAAAGTACTAAATTATTTTTAAATTTTTGCTTATAAATTAAAATGTAAAGTGATTACCCGTTGAGTTTCGACGGGCTATACATTAATATATATCTAATTCAAATTAATTGATTAATAAGACAAAGCTATGGAGATTTAAAAACAAAAAATAGAAAAGATCCCATGGAGGCATGACCTCGTGGACAGTATCTCTCTCACACACACACACATATATATATATATATATGGAGTTGTTATTCGTGGAATGTGAATTGTATGACTCGTATTTTGCACTTTGCTCTTGCACTAGCAAAACAGTGGAGTTTTGCTAACCCCCGAGTATTCAGGGGGTGGATGTCTGTTTTTGCATTCAGGTTTTGGGAGCATAATACAGGGTCGGCAAGAAGGATGATGAAATATGATCGATACTAATCGCATGAGGAACCGTACGTTGTTGTATTGGTTCAGTTGTATTTTATTTCCGCTGCAGTATATTTTCCCCGTTGTACGGGAGCATTTTGTATTCGACCCCTGCGTGGGCATGTATTGAGTTGTATGTATTTATTGAAAGACCAAATCGGTCTACTGAGTCATTTTTTTAGCCTTAAAGGCATTGTTGAGATGTTCGACGTTGTTTACCAGCCTGGTAGATCCTTGAGGAAATGGTCTACGGCGGGTAATATCCCTGAGTGGATTGGGGGTGTTACAGGTGTAATGTGATTGAATTCAAAAACTTCACTCGTGATCTTCGAGCTTTTGCTCAGGGTGTGGATGCACAGATTCTTTTGGATAAGTTGCAGTCCATACGTGAATCATGTTCTGAGTTTTTTTACGACTATTTTGTTGATGCCGAGGATAAATTGAAGTGTATTTTTTGGGCTGATTCGGTTTCTAGATGTAATTATCGTGCATTTAGGGATGTTGTCTCATTCGATGCCACATACAATACCAACAGGTTTATGGTTTACAATTTTTGAGCATTGTATTTCGATTCCTAATATCTTATGCATTGCTTTATATTTGGATATGCATATTTATACACTTAATAATGCATTTTTTTAAATGCATAGGTATAATATGGTGTTTGCACCATTTACGGGTAAAGATAACCATGGAAAATGCATAACATTTGGGGCTGGATTGCTAACTGCTGAAGATGTTGAATCATATTCTTGGTTATTTTCGAGGTTTGTCCATTGCATGGGCAAGGCACCTGCTATGTTAATAACTGATCAAGACCCTGCAATGAAGATTGTTGTGGAGAAATTAATGCCTAATACAAGACATAGATTTTGCATGTGGCATATAATGCTTAAAGTAGCTGATAAGATTCCAGCTTCATTGAGGGAGAATGAAGTTTTTGCAAAGAAGTTGAATGATATTGTGTGGTCTAATCATATTGAGCCTCAAGAATTTGTGACGAGTTGGAATGAGGTTTTGGAAGAGTTTGGTCTGGTCGATCATCCATGGTTTGTAAGCATGTTTGATTTACGATCTTATTGGATTCCTGCTTATTTTAGAGATTTTCGACTTAGTGGGTTGTTTCGTACAACATCAATGTCGGAGGCCGAAAATAGTTTCTTCAAACCGTTCTTGAACTCGAAAGCGAATCTTATACAATTTTACTTATTTTTTGTGGAAGCCATGGTTTCTCAACGTAATAGGTTGGATAAGTTAAACAGTGTTGATGAATCTTGTTTCCCGAAGTTGTTAACTAAGCATCCACTCGAGAGACATGCTGCATCAATAATATACACCAACAAGATTTTCCTCCACGTCCAGACTGAGTGGCATGTCGCTGTTAATGAATGTTGTTTGAAAAACATGAGTTCAGATATTAGCTTGAATCATTACCTGATCGATGATACTATTAAAGGCATCTTCACTGTGACGCACACTTTATTGGATAATCATTTCAGTTGTGGTTGCAAACATTTTGTTAGGATTGGAGTTTTATGACGTCATATATTCACAGTGTTCAAGAATTTGAACATGAAATGCATTCCTGACGAATATACTGTAAATCGATGGATAAAACTTGCAGGTATTTTATGTGTATATATATATAAAATTTTTTCCCCTTAATTCATGCATATATTATTTGAGTTAATCCACGACTTTATTTAACATGGTGCATAAATCCAATTTTCAGGATCACACAATATCAGTATCTTGCCCAATCCGTGCCAATCAGATGCACTAGGTGTATTCAACATGAATTTGATGGGAAAAGTTTCCAAGACTGTTGGTTATCTTGCTGGAAATTCGAAGCTTATGTCTGATTTGATGGATGATTATAGTGCAATAGCTAATAAATATCATGATATTGCTATTGGTGATCGTGACGATGATGGAAGATCAGAACTGTTTGAGGCATACTATGGAGCACAAGTACCTAAAACTGTTAGCGTGAGACCCCATGATCCAGTGAAAACAAAAGGGAGTGGAAGACGCTTAAAGTCTAACAAGGAGCGGGCGCTGCGAGATATGAACAAGCCGATGAGAAGATGCAGCAAATGCAAACAAAAGGCACATCACGACATACGAAATTGTGACAGGGTTAAACAAACCTCTGATTGATATTTGTTGGATTATATCATTCTTGCATTAATATAATTAGAACTATGATACACTTCGTACCTTATTTATTTAAAGGGTGAACTTTTTGAAGCTTGGTGTAATGTTTTGCTTATCTTGCATTTAGTATATGCACCTAATATATGGACATTATGCATAACTTAATGAACATTCGTGCAGGATTTTGAGTTATGGTTTTACGCATTCATTCCTGTTTACTATAGTTGAATCTATGGCTAGGGCTTATGCGATACATGCGCATGTTTTCATCTTTTTCTTTTTTACTTTTTCATAGGGTGTCGTGAGTTTCCATCTGTATTAAATTTATACAGTTTATGCATTCAATTTCATTGTTTATGAATTTGAGTTATTGGCTTATGCATTTTATGTATATTGTTCAAGCATTTAATGTTGCTCATATATCCATTTACTACAATTGTTCACGTTCAACGTGGTTTCAAGCATAAAAAATGTATAACAATTAACCTGATTATCAAAAATAAAACAGTAGTTTCGGAAGCAAATCAGTTTCTAAAGTGTAATTGAAATTCACTTTTGGACATATCATTCAATAAGTTGCTTTGCAAGGTGCTTGAATATATCTTGTGGCATGTTTTTTGAGTGATATTCTGACTCTGCATCCACACCCTCCTTCGCGCTGTTTTTCTCCCAATTTATCAATGCAACACAATATCTGACACGAAGTACCATCAGTGGTTTTGTTGATTTTGGTGATAAACCGCTGTGCCAATTCCTTATTTCACCCATATATGTTTCCATGTGCCTCATCAAAAAGATTCCACTGTCGACATTCATCCAACGATTCCCCCATGCGAGTACTGGTATTTGTAACTTGAATGTCTGTATGAGATTCACAAGTTGATCCGAACTCCATTTCAGGAAGCAGAATGTAACCATACGCATCTGTGTAATAGTTTTGAACATTATATCATGCATAATTGTAATCTTAAATATCATAAACTAATGAAACTTAATTGTATACTTACCAGATTTGTAATAATATCTTTGTAGTTTTTAGTATCACATAATGAGGTATGGTCATTTCTACTATCAATAACGGTTATTGTGCGCTTCCGCATCTCAACTACTATCATGAAATAGTTGCTCGAGGAATACATTGGAAATATAAACTGCAATAAAAATTTAAATATTATTAGGTAATACATAAATGTCAAAAATATGTTTAATAATAGAGTCAGATTAGCACCATGTCCACAGATAATGGCGAGAGATGGTCGAATCTCCTCAGCCGAGTTGATATATTTTCAAAGAATTGCTCTTGCCTGCTCTCCAGTTTTGAACTATCTTTAATATTAACAAGTTTACCACTCTGTGCATTACAATTTATCATTTTATAGTACATACTCATAAACAGTTTATTATTTGATTTATGCAAATAAATTGTATACATTATGCATACACTACAATGTATATTTGCATAATTATATTGCACAATACGCATATTGTTTATGCATAAATGTGAAGTATTGTATGCATATTAGTCTTATTTTTTATGCATAAATATATAGTTAAAGCATCCCATGCATCATGTCTATGCATTATTTTCAACACAATATTTGCGTTTAAGTTTAGTTACTAAACACTTACACATAGAGAAGTCGTAGCAAAGAAACGTGATGGTGAGTCCTTTGCACGCATTTCTTCGAGATCGTTGAGATAGACAGCCCAACAATCAATCACCTGGTCGAAGACACTGTTGCCTTTCCTAAGGCTGAGCATTTCTTTGCGATGCAGTTTAATCACACCATTCTCTATTAGTACTGCAGACCTGCATAAACGTGATAATGAAATTGCATTATATTTTATTGAAACACATTATTTGGAGATTTTATTGGTAACATACATATCATTGATATTGACAAAGAATGTGAAAACAGCAAGTTGCTTCTCTTTTTTCGTTAACGGCTTCGTTGAATCTAACTTTCTGCTCATGAAAGGAGACTTGAAAATTTCTGATTTCTTCAGTGCATCTTTGCCTCGACATTGCATTTTCTCAGCAGGAACCTCTGATTCTGATGCCATAATGTTTTCCACATTTTGTTCCTCGATCATTTCGTCCGTTTCAGGCTGAATGATGGAATTAAATAATTTATATATATATATATCAATATTAACTTTAGACTTCCCCTTCTCATGTGCTGCATCGATAACCAGTTCTGCATTTTTACCGGCAGACCCCTCTGTTAGCTCATGCACATTCTATTTTGGAGTAACATCAACATTGGAAAGCTGTATTATATATCAAAATGAGGGGAATGGATGCATTAAACATAAGTTACAATATATAGTACAAAACAATTTTTACGGACCACATCATCAGCTGTAGCATCAAACAGTTGTGTCAACCCGATACTAAATTTTGGCATATCAGTTGTTTCATCCTGAAAGCATATTAATAAGTTAATTTAATTTGTTTCACGCCCAACAATTGAAAGCTGTACATACTTCAAGAACAAACTAACCATATGCATATATTGATCCTGTAATTCTCTTGCAATTCCAACAACTGTATCTGCTAATCCTTCATCAGATAACACATTCGAAGTCCCCACTTGGCCACTTACATTCTAAAAATTGTCGTTGAGTTAATATTGTGTATGATCTATGAAATGCACAAATGAATTTAAGTAAATGCATTACAAAAGTGTTATGTCGAGATTTATTCACCTCGACAGGCGATCGTCTACAAAGCCGAGCGACCGAGTCTTCAACCAATCAAGCTACGGCGGACTCGCCTAAACAGAGATAACAGTCCACCTTCGAGCATCCCGCGATCGACTCTCAAGGCGATCGCCTTTTGGCATCTAGCGATCGACTCTGGTGCCCGACTAAGGACGACCGTCCTATGCCACGAACAAGACCTTCATTCGTCAAAGTCCACGAAGACTGGATCCCAAAGCAGCGCCCATGTGTAGATCCGCGAAGGCGCCGCATAACATGGATCGTTGAACACATCCTGTCACCACCTTATCACTTACCGACAAACCCGCCGAATGGTACAAGGTGGGACCGCCCGTGACAGCGACTCAGACGCATGCAGACTTCTCGTTGGACCGCACAGCTGGCTGCCAGCAACTCCTGCGGACTTTAAGGGGACCAACTCATGTGCTAAAAGACGATCGCCCGCTTATTATAATACAGCAGAGGCGATCGCTCGGCATGTCCCAGTCCTCTAAATAGAGAACATTCAGCAACTGGAAAAAAGGGTTTTTTCTCCTCTCAGTTGGCAACAACACATAAAAACGCATACATTCCTCCAGACTCACAGTTTCCTCTCTCGGATCTAACTCAGGATTTCTGTCTCAGTATCTGGACGATCGGCAGAGGCAAGAACTCCATGCAGAACAGATTCAACGAGACTCACAAGCCTAGGAACTCAAAAATACAGCTAATACACACCGTGAGAGACTGTCGATCTCTCACCGTCTGTTGTGTCGAGATTTATTCACCTATACAGGCGATCGACTACAAGGCCGAGCGACCGAGTCTTCAACCAATCAGGCTACGGCGAACTTGCCTAAACGAAGATAACAATCCACTTTCAAGCATCCCGCGATCGACTCTCTAGGCGATCGCCTTTTGGCATCTAGCGATCGTCTCTAGTGCCCGACCTAGGGCGTCCGTCTTATGCCCCGAACAAAGACCTTCGTCCGCCAAAGTCCTCGAAGACTGGATCCCAGAATAGCGCCCATGTGCAGATCCGCGAAAGGCGCCGCATAACATGGATCGTTGACCACAGCCTGGCACCACCTTATCACCTACCGACAAACCCGCCAAAAGGTACAAGGTGGGGCCGCCCGTGACAGCGACTCAGACGCGTGCAAACTTCTCATTGGACCGCACAGCTGGCTGCCAGCAACTCCTACGGACTTTAAGGAGAACAGCCCATGTGCTAAAAGACGATCGCCCGCTTACTATATTACAGCAAAGGCGATCGCACAGCTGGCCCCAGTCCTATAAATAGAGTACATCCAGCAACTGGAAAAAGGTTGGAAAATCATTCCGAAAAACATAAAAACATACATTCCTTCAGGCTCACAGTTTCCTCTCTCGGATCTACCTCGGGATTTCTCTCTCAGCATCTCTCATCCAGAAGACGATCGATAGAGGCAAGAACTCCCCGCAGTACAGATTCAAAGAGACTCACAAGCCTAGGAACTCAATCATACAGCTAATACACGCCGTGAGAGACTGTCGATCTCTCACCGTCGTCACAGCTCATCAATGTTGTTACAAGAACTCACAAAGCAGTATATCTGGTTCTTCCGGCAATCTACACGCTCACTAGCTAAGATAACTAGAATCTTTACACTCATTGTAATAGTATTCTAACATTAATACTTGTATCTCAGAATATTTATATTAATAACATCTCGCGAGAGCATTCAATCCCGGGACTAACAACCCCGGCAAATCTTGTGTTATTTACCTTCTCTACGGAAGTGCTCTCGCACCTTGTTAGCTATCTATCCATTCCAGCAATATCTATCTCCGGATAATATTTTGGGTAGCAACACCGTCGTCACAGCTCATCAACGTTGTTACAAGAACTCACATAGCATCATATCTGGTTCTTCCGGCAATCTACACGCTCGCTAGCTAAGATAAATAGAATCTTTACACTCATTGTAATAGTATTCTAACATTAATACTTGTATCCCAGAATATTCGTATTAATAACATCTCGCGAGAGCATTCAAGCCCGGGACTAACCCCGGCAAATCTTGTGTTATTTACCTTCTCTTCGGAAGTGCTCTCGCACTTTGTTTGCTATCTATCCATTCCAGCAATATCTATCTCCGGATAATATTTTGGGTAGCAACAATTGGCGCTAGAGGAAGGGCACTGAACCTTCATTTTTATTCCTATCGTCCCGAAGAACACTCACTGTTCTCGGGGCATATACTTGAAGTGACACTCACTGCACTTCAAAGAAAGCCTTCAGAACCATGACGTCCTCCACCACATCGAAGAGAGCCGCTCTCCGAACCGCCGGACATCATATCCCGGCTCAATCCGAGCCCCAGCCGACGACAGAGGGAAGCCGCGGCAATGCGAAACTCTCGATCCCGCACCTTCGGGGTGGCCCCGGCCTCTCACTCGACCAGTTCCAAACCGCGGAACAGATCGAGGAGGCTATGGCCGTCCTAAAGGAGCGACGGAGAGCATGCGCGATGCCCGCATTAACTCCCTCAGCCATCCGCCGCGTGGGCAAACGGAAGTTCAAGGGCTACTGGGCGAGCGAGCGTCAGAAAGCCCCAATTCGCAAGAAAAGCCTCTCGCACGGTCGGACGGTTCCGTATTCAGTCGCTTGGGAAGCGATCCATCATGGCGACCGGGGCATTCTAGCCCCAACCACGAGACGACGGAATCCGAGTTCGTCACCAGGAGTTCGGCCTACCCAACTCCCAGCCGAACACAGGTCAGCCGTCTGACTCCCACTCCGAACGCCACGGGGTCAGTACTTGATCGCCTCGGATCCCGCTCCGAGCAGCCAGGCCGCGGCGATGGCCGCTATGCAACGCCAGCTCGATGAGATGAAAGCAGTTTTGGATAGTGGGGCAAGCACCAGTAGAAAGATCATCGGACCGACTGAGCCACTCGCGGTCCACATCGAACTTGCCCCCGTGCAACCAAGGATCGCTCCTCCCAAAACACCTCTGTACGAAGAGATCGGACCCCGAAACCCACCTAAGCAAGTTCCGGATTTATATGACCGGGTGCGGGGCATCAGACGCGACCAAGTGCCAAATCTTCCTGCTAACATTGGGCGAGCTAGCCCATAGATGGTACGTCTCACTACCACCGCGATCGATCATCTCCTTTGAGAAACTGGCGAGTGACTTCACGTCATACTTCGCCGCCAAGGTCGCTAGACCAGAAGGCCCCCACCGCATGATGAAAATCAGGCAGGGGGAAGACGAATCAGATGCAGACTACATCGACCGAGTGGACGAAATCGTCCTCACCGGCGAGCCCATCAGCGACGAGCTCGCTCTCTATTAGGTCCTGGGGGGATTCTACGGTCACTCACCCATGTTTAGACATCTGACGAAGGACATCCCCCCAACCTATGCGATCTTCTGCGCTAAGGCTGCCGACTTTCTGGCCAGGTAGAAGCTGCTCACCCTCCGCCTAGGAGAGGAAACGCCACCTCCTGCCCGAAAGACGGCGATCGCCAAAACCAAGAAAGCGGTCGCCAAGCCACCCGGAGATCTCAAGGCCTTCGAGGATGTGGAAACCCATCTCCTCCATACGTTCAACCGAACTCCGGCCCACATTTTCTACACCATCAAAGGGCGCGAACCGCTGAACAAGACAAAGGCGATAAGGGACCACGGTCATCTGGACCACAATCAATATTGTGCCTACCATAAGAGTCCCGGCCACAGCACCAACCAATGCCGCGACCTCCTTAGACAATTCTGGAGATTGTTCGAGGAGGGCAAGTTGGACAGCTTATTGGCTTAGCCGGATCCCCCACCAATCTCCCAACATGATCGTCCGAGTCGAACGCAAACAGGCTGGAATGCTCATACGAGTCGACCCCTCGATCAACCTCGGCGGCCGTATCTACATGCTTCAATCAAGAGAAGGGAACTTCGGACGTCTCTCCCCGATTTCTCGCCTCATCAAACCAAAGGCTACTGCCTGAACAAACGCTTCGAAAAAGAGGATGACTTGCTCGCCCCCAAAAGTTCGTCATCTGACATGATAGACCTAGGCAGCGATCTCCTCCCCAAGCACAACGTATACCGTCGAGGATCTTCGTCTGACATGATGGTCCGAGGTCGAAGAGTGCCGCCATGGTCGCGAAAATCGATGAAACCAACGATCCGTCCATGCAAGGTTCCTTCGGGCTTCGATCGCTCGTCCTTCGTTTAAATACGAGGCGGGCGTAGCCGAAGGTCTCTCCAAATCAAATCAGAGGATTTCTCGCTCGCCCTCTAAAATTCGTCATCTACATGAAGAACCCAGGCAGATGATCTCCTCCCCCTACACAACGTATACCGTCGAGGATCGTCATCTGACTTGATGGTCCGAGGTAGAAGAGTGTCTCCACGGTCGTGGAGGACGATGGAACCGTTCTTTGCGCCCGTGCAAGGTCCCTTTGGGCCACGATCGCCCGCCCTTCGTTTAAATACGAGGCCGGCGTAGTCTGAGGGCCCTCCAAAACTAATCTGTGGACGTGTTCGCCCGCCCTCGGAGGCCCATCACTTAATGCGGTGGGTCCTTTCCGGGCAATGTGACGCGACCCTCCCCCCGTCTCAACGTACACCGTCGAGGGTCGCCATCTTCGTGGCGGGCCGAGGTGGAAGCAGAGCTAACAAGCCGCGACAGTGGAGTTGATTAATCCGACGACGCCCCGCGCAAGGAATCTTCCAGACCAAGACCGCACGCCCTTCGTTTAAATACGAGGCGAGGCGCAGCCTTCGGAGGACCCTACCAATTAAGTGAGTCACGAGAACTTAGCCATCAGATGGAATGTCGCTCGTGCATAAGACACGATCGTGGAGGTCGATCCATCGAACTCTGCGATCGTGCACGGCTCCTCAAGACCGAGATGGACGGCCTTTCGAGGATTCGACAAATTTGAAGACCGCTCACTCAACGATTTATTTTCGTCCCCTTACTTTCACTAATTGAACAAAAACAAGGGGGAAGAGTGCGGAACTATTTATACGGCGATCGTCCCTATTAAATTACATACGGAGATCGGCATTTATTCAAATTTTCGTGAAGCAATCGAATTTGTTGTAACAGTTATCTATATGAATTTGTCTATTCACTTGGAGCTATACACACAACAATCTCTCCTCACACATTTGTACAAAGTCATGCAAAGACTCAGAAAAGCAATCATTCAAGTAATAGATCGGAGAAACAAACATTCATTACATTACTTGAAGTTTCAGAAATACATACATGGTCGCCCGAAGGCCTAAAAGAGAAAGCTACAAAATTACAAGGCAAAAGAGCTAAAATAATAAGAAGGAAGAGCCTCAGGCCCCTGCCTGGCCTTCGCCCTCAGCCTCCGGATCGGTCTGCGACCCTTCACCAGCCTCCGGGGCAGCCTCCACGTCCTCCGGAGCGTCAGGATGAATAAGGTTCGCCGGAGTCGGGTACCAGCTCAGGTCTACACCGATGTCCGCAAGATCCAAGATCGGCACGGAGAAGTCGGGATGAAGAGGGTGCTCCAACGCATAAGCCTTGAAGTTTTCGTCTAGAGGGCCGACCTCCAGTCCTCCCTTCTTGGCAGCTCGGATCGAGTCAGTGAACACCATATAATAGGCAAATTCACTGACAAACTCCACATTAAGGAAGGGATTGGCCTCGGTCGCCTCCAGCTTCCCTTTGAGCTCCGCCATCGCCTTTTGCGCACCCTGGAGCTCGGCCTCCCTTGCAGACGTCTCTCCCCTCGACGCCTCCAGCTCGACAGTCAGCCGAGCAACAGTCACCTTCAGTTGATCGGCCTCTTTCTCAGCGGCCGTATGCGACCGTACGACATCTGTCATCCGGTCCCGAAAAAGGTCAACCGTCACCCGGGCTTGCTCAACATCCCGTCTCGCCAACTCAAGTTCATGATTCACCCGCTTAGTTGCTTCTAGGGAGTCCTCCATTGCCACAATCCTGTCGGCGAACTCGGCGTTCTCTTTCCGAGCCGCCTCGAGATCCGCCTGCAGACGAGTGGTGGAAGGACGCCCCTCGAACTCCTGCACTGCACAGGCGCCTATAGTCGCCACTGAGAGAGAGGGCGGCACCGTATCAGTATTCCGGATCGGCCGCGAGCGATCGCATCTAAGTCCGTCGTCCAGGCCTTCGGCAAAGCGGAAACGGCCCGATTGACGTATAACGGGATATCACAGGATTGGCGAGGAGATCGGCTCGCTAAGAAATCCAGCACCATCGGTGGGCATGATGGATTAGTGCTACGAATCCTGCATCAAAACAGCGAAAGTTAGCACATCTCCCATGCAAATGACGAGATTCAACTCAACTAGCAAAGTTTACCTCTCGGCTCTCTCAGGATCGTGGCCGAAGTATGGTTTCCCGTGAGGGGTCTCGGCCTCAGCGATCGCCATCTCCCGCAGGAAAGTCGTAGAGGGTGTAGACTCAGTCGCCGGAGGAACAACGGTGATCGGAGGCGCGGCGATCGGCACCTCACTGGCAGGGCAGAAACTGGAGTTTCTCCCAGCCTCTGCCGTTTGCGATTCGTCTGGAGCCCCTCTTCCCGAACTTCCTCCTCAGCCACGATCAGCTCTACGCGAGGCTCCACCTCCGGAATTAGAGGTAACGCCACCGGAGGAGCTCGAGATGACTTCTTCTGGCGAAGACGGCCCAATACTCCGAGGTTTGACATAGCTATCTCCGGTGGGGGCTCCAAGAAGCGAGGAAAGCGGACCTCTACAATAAAGAACGATCAAAACCACGGTCAGACACACTCTCCAATCAAGACGATCGCCAAGCAATTGGAGATCGCGGAAACTCATACCTGAGACCGAGAGATGATGTGGAAAACTGAATAGTCAAGCTGACAGCCAACGGCTCTCCTTGTTGATCCGGAAGGCGTCTAGGTCGTTGTCCGGCAAACTTCGAATCCGCTCCCAGACAATCAAAAAATCGAAGGGAAGCTCGTCGATCATCGGAATATGGAAACCTGCAAAAGGAAAACCCAATTTAGATCAGTTCAGAACATATCCGAACAAAGGGAGAGTCTGAAACCTTACCTGGATTCCTCTTCCGAAAGCCAGTGGGAACATTCAACTCGTCTATAGGATTGTTGCTCGCCAATGCCTTCCATGAACCGCCGACCTAGAACCACTTCGCCGAGTCGCCCCGCACCTTGTTCGGGACTCCGAGGATCACCCGACCGGATCGGCCTTGAATATGATAGCCTCCGACCGACCCTTTCTGAGCCATCATCTTGAACAAGTGGTTCATATCCAACGGCGAAGGATGGCGGTACAGTCGATGACCGCCGAACAAGGTGAGAGTGCAAATGATCTGGAGCCAGGCGTTCGGCGTCAACTGGAGCGGCGCCACGTTCCAAGCCGCCAGCAAATGGGAAACAGAAGAAGACAAAGGGAACCGCAGCCCGGCCTCCATGATCGCTTCGTTCACGGCGACCATGCCCTCTGGAGGCTAATCGGCCCACTCATTCTCGGCCGGCGCAAATAGATCCACATCTGAAGGGACATGATACCTCGTCCTCCTGACGGACAGATCCTTTCTGGTCGCCGAGCTCCTTATCTGGCCCAGAGACCATGTAGATCGCTGCGCAGCTCGAAACAGCGATCGCCTAGGAGGTTGATAAGGATGAGCGATCGAGTACTCCCGATAATTGAATTTAGGAGATGGACCAGCTAACCTCTCCATAATCTCAGCAAAGGCCACATAGGCCTGGCCAAAGGCACTATGTCGCTCCGAGTAGGCCCTCACCGCCAGATCTCTCTCCATCTACGAGCGTCTGTGCTCAACCGCCGCCTCACTGGCCACGTCGGCCTCATTGAACAGCGCCTCGACTTCCGCAGGGTCAATACCGGCCCGGATAGCCTCGGCGGCCGTCTCCAGATAGAAATCTGCGGAGGATCCTCCCCGGGCAGTAGATGCCCCGGCGGCGGAGCTGGTGCCCACTCTGTGTGAAGAAGATGTTCCAGTCATTCTCGAAGAAAAGAGGAGAGAAGAAGTGTTTTCTTACCAAAGTTCGAGTCGATCGACAATCAGCAGTCAAAATCTCCAGAAAAATCTTCAGCAAAAGTATTCTTCTCCGATAAAGCGCGTAAGGGTCTTAACACTGCAACTCTGCGCCTTTTTATAGGAGAAAGTAGGGACTTCCGTGCAATTATGGAGAATCTCAAGGGTTGGAGTGCAATCGTCGCATTTAATGACTCCCTTGAAACCCGCGATGCGTCGTTTCGAGGGCACGCCAAATGAGGATTCGCAGCTAACCGTCGGTATCCCCCAACAGGAACCCGACACGTGCCCCAGAGACTTTTCCGAGTCCATTATCATTTTCATCTCACTTCAGCGACCGACCAGGTCGTCTAAATACAAACCAATCCACTCAAAGACGACCGCCAATTCCGTAAAATGCAGAGTCACTCGTCATAATTCAGCGATCGCCAACAGAACCACCTCACCCCACGTTTCCAATATCGGAGCGAGCTGGGGGGCAATTGTTGTGTCGAGATTTATTCACCTCGACAGGCGATCGTTTACAAAGCCGAGCGACCGAGTCTTCAACCAATCAAGCTATGGCGGGCTCGCCTAAACAGAGATGACAGTCCACCTTCGAGCATCCCGCGATCGACTCTCAAGGCGATCGCCTTTTGGCATCTAGCGATCGACTCTGGTGCCTGACTAAGGACGACCGTCCTATGCCACGAACAAGACCTTCATTCGTCAATGTCTACAAAGACTGGATCCCAAAGCAGCGCCCATGTGCAGGTCCGCGAAAGGCGCCGCATAACATGGATCGTTGACCACAGTCTGTCACCACCTTATCACCTACCGACAAACCCGCCGAAAGGTACAAGGTGGGACCGCCCGTGACAACGACTCAGACGCGTGCAAACTTCTCGTTGGACCGCACAGCTGGCTGCCAGCAACTCCTGCGGACTTTAAGGGGACCAGCCCATGTGCTAAAAGACGATCGCCCGCTTATTATAATACAGCAGAGGTGATCGCTCGGCATGTCCCAGTCCTCTAAATAGAGAACATTCAGCAACTGGAAAAAAGGGTTTTTTCTCCTCTCAGTTGGCAACAACACATAAAAACGCATACATTCCTCCAGACTCACAGTTTCCTCTCTCGGATCTACCTCAGGATTTCTCTCTCAGTATCTCTCATCCAGAAGACGATCGGCAGAGGCAAGAACTCCCTGCAGAACAGATTCAACGAGACTCACAAGCCTAGGAACTCAAACATACATCTAATACACGCCGTGAGAGACTGTCGATCTCTCACCGTCGTCACAGCTCATCAACGTTGTTACAAGAACTCACAGAGCATCATATCTGGTTCTTCCGACAATCTACACACTCGCTAGCTAAGAAAACTATAATCTTTACACTTATTGTAATAGTATTCTAACATTAATACTTGTATCCCAGAATATTCGTATTAATAACATCTCGCGAGAGCATTCAAGCCCGGGACTAACAACCACGGCAAATCTTGTGTTATTTACATTCTCTTCGAAAGTGCTCTCGCACTTTGTTTGCTATCCATCCATTCCAGCAATATCTATCTCGGGATAATATTTTGGGTAACAACAAAAAGTAATAACCAAATACAACATAACCCAAACCTCGAAATTTGTATGTATCTCTAATGTGCTCCCTCTTTGCAATTCAGAAACTGATTCCATATTTTTTGTACACTTTGATTGACCTCGTCTGACTGGATTACTCCTCTATCATCTATCTTGTTTGTGTCCTATAATATGCATTTGAAGATAATGTCACATGCGTTTTTTTGAACTGTTAACTCAAAATAATGCATTAGATAACAATGACATATGCATTTATTAAAACCTAAAAATGTATAACACTTTACATACCTTTCTAACAGATGTAGCTTTTGATGTTATCTTGACGCTACGAATGATATCTTGTGCAGTGGTCACTGATGCTTTAAAAAAAAATCTCTCCTCCGCTGTTAATGGCGCATATTCGATTGTTTGCTTTAACTCTGTCATGCTATCTATGATATCCTTCGTCTTATGCATTAGAATTGCACCAGGATCCACTTCATCATCCAATATTTTATCAACCTTGTTCATAACATAATCCACTCTTCTTGCAGCTTCTTGTGGGGCTTCGATAGGAGGGCAGACATGGCCCATCCCAAATCCTCCAGCAGCAATTTCATCATCCTGTCGCCTTTTTAAACTCTTGTAATCCCAATTTACAAATAATGGGAAACACCGTGCAACCTACTTATTAAAAACTCTCAGTCTGTCCACATAAAAGACCTAATACCAAAAAAACAGTGCAAATGCATTAGCTTATCTAATATTTGCAGATATAACAATTTGAGTATTCTTAGTAAAATATTTCATTTACCAGGAGGAAGAATGCAGGTCCATCAACGGCACCTTACTCAAATCCAGTATTCATGAGGTACAGTGGTAGGGTTTCATAGAATGGTTTGCTTTTGTCTACAATCCATGTCATCTTTGCGTCGACCAACCTATCGATTAACCATTCACACCAATTGTATTCTCGCGCTGCATCAACATCCACTAGACAATTCATAATTGATGGCAAAATGTATCCATGCGTTGAGATCTCGATAAATGCAGCAACCAGCAATATTAAAAAATTCCTCTTGAACCACACACCACCATCTACATCACTAAGCACCAAATAACTAATATTTTTTGGTAGTATTCTGTTCTTATCATTAATGTTGCATTTCTCCTTTAGCATTGTAATATCCGACTGTAATTTCTCATTTTATCTGTCGTTGTATATTCGGATAATTTGATTATCGTGGATCGTTGCATTTAGTATTATGTTGAGTATTATAGATTTGAGCTTCATATCGTTGTTATTTCATTTCATACTTGATGATTCGATGTTAATTGGAGAGTTGCATTTTTGAACTTTTTCTGTTGGTGTAGCGTACGCTACGTAGCTTAACTAACGTACGCTAAACTCGTGATTTAACGTACGTAATACGTTGTCTGTTGCGTACGTTAAGAAGGAATCGGACATCAGTTGACTTCCGCACGTGAACTTGTTATCCGTTGGCATGCATGTGTATGATGTCTGAGCTGTCGTGTCGGCCAGAGTCAACTTTTATTAGCATGCGTAACACCCTTTTAATTAGCATGCGTTAATGGCATGCAGATTCAAGACAATAGCCACTGTAAGCCGCTTACGTACGTAACATTAACCGGTTAGCGTACGTAAGAGTGTTAACGTATGCTAAATTTCCCCGATAGCGTACGTTAAGCCTGTACAGTCTATTTATAGGACCAGCCGGTTTTTCATTTCTTCACAACTCTAAACCAATTTTCTCTCCATATATCATCCCTCTGCACCCTCAAAACGATATCAACCTCCTCCAACTTGTGTTTAAGCCTTAAATCTTGGAGTGGAGCTCATTACCTTGAAGATTAGGAGGTGTTCTTGAGCTTGGAGTGTACTTTCTTGTAGTGTTGAGAGTTGTTCATCATTTCTGGAGGTATGTGTGCATCTCTTCTCTGTACTTTTCGTATGTTGGTGTTAATGATAAAGTATATTTCACCTAGAGTTAAATTAATCAAGTAAAACATAATTTTAATCCAACTTTTTAAACACTTCTTGATGAATATGATAAATGAGGGTTTGAATGGATGTATTCTTGATGATATAGTGATATTAACCATTTTTTAATTATCATACTCATCTGGATGGACGAATTTAGCTCAGTAGAACATCGTTGAATTGGTTAACTTCACCATAGTTGGATTTAACCAATAGAATTGATATCATAAAGTGTTTAAGGTATTTAATTACCTTGGGAAGAACTTGATAATGCTAAAGATAGCATTAGATGATCTTGTTCAGAGATCTTAGAAGCTTTAACAATCATTATGGTTCAGCTTCACAAGTCTTTGAAGAATAGTAAGGATCTTGATAATTACAACAATAACTTTTCATTAATCTAATGTGTTGATAACTTAGAATGTTTTTGATTATCGTACTAAATAGATGGTGATCTTAAGAAGGTGATGTTTTTTATGAATGATAATGACATAGTAGATTGAGTATCGAATTCGTTATGACTATCCTTGTATAATAGTAGATGTTGTGGAACATAAGAATTTGATTAAACCAATTTTATTGGTGAATTGAAGATATTTTGTTCATAGAATGACAAGAGTGTTAAAAGACACTTTTGGTATGGTAATCCGATTTTGGAAGATGAATTAGATGTATTGAAACCTTTCATTAATCGTTAAGGTATTCATTAGGGTGGAATGAACTATTCGAGTAGGTTGCGGGCGTCGTTTCCTACGAATTTATATTAATATTATGTGAATGTGTTATTGAATGAATTACGTTTCATTCAAGGTTGCTTGTTCGATTGAGTGTTTAATCGAGGATACCGCCCGTTTGATCATTTGGAGAAGGACTATCTTTCGCTTACGGAATTGAGGCAAGTTATCTTGCTTGGTTATAATGATGATTAGATTCTTGTGATGTTTATACATTTCATGTGTATGAAATGTTTGTGAAATGTTATATAAATTTAATATTGTCTTTGACGTTGTTCCATCGTTCATCATGGGATTTGCATTCCCAAGTCCGTCACTTTGAATCGTTAATCTTGATGGTCCTTATTATCACTTTGGTGAGTTTTTCTTGATCTTTAATCGGATATGTATTTCGTTGAAATTCGTTGTCATGTTGTATCGTGACATTTCTGGAATCATATCTGCGTGCCGATTGGATATTGTGTAGGATTTTTAGCCGGGCACTTATATAGTCATACGTGGATGTTTTCGTATTGGACTGTGCACACGAGACGTAGTTCGTGAGGTTAATTAGGTACATTGTCACACGTATATTCTGGATTCCGTATACGGGGTGGACATGTACACGGACACATTTCCGGATCGGGCGTACTGTGATGTCCATCTTGAGCCATATTGTTAATCGTTCATAGTCTATGTATGATTGGATGTGTTCGACGGTTTGTGACTGATTGTTCATACGCCCGAGGGGTATGATTAATAGTCAGGATGTTTCCTTGAGATCTATATATGTAAATTGTATAATGTCGGAAGAATTAATTATCATGTATATATGACCCTGTGTTATGGGCAAAATACTTGTGTTGTATTTTAGGTCAAGGCAAAGGCAAGGCACAGGAAGAGCAGGTTGACGGCGAAGGGTTCGAGGGATACTAGTTCGGGGCCCCAAGTCTATTGTTGTGAGGCAAGGCAAAGGCAAGACGTAGTTCGTGAGGCTAATTAGGTACATTGTCACACGTATATTCTGGATTCCGTATACGGGGTGGACATGTACACGGATATATTTCCGGATCGGGCGTACTGTGATGTCCATCTTGAGCCATATTGTTAATCGTTCATAGTCCATGTATGATTGGATGTGTTCGACAGTTTGTGACTGATTGTTCATACGCCCGAGGGGTATGATTAATAGTCGGGATGTTTCCTTGAGATCTATATATGTGAATTGTATAATGTCGGAAGAATTAATTATCATGTATATCTGACCCTGTGTTATGGGTGAAATACTTGTGTTGTATTTTAGGTCGAGGCAAAGGCAAGGCACGGGAAGAGCAGGTTGACGGCGAAGGGTTCGAGGGATACTAGTTCGGGCCCCCAAGTCTATTGTTGTCCGGTTATGTTTTAAACCGTGTAATATTACTTTAATTCTGCGTTATTTAAATTTTTGTCTGGTTGGATAAATGTTTCAGTATTTTCCATCCCCATATGGTTTATACTTGTGTTTTCGGATCCTGTGTATCATAAGGCCGTTGACCATACTATTAAATAAACTCCTAGTCGGAGTAGTGACTAATTGTTGTGGTTCGGTATCACAAAGATAATGCTTATTTAACCTATTTTGGATATCGCCTGGTGGGTCCCAGTATGGGGTCCACGGCACTGTAATAGCCGCCTTTTGGGGTGTTACAAGCATTGTCCACCACTCTTCAAATAGATCAGTAGACTCCGTTTTATCCAGTTTTCTGATGGTTCTTTGTCCATATGGGAAACCAAAAACCCTACGCACGTCTAATTCTGTAACAGAAATCCTTTCCCCTACCTCAAGATGCAATGAACAACTCTTGGGTTCAAAATTGTCCACAACCCAATATGTCAATTTAGATGGAATCATATAAGCCTTTAAATCCAGGATTTGCCCAAAACCTAGATCCTTAATATTTTTTTTTGAGAAATATTTAGTTCTTTAATAGTTTCGTACATGCACGAAGGGCTGCTTCTACACGTTAAGGTGGGGTATGCATCTGAACTTATAGCAACATTCTTCCCTTTCATATGAATCATGGCCTTCACATCTCTACCTTCATCTATACGAATCCCTTTCCTTCTTTTCGACAGTTTTATGTCCACTTTGTTGTCTTCATCAAACAACAAATCTTTACCTTTTTCCAAGGTCATCTTACGCTTTCCTTTATCCACAACGTTTGTCTTGGACCTTGTTGTCCTATGCTCACTCACATTATCTTCGAAGTCATCGTCATGTCCTTGCATCTCATTAACTTCAGATGCATTTGTATCATTCCTGTGTTTGGTCCTCTTTGAAATATATATTTTAAGATCTTTTCATCACAATTAATCATGCTATTAACACAACACAGAAATCAAGAATTTGTGTGCATCTTATGCATCGTCATCACATATTTAATGCATGAATGAATCAATTTTTATGCATATGAACTCCAAGTAATCCATTTTTTTATGCACATGTGAATATATGTATAAAGCATATACAACAATACATTTATGACCATTTAAAGAACAATCCATACATGTATGCATAAACAAAAAATAACCCAAATTCCCTTAAAGTTGAAAATACGAATCGATGCATATATTACGCATCACGAGTACACCTTAATGCATAACAAAGTTTGCTAATATGCATATTTGGGACAATATATATATGACAATACCAAATTAATATGGGTAATTCTTTTAACATACAAAAAAGTCAAAAACTCACATTAATAGATGAATATCCCCAATTTTTGCAGATAAAATCACAAATCCCATTTAGAAATTCTTATTTCATAAATTCAAATGCATATATGTAATAGTGTTTATGCATTTGTGTATGGACACAAAATTGGGGATATATGCATATATAAGATAGTGAGTATGCATATATATGTCAGTGAGTATGCATATGCAGAGAACATTACAAACCTAATTTCATAATTTCTTCTTTCAAAAATCTAAATGCATATATATGACAATATGTATGCATTACTACATTCCCCAAATCCACATCTACAATCACAAACTCAAACTAGCAATTCGAATCTGAATCCCTAATAACAACAAAAAAGAACGTAATTTTCTGCACTAATAGAACAATGTTTGTGCCAAAAAAAAAAAACAATTCTAAATTTATATATGCAAAAAATCTTGTAAATATGCAAAAAATCTCGTAAAAGGCCAACACCATCCATATATTATCGGGTTTATGCAATATTGGTGAAATAAATATGCATGAAATCAAGTATACCTTCTGCGTTTCTCTTCTTCCTTCCACCTCTTTCAGATTGCAGTGCGTGCCTGGTGTGGGCAATTAACATAACGCCTCTACTATTTGAGTTAGAGACTCTTCTGCAGTTTGATCTTCAGAAGAATTTTGAAGTGAGAAAAAAAACTGTGAAGCCCTAGTAGAAACGATGGAAAAGATTATGTTTGGCAAAAATTTGAAAATAGATCGTGTAGCGTATTTAGCGGCTACTAGGATATGCAGAAAGTTTTTTTCCCAATTATGCCCTACAGTGTGTGATAGAGGTAATTTCAATTAATCAATTAGCATATTTAACAATTAAATCCTGTCCATTGAAACTATTAAAATCTAAGGCTTAAATTCATTCCTAATTCTCACTATAAGGGGTACTCTCACCTGAACTCACCCCTATACGGAGAGATTCATTTCCATATCTTTACGGTTTTTGAGTTCGATTCATTGTGTTGCAGCCATTAGGAGGAAAGGAAACTTGAAAGTCCTTGAAAGAAGAATCAAGAGACTCGAAGGAAAGCAACAAAAGCGAGGGGAGCCAGATTAACCATTATGGATTCAACAGTTTTTTTTTTTTTTTTCAATTTGTGTTTCAACCTTCACTCTTCGTATGAATGAAAGATACCCGAATCAATTGTAAAACTGAAATCGATTAAAGTTCATTCGATTCAAAAATAAAAGATTAGTGTTCTGTTGGTGCAGAAAATCATTTGATTCATTATACAGTGATGTACTCTATTGGTGCAGAAAAGATTAGTGTTCTATTGGTGCAGAAAAACATTCGATTCATTGTTCTATATGCTGAAAATCATTCGATTCATTGTACAGTAATTTCACGTTTGGATACAAAAATAAAACTTTTTTTCCAAACCAAAAAAAAAGTTTAATTGTTCTATTGGTGCAGAAAACCATGTTGTTTAGTTGTTTAGTATCATAGATTAGTGTTTGATTTTGGTTTTTGAGAATGCATCAGAAGAATCGTGAATATGCATAAAGGGAATTTCTTACTATTTTTTTTCGAAATCAAAGATTATTATGGAAAATGGGTTGCTTGTTTGTTTAGATTGTGTTTTGATTTAAATGTTTATCTTAGTTTCTTGTTGGTCGAGTTATTTCAAAAAGAAAATTGGGTGTTTTGGTATTCAATTCGACATATGCATAATCAATGTTCTGTTTGTGCATGACATTGTTCTATTTGATTTGCCATGCTTAGTTTAGTTGTTTAACATCATAGTTTACTGTTGGTCTGATGTGATAAATATGCATAATATTATTCTGATTCATCTATTATATATATATATATATATATATATTCACCAGTATCGGCAGATGATGTTAGTAATGACGATGTCCAGCTTGAATCTGATGTTGTCTACGAATACATACCAGAATGCACCGATGATTTAAAGCCTTATGTTGGTCGAATTTTCAACACATTGGATGAAGCCGTGAATTTTTACAGAGTGTATGGTTCTCAATGTGGTTTTGATACACATTTAGGCACAATTACTAAAGCTAGGGATGGGACTATTTTGTGGAGGTATGTTTTATGCAATAGAGAGGGTGAGAAAAGTGTTGATAAATCTATTGTTTGGGCTTACTGAGAACTTTGTAAAAAAAAGAGGCGTCGAATGTGTACTAGGGTAGCATGCATGGCTATAGTCAAATTTCATTTCACTCATGGGAACAGTTATGTTGTTTCGTGTTTTATTGAGGGCCACTCACATTCATTCGTGTCTCCTAGATATAGAAATTTTATGAAGGTCAATAGGCGATTGGATATTGTCCATAAAAAATTTGTGTTTAGTTGTTCAAAAGCAAACATAGGACCAGTGCGGTCATTCCGTTTGTTTAAGGAGTTGGCTGGTAGCTAAGAGAATGTTGGGTGTAATGTGATTGAATTCAAAAACTTCACTCGTGATCTTCGAGCTTTTGCTCAGGGTGTAGATGCACAGATTCTTTTGGATAAGTTGCAGTCCATACGTGAATCATGTTCTGAGTTTTTTACGACTATTGTGTTGTTGCCGAGGATAAATTGAAGTGTATTTTTTGGGCTGATTCAGTTTCTAGATGTAATTATCGTGCATTTGGGGAGGCTGTCTCATTCGATGCCACATACAATACCAATAGGTTTATGGTTTACAATTTTTGAGCATTGTACTTCGATTCCTAATATCTTATGCATTGCTTTATATTTGGATATGCATATTTATACACTTAATAATTGTAAACAACAAAAAAGAACGTAATTTTCTGCACTAATAGAACAATGTTTGTGCCCCAAAAAAACAATTCTTGTTAAAGGAATAATACCCATTGTGTGCCTAAGTCTGTTAGTTTATGGGTTTTCCTAGATAGGATTTGGCTGAGGCCTGTTTGTATGTACTTCACCCTATTTAAGGGATCTCAATGATGGAATAATACAACACTTTGCCCTACTTTCTTGTCTCATGTTATTTTCCCTTCAACACGTTATCAGCACGTGTTCAACCACCGAGAAAAATCCCGGCCGAAATTTCTGAAAAAAAAAATGAAAAAAAAAAAATCGTTTCGCGCAGAAACCCTAGCCGTCATCTTCTTCCCTGCCGACGGCGCTACCCCCCCTCGGAACTCCCTCGGAACGCGAACGTTTTCTGCAAATCGGAACCCTCTCCCCGCGTCTCCGCCGAACGTCTTCCCCAAATCAGACCTGCGATTCCCGCACCAGCCTCGTCGGATTCCAATTCACTCGCTGCCTCCGATCCAAAATCGCGTAGCCACCCGCGAGCAGATCCCTTCTTCTAGGTCGGAACAAATCAGAAGCCCCCTTGCCCCGTGACTCCTGCTCCAAAGTCGCCCGTGTTCCAGCCGCATTTGCCAACCCTCGTTCCAGCCGCACCCGACCCGACGCCACTGCCCGTGGATCCCGGTCCACCTGTATGCAGATCTCAGCCCGCGGCTCCAGCCCTGACCACCCAGCAGTTTGGCCCATTCACGTCCAACTATCCCGACCCGTATTCCAGCCCAGATCACCGCGCCCAGCCCACCCTCTTTCCAGCCCGCTCGGCTGGCTCGTGCGTGCCCAGTTAGCCCTACTCGGATCTAGCTGCACACCCACTCCAGATTCGGTGCATGTTCTAGATCCGATTAAGTTGTAGTCCGACCCAATTTTTCAGTACCCGCTGAGATTTTTACCCTCTCGATCCCGAAGTAAGGAAATTCTCGACTTCACTTTGGCGAATTGTCAAGAGTTCTGACTGATGATTCAAGCGGACTATCGAAATGAGGATTGCAATTTCACAAAATAAATTGATGGTATGCCTTAGGAAAGAATCGTGTCTTTCCTGTAAGGTACACAATCCGAATAACCCTACTATTTACAACGTGCAATTTTACATGCTTTAGTTACTTTAATTGCATATTTATATTTCATAAATTTATTTATGCTTAATTAAACCAAAAGCATGATGCATCCATAATTTTAATTAAATTAAAATAAATTGCTTAAGCAACTTGAATTAAAATAAATTCACGTTGAATTAAAAATTATTGCGGCATAAGATACCTCTTTGACTGCATTTATACGTGTATAGATATATTCATAGGGCTATGTGATTATATCTATAAATATACATATATTTGCATGCATATATAGATATGACATGCAATTAGGCTTCATTTTAGTAGACTTTAGAGGATTTATATCTACTGCCTAAATTCAACTCGAACCGTGATAAAGTAATTTCATCGGTATAAACCCCAATAGCATCGAAAGTAATTTTGACCATATCTTGGTTCTGAAAAATAATAACCCTCCACATTATTGAAAATTTTATCATGGAAAGTACTCATGATATATGTGAAAATTCATTTTCCTTTTTCTTGTCTCAAGATGGCTGATCCAACTCGTCCTGAATTTGACATCTTGGACTCAGAAGGGCTTGAGTACCATAGATGGGTTTCTGACGTAGAGACCACTTTTATCGCTAAAGACTATAGTGCTACTATCTTTGAAAAAGCAGGCGAAGTACCGTCTGACAAAACCAAAGCTAGTTCATTAATGTTCCTTAGGCGACATATCGACCCGAGCCTAAGATGGGAATATTTGCAGTTGAAATCCTCGAAAGAACTGTGGAATGCCCTTAAGGGCCAATTTGGGAACATTGACAATCTTTGCTCCCAGAGTTGATCGTGCAGTGGAATGAAATCCGCATGCTTGAATATAAACGGATCAACGATTTGAACAAATATATGCTCCGTCTGAAGGCACGCCTTAATTTCTGTGGAAAGGACATCTCAGAAGATGATATGATTCAGAAAACCCTTTCCACTTTTCCTACATCTGCTCTTATACTAGCGAACCAGTATAGGCTGGAGTATGACAACAAACGCATCACTACCTTCAATAAGCTTATCAACCTACTGCAAGTGGCTGAGAGGCATAATGAAGTGTTAGTGAGCAACAATGTCAGGCCCGTTGGGACAAAGAAAATTCCCGAGGCCAATTATGTGAAAGGTGGAAAGAACCCCAATGTACAGGGGACTGGTCATGGCAACCCCAAACCACAACGTGGAAAAGGGCGTAGTGGTCGAGGACGTGGTCGAGGACATGGGGGCTCTTCCAATGTAATGAGAAGACTTGGTGCCCCTGGCTCTACTAGCCAAGAAAAGTATAAAGCACCTACCCCTCCTGACGCTCCTAAAGTCAGAGTTGGCGATGAACCGTGCTATCGATGTGGAGATGCTGGACATTGGTACAAGAACTGCCATGCAAGTAAGCAAGTCGCAGCACATTACAAGAAATATAGAGAGTCCAAAGAACGGGAGGCTCACTATATGGAGGAAGATGCTCTCGACGAGTCCCCCGACGTCAATTTCACAGTCACCGATAATCGCAATGAGCCATACGTGTCACAGTCATTAGAGGCACCCCTTTATGACTGAATGTCATCATTATGTTTACTTTCTCGTTTACATTTGGCATTGTTACCTCAGAATGATTTTATCGATGTTTTATTTTCAGTAATGGTGTGATGAAACTTTTTTTTTCTAGAACAAGATATTATTATTGCTTACGTTATATTCTTAGCTTTATTTCGAAGTACTGAATATTGCTTGAATGCTTATGGTTCGAAATTTCAGTCTTTTCTAAGGAATGAATCGAGTAGAACTTGAATGTTCTTAGAATTAGGCTTCTATTCATTGAATAAGTCGCCAACCAAACCTCGGTAACTACGATGAATGGGTCATCCCAACTCATCAAAGGGCGAGGTAATGCTCAATTTTTGATGCCTAAATGGCACTCAATTACAAGTTACCAATACTCTGTATGCACCTAGAGCCCTTCGAACTTACTTGACTTCAATAATATACGTAGGAATGGTTTCCAGATTGAAACCCACTGTGAGAATGGAATAGAGTTTTTTTTTTATTAATTCTAATGAATGTGTACGTAAACGCATTTTAGAATAACTGATGAGTTGATCTAGTGGATGTACCTCACTATTATTAGGTTTTTAAAATTCTATGTTGTCACCAACAATGTACTTTTGGACATAGACTCGTATAAGCTTTGGCATGATAGTCTAGGTCATCCTGGTCAAAGTATGATGATATGTATACTGAAGAACCTGTACGAACATCATTACTTTTCGAGCGAAAATGTGGCAACAACTCAACATAAAGAACAATGTTGATGTTAATCGTGTTATGTCATCCAAAGAACCAGATGCATATCAAATGCCCACCACTTAGTGTTGCAAAGCCTGCTCTTTAGCCAAAGTAGGAGCGAGACCTTCCTACGCTAAAGAAACATAAGCAAACATTCCATTCTTACGTTGAATATAAGAAGATATTTGTGGATCCATCCACCTAATATGCGGACCATTTATGTATTTATGGTTTTGATGGATTCTCCGACATATTGGTCACATGTCGCTCTCCTGTCCACTCAAACTGCTGCAGAACTTCCAAGATAATTTATAAGGACTCACCTCCCTTATCACATCTAAAGGACTCGATGATGTTGGAGAGTTCACATCAAAAAGTACTTGATGTTTATTGCATGATAGAGATTAATGAATAGTATCTCGTCACATGTGCATATGCAAAGGTCTCACATAAACCACCGTCGAAAGAATATGTATGGTGATTATGTAATTGGTTATGCGCACCAATTAGCATATATTTGCTTGGGATTATGCAATATTGCACGCAACTTTATTTAATCGTTCATTCTTAGACCTTTTGCTAACCAATTAGTTTATGCGTACCAGTTGGTAACTGGATAGCCTGATTTTTATATTTTGGACCCAGACGGGATTGAGTGCCAATTGCGCATATTTGGTTACGCATTATATGTGCCTTTTGCGCCCCACAGCGCATCGGTCTTTAGAAACAATTAAGTATTCAAGTTGGATAAGAATCTCCAGACGTTTATCCGCTATTTAGAACCTTCACAGTAATCTCTTTACCGCACGATTTGCGGATTGTCACTTTAATGAGACAACCTTCCCGTCGTTAGGGAGAGGAGAGAAAACGTAATTTCTTGGGGAACGACAGGAATTGTCATGGTGTCTCCACTTTGTCTCATTATGATCCCCGAACTTCACAATGTTACCGTGAAGCACAAAGAACACTCGATCTTCAGGATGTAGCAGATTCGATGCCTGATGCATTTACTGATATCGTTCAAGTGACAAGATCTCACATTACAGCTGCAAATGTGCCTGTAAGGTTAGAAGTCCCCTCCAAGGGGCACATCACCAATGAACCGGGTGATGCAACCGCACTTGGTGGAGGTGTGGTTGAGGCCGTGGCTCCCTGCGAAGGAATGGGTGGAAGCCACATGGTTTGACTAAATACTCATCCAAGTAAGAGGTAGAGTATGGCACAACTTCACATGTTAACCATCAATGAACTCGTTTCATGAGATCATGCTTGATTTTATTATGTCCATGAATCATGACGGGGGGGACGCCCCGAAGATATGATTCAGAAAATCAAGAATCTCGATGAAATTATGAGGGTGTGGCCTGATCAACCACCCACTTTGATGACATGTCATGAATCATAAAGTACGATGATGTCGAACCTCACTCGGTTGGATGAAATCAACATAGAGCTGATTGGCCTATAAGAAAAACATTCCAGGTAGAACTAGATTCTCCGACAAAGAGTTAGGTATTTGGTGTGGGTAGTGCTAACCTACCCAAGTGTAAAGCCTATAAGACATAAACGAACTTTTGTCGTAAAGCGTAGTGAGAATATAGAGTCCTAATGTACAAGGTTTCACGAAGTAATGCTTCTCACAATGCCCTGGAATTGATTACGAGGAAATGTACTCCCACGTATACGTTCCGCTATTTGATTAGCGTAGTAATTTCCGAGGGACTGGAAATGCAGCCAATAGATGTGGTTACTGCGTATCTCTATGGGGATCTAGATACGGAGATATATACGGAAGTGCCCTATGGCATTTCATTACCCAAATCAAGTGACTCTAGACCACAGAGTGCGTATGCAATTTGATTGAAACGCTCACTTTACGGTTTGAAACAATCCGGAAGGATGTGGTATAACCGTCTAAGTGAATACTTGATTAGGAAGGGATATAAGAACGATGAAATGTGTCCCCGCGTCTTCACAAATAAGATCCGGATTCACATCGCAATGTATGTCGATGACATGAACATAATCGGTCTTGATGAAATAAGAGAAACAACCGGATACTGAAAATCTGAGTTTGAGATGAAAGATCTTGGGGAAACTCGGTTCTGTCGAAGCATTGACATAGAACATCGAGTTTGTGGAATTTATTCCACCGGTCGGCCTATGTCCAGAA